>CM042164.1:21778229-22220729 GCA_023376005.1 Doryteuthis pealeii
GTTTGTACCCTAAGTAAGTAAAATCATCAAATTCATTAAAGGATTAAAAAATTAAAAAATTTGAAATGTAAACTTTAAATATGTATTAAAATAAAACAAACTATATATAGATATATAATACCAGTCATGTATTTATTAAAACTTGTTTTAAAAAACAATGAGGACTGTCTAATGTTGCATGTTCAAATTTTGAGTGTATTTATTCTACATTATGACGATTTTGGGTAATGTGATGTAAGCAGTGATGTAATTTTTGTTACAGACAAAAACCAGAAGCGAATCTCCATTATTAATAGATTACAATGTCTGTGTTTTCTGAAATCCATATACATACATAAACAAAAAAGTAGAAATGTCTGCTAGAGCTGAAATATTGTTTTTGTTCATTTTCTCAACAAAAATATCTACAGATAATTCACTTGTGTCTCTTTCAGACTTTTAAGGTAATCTTTCTTTTTTTTTTAAATCTAATGTAATAATTTTCTTAAGGCATGAAATTTAATAATTTTATTCTGAAAATATTATGTTTATTGTTTTAACACCTTTTCATAGACATTTACTTTGATTATCATAATTGTTGTAGGTGACTCACCTATGACACAAACATGGACTTACCCAAAGGGTATATATTAACAGAGTAAAGCTACTCAAATGAGAAGTAGCAGATACATGTTCCTCGTGTACGCTGTAACAAGGAAACCCTTTCATTGTACGTTGATATATATTGCTGAATACAATCTGTTCCCTACATGTGTTGAGTTATTATTTATTGACCCTTAAACGGGTCATAACAATAATATTTCATGGTGATTTAAAGTATTCAGATTGTTGTTATGGAAAGTTGTAAAAGTAAACAACATTGGTCACTTTATACTATGCAGATTCTGGAAGAAATTATATGTGATTCACACTCAGAATCAAGGGAACTTAGTGGGTAATCCTTAACTATTTCCTTGTAAATTCCTACCATAAAGTAAACTGAACCCTCTTTTTATGTCCGTGTTTTTGCAATAAATGTTTTATTTTTCTTGCATCCGTTATTTTACAATACTAAATTGTAAAATGAGCCCCCACTTTAAAACTAATCATTCTCACAAAATAAAAACTTTTAGAAACTTTTTAAAAATAAATAAAGAAAATATATTTAGTATTGTCAAATAACGGGTGCAAGAAAAATAAAACATTCATTGCAAAAACACGGACATAAAATGAGGGTTCAGTTTATTTTATGGTAGGAATTTATGAGGAAATAATTAAGGATTACCAATTGGTGACTATAAAGTGAATTTTTATAATAATGATTCATATAGAGATGATACGCATGCTGCTGTACATAATATAGACAATGTGGGGAAAGGTAGGAAATTTACTGATTTTATTCTAAAAATGTTATTATTATTATTCTAACACCAGTTTATTAGATTTACATTGATATTCATAACATTGTCAAAGATCTTTTGTAGGGTGAATTAGTAAAAGGCTCCAGATCGGTAGGTAGACCACACCTACACTTTAAAGATGTCTGCAGGAGAGACATGAGGATAGGCCACATTGACACAAACACGTGGGAGGTAGATGCAGAAAATTGAGCAGCTTGGTGCCTCTATATTAAACAAGGCATAAAGAGGAGTGAGGTGGAGAGGAGAGTAGCCTCCACAGCAAAGAGAGCCAGAAGGAATGAGAGAAAACAGCAGCTTAGCAAGCATCACTGTTTGTGTGCAGTCAGTGCACCAAAGACTGTCACTCAAGGGTTGGCCTGCTCAGCCACTTGTGTAGATGCAGATAAAAAATTCTTTTTTTTTTTCTTCTTTTGGACATTATGTCATCATCCTTAGTGGACAGAAATGTGCTAACCAAATATCATAAGATTTTATGATTTAACTCTTAACGTCCTATACCACCTCATTCCACCCATCCAGAAGTCACATTCATTTTCCTCCCCAAATGATAGCCTTCGTTTAAGTGTAATATCAAACATATTTAAAAATCTTGGATCTAAGGGAAATAACAGGTAACTTTAAATGAAAAGGCCATTTTTAGCCATTTTTTGGATAAATCTTTATAGGAATGGGGCTCTGGTCTTAAAATTCTTAACAGGATGTTAAGAGTTAAAGTAATGATATTTTTTAAAAACAATTTATAGGTAAATGTGGCCGTGGAAGTTGCAGTCCATTGGGAAATACTTATAGGGAAAGGGTAAAATAGATCAAGAGTGGGGAACATAAGGCTTTAAGGCCAAATGTGGCCTTTTAAACCAACAAGTAAAGCTTTTCAAGGTCAAAAAACTAATTAAAAACTTTTATAAAATAATGTAGTTTTCCTCATCCACATAATTGATGTTAAAACAAAAATAGGTTATTTCCTATAAGTCTAACATGATCAAAGGGGAACCACTCTTGACTGATAAATTATTTATTTATTTATTGATCTACTAGAAAAAAAGAAGACGGCATTAGGGTTAGGGTTTAGGGTTAGTTTAATGGGAAAATAAATAAATAATGTATCAGTCAAGAGTGGTTCCCCTTTGATCATGTTAGATTTATAGGAAATAACCCAAAATATTTTAAATTATTGATTATTACAACCTTTATTTATATTAATCATCAGAACATTTTCTGGTGATTTAAATGTTTTAAAATATCTATTCACCCAACTCCTCCATTACAAGCAGGATGTGACACAAGTTCAATTTTTAAGTTGATTAAAGCTGGTTTGAATTCAGAGTTTTCCTTCTCCTAGACTAGTTGCCTAACCAAGACTGAAGGACACAGTGTGTCCTGCTATTTACCCATAGCTTGGGGGAGAAAAGATGGATTTATGCTTTTCCTAAGGGCATTAGCACAAAGTAAGATTTGAACTCAGATTGCAGAGTTCATTTCTTATAATAATAACAGTTTCACTAAGCATTTTTTTTTAAAAAGTTAAGTCTGACTTTCAGAGGCGACTGGTTTGTTTCTCTCATATATAATAATGAAATTTATTGTGTATAGTGCTCAGGTGCACCACAACTCATCAAAGTCTCATATCAAGTACAGTGTCAGGAACATGAACAGTTTACAGTAGTAATATGCATGTATGTGTGCGCGTGTGCGCATATGTATGTGGAGAGTGGCATCAGGTATAGTATTGGCAGACTACAGGAAGCATGGAGGCTTTGAAAGATTCAGTGCTTTGGCAGCCTACAACAGATGCGGATAGTTTATTCCATGTCTCTGCAATTCTGAGTGTGAAGAAATGTTTCCGAAAGTCACGTGGGCAGTGCTGTTTTCCTTATTTACCTGAAATGTTTTAAATACTTTTTAATATTCATTTCTCATTCCTAGGTTTATTGCGGTTACAGAGTTGAAGAGTTTTCCTTCTCCTAGACTGGTTGCCTATCCAAGGCTAAAGAGCAGAGTTTGACCCACTATTTACCCATAACTGAGGGGAGAACAGATGGTTTGGTTTGTTTTACGGCATATCAACCTCTGTGGGTCATTTAATGCCAACAAAGTATTGAAATAGATTAATTCTTAATGGATACTAATTTTCTTTTTATAAATACATTTTTCTATTTAACCCATAGATGGGCCCCTAACAGGTACTACCAGTCCAGGTCAGAGTGGACCTGAGAACAATGGTGATGAAGGGGCAGAACAGGTATATTCATGCTTTTCTCAGGGGTATTAGCATGAAGTGAAATACAAATAGCCTCATCCAGGATTCGAACACAGATCACCAATTCCTTTTCCTATGACAATAACCGTTATACGAAGTGCACCTCCTAACCCCAGAGTAATGCGTCTCTTTCTTTGCCAACTCTTTTATTATAAATTCTACAGAATAATTTTTGTTTCTTTTCTTTTTAATGTATCATTCCCGCACTGACGTAATGGACGTTAAAACAGAAATATTTTAAATCTTTTTGAGTGATGTTTTGTTTTTGGTTTAAGAAGAATGAAATTTAAGTTGCAAACATCTTTGTGGTTTTAGCGACGGAGAAAGCTTTGGTTTGCACCTTTTATCTTTCTTGTACCTGTCCAAACATGATAGTAATCACAATTATCATTGTCAGGCTTGTACGGGCAAGAACTGGGGTGAAGAAGAAGAAGAAGAAGAAGAAGAAGAAGAAGAAGAAGAAGAAGAACTAAGATGGAGACTGTCTATCATTACCTTGCTCTTCTTAAAAGACAATGGAAAAAAGATAATTGGAATTAATCTGGTTTTTATTTAAAACAAAGCAAAGAAACATTTAGCGTCCATCTTAGGAAGATGGTTTTTCTTTTCACTCTCTTTGGTTTAGCCAAATCACTTCTATGGAAACAAATTCATTGGCAAGTCACTAGCTTCATCTTTTTTTACTTGTCTTTCATTGAAATCCTAAAGAAGAAGAAGAAGAAGAAGAAGAAGAAGAAGAAGAAGAAAGGAAAAAGAGAATTACTTGAAATCCTACAGAGCAGCAGCCAAGTGGGTGTAGCCTCTTCTGAGAATAAGATAAATGATCTTTAAAGCGACAAGAAGACAAATGTCAGAGAATAATAGTCTAAACACTGACAACATGGGAGATCTTCATGGCAAGAAAATGGCAAGTAAGTAAAAAGAAATAATAATAATAACAATAATGATACATTTTTTGGCTTTTTATATATACAAAGTATACATGATATAGATATATATTCAGATTCCAGATTTTTTTCTTTTTTAAACTACTTTTCAGAAATTCAGAATTATTATCTATCTATCTAAAAAAAAAAACAAGTAAGTAAAAAGAAATAATAATCATAACACAATGTTTGGCTTTTTCTATATACAAAGTATACATAATGTAGATTTATATTCAAATTCCAGATTTTTTTCTTTTTAAAACCACTTTTCAGAAATTCAGAAACATTATCGATCTATCTATCTATCTAAAATGACATGAAAGTAAAAAGAAATAATACATTTTTTGTTTGTTTTTTTTTTGTTGTTTTTTTTTTTCTATATACAAAGTATACATAATGTAGATATATATTCAGATTCCAGATTTTTTCTTTTTTAAACCACTTTTCAGAAATTCAGAAATATTATCTATCTATCTATCTATCTATCTATCTATCTAAAATGATATGTAAGTATAAAGAAATAATACATTTTTTTTATATATACAAAGTATACATAATGTAGATATATATTTAGATTTCAGATTTTTTTTATTTCTCTGAATTTCTGAGATGAAGCTTGATAATTAGTATTGTTTGGATTATTCGGACTATTGTCCTCATCTTTATTGTAATCTGTACAACATTTTGGCTGATGTGCCCTCCTGCCTTCTTCAGGTATTTCTTGTTGGACTTGGGGGGGGGGGGCCTACTCAAACTCAAGAACCTTCTTTTCTTTTTCTTTTTCTTTAAGTCAGTTTTTAGAAAAGATCATAGAAATTAGAAATACGTGTACGGGTAATTTTTCAAAAGGAGAGATAAATAATTACATAGAAGATTATCTATCTATCTATCCATCTATCTTATTTGAATCCTATATTTCTGCATATCTGTCTATCTATTTATATATCTGTTTATTTATTTAGCTATCTATCTAGCTTCTATCTCAGTTTGTTCATATTTACCTATTCATCTATCTATCTATCAATCTATCTATCTATCCCATACTAAAATTCTTATTATGTTTGTATATATGTACAGTATCACCTATAAATAAGTATAACCCAAAAAAAAATTTTTATAAAAAATCTTCATATGATATGCCATTTTTGGTGGATTATAGTCTCACACACACACACACACACATACACAGACACACACACATTCAAACACACAACATATATAAACTCACACACACACACACACATATATATGTATTTATATACATATTTATATCTATATATTTATAAGTATATAGTTTCATCCCGATAAGTACACCCCTACCATGTTTATTTTTTATAAAAAAATTAATTTTTTACAAAACCATTGACAAAGGTGTACAAGGCAGAGGGAGCTACAGACCCTGCTGACCCACCCCCACCCGAGGCAAATAAACTGTACTTTTTCAGAGCAAAATCTAGTTATTTACAGGGTAAATAATTCTGTCTTAAAATTTCACTTTAAACTTTATGTTATCAATATTGCAACCAAAGTGAAACCACTGCATTATTTTTCACAAGAAACATACCTAAAGTTGTATATTTTGCAATGTTAAGTCATAACTCCATGGTAAAAAATGGGCTTTTTAAATACTAGAGAATGAAAGAAAATGTTAAAGAAAGTTCAACCAATTTGAATTATGATTTAATCACTGCTCCACACAAGCAATATGTGACACAAAGTCTTTTAAATTTGGGGTGAGTTGCCCAGTGCCTTTCAGTACTTATGGACAGCTAAAAAAATCCTCCAGCCCTTACAGCACTCTAGATGGTTGCAAAATGCTGTAAAGATTGCGGAGAACCCACAAACAAACAAACTTACAAAATCTCTGGGAAATCAACCAACTAATTTTTTTTTAATTATTGGATTTTGACATCATTTTAGTAAATTTTTCAAAACTTTGAAGAAAATTTTAGAGACATTTATTGTTGGTTTGTCTTTGTTGTGGATGGCAATAAAAATTGTCACTTAGAAACAGTTTTTTAGAAAGAAGATTTTTGATATACCCACGACCTGGAGGTGGGAAGCGATGATAATACCCCACAAAAAAACACTTTTTTATTAGGGTGGGGTGGGGTAAAGCTTCTACTCTAAATCTTCAATTTTTGACCCCTAACCCCAAAAATTAAGATCTAGGGGAACTTATAAAATTTTCAGAGGTAAAATTTCTTGCAGAGGTCAAATTTCTTTCTCACACCTATAACCATAGATTCGAGGATTTTATTATTTCTAGTTGAAAATTATACAATCAAAATGGTGATTATTAAGCATGATGAAGTGATATTACAAGATTAAATGATGAAATAATATAACTGGATTAAATGATGAAGTAATATAATTGGATTAAATGATGATGTAATATATTTGGATTAAATGATGAAAAAATATGATTAGATTAAAAGATGAAGTAATATGACTGGATTAAATGATGAAGTGATATTACAAGATTAAATGATGAAATGATATAATTGGATTTGCTTAATGAACAGGAGTATAAATGAGTGCATTACTGAAACTCCCAAACCAAAAATATGAATATCTTGTCGTCCCAAAAATAAGTACATTGTCCATGAATAAGTACACTCCAAATAATTTTTATATAAAAAAAGGAATTTTCTTCTAAACCAAAGATAACAGAATTTTATTATATCAAGTTGAACATTAAATAATCTAAATGGATTTAATTATTATTTATTACCAAACAACCAAAGTCTTAAAACTCTGTAACCAATAATAAAATTGTATAAATAAGGGATGTACTTATTTTTGGGATTCATATTTTTGATTAGAGAGTTTCAATAATGCAGAGTTTTACGTGTACTCATCTATACTCCTGGTCATTCAATAAATCCAATTATATTACTTCATCATTTAATTCAATTATATTATTTAATCCATATATATTACATCATCATTTAATCCAATTATATCTTATCATTACATAATCCAGTAATATTACTTCACCATTTAATCCAGTCATATTAATTTATCATTTAAGCCAATTATATTTCTTCATCATTTATCTTGAGTAAGGGAAGAGTTTCCATGGTGTAGTGGTTAACATGTCGGACTGAGACATCATAATAATTGAGTTTGAACACCAGTTGGACTATTACATAACTTTTTTGAACTAATACCCTTCGGAAAAGTATAAAGGAATGGGTTAAATAATACCACTACTGTTCTTCTACAAGGATGGCTTTGGCATTATATTAACCACGAAGGTTGATATACCATTAAACAAAAACAAAAAAAAATCTTGTGTAAATTAAAACACATTTGGATTATTTCAACTATTTACTGATATCTACAAAACGTTTCGGCCTTCTTCAGGTATTTCTTGTCAGACTCAGGAACTTTCTTATCAAACTCAGAAGCCTTCATGTCATAAAGATGAGGACAATAGTCCAAATAATCCAAATTATATAAATTATCAAGTCTCATCTCAAAAATTCAGAGACATAGTATCTTAACAATAAAGATGAGACAATAGTCCAAATAATACAAATAATACAAATTATCAAGTCTCATCTCAAAAATTTAGAGAAATATTAAAGATGTTGTAATTCAATTGTTTGTCAATGATTTTCTCTATGTTTCTTTGATTCTCAATTCATAATTGAATATTGTTGATTGATCATTTGTTGATCGACCCCTTATTTTTGGAATCTGTGCACATATAACTCTCTACTCCTCATTTACTATAATCAAACCATTTAACTTGGCACCTTTCTGTCCACTAAGGATGATGGTGTAGTGTACAAAAGAAAATTATCTACGTAAGTGACTGTGCAGGCCAATTCCTGAATGACAGTCTTTGGTGCACTGACTGCACACAAACTTTGATGCTTTCTGGGGCTGTTGTCTTTTCTTTCTCTTTCTGGCTCTCTTTGCTGTTGAGGCTACTCTCCTCTCCACCTCACCCCTCTCTGTGCCTTGCTTAACATTAAGGCACCAGGCCGCTCAATTTTTTGCATCTACTTTCCACGTGTTTGTGTCAATGCGGCATATGCTCATATCTCTCTCGCAGACATCTTTAAAGCAACTACCTACCGATCGAGAGCCTTTTACTAATTCGTCATACAAAAGATCTTTTGAGATGCGACCATTTTCCATTTTACTGACATGCCCAAGCCAGTGAAGGTGCCACTCGCAGAGAATGGAGAACATGCTGTTCAATCAAGCCATTACTACCTGGACATTCAGCAAATTGAAACATATTCAGAGTGTTGCGATTTCATCTTCTGTCAGTGAATTTTCCTTCTCCTGGATAAGTTGCCTTACCAAGACTAGACAGCCCAGTCTTTCCAATTATTTTACTCATAGCTGGAGGAAAAAGAGATAGATTCATGCCTTTCTCTGTAAATCACCTTGTTCAGGACTTGAACTTGGCTCACCAAGTTGATTTCCCATAACAGTAACCAATCTACCACCCATGCCGCCACAGTCATGTCTAATAGTAGAATTCCATTTTTTTCAAGAATTTTCTGGTTTGTTCAATAAAATAGAAGACAATCAATATTTTTTTTGATAAAAACAAAAACAAAGCCAAAGTTTAAATAATAAATTCATGTAGAAATTAAAATATCTTAAAGACAAATCTTTTTTATTTAAAGTCTTCATTACAATCTAAATATTGATTTATTCATTATTGATTTAATTATTTATTTAATTATTATTATTGAGTTTTTCACATCAGCCATAGCCGGTGGTTCACTGGAGGCTGAGTGACAGCAAGTCTCCTAAGAGTTGCTGAGGCACAGAATAAGCTGCCTGCGTCCGTTGTGGGCTACTGAAACACTGCATCTTTCAAAGCCTCCATGCATCCTGTAGTCTGCCAACACTATACCTGATACTCCCATCTACACACATATGTACACACACACACACATATACAAGTATATTATTACTGTACACTGTTCATGTTCCTGACACTAATACATTATTCTGTGAATTAGACATGAGACTTTGATGAGTTGTGGTGCACCTGAGCATTGTGCACAATAATTTCATTCTTATTAAAATCTCCAAGACTCTTCTGAGTATTTTAACCAATCTTAACAATGCTATAGTTTGGATGGTCTTGATTCTTCCTTTGCTTTCCAATTTGCCCAAATTCTTTTCCAGACCTTTGGGGACCATTCTAAGGGCACCAATTGGCATGACTTTTGGCAAGGTCCAGTTATTTGTTTATCTTTTTGCTTTCTTTCCCTTTTTTTTGGTCAGTCAGGACAGCAAAATCCATGAGATGACAAGTTCTCTTCTTCTTGTTAATCAATACTAATTATTATTATTATTATTCACTCCTTTTGAGTTTTCACATCAGCATTAACTGATGGTCTTTCACTGGAGTTTGAGTGACAGCAAGTTTCCTCAGGTCTCCAGGACTCTTCTGAGTATTCTGGCAGATTGCAGCAGTACAGTGTTCTGGATGGTATCAATCCTTCCTCTGATGTCCAGACTTTCCAGACCCTTTTCCAATCCTTTTGGGGCCGTTCCAAGTGCACCAACTACAATTGGTATCACTTTGACTTTCATGTTCCATAACTTTTTCAGTTCTCTGGCAAGGTCCAGATATTTGTCCATTTTTTCATTTTCCTTTAGCTTCACCCTGTGATCTACTGGAACTGCAAAATCCACCAGTTAACAGGTTCTTTCTTTTTTGTTAATCAACACTAGGTCTGGTCTTCTTGCTCGGATAAGGTGATCCGTTTTTATTTCAAAGTCCCAGAGAATTTTATGTGTTTCGTTCTCAAGAACAGATTCTGGTTTATGCATATACCATTTTGTTGTATGATCAAAATTACATTTTTTGCATAATTCCCAGTTGATCACCTTCCCAACCCAGTCGTGTCTAGTTTTGTATTCTCGTTGTGCTAGTTTGCTACATTCGCAGAGTATATGGTTTCAGTCTCATCTCTATTACCACAAAGTCTACATTTATACCAATTGTAGTTGGTGCACTTGGAACGGTCCCAAAATGATTGGAAAAGGGTTTAGAAAGTTTGGAAATCAGAGGAAGAATAGAAACCATTCAGAACACTGTACTGCTGCAATCTGCCAGAATACTCAGAAGAGTCCTGGAGACCTGAGGAGACTTGCTGTCACTCAGACTCCAGTGAAAGACCATCAGCTAATGCTGATGTGAAAACTCAAAAGGAGTAAATAATAATAAAGAGTGAAGATGAATGGAAATCAAAAGATAGACAAATACTTAGACCTTGCTAGAGAACAGAAAAAAAACTATGGAATATGAGAGGGAGGGTGGTAGCAATTGTAGTTGATGCCCTTGGAATGGAAAAGGAATTTGAAATCAGAGGAATCTCATCATGAAATGAGTGGTATTAATTGCTGCTATGGTAAAAGTACAATCCATAATTTCTTCTCATTTTTTAGTCACACAACTTGAATTATTACAAGAAACAAAAAATGGTAGAAATCTCATTAAAACCTGACACAAAATGGACCTTCTTTTTAACATTTTCTGTTTGTGAATATAATGACAAGAGAAACAACTTATATGATCAGGTGAAGTGGGTGCCCCAGGTGTCTTGCATGCAAGATATCTGGAAGAGGAAAACATGGCCATTCCTGGGGTCATGATTTATTAAAAAAAAACTGTTCTTGTATCCAAAGTGAATCTCATGAGACAAATGTGGCAGATTTCAGCTCCTCCTGCTAATTCATAAAAGAGCGGATTATCAAGGGAAGAGGGTGCTTATTTTTGTGTGTTCTGACTTTAGCACATGTGTATTGAAAGAGAAAAGAACAATACAAAGGCATTGCAGGTTTTTTGTTTTGACCCAACTGGAGGATTGCTCAGAAATCAACTTTTCTTTTTTGAATACACATCATATTGAAAAAAAAAAAATGTTATTTCTTTAGATCTTTATTTTTCTTTTTCTAATGTTTTTTTAAGAGATTGCATGATTCTCATTCTTTTGTTGCAATTTCCATGAACAATTTGATTGGTTGTTTTTATCTTAGACTTTCAAATAGTTTATTGTTAATGTTCACTTTTTGTTTTTAATTTTTTTTTTTCCTTTCATTTTAAATGTTCAAAGTGTCATGGATGAAAAGAACAAATATTGCAAAGATAAGAATTGAACAAAATAAAAACTGAATAGAATGAGTTTTAAACCATCAGACAGAAAATTCAATATAACCCCCCCTCCTCCCAAAAAAGAGAAAAAACTGATTAAAATCGATAACATATTGTTGCAAATGTGATGACACAAATTCTTCCTTTCCTCTTTTCTCATATTGGTGAGAATTGCAATGCTGGAGAAAAGGGGACATCTGTTTGAGTGACACTGACCTTATGAAAGAAAGTGATAACCAAATAAAAAAGGAATGGATGATTGAGGTGAGACACAGAAGAAACAGCTTAAGACAAAAAAAGAGAAAGCTTAAAACCTGAGAACGTGCCCCCCACCCTTTATCATATATATATTTACCAACCTCTCTGCACGAGTAGGATGTAACACAAGGTCAATTTCTTCAACAGTGTTTAACAGGTTTGAATTCAGTGTTTTCCTTCTCCAAGACTGGTTGCCATACCAAAGTTAAAGAGCCCTGTCTGCCCTACAATTTATCCATAACTGGAGGGAGAATAGTTGGATACATACCTTTCCCAAGGGTATTAGCACTATATGAAATGCAAACAACCTTGTCCAAGATCTGAACTCGGGTCACCTAGACCATTTCCTACAACAATAACCATTACACTACATGCCTCCTCTTTTGTTATTTATTGCTGAACTTTGTTGGAGTTTGTTTTGTCTTCTTTTTTTTTAGACTTCATTTTCTTTGGACTTTCCCTGTGTGTCTATGTAGTCTGTTTACTTTATGTTTTGATTTCCTGTTGCCTGCAACCTTTTGGACTACCAAGTGGGGTTCATCCATTTTTTGAATACTTTTAAAACCAGGACTTTCCTTTCCTTTCTGTTCTATTCTTATCTTTATTTATCTGGTCTCCGTGTTATTGTTGTTGCTCGTCATTGTTCCTAATTTTGCCTTCCTGGTTATTAGTTATGAAATACGGTTATTACTATAGTCAGTACCTTGGAGGCACATAGTGTAATGGTTATCATTATAAGAAATGGATGTGGTAACTCAAATTCAAATCAACAAAAGTATCTGGAGTTACCAAATTGTGACTCACATTAACAAAATATTGCAAAACATTTGACTCACCTTCATATATAGTGTTTATCTTATTATAATGGAGATTCAGTGTCTGTCTGTAACCGAAACTATGTCACTGTTTAAATTACAATACTCTCGTGAATTGCATAAGTTTATTAAGGAGTATTTAATTTATAGTCAAACTCATTAATGCAGAGAATAGATATCATTTATTAACAAGGTCTCTATGAAAATCTGTTATTAGTGTGTTTAGAATTCCTGCAATATGTCTTATATATCACTAAGAAATAAAGGTTTACATAATATATGGTGTGGTTAATTTGCATAGTGGTTTTAAAAAACCGGGTTTAATAAATAATTACTTGGCATTATTGATTTCTAATGTTATTGTTTTATTCTCCAACATATTAAAATCAATTCTATGAATGATTTTATATAGAAACCAATTAGAATATAATTAAAATAAGTGTAATTTTTTTATATGCGTTCTTATTTAATTTTGTTAATCTTTCTAATTTGATATATTTTATTACATTAAAACTTAAATACTTACACCCGATGGAGGGTGGGTATTCTTGCTAGTTTTATTGATATATATTTATTGTAAAATATAAACTGTCGTTTATCTAAAAATAGAATAATTTATATTCATATTTAATTTTATATATAAACTTGCAACAGACAAATTGTTTCAATCTTTTGAAATTTCAAAAAATCGTTTTCCTCTGTCCACCTTGATTACATTCATTATGTGAGTTCAGCATTGTTCATCATCTTCATGACCTTGGATCATTCGGAACTGCCAATTTGGGTCTCACATAAAATATTGCAAAATGTTTGACTCACTATAGTAAGATATATGATGGAATGCAAATATAAGGCCGTTTGCTTTTTGAGTTAAATTTGAATTTCTTGGAATTAAAAGCAACTTTTAATTACAATCTCCAATACTGTGAAAGTACAGGGTGTGGCAGAAATATCAGCCTAATGGTGCAAGAGAAATTAAGCAAGTGGTAATGGTAGCTCCATCTAGCTAGTCTTACCATTTTTTTTTTTTTTTCAGATATAATCATTTACAATCATGGCTTGGACTGGTGCACACTGTGCATTTGCTGTTGGGTCTGGTGAATCTGTAATTGTTACACAGAGAGCTTTTCATGCTCATTTCATGTTACATTGGAATGATGCTGTTCTGGATAGAAAATTGATACTACTATGGCACACACTGTGTGTTTGCTGATGAAACATTTTTTAAGACTGGTGAATCTGTAATTGCTACACAGAGAGCTTTTCATGCTCATTTCATGTTAAATTGGAATGATGCTATTCTGGATAGAAAATTGATACTACTGTGGTGCACACTGTGTGTTTGCTATTGAAACCTTTTTAAGACTGGTGAATCTGTAATTGCTACACAGATAGCTTTTCATGCTCATTTCATGTTACATTGGAATGATGCTGTTCCGGATAGAACTTTCAACCAATAACAATATTGATTTTTTTATTTATACAGATTTTAGACAGGTTGCTAACATAACACTTAACTCCATAATGAAACATTTCAAGTCACAAATTTTCATAAAATTCATAATATAAAGAGAAGAATACCACTGACAACTTTTTACAAGATTCAAAGAAATCATCTGATATTTGAATTCTATGGCTTTTGATCACAAGAAAGTCTGAGTCTTGAGTCTGTAGTTTTCAACAATGGCTACCAAAATGGTTGGAATAAAACACAGCTCTAATATAGTAACACATACATTTGAGTATTATGCAACATCACAGTCATTGTATGATAAATTAACACAAGATTTTCAATAAACATCATTAGCAATATTATGAAGGATTGTTATATACTGTCACTGGACCCAACAAAGAATACGGAACACACATATATATATATAAAAATATAAAGTTATATTTTTATTCTTTGATTGTGTGCAGACTGAGAGTCATTGGTAGAGAATGCACATACACAGGAGCCTTTGGGAGTTCTGATAGCAAGCGATCTCGATCTTGATCTACCCAATCCAGATTTGTAAGGCTTTTTTTATAATTCTTTAACTCAACAGGGCCATGCCTCTTTGATCATGACACCTACGCAGTTTTCCTGTAGACACACTTCTTTGCCCACACAACTTGTTTTTATTGGTTATAGGTAACACCTACGCATTTTCTGTGCCTACGCATTGTCAATTTATACCTGTTTTTTCCAGTTATCGAATTTCAGGCAATATCCTGTTTTTGTTTTCAGGCCCATGTTTGACACCCATGCATTTCCTGTGCCCACATGCAAGTCATCTACACCTCATCCCTTGTTGACTTGTCGACCAGGCAATATATTACAGGATGCCATCAAAAGTTTAAAAACTTAATGAAAAATCTTTTTTTTTTGCTATCTATATTTAGTACCTTAAATGCCAATCAAAAAGAGTTCATAATTCTCCATGATGAAGTATATATCAAGAAAAATGTTACTATATTATGACAAATAACTATTAAGTAAATAAGTTCACAATCCATCTCAACTTGCTATAACGTTGATATTGTTTTAATGGAAGTCCAACATTTCTTACAATATTGATTCCAATTTCAAAATTAACATCAGCTTTTTTATTTGAATAAATTAACTTAACAGTTCAGGCCATCACTGATGTACTGGATGATGTAAGGCCTATTATACGATAGCAACTGAGTAAATTAAGCTTTTTTAAAATCATATTCCACACATCCTGAAAAAACCTTGTTTAACTGAAGGTAATAAACATTTGTTTTTTTTATTATGTTCATCTATTTCTCTGAATTTTTTTAGATGAGGCTTGATAATTTGTACTATTCGGACTATTGTCCTCATCTTTATTGTTATCTGTACAACATTTCGGCCAATGTGCCTCCAGTTCTCTTCAGGTATTTCTTGTCAGACTCGGGAACCTTCTCGAACTCAGGAACCTTCTTTTCGAATCTTCTTGTCGTAATCAGGAGCCATCATGGAACATTGAACCGAACCCTTTATTCAATCCACGAGGGTATGTTCATCTGTTGAAAAATAATTATAATTTATTGCTCACAGAAAAGATAGGAGTTCAATTGACAATAGAAAACTTTGTGGTTCCTTCTGACCACACTTGCCAATAGTTATTTTTGTTTTATCCGTTTTTCCATACAATAAAGGAAATGCTGTGTTATAAATCATTAAGTAATATTTTTATGCTTATTTCTGAGTTTCATTTTTTCAACACGGAGAGAAAGCATGCTCATATTTTTGCAAATAAAGTTTTGAAAATCTATTGCAAACATTACACACTCAGATCAGACAAAGAACCAGCGGCTGAACTTGCACAAAGGTGTCAAAATTAGGGTGACCCAGAAAAACAGAACCCACAAATTTTGTAATAAAACTGTTAATTTTAACTATGGGGGTGTAGGGTTAGGGTTAGGGTGTAGGGTTAGGATTAGGGTTAGGGTTGGGGTTTAGGGTTAGTTTAATGGGAAAATGAATAAATAATTTGTGTTCTGTTTTTTTCTGGGTCACCCTGTATTCCAGTAAACCAGAAAAAAACAGAACCCACAAATTTTGTAATAAAACTGTTAATTTTAACTAGGTTAGGTTTAGGGGTTAGAGTTAGGCTTAGGGGTTAGGGGTTAGGGTTAGATTTGGGGTTAGGGTTTAAGGTTAGTTTAATGGGAAAATAAGTAAATAATTTGGGTTCTGTTTTTTGGGGGGTCACCCTAATTTTGACACCTTTGTGCAAGTTCAGCCGAACCAGCTTTAAAGGTTTTGAAACATTCCTAGAATTATTTTGTTTTATTTGCCTGTATTTTTGAGATGATTGTCATATACATATTTTGGCTGCTACATCTTTTTCAGGTACTGTTTATTGAACCAAGTAACTTTTATGGAAATTTGAACTAAGATCTTTATTCAATCCAGGGGGTGGGGTGGGGGGAATAGACTGAATAAAGGATTCAGGCAAACCTGTAAATAATGTGAATATTTTACGAGAAATCTTAATTACCTCTTTGTTTTGTTTAATATTTATCAATGTCCACAACAATATATTTTCATATCAGGTATATAATGGGGAGGAGAGAATAGAGGGGATGGGAGAGGGGATATGGGTTTTTACTTGTTTTCATTGGTGGCCATCTGCTGGGTTTTCTTCCTTCTTCTGGGTTGGTTGTCTGTGCTTATTTCTCGGTTGTAATGATTAAACAAGACTTTATTGTTTTTCTTTATTCTTTACTAAAAACTCCAAAGCCCAAAAGTGTTTTCAACCGCGTGGTGAGAAGTTGGCATCTTGTGACAGATGAACTTTACATCTCGTCTCATTGACTAACAGCCAAAATCTAAGTAAATCAGTTACCTTCTCAAGCTTACCTTTAGCAAATCAGCACATCCAGGTCAGAGAAGGTGAGCTGCCTTGTCAATCACCTATAACGGTTAATAGTAAATTTCCATTTACAATCCAGTTATTTAAATTTTTACAACACTTACAGACATAATTCGTAGGCTACCCACGAATTATGTAACAAACCAAAAAATAGAGATATTTTAATTAGATTTCCACCTGACACAATTAATCTTATTATAATTATATTTTTATGACTAAATTCCAATGTTATAAATATCACGCAATTAAAGACGCTATTTACGGCTAGTAGCAGTCTTAAACATCCCTCCATCTTGGCTCTAAGTTGTTTAAAATCTGGTTGATAAGTTGATTAAAGTGCACTAAACAAAGCAGTTAAAAGAGAGAGATTCATCCAATGAAGTGTTGAATTTTCCACAAGCCACAAATTAAAGGTCAAAGAACCACATGTGGGTCATGAGTTGTAGTTTGACCCCCCACCCACCCTATTTAAGACAAATAAATTAAACTTTTATTTTTTTTAAACATTTAAAAAATATTTTGCTTATCCACCAAATTCTTATTTGCTATGAGTGTCATCAACTCAGCAAAATAATGGACCATTCCATTTTTGTTATGAAGAATGAAAAGGAAGAAAAAGGACATGCTACACAGAAAAAATAAGAAGAAAGTCAGAAAGAAAAAAAGGGCATAGGGGAAAACTAGGGAGAGTTAGAGACAGTTAAATTAAGATTGATACTTTTTATGTATTGAAATAGTTTGCAATAGATCTCAAGTAAACATATCAAACGTTGTTATGATTAAATTATCATACTGTGGTATATTTTAGTTTGTTTTGTTTTGCGGCATATCAACCTTGGTGGGTCATTTAATGCCGACAAAGTTGTGAAATAAATTCATTCTTAATGCATAATACAATTTTGTTTATAAACTCATGTTTTTCTATTCAACCCATAGATGGGACCCTAACAGGTACTACCACTCCGGGTCAGAGTGAACCAAATATCAATGGTGATGAAGGGGTGCTCCACATTCCCCAAACCTCTAAAACTGGAACCTCACCATCAGATAGAGTTTAACATCATTCCTAGGACATGTAGATCCTCAGTCACCGCCTTCTAGCACCCATATGATAAAAAGGGGTTGGAGCTTGCCATAACTGTGGTATATCCACAGATCCTGCTAATAAAGACTATTATGGGGCAAAGGAAGTTGGCTTTTTTTGGTATGAGGTGGTGGGAAAGTATTTGTATAAGTTTGGGGGGGGGGAGTAAAGTACACTCAAATTAAAACAAACAAGCAACACTGTTTGAGTGTTGGATAACACTGGTTTACAAAAAAATATTTTTTGTCTGAGGCAAGAATGTGAATAGGTGTTTTTTTTACTAATTTGGGTGTGCTGAATTCAAATTTATAAACAGTTTTGCTCTATCACCTCTAGTTTTCTGTCTTTTAAATAGTCTCATTTTAGTATATACAGACTATATACATGCTTATTTCAACAGTTGCAGCAGATTATTACAGATAAAACAGGATAGATAAAGAACATTGACGGAATAAATATACTTGGATGACATAATGTACACAATTCATAGTACCGCAGACAGTTAGAAGTAAAAAAGAAGACATAAGTCACACAATATTAGAAATTAACCCTGAATGCATATATGCCTTTATGTACAGTATGTGTACAAAATGTACAGTATGCATATCTAAAAAAAACTAGAGGTGATGAGTAAAAACGGATTTCAAATCTGAATTCAGCACCCCCAAATTAGGTTAAAACAGCTATTTTTGTGCTTGCCTCAATTTCTTTGTAAACCAGTGTCATTTATTATTTTTTTTATCCAATTTTCAGATAAGAACAGTTATAATTATTGTTTATTACAAGTAAATATATATATATATATATATTTTTAATATGTTCTTATTCTGTGTACATTCAAGTTTAAATGTTATTATATTGTAAAAGTTCACCATTTTATCTTTCTAGCTCACCAAAAAGAAAACCATGAATGTAGAGCAGAGTGCCCCCCATCAGTGCCTGAAGCTCAAGCCCAAACTGTCATGCCCAACACTAAAGACAGTGAAATCATGATTGCGGCTGATCTTAAACTTTATGCCAGTCCGATGACAATTCTGCAAACTTGCAAGAAGTCAAACCCACCAAAAATGAAAAACGCGGACAAATCTAGCGACAGCAGCAGTAGCAGCAGAGGTGGTGATGGGAGTGGTGGTGGAGGAGGTGGTGGTAGTGGTGATCACATGATTGCGGCTGATCTGAGGAAATATGGTAACCCTCTTGATGAGAAATAGCCTGTCCTCATAAGTAATGGGGCAGATAACTATTCATAGCTTTAAAGATTTAATTAAAAATATTAAACCTTATTTAAAAGTGAACTTTTCTTCTTATTTAACTCTACTGATGTGCATTTTTTTGTTTATTATCTATTAATAATGAAGATTCGCTTCCGGTTTTTATCTGTAACAAAAATTATGTCACTGCTTACGTCACATTACCCAAAATCATCATAATGTAGAATAAATACACTCAAAATTTGAACATGCAACATTAGACAGTCCTCATTGTTTTTTAAAACAAGTTTTAATAAATACATAACTGGTATTATATATCTATATATAGTTTGTTTTATTTTAATACATATTTAAAGTTTACATTTCAAATTGTTTTATTTTTTTAATCCTTTAATGAATTTGATTTTACTTACTTAGGGTACAAACTCGCTGACATTGAATTTTTTTACTCCCACCCCTCAGGCAATATGTTTCAAAAATCTATTTTTACATTGGCCGGAGGGTGTTTTTTTATTTTGTACTAGTTATCATTATTATTATGTTTATTTAATAGTAACAAAATTAACTGTACAAATATTGTATTTCTTTGTTTATTTCTTATCTATTTACTAAAGTAAAAAAGTTTGAGTTATTTTTGAAAAAAAAGAGAATTGTACAAAGGTTATTCAATAAATAAGAAGAATTCTTTTGAAAAAAGCAAAATAAATATTTTTTGAAATTTCTTTCCATTCTCACAAAAAATATATATTTTTAAGGATAATCAAAATGGTTGCAAATCAAACAAGTGCTCCAGGCTTGAACAGTGGTCTATCATCAAACTTTTGGTGGCTAAGAAGTGCTAACCATGTGAAATTTACAAAAGAATGTATGATGTATATGGAGAAGCAAGTTTTAGTAAAGAAAATGTTTATAAATGGGATAAACATGGGTTTGCCACTACGATCCCAGGTTAAAAAGACAGACCATCAAATGGAAATACACCGACTCACCAGTAAAGAAAAAGATCCAGGAGCAGTAGTCAGTAAATAAGGTTATGCTGACAGTCTTCTGGGACACGAAAGGACCCATTTTCCTTGAAAAAGGTGCAACTGAAAACAGTGCTTTAGATTGCCAACTCCTTAGGCAAAATTCACCTTATTTATTGAATGACCCTCATAAAATACAAGTATTTTATGAGGATCATAATCACATGCAGAGTGACAGCGGATTTTTTGGTGAAAGCAGTAGTGTAAGGCGATGGATGACTGTACTTATTTGTATGGATCAGTCAGCGAGTGAGACTAAGACAGAACTAAAAGATATAGAAGCATGACCAGTTTTGTACCCCGTTCCTCCCCAAAATAAAAACTTTGGGCATTATGCCCAGGTGAGTGTCCAGTTGCATTTTCTGTACAGATTTTCATATAAATAAACGTATTTGTTGTAGAGTCGGATGCAGAGATGCAGCCGGCACACATTAAATAGACTCATAAAATACTTACATAAGGAAATTTTGATATCTGTTAATCTTGCTATGTCAAGTGTTAACACCTTATTTAGCAAGGGCAGATAACTCTACTAATAAATAATAAATGTCCATTAGTGAGATTTAAACTTGCACATCCTTATTTGTGCTATTGTAATAACTAATCACATTTAATTAAACATTACTAATTAGGTTTATAGGCAAGTTCTGTAAGCTGGAGATGTAAAACAATTTTATAGCATTATTGCTTAGTCAAGACTAACATTCCAGACAAAAAATAAAAATATTTAAATTCATAAATCTCTTAAATGTCACTCAGTTGAATTTTTAAAAATATTTCTCTACAAGACTGAGTTTATTCACCAAACAATATAAACTTTATAAGATAATATTGTTATATACTGGGGTTTTCATGCTACCCAATCAGCATATAACGTTATATACCTTTCTTACATCTTACTCTGGTCATCTTTTCTTCTGGCCGGCTTTGGTATTATGATCGTTTATCTTCTAACATCTTGGTCTGGTATATCTTCTAAAGTCTAGTCTTCTTGCTATGTTCCTGCTGGCTGGTCGTCCTGGATTCATTTCTTAGTCTTGTTACCAAGACATTCATCAACCACAAGAACATTTTACTTATATAAACTTTTATTTCCTTAACTATACATTTCACGTAACTAAATATCTGACTAACATAGCGCGTGTGAGTCCCAGCCTTAGGCAGAGCACAAAATGGCCAACTACTCTGCCTGACGTCCAACTGCAAACTGCGGACTCTGAAAAAGGTCCCACGTAACTTCACATATTTGGCGGGCTTCTGTAATTTTCCATAGAAGGACCCGGCCATGGTATGAAAGGGGTCATCCCCTCAGAATTACAGGGGATTGACAATAATCTTATGCAACCACATATGTAACAATATTAAAACAACAATTGGTAAATCTCTTTTCTCTTATGTGAATATTATCTTTCATATTAACCATTACAGTTTATTAAACTGTTCAGTATTAATTCAGTATTATTCAGTATCATTCAATATTAATTCCTAATTAACAACAAGAATTGTAAAATAAATATTGTTTAGAAAAATGGAATAAGTAGAAAAAGGTTTTTGTTTGCTATTTTGTGTTGCTGAGTGTGTGATTGACATTTTGTCCTTTTACTAAACATAAACAGGTAATACATTTGTTTGTAAATAAAGTTTCATTAAGACGATATTGTCATGTCAACAATTCATGTCTTGACCTTTTTACCTTATGTAGGTGGGTACTTCAGCTAGGAATAAATATTATATTACAAACTTCTCAGTTAAGTAAAAGATGTTTTTATATTTCATATTAACTTACATCATTCTTTTGTTACTTAATAAATATTAATTGTTGTAATAGTAATGACAATAATACCAGATTTTGTCTGGTAAGAGACAGATTGGTCACCCCCAGCTGTGTTTCAAGGACGTCTGCAAGAATGATCTCAGGTGCTTTGGCAATACCCCTTCCAGCTAGGAAAATTTGGCTCAAGACCGCCCTCGGCGGTGGTGGTATATTCTCCATAGTGGACTGTTCCTGTCTGAAGCCACCCTGGCACAACACCATGAAGCCAAGGTCTAGAAGAAAACAGCAGCAACAAAGCACTGGCACATCAACATCTTCAGGGACAGCCTTCATCTGTGGTCGAGAATGTTTTTCAAACATTGGACTTCACAGTCACAAGAGGCGCTGTAACTTCAAGGGCACAAAAACTATATTATAGTCTTCCAAGACTGCAATTCCAATGAATGATTATTATAATAATAATACTAAATGCCTTTATTTAAATTTCATACACAAATGAATAGAAGGGTTTTTTGATATATGTTTGCTGAGTGTGTGATCCACATCTTGATCTTACTAAACACAAATAAAGTTTCACTAGGACCAAATTGCATTTTCAGGTAATTTTATTAAAATTTATGAGAACAAAAATAATCTTTAAAAATTATGAAAAAAAACATGAAAAAAACAATAACCAGTCAATTTTTCTTTACAGGAATAAATGACAAACTTTAAAGATAATAAAACTGTTTGACATCTTTTAAATTTAAAAACAAATAAAAACTAAAACAATTATAAATATTTCAGCCCACTTTCAAATCATGTGACTCGTAACACAAAGACATCAGATTATTCTGACCTTTTTCCTCATAGAATCCTCAGTTAAAGCATTTTGACGCTTATCGCACTAATAAAAAAGCTTACTTTAATGTACCATTTTTGCTTTGTTATGATACACATGGGAAAGGTATGGACTGCTATAGACAGATTATTGATTATATGGAAAATTGATCTCGGAAATACACAAGGATGCTGCATGCTGTCTGGAATAAATCCTGGAAGCAGCACCTCACAAAAAAAAAAGCAGCTGTGCCGCCAATTACCTCCTATCACACAAACCATCCAAGTCAGATGAACAAGACAAACTGGATACAACTGGAGAAGTAAGGACAAATCCATTAGTAATGTTCTTCTGTGGACACCAACTTATGGACACACAAGCAAAGACTTACATTGATCAGTTCTTTGCAAATACTGAATGTCATGAGGATAACCTGCCCAGAGCGATGACCGATAGGGACAGGTGGTGAGAGAGAGTCATGGAAATCTGTGCTGTCAGAATGACATAATGATGATGGTAACATAGAAATATACAAAAGTCAAAACCATCATAATATAGATATATTCTTTATAAATATATAACTAATAATATACAGTAGCATTCAGTATTAGAGAATGAACATTTTCAAATAAATAAATTCCAATCCTACAGATTTGGTTGATTGTGAGAAAAATTGAAGTAAATATTCTTAAAACATGTTTCTGATTTTGGTAAATATTGCATAAACAGAATCAAGGATAAAGAAATAGAAGAAGACAACATACAGAATCCTTGAGTAGTTCCCATCTAGATTTATCTTCAAGCATTTCATTAAAGTCCAAGTGATTAGTGTTATCTGCGTTATTCGGACTATTGTCCTGATCTTCATTGTTATTTGTACAACGTTTCAGCCGATATGCCCTCCGGCCTTCTTCAGGTATTTCTTGTCAGACTTGGGAACTTTCTTGTCGTAATCAGGAACCTTCTTGTCGTAATCGGGAGCCATCACGGAACTAAGAACCTAACCCTTTATTCAGTCCTCGGGGGTATCCTGTTCTCATTCCACTAACCATAGCTTTAAAATGGCAACATGAAGATTGGGACAATAGTCCGAATAACGCAGATAACACTAATCATCAAGCCTCATCTCAAACATTCAGAGAAATAAAGTCCAAGTGGTACAGCCATATAGTAGCATTGGCATGGCTTCCAAAGTCACTTTAATAATTATGGCTTCCAATTATAGGCAGCACCAAAATCTTCACAATCATTTTAAACAGTTAAACAATTTAATCACAATATCAATATTTGTAGAGTCAATGTATAAATGTAGTTCAAAATTATTTTAAACATTATTGTTAACATATAGCCCTAATAAGTACTACCACTCCAGGTCAGAGTGAACCTGGGAGTAATGACAAAAAAAAGGGGTGACTTTACACTCCCCTGAACTCCATAACTGGAACTTCACAACCAGATCATACCAATGATATCATAAGTCAGATATTTATTTACATAAATATAAAAATATTTTTTCTTTAAATTAAACTTCTCAGAAAATAAGTAAACTTAATTATTGATTATTGCTATTCAACCTATAGAATAATATATAGATATATATTTTCAATAAAAAAAATAAATTTATAAATGGATGATTCAAATAGTTATCTACTAAGCTTAGCTTCATAGTGGCACAAGGCCAGAAGTTTAGAGCATTCGCATAGCCTGGCAAATAAGTTTAAAATGTTTAAAACCAATACATTTATTTTTTAGAATAAATAATATTGAAAAAATAATTTTGTGAAATTTTTTCCTAAATTACTTAAATGAGACATTATTATTATAACTCACTATAGGCAGAATTTTAGGCTAATGGCACCAAGTATATTTGTAGATTTTTCTGAAGATTTATAAGCTAATAAATGTCATAAAGAGGTTAACTTTTTTAATTCTTAATTTTGATTTTCCAGTGACCAAAAAATAGTAATATGAAAAGAATGTCATTGTAAAGGATCATAACTTTGGCTAAGAAATTTTAGGCCAAATTTAAACTTAAGCAACAATGAGCCTGGTCAGTACTTAGATGGGTGACCACTTTGTAACAACAGCCAATACTGTAAGCAACCCAAGGTCTGTGTGCAAGACTAAGTAAAGCTTAGTAAATAAAAGCTTAAGCAACAATGAGCCTGGCCAGTACTTAGATGGGTGACTACTTTATAACAGTAGGTACTATAACCAACATGAGGCCTGTGTGCCAGACAAGCAAAATTTAGTAAATAACAAGAAATAAGTTCTTGAATTTTACATGATAAAAATACTCAGTTGTTTGTGGTTGTTGCAGGCACTTAGGAATAAAACTTTTTGGAAACTATTGTTTATAAAAATGTAAAGATCTGTAGTTTTTTAAGAAACTCTTTGTTTGGTTTTACAATAATTTTAAATAATATTTTATTCAGATCTGCTTTCTCAAAAATTATAGGAATATTCTTCTCTAAATTATATAAAAACTTGTTTTTCTATTAGGTTGAATGTTATAAATTATCAAAGAATCTTTTTTAATCCATTATATTAATTATTAAAAAATCCCATGAATTTTGTAATCCAATCCAAAATCTGGACATTTCATTTGTGAAACTTTTTGATGATTACAAAGTAGACTTGATAATAAAACGCCATTTCTCGGAACCATTTTCATTTAGACTTTCTGAAAAGAGACAAAAAATTATAAATTATATCATTTCGTTATCATTATTTAGTATTTTTTAGTATCATTTAAATTTATTACATGATATTTACAATTACTTATTTGACAGAAAAAATATGAATTATTACATCATCATTTGGTCATCATTACTTAGTATTCTTTAGTATCATTTAGAGTTATTACTTAATATCATGATATCATTTTATATTCTTTTTAGCATGACTTAATATCATTACATAATATTTAAAATTGTTTGAAAAAAAAAAAGAAAAAATATCAATCATTACATCATTTAGAATCATTACTTTATTATTATTTAGAGTTATTACTTAGTAAATGATATCATTTAATATCCTTTTTTAGAAGGACTTAATATTTGTAATTACTTGTTTAAGAAAAAAAAGAAAAAATTATGTATTATTACATCATTTGGTTTATGATTTGGTTTGTTTTACGGCATATCAACTTCAGTGGGTCATTTAATGCCGACAAAGTTTTGAAATAAATTCATTCTTAATAGATACTCAATTTTTTTTATAAACACATTTTTCTATTTAACCTATAGATGGGACTCTAACAGGTACTACCACTCCAGGTCAGAGTGGACCAGTGAGCAATGGTGATGAAGGGGTGCTCCACATTCCCCAGACCTCCAGAACTGGAACCTCACCATCAGTTAGAGTTTAACATCATTCCCAGGACATGAAGACCCTCAGCCACTGCATTCTACCACCCATATAATAAAAAGGGTTGGGGCTTGCCATAAGGATAATAAGGTTGGGGCAATCATATAAGTGCTAGGGCTTGACATGACCAGTCGATTGATCGAAGGGGCCTCTCCGAACGCCTGTCTAGCCCAAGTAAGGGCCAAAGTGGTGTTGCATGTCACGAACTGTTCAGCCACCTGGGTTCCATCCTTAAGCATCACAGGTCGTCACCCACAGCCAACAGGTGGCCCCATTGAAGGAGTCTTACCCCTCTGCAGAGGTGCAGTCAGTGTATTCTAATGCCCCCAGCTGACAGGGCAGATGAGAATTTGGTTATCATTACTATTATTGTTTAAGAATTATTAAGAATTATTACACATCTTTTAACTCTTTTGAAAAGAAAAAAATCAGTAAAAATCAATTTTCCATATTTGATAATAAGATTACCATATTTGACAGCATATAGGACACACGTTTTTTCGAAAACTTTGGCTCAAAAAATTGCCATGCGTCTTATACATCATAAGTGAAGTTTGAGACCTCCCGTAGGCCTAGGCTAATCTTCTCTATGATGCTCACTAACCCAGCTTACACTCAGTACTTTTACCTACCATGGTATGATTTTCAACAATATATGTTTAAATACACTAAAATTTTTTTTTTCTGAATCTGACCTGCTGAAATGGGGGTGCATCTTATATGTCGTGCATCTTATATGCCGTCAAATAAAGTATATATTTTCATTCAACTTACCTACAATTTCTTCTTTCTCTAATTTATCCAAATGTAAAATGATATTCTGTTCAGCGGCTTTGTGTAATGAATCTTTTAAACCCTGAAATGAGATTCTTTACTTTAAAATACATTCGCAATTTTTGTTTTTCTTTCAATAAAAAACAAAAAACCACCATCATCTCCTTTCTTTATTGATATTTACCATGTAGAAATTATTAATAATTTACCAATCTATAATTTCATGACATCAAATCCTTTTACACATATTTCACAAAGCTTAATTTTACAACTGTAAAAAGATTTATAAAATATTAGGGAGACTTGTGCAAGTTATAGTCATTGCCAAATGTAAGCATTATATATCTAATTTTAGAAGTAACTTATCATCTGCAAATATATAATACAATAATTGATAATGGTATATAAATATATTTATAGGTATAATGTTATATAACCATATTTACAGGTATCATTTTGATGAAACACTTTTGATCCAGCAATGACTTTTGGCTTCAAAAATAAGGTAATGATTTACATATAAAGATATAAACTAAAAGGATAGATCAAATATTCTCTCCAAGAGGCGGTCATATATTTTGGAATTCCAAAAAGGATTTTATTCTGAAATGTAGATATGGATTATCACTTAATAAGTGTTGATGGTAAATAATAGATTGGCAAAATCTATCATTGGCATGTAGTGTAGTTAGTTTAAAACAGTAGTGAAAAAGCTGTTGGGTAACTCAGTGTGTAACAGTTTAAGGTCATTTGAAAGCTTGGTTTTCATTGGACGATTTAAAGTCAGTTAATTAGTCAGTTAGAAACATCAGACAATAACAGTTAAGATTTCCTTCATTGCTCCAATCAACTAATTCCTGTGAATTGCAACAGGTAATGAAACATGAGAAATTGCTATGAATAAAGTAATTATGTGCACATATAAAAAGGTGTGCACATATTAAGAACAGTTGTTCTTAATCCCAGCACAGAAAATAGATGGTGACCAGAAGAAGATGGCAACAGAGGGACATGATGACAAAGAAAGGAGCTGGGCTATGAGTGAATATTCAAAAAAAATAGAAGAAACAATAAGGGCTATTTAACATTAGGTATTACTTCATCCATTCTTCAAATGGAATATCTTTGTTCAATAATAATAAGATTCCATTCATATGATTGTATAGTTACTTGGGTCAGACACAACCCAATCCAGTCACGTGAAAGAAAATTATATTATCAGTGATGATCGTCTTCATAACAATATTCCAGTAAAACTACTTTAGGAGGATGAAATTCTTGAATAACACTGGTTTACAAACAAATATTTTTTGTCTGAGGCAATAATGGGAATAGGTGTTCTTTTACTAATTTGGGTGTGCTGAATTCAAATTTATAAACAGTTTTGCTCTATCACCTCTAGTTTTCTGTCTTTTAAATAGTCTCATTTTAGTATATACAGAGTATATACGTGCTTATTTCAACAGTTGCAGCAACTTATTACAGATAAAACAGGATAGATAAAGAACATTGACAGAATAAATATACTTGGATGACACAATGTACACAATTCATAGTACTGCAGACAGTTAGAAGTAAAAAAAGAAGACATAAGTCACACAATATTAGAAATTAACCCTGAATGCATATACGCCTTTATGTACAGTATGTGTACCAAATGTACAGTATGCATATCTAAAAAACTAGAGGTGATGAGTAAAAAGTGATTTTAAATCTGAATTCAGCACCCCCAAATTAGGTTAAAACAGCTATTTTTGTGCTTGCCTCAATTTCTTTGTAAACCAGTTTGTTTGTTTGTTTATTAATTTTAACGGCATATCAACCCGTCCAGGGTTATATCATGCCTAGCGGTTGAGGTGTTATACGTATTGTGTATTCATATATATACTTTTAGTAATTGGTTTTAACAATGTGTTAGCATTATTGGGAATTATATTGTATGGCATTGATTTGTTTCATGTCTATATTCTATGGTATAATTTTATTTCCCTTAAAAAGGAGAGAATATCCCCAATGTTAACATTTTCAAATAGATCCTTCATATTGTTTGCTTTAAAATAATGGTTTCTGATGGGAGCAAAAAATCTGCATTCCATCAATAAGTGTTTAACTGTCAGGGGTGTTTGACATGTTTCACATTGTGGTTGTTGTTCTTGTTTGAGTATATAAGAGTGCGTTAGTTTTGTATGACCAATGCATAATCGGGACATAATGACTTGTTCCTTTCTAGACTTCCTTAAAGTTGGTCTGCAGCCTCCCAAAGTTGGTTTGATTAGGAAGAGTTTATTGTGGATACAGTATACAGTATATTGTAAACCAGTGTAATTAAATGAAACAGAATATTTTTCAAAAAAGGAAAATTCTCAAAATGTCTCACCTTGTATACATGTGCCCTAATGTCTGAGACATTTAAAGATTTAGAAGAATTTTCTTTTAAGAAATCAGAAATCTGTTTCTCTCGAAGTTCTCTGTGTTGGATGTAATTTTGAACGTGTTCAATGGGATTCTCCACCAATGGACCATGTCCAGGGTAGATCGTTTTCGGATCTAAATCCAAAATGGTTTGTAGGGATTTCATATACAGAGACAAATCTTCCATTATCTAAGAAAAAGAAGAAAAGAAAGAAAGAAAAACAAAAACAATGAAAAAAAAGTATATCATAACAAAACGTATAAATTATTTTTTTCACTATTGATTGCTTGCTTGGTTTTATGACATGTCAACCCTTGTTGGGTTATTGAATGCCAAAATTTTTTTCTTTTCTTTTTTTACAAACAGTTCAATGATTTCAAGTAACTTATAAGTATCATTTGTAAATTATAGGTTCAAGTAATTATTTTTAATACTAATAATTTGTACTTAATCATTTGGTTTTAGTATAATCACCAATCAACTGAATAATATTCTGAGAAAGTCATTGATTAGTTTTTGAAAGTAAGAGAAACTATTTGGTAATTGGAAGAAACAAGTTTAATACTCTTCAGGAGACATTCAGAGGGACACATAACATTCAGACGGACACATTCAGAGGACACATAACATTCAGAGGGACACATAACATTCAGACAGACACATTCATTCAGGAACACATTACATAAAAAAAAAGCATCCCTACATATAAAAAACACCAAAGAACTACTAATGTGCTTCAACTTAAATAAGCTCAGATAGAACTAAAATGTACAAAAAAGAACAATAAGAATAAATCCAAGCCCAAATAAATAAAATCAGAAATTCTGTCGAAGATAGACAATCAATAAAGTTGGCAGATCAGATTACCCAAGCTGTGCTAGTCAAGTGTTGAGTTGGCAAGGACCGATATCTAAACTGGAACTTTGCGAATCCTAGGTGGAGATTCTACCGAGTTAACCGGCCCCTAAAATATAAAGAGTTCTAAATGCAGAGTAGATTCATGCAAAATGAATGTAAAAGTGGTGTAGAAGATAGACAATCTAAATTAGAATGGCAGACAGTAAACAAAGCTAGTGGTAGGAAAAGCACCTCAAGACCAAAGATAAAAGCTGCCAGCCAAGAAGATAGACTTCTGAAGTGGAAAGAACACTTGAACCTACTTGGAAACACTCCAAAAATCACAGTTGAACATACCCAAGAAATCATTAATAACCAACTAGACATTAAACTAAGACTCTTTATGAAGCATGAACTTGACAAAGTTCTAAAAATAATCAAAAGCAGAAAAGCTGTAGGTCTTAATGAAATACCTCATGAAGTATGGAAGTTTGGCTTGGTTTGTTTTACGGCATATCAACCTCAGTGGGTCATTTAATGCTGGCAATGTTTTGAAATAAATTCAATCTTAATGGATACTCAATTTTTATAAACTCATGTTTTTCTATTTAACCCATAGATGGGACCCTAACAGGTACTACCACTCCGGGTCAGAGTGGACCAGGGTGCAATGGTGATGAAGGGGTGCTCCACATTCCCCAAACCTCCAGAACTGGAACCTCACCATCAGATAGAGTTTAACGTCATTCCCATGACATGGACCCTCAGTCACCACCTTCTAGCACCTATATGATAAAAAGGGTTGGGGCTTGCCATAAGGGCAATAGGGTTGGCGCAATCATATAGGTGCTAGGGCTTGACGCGACTGGACGATTGATCGGAGGGGGCCTCTCCAACTGCCTGTCTAGCCCAAATAATGGTCAAAGTTTGGTGTTTCACTTCATGGACTGCTCTGCCACCTGGGTTCCATCCTTAAGCATCACAGGTTGCCACCTACAGCCAACAGGTGGCTTCATTTGTAGGAGTTATTATACCCCTCTGCAGAGGTGCAGTCAGTGTATTCTAAAGCCCCAACTGACAGGGCGAGAAGTATGGAAGACAAAGAAATTTGACAACCTACAATGCAATGGATTGTATAAACAAAACACAATAGAGAAATGGATAAAAAGCTGCATCTTTCTTCCCAAAGAAAGACAACTTCAGTATCACTAAGAATTACAGAAACATAACTCTTACTGCCACACCTGCTAAGGTTTATAATGCCCTGCTTCTCAATCATATCTGACTTGAAGTTGAGAAATTTTTTTAGGAAAAAAATCAAAATGTATTTCAGAGAAATCGATCCAAAACTTTTCAGATTCTGACTATTCATCGAATTATTAAAGGAGTATGTGCAAAACATTTTGAGGCAACAGTTTTGTTTATAGATTCCTCCAAGGCATTTGACTCCATACACAGAGGAAAGATGAAGCAAATACTTGTCTAGGATATGGTTTTCCCAAAGAAACTGTTACCGCTATAATGATGCTATACAAAAACACAAAAGCAATGGTTCGTTCATCTGATGGTGATACAGATTTGACATTGTGGCTGGAGTCCTGCAAGGAGATACATTAGCACCATTTCTATTTACAATCTGCCTGTGCTACAAACATCATTAGATCTAATAAAAGAAAATGGTTTCACACTAAAAAAAAGGCAAGATGCAGAAATTATAACAGGTACAGACTACACAGATGATCTAGGGCTACTTGCAAATATATCTGCCCAAGTTGAATGTCTGCTGTATAGCCTAAAGCAGGCAGCAAAAGGCATTGCACCAAGCCTCTGAAATTAATAGACCAGTTCATATACCTAGGTAGCAATATCTCATCTACTGAAAGAGACGTCAATATACACATTAACAAGTTATCGATCATATGGAACTGATTAGAAAAAATGGGAATTCTTCCAAGCCAGGTCAGTACTACTGTGGGTTGCACCACTTGGACTCTTAACAAAATGCTTAGAGAAAAAGCCAGATGAGAACTACAAAAGGATACTGCATACTGTCTTGAACAAATCCTGGAAGTAGCACACCACAAAAAAAAACGCTATACAGCCACTTACCTACTATCATTCAAACCATCCAAGTTAGATAAATAAGATATGATGGACACTGCTGGAGAAATAAGGACAATCTCATAAGTGACATTCTCTTGTGGACACCAAAGCATGGACACACCAATGTTGGCCAACAAGCAAAATGCTCAGCTAATCTGATACTCTCCAAATGCTACTCGCCAAATTTGTCTTTACGGCTTGGAGCACGGCCTCAGAATCCACAGTTTTAGGCCTACCTGATCTTGTCTGATTATCAAGGTTCTTACAAAAGAAAATATATATCAGTGATGATCGTCTTCATAACAACAATCCAGTAAAACTACTTTAGGAGGATGAAATTCTTGAATAACACTGGTTTACAAAAAAATATTTTTTGTCTGAGGCAATAATGGGAATAGGTGTTCTTTTACTAATTTGGGTGTGCTGAATTCAAATTTATAAGCAGTTTTGCTCTATCACCTCTAGTTCTCTGTCTTTTAAATAGTCTCATTTTAGTATATACAGAGTATATGCGTGCTTATTTCAACAGTTGCAGCAGCTTATTACAGATAAAACAGGATAATAAAGAACATTGACGGAATAAATATACTTGGCAAATATACTTAGCAAAATTTCTTCCACCATCTGGTTACTATACTCTGATTAATTATGCCTTCACCTTCTGCACAACAAATGTTTTTGGTTGCTTTCACAGCATTGTGGTCCAGTTTGAACTCATGAAGCATAAGTTCCCAAATTAGACAACATTGTATGTTCATCTATACAGCTTTCAAACCACATACACAGTGAAGCAATACACTATGTCTAAGCATGCTAACTCACAGTGAGTACCTTTCATAGCTTGAACTGTTTCAGTCACATGATATACATACTGCAAACTAGTACATATGAAAATATAGAAAAACTTTTGACTCGTTCTAGTAAATAGGATTTAATATTAGGTCACACATCTAGCTGAGCATCTCACAGTTTAATATAGTTCATTATTTTTACAATCTTGGCAAAAGTATCTGGAGTTGAACAAAAAGTGTTTCACATTACCAAAATATTGCAAAACTTTTGACTCATGAGTGGCCGGATATCAAATCCTATTTAATTTAACAATCAATTTCTTCCAATCTTAAATCAAAAAATAGTAATAGAAAAATAACTAAATATAAACAAAATAAAATTTTTAATAAATTCAACCTTTATTTTCCATTTTTGTAGGAATGGTTTTTTTATTGTTTAATAATCAAAATCAACAACCAATTTTTTAGATGGTTCATTTCTGCCTGAGAATTTTTTCAAAAAGTCAATCATTAAAAATCTATAAATAAAATCAGTGGCTTTTTGGGGTTTTTCTTTTTAAATATCAGTTTTATATCTTTTTGTCTGCTGATAATTTTAATTTTGTAATAAAACTTATTAAAAGAGTTACTTCCCCTTTGATAAAGAAACGGACTTCACAAGAAATGCGATTTTAAATATTTTTTTCATTATCCAAATAATACGATATTATGAAAAAAAAACAAGATATTAATTTTACTCTTTCTTGAATGCCATGAAGTAAAAAAAAAATGTCATCATTTGAAAGAATATAAAAAAGTATATCAAGTACAAAAATAATATCACAGACATTTTAAAAGTTTTTGTCAAGATACAAAGCCTAGAAAATAATCAATTGAAAACATCATGTAAGTTAAATCCTACTTTACTCACATAGCAAATATAACCAACTATATTATATTTCTTGCATTTTAGAATCATAAAGTATTATTCTATTTAAAACTAGATGACCAATTGTGTTCCTTAGGTACCACCAATTTACCCTGTGAAATTTATCCTCCCTATGTTTAACACAATGAAACTTGCATAAAGGTTAATATAATCTTGAATTTTTTTGTCCATTCATAAGAAGAAACATTATGCAAACTCCTAATGATTGTTATTTTAAATTTCCAGCTTGCAGAAATAATGAAAATTATGAATGAAAAACAATGTTTACATTTTTGCACCGTTAAAACAATTGAAATTTAACATAGCCAAATATAAGTTATGACTAGAGGCTTTTTTAAAAATTCTATGGAAAATAAATTAATGGTCCAATTTTCACAGAAATTTCCAAAATTGCTAACCTTTTAATGGAAATATCTGAAATAGTTTTTTCCTAAAATATATTAGGGGAAATATTTTTTACATTATTTTATTTTATGAAATATGAAAAAAAACCAACAAAAAATGTTTTTTTCCATAAAGATGGGAGTCTGAATAATTATATCAGAAGATTTTTATAAGTTCCAATGTGATAGCTTTTTAGTAAAAGAACCATGAATACAGAATTCTTCTAAAAAAAATATCAATAAAGAAATTGGCCCTGTTGTAAAAAACGGACTGTTTTACTTATTTTTCAAGATAACTGTGAGTAATTTTTCCCCAATCGGATAATTTGATCTTTGAATTAAGTGTTTTTCTTTGTAACAACTCTTTATGTTCGTTATTTCTTTTTTGCGAGATTTTTTTTTTAAAAGTTCAAAAATATTTACGTTTCATCCTTCAATATGGCCTAAACTGATCATGTGATGTATTTTGGTGGTACTTAGTGTTCTATTGTAACTCCTAAGGCCAACAGTTCTTGAACCAATCTGGCAAAGTAAAGAGGTTGATGGACAACAGAGGACACTGAATGTTTCAACTACAATAACTTATTAATGTCAAATGTATCATTTTACATTTATCAATTTTACTAAAAAAAAAACATAAGAGAAATCTGATTTATATTTTCAAAATTATATTTATAGAAATTTTTTAATTTGTTTCATCACTTGATTGCTTACGAATAAATAAAAAACTAAACAAAACAGAAAGACTTTTGTTTTTATCAATTAAAGAATAAGATTTTGGCAACTTACAGTTGTGCCTTCTCCAAGAACAGTGTCACCAGAAAAGACAGCATTTTCTTCTTCTAGAAACAATATCAAATGATCTTCACTGTGACCAGGAGTGTGATATGCCCTAAAAAGAAGAAGCTTAATATTTAAAACATCCTGTAATAAAAAGATAAATATGGTAATTGCTTTACTTACTGTAGTCCAGTTAAGTTGGGAGTATTTAGAGTAGCTGATCCAGGAGGAGACTTCACCACGTCCCTATTTAACATTTTTTATAGTATTATAAAGTTAGACTAACTACAATCACTGGTAGTTTAGTTCCCAACCTTTTCAGCCTGTGAGCCACAAAACAACTCAGGAGAGTCCGGGGTCATGATGTTAAAAGGTCAGACAGCCCCCCCCCCCCCAGCTAAATTTACAATGTAACAATCATAATCTATTCATAAAATATCTGATGTTGTTTGCAATCAGAAAAAAAATGCAATATCAGGATTAAATGAATGAGTTGACAAAAGGAGCAAATCAGATAAGTGATGATTTGACAGTTGTGAATGCAGTGTACTCTTGGCATGTTTCATTTTGGAGATCAACTGTTCACAGTGTTAGATAATGCCAAATATACTCACTACTCACTGGGTGTGAGTGATAAGGTTGGGGAATTGTCAAGATGGAACCAAGGGGTTCTTATAGAAATCAAGAATGTAGCAAGCAAGAAACTTGAACTTCTAAGCAATGAATTTAATTTGCAGTTATAATGGTACTTCTTTAGTTAAGATCAAAAGATGTAGAGAAAATTTTGAAATTTGTGTGTAGGCCGGCACTGATGGACCTCAAGGGTTGTATGTGGCCTGCAGGTTGGGGACCTCAAGGGTTGTATGTGGCCTGCAGGTTGGGGACCTCAAGGGTTGTATGTGGCCTGCAGGTTGGGGACCCCTAGTTAAACAGCTACCTCAACTTTGCTGATAAAATCTAGAGTATTTTTTGAGTCACTGGGGACAAAACTGAAGATATTATATGCCATTGAATATGGAAAAAGAACCAAATTAAGTTTTTGACTGCCCAATATCCTGATTTTAAAGTGTTTACTTGGGGTTTAGGATAGATAATTCTTTTTCCAATAATGCAAGAATGTTGGAGAAATTGTTAAAATATATTCACAAGGTTCTTACTAACCTTAAAGTTGCTCCATTTGTGGTGAATGTATGTTTGTCTTTTATAAAATTATATGGAATATTCCCTAAAGATAATTCTGGAGCCTGGGTTCTGGGAAATTTATATATTTTTGGTTCAGCAACTGAAAAGATAGAAAAAATTGAAAATTAATATGACTTAGCGACATCTAAGTGGGTCATGAAGCAACAAGTATTATTTCTTGAGTCAAGTTTAACATTCAAGTTAGATTATCTGATTGGATTAAAACACCCCTAATGGTATTTTGAAAAAAAAATTACTTAGGCTCTCAAATTTTGTAAAGATAGCAGAGAGAGTACAATTGATTGATTGATTGATTTTAACAGCATGTCAACCTTGTCCAGGGTTATTTTATACTAGAGGTTAGGGAATTATGTTCATTGTACAAATATTTACATTTTTGGGGCAACAATTTGGGGTTTTTTGCACACAGTTCTAATAGATATGGATATGAATATTTTTTAAATAGATCTATTTGACCCATAGATGGGAGCCTAACAAGTATTAACACTGAGAGTTGACCTGGGAGTGATGGCAATGAAGGGGTACTCCTCAATCTCCAGATCTCCAAAACTGTCGCCTCATCATCAGATTCAGTATAGTGTCATAGCCAGGACACCCTTAGGTTGACCGAGAGATTGTTTCAATAGTTAATAAAATGACAAAGTTTGGAAATCAATGGATATGGGGAGGAGTTAAACTTTGTTTTTAAATTTTTTGTCGCCTGATAATTTCAGAGTTACTTCCCTTTGGATAAAGAAACGGACTTCATAAGAAATTCGATTTTAAATATTTTTTCATAATCCAAATAATAGGATATTATGAAAAACAGATTAATTTTATTCATTCTTAAATGTCTTGCTATAAAGCAAAAAAAAAATTTCATCATTTGAAAGCAAATAAAAGATTATATTAATCTAAAAATAATATCACAGACATTTTAAAAAAAAGTCTTTACCAAGACACAAAAGTCTAAAAAATGATCAATTGAAAATATCTTGTGGGTTATTTCCTATAAGTTTAACATAAACACAGGGGAACCACTCTTGACTGATCAATTATTTATTTATTTTCCCATTAAACTAACCCTAAACCTATAACCCTAACCCTGTCTTCTTTTTTCCTAGTAGATCAATGAATAAAAAATAATTTATCAGTCAAGAGTGGTTCCCCTTTGTTTATGTTAGATTTATAGGAAATAACCCATATTGTGTATCAGAATATCAAAAGCCATCTAAATAAACACTGAATATATTCATGTAATGAACGACTTTTTGAGATCAATTTTCACCTAATGAACAAAGGATTATTCATTACATAAGATATTGTAGCGGAAATAACCGGCATGACGAACAGCCAGGTATCTCCGATGAGTCAGCCCGTCTTTGTCATTCAAAAAGACAACGGGTGGTGTGCAGCATATGCAGGCAGTTTCTAGTCCGACATAAACTCTGATCCATTTGACTATGAAGACAGGCAGTCACAGCGCAGGCCCAGGTTGCATATGCAAATTGAGCAATGGTTCCATGGTAAATAAAAGGAGACAGATTTTTCTGAGAGGGGTGACCTTCTGGCACTGTTACTGTGCATGATGACGATGACCGACTTACTACTTCGATACTCGCCAAGTTACCCGTTTGTGCTACACTGCTGTATCCATGTGTAGGTGTCCACAGGAGAATGCCGCTTAAGAGTTCATCCTTGCTTCTCCAACAGTGTCCATCACATCTTGTTTGTCTTGGGCTCTGTAGCCAGCTTTCAGACACTGGGGCCAGAGCTGTAACCTCAGCGGAATGCGCCCCATGTTGAGCCGTGTAAGGGCAATGTGGCCTGTAGGTTTGGTTCAATTTTGGGCCATATCTATCTTTTGTTGGCTGTTTTGTTAACTCATCAACCCTTAGGAGATGAGTAGCAGTATATGATAAAAACATCTTTTTGTGGCTAGATAATTAGGGGTCATTCATTAAACAAAGTCATTCATTACTCAAGTATACACTGTAATTGGTAATCTGAACATTAGTTACATAAATGAGTGTAACCTCCCCTAGTTTGTTTCACATGTTTTAACACAAAAATATCATAAAATGTGTTCTTAATAACAAGTTCATTTCAAATAATGCACAAGCACAATTAAGAACACATTTTATGATATTTTCCTGTTAAAACAGTTATATTGATTCGAACAAATTTGTATTTTCAATGTAGATTTACAGGGAAATGCAAATGACCAACCAAAACATACGGCTTCCGCAAAGTGAAACAAACAAGGGGAGGTTACTCTTATTTATGTAACTAATGTTCAGATTACCCTGTGATTTTAAGAAAAAAGTTTTTTGTCTGCCATCAATTACCTGATTCAGCATTAAGCATTTTACAAACATCAGGAACCCCACCAACATGATCATGGTGCCAGTGAGTGATGATAATCTCTGCTATGTAACTGTTATTAGCCTTCAGGGTTGACTGCAACAGGGAGATGTATTCACTGTTACTCGCCTCACCAGTATCAATCAGCAATTTCCTGAAAAGCAATTAGATAAAAGTTAAAACATTTAGGGGCATTTAGTGCAATGGTTATAGTTGTAGAAATGGAATTGGCAGTCCAAAGTTCAAATCCTAGACAGGGCGGTTCAGGTTTCACTTTGCACTAATTTCCCCTTGGGAAAGGCATGAATCCATCTCCCACAAGCTATGGCTAAATAGAAGGGCCAAATGGGGTTTTTTTAGCATTTGTTAGGTTACCAGTCTAGATGAAGAAAAAAACTTTAAATTCAATGAGTTCAAATCCTGGATGAGACTGTTTGCATTTCATATAGCATTAATTCTCTTGGGAAAGGCATGAATCCAACTATTCTCTACCTAGATATGGGTAAATAGCAAATGGGCTCTTTAACCAAGAGATGGCAACTGGTCTAGGAGAGAGAGAGAGGGAGAGAGAGAGACACACAGAAACATATATATATATATTGGTGAAAACCAGTATTGAACCCGGTCAGGGTGGATCTGGGAGTAATGGCAATGAAGGGGTACTCTACGCTCCCCAGAACTGAAGCCTCACCATCAGATGCATTTAAGTGTTATACCAAGGATACCTTTTTTTGATGAGTGGATAGGGAGGTCTTATCCCACTGTGGGGGATACAGTCAGTGTATTCTATGCCCCTCTGATAGGGCTGATATGTAATATGGATAAATAATGCTTATGTATTGTAAATTTTGTTTCCTGTTGTGTTCATGTGTGAAAATACTAAAAAGTAGTTATGTATAAATAAATTATGTATAGAAATACTTATTAGGGTTACTTTGTTGTGTCTGGAATTATAGATGTGTCTGTATGTGAGGAAGCCTTTGGTACCATACACTGTGTAGTGTGCTACTGGTAGAAATTGCTACGCCCCAAGGAACTGGGTTTCACAGATGTGGGGTGTGTGGAGGGGTCTTGAAAAAATGAATGTTATTGCTAACAATGACGGCGCTGGGAACTTTTGCACATACAATTTTATAAGTAAATTAAATGGGAGTAATCTCCCTTACTGAAATAAAATAATTGTAATACTAAGAATTCAAAAGATAAAATGTTATTAAATGCTTTTTAAGTTTTTTTTGTTTTTGTTTTTGTTTTAATAGTTTTTCTTTAAAAATAGTTAAATAAAAATGTTCGTTTTTTTACCTGCTTATGTCTTGTACTATTTACAATAAAATGTGACCCAAAATAATCAACGTTTCTTGTCTATTTGTTATTTTTACATAAAGAAGTTTTGTTTTGCTGACAATTTTTTCATCTTTCTTTCTTCACAAAAATCCAATCTAAATAACTTTTTAAAATTGAATTGACTTTTTAAATTTTATATTTACCAGATGTACTTTTATATTCAATTCAATTTATCAAATGTACCCTTGAATTTTTTTATTCATTTATCACCAGATATACCCGTAAAATATCTATCTATTATATAATAATCAGATGTATTGTACTCTTAAAATTGTTATTTATTTATCAGATGTACCCTTATATTTATCAGATTCACCTGTAAAATTTATATTTATTAGACTAGCAGGAATATGCGCCCTCCGATCGTAAGTATTTAAGTTTTAATGTAATGAAATATATTGAATTAGAATGACTAATGAAATTATATAAGAACATTTAATTTCATTAGTCATTCTAATTAATAATCAATAAGTAATATTTTTATATGCGTTCTTAGAACGCATATAAAAGGATTACTTATTTCAATTATATTTTAATTGGATTCTATATAAAAACATTCATATGATTGATTTTAATATGCTAGAGAATGAAACAATAATAAAAGATCAATAACACCAAGTAATTATTTATTAACCCCAGTTTTGTTAAAACCAGTATGCAAATTAACCACACCATATATTGTAAACCTTTATTTCTAAGAGATATATAAAACAAATTGCAGGATTTTAAACGCACTAAATAACATTGCCTGTTTTAAAGTAAGTCTAACTCAGATTTTCATAGAGACATCGTTAATAAATAATATTTATTGAATAAATAGAATAAATTTTATTCTATGTATTAATGATTTTGACAATAAATTAAATACTCATTGATAAACTGACGCAATTTCTGAGTGTATTGTGACGTAAGCAATGACGTAGTTTCAGTTGCAGACAGACACTGAATCTCCATTATAATAAGATGTACCCTTATGCTTAGATTATTTATTATGAATATAATTTTCTTCGGCTTTGAATTTTTTTGTTTTGTTTTGTTTTTTATCGTAACTCATTCACGTCGTCATTTTACGACAACCAGAAAAAGTTGGAAACAATTGCTATTCTTTTCAAATAAAGTATATTTATAAAGTAGAACGAAATATCAGAATATGAGGTCAGTTGAAAAAATAGTTTTAAAAGAAAGGTGGGAAATTGTTCAGCCTTAAAACAGGTCAGTAAACAAGAAGAAAAGCCTCTTCTTCTCTTTGCCAACACAAAAGGTTTCTATATACAAATAATAAAGTAGGGTTACGAAACGTGACCGTTAAATGTTTACTACACTCTTTAAAAACTCGGAAAACTAATAATAAAAATAATAAACGAAAATAAAGATGATGAGTGGATTATTTACCTTGGCCCGGTGCCGACCAAATAAGTGTTGGTCCCTTGCAAAGTCATAGGTCCTGGGTTACAACCCAGGACCCGGCTGACACAAGAGGTCAGTTTCTGAAATTTGGGGATGTGAGACAGCATGTTCATAATTGTTTGTTTGACTGGGCCGGGCTTTGGATATGAAAGAGGTCAAAGTCAATACAGTATGATAAATAATGAAAACACGTGCAAGAATTATGGGTAGCCATTAAGTAGCGCCCCCTGACGACATCGACAAGAACTTTAAACAAAATTATTCGCTCACTGTTGTTTCGTGATGGTACTACTGTGAGTGTGAGGAGTATTTATTTAATTTCTTTTGATAGCATTTAAATATCTTTAGAAATCGTTGAAAAACAAATTGAGAGATAAATTTTAATTAGGATGGTAGAAAACAGTATTGAGAACAGTAACAGTCATTTTTTGTTTATTTTTTTTTCGGGTGGGGGGTTCTGCCCCCCCCCCCCTCCTTAGAGTTCTGCTAACTTCAACTTAGGGATTTAATCGTGTTTCCTCTACAATTACTAATTAGTGCATCATCTCCTGATTAAAATAAATAAATAAATATAAACAACCTATCAGAGTTATTTTTATTTATTGTGAACTTTTAGGGAAAATTATAATCGGACGCTTCGGTGGAGCTTTAGATACTGAGAAATGTTTTTGATAGAATTGGGGAGGTGCTGTCTAGGATACGGATCTTCTACAGTTTTTTTTGTTTGTTTTTGGGGTTTTTGTTGTTTTTTTTGTTTTTGTCATGGTGTTTAAGTATCATATCAAGAAAATTATCCTGAAAGGTCATTATTTTCAAAAGTTTCCAATAATTTAAAAATGAACTTTAAAAAAATCATCAATGATTTTCTTTAAATGTAAGAAGCTACCATGAAAAATGTGAACGTGTTTGTACAGAAGTGTCCACATAAAATTGGCATTTTATTTAAAATTATTTCAAAAATAATTACAAGTTTAATAAACCCACAATCCAGATGAGAACAATTTTCAATCTTTTGCTTCATTTTTTTTATTCAACAATTATATCTATCACTCTGTATCAAACTATTTCTCACTATTTCACTCCATATTTATATCTCACTTCTTAGTTATGTATATCTCTCTTTTTCTCTATCTATATAACTATCTACCTCTTATGACTCTATATCTCACTATCTCACCCCTTCTCTCTATATGTATCTATCTCTCATTCCCCTCTATATCTATCTCTTACTCTTTCTCTCTATATTTAACCATCTATCACTCTTCCTATCTACACCTACCATGCTTTCTCTATACTTATCTTTTTTTAAACAGTTAGATCCAAAATACAAATATAACTCGTAGGTGACATACTAACACCATCTTAATGGTGGGGGGAGGGAAAAAACAAAGAAATATGGCTGTTGACAGAATTGTAGCTAGATGAAGATGTTATTTTGGGACTCAACTGTTCAATTGATAAATGAAGCAAATTATCTTAAAATTGGTCTTATCTACATTGTGGATGTATTATACTTGCATACAATGTTTTGGTAAATATTTTTTTTAAATGAATATAAATTTCAACAAGGTCTGTTGTGGATAGGTACCAATTTGAATGTATATATTTACCCAACCCCTCTATTATGAGCAATATACGATGCAAGGTCTACTTTTAAGCAAAGTACAACTGGTTTGAATTCAGTGTTTTCCTTCTCCTAGACTGGTTACCATAGCAAGGTTAAAGAGTTCAATCTGACCTACTATTTACCCATAGCTGGGGGGAGAATAGTTAAATTCATAACTTGGACATCCCATTGCGATGTAATGACTAGCAGGTTAGTCTTGCAGATCCATTTCTACTGAATAGTGAGTTTGATCCTTGTTAGGTGCCCTGTATTTGTGACCTTGTGTCAAATTCTACCTATGCCAAATGGGTTGAGTAAATAAGTACCTTTCCCAAGAGTATTAGCACTATAAAAACAGCCTCAAGTCTCTGTTTCCATTTCCTATGACAATAACTGTTATACCATGATCACCTATTTAAAATAAAAGTTAACTCAATATTACCTACAACCATGTTATTGTTATTAAGAATTTCTTTCATTCTTATATGTGTGTACACGGCCTACTTATTGTTATAATAATAAGTAGGGCGTGGTGTTTATAACTTCAGCATGCTTCAAGGTAGGTATACTTGGGTTTCAGTCCATTGTGGTATAAGAGTTAGCAACCTGGTCTTGCAGTTCCATTACTTGAAGAATAATTAAAGTCCAATTACTGTCGAACTGGGAAGACAAGGCAGCAAACGGTTGTAACTCAATACAATCCTGAAAGCTACAAAGTCCACTGCAAAATGACAGAGTATATATAAGACTCCACAATGTCATTCAAATCAAGCAGTCAAGCAGCCAATCAGAACTCAAGGAATGGAATCACCCAGATTCATGGATGGATCATTCTTGAGTCCTATTTATACCAGCTGTCTTGGACACTGCTTGAGTTGTTCTTAGCTGCTGTTATTCAAACCAACAGCTAACTGACCTCAATATGGCGCTGTGAACAGGATCATCTCAATTTGTCGAGAGATATTCCAGACTTATGGTGCCCCGAAAGAATAGTGAGTTTGATCCTCACTGGATGTCCCATACTTGTGACCTTGTGTCATATTCTACTTATGGAGAATAGGTTGGGTAACTACTTATTTATGCTTCATCCTTTGACTTTGGTTAAAGGAAAAAAAAAGCTTTACCTATGTAAAGAAATCTGAGGTATGGGTTATTGTCCTTGTCTATGAGCCTCTCTATCAAACCAACCAATCACGAGCCAGCATACTTTGGCGCCAAAGCCAAAGAGGCAAATTCTTTCCCCTTCTTTCTGATCGACCAGCACCGGGGATGGACCTAAAAAAAGGGTCTCTTTCATATCCAGCAGTACGAACAGAGTAGCCGTAGCAAGGGACTTTGATAATTCCCCTACCTCAGGATTTCAGCTAAGTGGGTTTTTTTATTATATGTATAACATTCTGCAGACAAACCAAAGTTTGCAACAATTCTTCCAATCATACATGTTTGTTCCCATTCTAAGTTTGTGTTCATTTTATTCTTTTGACTTGTCTGTCACCATTCATGGTCTAAAACCTCGTACCTATTTAAACTTTATCATTATGTGAAATACAAACAGTTTCATCCAGGATTTGAACTCAGGTCACTGAGTTTGTTTTTTACAAGAATAACCATTACGCTACAAGCAGCAATTTTCATGTACATAAATGAGTCATCCATTTGAAATTCTGCTAAAGTTAGAGAATGATATAATACAAGTTCTAACCACCACAAAAAAAAAAGTTGTGTGAACTTTTTTCTTTCTTTAAATGTTTACAGTAAATAATCTTCAAACTTATGACACCCATCAACATCCATTGTCCCAGTTTGAAAAAAAAAACTCAAGTGATTATTGTTGGCCAACTGTAAGTTTTTTGTCTTGTTTAGTAAACTTAAACTGTTCAAGTGCAAATAAGTGAAAACTCCCCCTCCCATTGTCTTGTGCCAGACTTGTTAAGCTTAGTATTTTTTATCTGTTTCTCTATGTTTCACAATTCTATTTATTCGTGTGTAATGTTTTTTTAAATGAAACTGTAATAAATTTAAAATTTCTTTTGAAAAAAAAATTCTATTGTTGTCAAAGTTTTTTATTTCTATTTTTTGTGTCGACTGTTTGTAAAATAAATAAAATACAAAAACCCACCTCATTTGTTTTTGTATTCTTTTTTTAGTAAAGAATAAAATACCAAAACTCCAATTTTCATTTCAAAATGCAGAGTGGATTTCTGACCTTAAATTAACTGAATTGGGGGCGCTCATTGTGTAATGGTTATCATCATATGAAATGGACTTGGCGACCTGAATTTAAATCCTGGTCAAGGCTGTTTGTATTTCACATAGTGCTAATACTCTTTGGGAAAGGTATAAATCCAACTATACTCCCTCCAGCTATAGGTAAATAGTAGGATATACTTGGCTCTTTAACCTTGCTATGGCAACCAGTCTAGGAGAAAGAAAACTGAATTCAAACCTGTTAAGCTTCACTTAAAAAGTGACCTTGTGTCACATCTTACTCATGCAGAGGGGTTAGTTGAATCCATAAATAAACTAAATTAGAATTTTCTTTTTTTTAAGTGTAACGCCAAAATCCAAATTTATTATTTTTAACATTAATAAATAAATTAAAGAAACAAATTCCATTCATCAATCAAAGTTTGCCTAAAACACAAATGTTTAACCTGAAAAGACATTTATTGTTTTTTCAAAGAAAAATATGGAGTACGTATTTTTGAGCACAAATCTTCAGTTTAAATCCAGAGATGTTGGACAGAAAGAGCAAGTGGTTTGGTTTGGTTTGGTTTGTTTTATGGCATATCAACCTCAGTGGGTCATTTAATGCCGATAAAGTTTTGAAATAAATCAATCCTTAATGGATAATACAATTTTGTTTATCAACTCATGTTTTTCTATTTAACCCATAGATGGGACCCTAACAGGTACTACCACTTCGGGTCAAAGTGGACCAGAGAGCAATGGTGATCAAGGGGTGCTCCACATTCACCAAACCTCCAAAACTGGAACCTCACCATCAGATAGAGTTTAACGTCATTCCCAGGACATGTAGACCCTCAGTCACCGCCTTCTAGCACCCATATGATAAAAAGGGTTGGGGCTTTCCATAAGGGCAATAGGGTTGAGGCAATCATATAGGTGCTTGGGCTTGACGTGACTAGCCGATTGATCGGAGGGGGCCTCTCTGACTGCCCAAGATGGGGCCTACGTGGAGTATAGCAAGTCATGAACTGCTCATCCACCTGGGCTCTATCCTTAAGCATCGCGGGTCGCCACTCATGGCCAACAGGTGGCCCCATTGGGGGAGTCTTACCCCTCTGCAGAGGTGCAGTCGGTGCATTCTAACGCCCCAGCCAACAGGGCAGGCAAGTACTTTGGAGTAAGTGTATGTCCAAAGGCCAATAAAAAAAATCATTAATAAATTTCTGAGATCATTTGAATGAGAATTGGTCATGTTATTAGATTACTGTTATATCAGCAAGAAGAAAGTGTAAGTGTATGGTAGCAAAGGAAAAGACAAACACAGGTTGAAGATTTCAATAATTTGTATTGAGGAAAGGGGAAAGTCATAAACTCTAGCTATGTCGCTAGTGGTATTTGCTGAATGTGTGATAATTCCAGTCCTGGTAGTATGATGGTCAAAATCAGATGTTAACAGAATGTGTGGTGGTTTGAGTCCTGATGATGGCCAACACCTGTAGTGATGTGGGTAGAATGCATAGTAGTTCACATCCGGATGATGTGGTGGCATGTCTATGTAAGAAGAAGTTAGGGCTGTGGTCAATAGGGTGTCAGGATGGAGGAGAGTGGGGAGGTGAGTGACGTCTGCAGTCAGTGTGGTGGGTGTGGTATCCGAGCACCTTCCTTTCTTATCTTCTCGGCTGCTGTCTCAGCACTGAACTGTCTGGTCAGGAGGATCGAGACATTTATATCTTCAGGTGGCCGGAATTGGATCAAGTATATGGCCTTCTTCATTTTGTTGTGAAGGTCACGGATTGGCCGGAAAATGTTAATTTTGATTTTATCTTGATAATTTCATCTCTTTTAGCATGCGCAGAGCCTCATGCGCACAGACGAGTTTTTTCATTTCACCACAAATCACGGCTCAGGTAACATCTGGTGAGAGTTCTTCTGGCCTGTTAGGTGGAGTTGTTAACATTTCTTTTTTGTTGGTGAGTGGGTGTATTGAGGTAGTGAATTTGTGAATCAGGAGAGAGATTTGATTTCTGTTGTATAAAATTATGAAATGATATCAATATTTTTTAAACATCCTGAACATCTCAAAGGGTAGAAAATATTTTGAAACAACCAGCATTATTCATGTAGAAATTAAAAAATTCAGAAAATAATAAATTTTGAAGATGGGTGGCAATAATTATGTCCTTTCTCTCCATCTCTCTCTCTCTCTCTCTCTCTATATATAATATATATATATATTATATATATATATATATGTGTGTGTGTGTGTGTGTGTGAGGTATCCAAAACTTGGTAGTAAGGGATGATTCTATATGTGATTTCTAAGACACACTGTATTATTATTGTATGATCCAGTATGTACAAATACAGTGAATCTTTAAATCACTACAGAGAGCTCAATGTATAATAATCTTTTTAGATTATATACAGAGCAATATTTATCTTTGAAAGGAATAATGCAATTCAAATTATTGATGATTTCCCATCTGATGAGACTGGATTTTGCGGAGCTTTATTAAATCAACTTAGATTTATAAAGGCCCCAATTTTGGTCGAAATAAATTTATTATGGAATAATGGTGTTGAGTTTTTCCTTCCTTTCAAGGATATATATATATATATATATATATATATATATATATATGGAAGTGTTTGTGGATTAATGGTTATCATTGTAGGAAATAGATATAGCAACACAAGTTCAAATTCTGGATGAGGCTGCATTTCACATAGCACTAATACTCTTGGGAAGGGTATGAACCCAAACTATTCTCCCTCCAGCTATGAGTAAATAGTAGGGCAGAATAGGCTTTTTAACCTTGGTATACCAACCAGTCTAGGAGAAGGAAAACTTTAAATTTGAACCCATTAAACTCTGCTTCAAAAATTGATCTTGTATTGAATCCAGTTAGTGCGGAAGGTTTGAGTAAATACATACACACACACACACACACACACTCACATATATATATATATTAATATTAATAATATAGAGTGCTATATTTATAAGTAAAACTTGGCTTGAAAATCGCATAGGCAAGAAACTGTCAGTAACCAAGCATCGTTAACTTTATCTCCACACTACCCTAACTTATACACACTCACACACACACACACATACACACACACACACACACACATATATATATATATATATATATATATACATACCCAATTCCCTTTTTGTAGGCAGGATGTGACACTAGATCAATTTACAGTTGATTTGAATTCAGTTTTCCTCCTTCTGAGCTGGCTGCCTAAGGATATAGAACCCAGTCTGCCCTACTATTTACCCATAGTTTAGGGGAAAAGAAATGGATTCATTCCTTTACCCAAGGGCATAAAGCATAACGTGAAATGCAAATAGCCTCATCCAGGATTTGATTTAGGGTCACTGAGTCTATTTCCTATGACAACAACCATCATATTAATCACGCCTATATATGTAAATATATAAAAAGCATTGAGGCACAGCTGTTATTTTTTGCAGCACCATATGTTATTAAATCATGTCGGTTGACTGGTTGGTTGATTGGTTTTATAGCATGTCAACACTTGTTGGGTCATTTTATGGTTTCCAATTATATGCAGTACAAAAATCTATCTTCACAATCATTTTAAACAATTAAACCCTTTATTATCTGAAAGGGATCTATTTGACTTTAACAGCTACTACCACTCCCGGTCAGATTGTACCTGGGAGTAATGGCAATGAAGTGATGCCCCACTGCTTAAAGTTCTAGAACTGCTGGATGCAATTTAGTGTCATATCCAGGATACACATTTTTGGGAGGATCTTACTTCTTCCGCAAGGTACCTTAGGAACATAGCTGGGGGTGACCACTGCTTTCTTCTGGACCTCTTGGCTTCAAGGTGTTGCACCAGAGTGGCTCCAGACATGAACAGTTCGCTATGGAACGCCTGTCACCACTGAGGGCTGTCCTGAGCCAAATTTTCCCAGCTGGAAGGGGCAATGCCAAAGCACCTGAGATCATTCTTGCTGACATCCTTAGGAACATAGCTGGGGGCGACCAATCTGTCTCTTACCAGATGAAAGCTCTGCATAGAGGATGTCTTTCGGGATTCATCCATCATCCATCTGGTGGACATGGCCCAGCCATCGGAGATGATGCTGTCTCATTAGAGAACACAAAAACTCCAATACATCTGAATCAATAAACAATAAACCCTTCTGAAATATGAAAACTGATTTGAAACAATTTCATACCTAAACATTGTGACAGAAATATATATCAATCTTTTGAATTTTTTTTTCTTAATTGTCACTCACTTGTCTTGTGACTCTTTTAATTTTTGATTTAAATCTGTTATTCTTTTGTTATCTTACTCTTTAAATACACTTATCAAATGAGTAAGGAACTGTGATACCAAAAGAACTGTAGTATCTTAACACATACATTATTGCAGCAGCAGCAGCAGCCTGGAGATATAAAAGACAAAATGTCCCAAGTCCTCCCTCTTTATTTTTTGTGCATTCAAATCACATCAGAGTCACCAATTTCATGAATTCTATTCTGTGGTCAAACCAATATTGTGGTTTACACATGTTCGTAATAAGAAAGTGGTATTAGCCTCTGAAGTAAAAACCACTGTAAATTTTTATACCAGGCTGACTTGAGGTCAACCAATAACTGTGGATTATTACGATCTTTGATTAAAATACCTGAAATAGTTTATTATTAAACTAAGTTTGAAAATAATGTGGTAAACAATAACATGTATAAAGTAATAACAAAACTGATTGATCTGCACAACAATACAAGCATTTATGAAACAAAACAACAAATATCATGGTTTCACCTTTTAGGTGTATATGTGATATTTGGGCGAAAAGTGGTTTATTTAGTTGTGGCTTCAGTGAGTGTAGGAGTCCAGTAGCTTTTCACTTAAGGGCAGTATAGGATAAACTCCTATATTTGGACCCATTTACCTGATAGGGGCCGGGATAGCTCAGTTGGTAGAGTGTTCGGCTAGAAACCACAAGGTTCCTAGTTCGATACCGGTTTTCGCCAACTCAGCGTATGAGTAGCACAGGGATCTGTGCAGTAAAGTAAGGAGCTGATGGTAGGTGTGGTGCTCCACCTCAGACGCCAAAACAATCTCCTTGGTCTAGCACTATTGAAAAGGGAATAGACTCCCTCGCTGATACCGACTTTAGGCTGACCTGACGACTTTACTTTACTTACCTTTAAGCACCCAGGGGCAACCTGGATTCAGAAGGACATGTTTCGCTTTGCCTCATCAACATCCGGTTGTTTGTTAGGGTTAGGATTAGAGTTAGGGGTTAGGATTAGGATTAGCAGTTAGTTTTATAATTTAAAAAAAGAATGCGTCTAAAAATCGTCTGTTAACAAACAACCGGATGTTAACGGTGTAAAGTGAAACATGTCCCTCTGAATCCAGGTCACCCCCTGGGGTGCTTAAAGGTAACTTGGTCCCTATATTTTATAACCAATAAAAAGAAAACATAAAAGATGTGCCAACCATAAATCCTATCCAAATTTCAAAACCTTCCACAATTTGGAACAAATAAGATTTTTTTAAATAATTAAGCAATCTCTAGAATCTGATTGGATAAGGCAAGTCATGTGGGGTGCTTACAAATACGTCTGCATATTAAAATTCCAGGAGAGTCATAAATCATTATTGCCAAAAAGGAAATGATCAAATCAGAGCTGGTTAGCTGACTATGAATTAACAAGTTAGTTTGACTTTACCCACGACCAAGATGGGACTTTATCCCCGGTGTGTGAGATGAACTTTTTCCTCAGCATGTAGCAGATGGACTTTTTCTACAATGAGAATGCGATGAACAGCAGTTTCATAACAACCAGCCTGACGTGAGAGTCACTGATAAGATCAAAGGTACACGGCTTAACTTCCGACCTGAACAAAGAGAACAGCCATGACTAAAAGTAACAGATAACTGCTTCATGGCCTGACATATCTGATGCCATAAATGCAAATAACATCAAGATACGTGACTTAAAGTTATTAACCACTTTCCTAGTTTATCATGTTTTCTGCCGACAACAATCCGGCCATTTGACCTGACTGCTGACGATCCAACTTTCTGCTAACCATGATCACGGAATTAATTTCTTTGTTCTTTGTTATCTATATACCACGTGTTTGTTGTTCTTCCATTTTTACCTAGCTTGCGTCCTTTTCATTGTTCGTCATTAAAAATAATACTTTGTAGTAGTCAGAATTCGTTTTCTCCTACGCCCTGCAGAGGTCAGAACCAAAAAATAGGGGAAAGACTTAAGACCTTTGTTTTTTTTCTATCTCCAGGCTATTGCTGTTATAATTTTTTTTTTTTCCAAAACTCATTCACATAGATTGTGTCTAGAAGGCAATGAAACTGATTTTTTTTCTCTAGAAAGAAATGAGATTCATTTTTTTTTTCTTTTCACGTTGGTAACTCTGATTGAAAATTAACTGATCAATATTAATAAATCATAAATAATTTTTATGGTCAAACATCAATCAGATATGATGAAGGTTTTCATTTTTTTTTTTTAAAGGATTTTCCTCTTTTTGTGAAATCACTGGTCAATCAAAATGAGGTTCATTTTCCAGAATTATCTTGGACATCCAAAAATGCCTTGTATTGTAGTATCTATTTTACTTGTATGTTGTGGTGTTATTTCAATGATAACTTTCACTTGGTATTAATATGTAATAGGAAATTTATTATGTATTTATACACACAGCTTATTGACGTCTGCTTCTGCTATTCATGAATATTTATACTTGTGTTCTGCGCATGCGTACTGCTTTTCATTGTTTACCCAATCCACGGTGGAAGGGAGGTAACTTATCATATTACAACACCTTGTGCCACCTAAAAACCTGTATTAACTTGTTAAATGTTTCTGTTGCAGTGATTTGAGGTTTGACACTTATTATGAATTAGTGTTAAAATTTCTTGACAAACTTTGCATGTATTTACTCTTCCCACCCCCAAACTTTTCAGGGGAGTAGTGTTGGTTTGAATTTAGAGTTTTCCTTCTCCTAGATTGGTTGGCGTATCATGGCTAAAGAGCCCCATCTGCCCTACATAGCTGTGGCGGGTGGAGAAGCAATAGATTAATGCCTTTCCTTTGGGCATTTCTGCAAAGTTAAATGGAAACTTCGTCCAGAATTTGAACTCAGTTCGCCTGAATCTATTTCCTAAGACGATAACCGTTACGCGACGATACACTTTGTAGGTAGCTAAATCTCAAATAAAAGAAAGAAAAAAAATGGTTATTATTTATTTATTTTTGTTTGCGTGAAATACTTCGTTGAATATTTAATCTCCATTGTCTTTTTTTTTTCTTTTGTTATTCATTTGAAAATGACAAAAATCAATCGAGATAAAATTGATAATTTCGTATCAGGTCAAATTTAAAAATCACTTGTTATGCGCTGATTTTTATTGACGGTTAACAACATGTGTGCTTTTTCCCGATAATCTGACACTGATAATTTAAAGATTTTTTTCTTTTCTTTTTCATCTTCTTCAGTTACTTTTTTTTTTAGCATAGTTCATCTACACTGGCTATTATTTTACTATTGAAATAAAGTTTGAAAAATGAATTTAAACTGTTCACCGCCGGGACGAAACAACAGCATTCATTAACTAATTGGTTGCATATAAAACGGAAAAGGCAAACGGCGATGGGTTTCGTTTCGCTCATACGTGATTCTAATTTTTGGTACAACCAGCTGACGTTCGTGTTTTCACTTTTTCCATCCATTGACAACAGAATCATGACAACTGACGAAACAAGTTTAGAGAATAACAACATTCATACCGGGTAGATATATGCACACTGTATAAAAGGAAGTTTTTACCCAGACTTTGTCTTTTAGAAAAAAGTGCAGAAAGGACTGATCACAAAAAAAATTTTTTCGACATGACCCCAAAGGTCCAATGGAAATGGAAGACACTAAGCAGCAGTATAGTATCACTACTTATTGTCTTTGTAGCTGTCTATTACTACTACAACTACAAGACAAGCCCGGAACCTCAAGAACATACTAAAGAACTTCTTGATCAGATACTTTCTGGTTTGCTACGAGCCGAACAGAAAGTCGATCATGCCAGACCACGGGTGGCGCTTGGTCTTGGGGGATGTTTGGATATCATGGTGAATGCCATAAAGTTATTTGAGAAACTTGGCTACACTCCACCCAATGATGTTCAGCACCATTCTTCAATACAGACCCCAGAACAATTGCAGGAATTGTTTGGGTATTTCTTTCAGTTTGGTGCTGCGGCCGAGTAAGTAATTGTCATTAAATGTTTTGTAGAAGTATTTGTAATTTTTTGATATTGAATGGAAGGAAACGTGGCCTTATGCCAGACATATTCAGTTTTCAGTGTTTTTTTTTTTAAGAAAAAGTTCTTAAAAAAATCAAGTTTAATAACACTTGTCACTTTCAAGTTTACCTACTAAACTTACTTTTTATTTATTCATTTGTGTAACATTAATTATAATTTTTATTGATATTTTAGTGCGGGTCAAAAATAACAAAACATAAAACCGGAAAAACATAAAACCGGAACCCCCCCCCCCCAAAAAAAAAAAATTGTTACAGGTATTTATTTACCTAGACCCTCCGCTATGGCAGAATCTGCCACATTGTCAGTTTTTAAGGGGAGTAAAACTTGTTTTCTTTCTCCTAGATTGGTTGCCTAACCAAAGCTAAAGAACCCAGTCTACCCCCACCCACCCCCAAATGTAAAAGAAAACTGGAGTTTGCCAACCTAAACGTTGTTTTTGTTTAAAAGATGAAAAAATCAGATAAAAATTTTGTTGCTTAACTAAGGAAACTTTTTTTTGTGGAGTTTTATTTAGATTCATATTTTATTTCAGTTTTAAATTATTTATGGTTTTGAAGAAAAATGAAAGAATCAATTTGCTGTGTTTTAAGTTTCTTTTTGTTTTGGGGGAAATTGTAAATATTGTCCTTTTTTACCTTTACCTTTTTTATGGGGTAACCAGAAGTAATTTTAAATTCATGGCAAAATTTGTAAAATAATTAACTCAACAGATGTTACTAAAAAAAAATGGTACATCAGAAGAAAATTTTAAGTTACACTTCATATCTTAAAAAAACATTTGTTAACCCTTTTAAAATGAGATGTCCCCAAGAAAATGTCTGTTTAACTTCTTACTAAACTACCCCCTCCAAAAAAAAAAACATTTTTAAACACTTTGTTTCATAAACTTACTAAATTATAAATAAAAACGTAGTAGTCAGTCAGTTACTAAGTCACGGATGGTGGTCCCAAATGAGTTACTTCGTTTAGATTCTTTTGTTTAGATTTCAGGAACGAGCACCCCCACCCCCACAAAAAAAAAACAAAACAAAAACAGTCTAGCTTTTTTTAAAATTTAAAACAATAACAATATCATTTATATATATTAATTTTAGTTATTTAACAAGGCTACATTCCATTCAGGACTACCACCCGTACATTGTACAAAAAAAAGATCGATGGGTCGAAGATGCCCCCTGATATTTTTTTTAAACTTCAAAGGTATAAATAACTTGCTTACGTTGTTGTAAACACCGTTTTTTAAACATTAAAAATAACAAATCATTATACTGAATCTATAAAACTAACACCAGAAAATATTTCAATAGGAAATGGCAATAAATTTTCTAAAATATCACTTAATTCGTCGCTATAGAAAAAGCAAGTCGGTGGTAACTTTTCTTTCAAGAATTGAAAATAAAAGACGACTTCTCTGTATCTGTCAAAATGCTGCATTTTTGCCGTTTTTTTTTTCTCTCTTGAAGATGTAGTCTTTTTAATGTGAATTATTTCATTACTATAATTGAAATTCATAGAGCTTTTTCTTTTTTTTTTTTTTTTTTTTTTTTTTTTTTTTCAAGGCTCTGTTATTAGGGTAAAAATTAAAATAATTGACAATTTTATTTTAAATCTTCTTAAATAAAAGTTTAAAGAAAGTGAGAGGTGCTGTCGTGCCAAAATTTTTGCCCTACCTACCTACCATGAAATGGAGACTGGCTATTTTTAGTCAGCAGAAATAATCATGGATTGATTTTGTATTATATTGAGATGACGGATTAAATCTTGGGTTTAATAATCTTATTGATTAAAAAAAAGAAAAGAATTGACCTATTTTAAATTTTTATTTCATCTTGATTAACTATATTGAAATAATCCAGGTTGTTTATGATTTGAGGACGTACATCTTTTTATTACGTTGTTTTAGGGATGTACTAAAAACTATTTTTTTTAAAAGTGCGCAACTTAAAAAAAAAAAAAAAATATATAAAACGTTGATAAAAAAACGGAAAATTGTTTTTTTTTTTTACTATTTCTTTTAAGTTTGATATAAAGAAGAATTCCAAGTTTATGTGTTGGAAGCCAACGTTTTTTGTTTTAAATCATTTTACGATAGATTTTTAATCTTTGTTGACATATTTAAACCCTTTTGGCGCGAAAAATTTAAGCGAAGCAATTTTCTATGGTAGGTCATAATTGAAAGAATATTTTCTTCAGTCTGAAGGAAACACGAAAACTATTATTAGCATTTAGTCAATGCCTTAGCATTTAACTCTTAATATCATTGAAAAAAAGAACCGGTAATATTAAAATCAGAATGTTAGATTAAATTATGTACAATAAAATTCTATCAGAAATATTATAGAATCTTCATTAACTTTTCGATTTTTCGCTTCACTCTTCCTACCACAATATGATTTTTTTTTTACTATTTCTCTGAATTTTCAAGATGTGGCTTGATAATTTATATTTGGATTATCCGGACTATTGTCCTCATCTTTATTGTTATCTGCAAATGTTCTGCAGATAACAATAAAGATGAGGACAATAGTCTGATTAATCCAAATAGTATAGTTTGTTTTTCTTGTTTTTTTTTTTGTTTTTTTAAGCAATATTTATTTATTTATTTCAGTACATTTCTGATTAAGTATATAAAACAATACATAACCTCAAAGGTGAATTATTCTTTAGTTAATTTTGTAATTTTAAAGTTCACATATTTAAAAAAAAAAAAAAAAAAAAAAAAAAAATGAAAGTAGAACATTGAATTGAAAATTGCTATTAGTGTCTAGTGTCACAATAATTTCAATAATCTGATCTTTCTTTGAAATAACAGATGTGTAAATAGAATATATATATATATATATATATATATATATATATATATATATATATATATATATATATATATATATATACTAGCAAATATATGCACCCTCCGGGTGCAAGTATTTAAGTTTTAATGTAATAAAATATTGTATTAAATTAGAAAGGCTAATGAAACTAAATAAGAATACAGATAAAAAGATTTGAAACAGAGGGAGTATAATAAAAAATGGAACAACTGAAACTTACTCTTCCATCACTCTCGTCTTTCATTGTTATTTTTTCTAATTTAAGTATTTAGTTAAAAGAGGAAGTAAAGTGACAGTTATTTTATCTTGTTAATGGATTTCATTTAAGATTCATTGAAGAGATTTTTGCTTATATTCATTAAAATAAAACCAAACAGTTAGAAATCAATAATACTAAGCACATATTTATTAAATTCGATTTTTTAATATTAATATGCAAATTAGCCTTCCCGTTCACACTGTAAACTGCTATTTTGTTGTATATATAAATATAATTGCATGTTGTCAGTATGTAGACATAGTTAACAGTATTAATAATGTAAGACAATTTTATTAATAATTGAGGTTTAGATAAAAATAAAATCATGGAGAATGTGATGTCAATAACTAAGAGAATTGTGACTTGAGTAGGAATATAGTTTCGGTTACAGACAGAAAAACACACAATCTCCATTATAATAAGATATATATATATATATATATATATATATATAATATATTGCCAGAAATGATGACTGATAGGGGTGGGTGGTGAGAGAGAGTCATGGGAATCCGTACTGTCAAAACAACTTGATATATATATATATATATATATATATATATATATATATCTCAAGTTGTTTTGACAGTACGGATTCCCATGACTCTCTCTCACCACCCACCCCTATCAGTCATCATTTCTGGCAAGTCCTTTTGCACTGCATCGACTATCCACACAGCTGATCAATGTAAGTTTTTGCTGGTTGGCCAACACTGGTGTGTCTGTGTGTAGGTATCCACAGTAGAATGTCACTTATGAGTTCGTCCTTACTTCTCTAGCATGTTCATCTTAGTTGGATGGTTTATAGGATAGGAAGTAAGTGGCCATATAGGTGCTTTTTTTGTGTGGAGTGCTGTTTTAGGATTTGTTTAAGACAGCTTGCAGCATCCTTGTGTAGTTTTCATCTAGCTTTTTCTCCAATCATTTCAGCCATACAGTAGTGCTGATATGGCTACAACTTGAAGAATTCTTGCTTTTTATATATATATATATATATATATATATATATATATGATTATTATTACTGCAGATATTTCCTCAGCGGAATATTTTGGGCTAGTACCCTACATCATGTTAGTTATAACTTTCTGAGGTTACAGAATAATGAATCATCTTTTTTATTAAAAGAAAGAAAAACAGAACTGTTTGAAAACGATGGGCTGAACTCTCTACAATTCCCTAACCTGTTGTATTTCTTAAGACTTCCCTCCCCCACAACCACTAAGATTGTAACTTATGGCCAGTTACAAATATTTGCAACTAAAATGTAACTATTCAGTAAAAAGAAGAAAAAAACAAATGAAACAAATGACAAACTAATCCTTATCTGGTTGGTGAATGTATTTTTATATAATTTTTTTTTTCTATATATTACCACAAATATTTCCTCAGCAGGATATTCTGGACAAAGACCCTACATCAAACTACTTAGAATTTTATGAGGTCACAGAATAATGTATCTTTTAGATTTTTTATAATTTTTTTTCTTTTTTACTTTTTATTTAATTGGTTTAAAAAAAAAAAAAATTCAAAAATTAATAAGTTGTATAATTGTCAAATTTGGCCAAATAAAATACAAGAGGTGATTCCTCAAGGCTGTACTAAATTTTCTTTGTATTATTTACCTGTATGTTGGGATATTTTAAAGTTTCCTCTCTATTCTCATAAGAACTTGTAAATAAAGTCCTACTATTATTGTAATCTGAGTCCTTCTTCTCGGTTATAATGAACTAACCATCAGTTTTTGTATTTTGCTCGCACTGTGAGTGACATAAAGTAGGTAGAGAGTTAATAAAAATGAAAATGATTGGAATGTATTGTAATTATTTCTGTATAAACACACATCCTTTAATTTAGATTAAGAAATTCTAGAAAAAATGTTCTCATGTATAACATGCACTGACTTTTTAGAATTTGTAGCAGTTAAATCTCAGCTAAACTTAATATTTGTTCAGTTCATATTGACTAAAAATAAGAATTTATATTGTTTATGTCTTAAAACACAACATTTACAACAGAGTATTTAGAGCAAACACACTGACATGTTCTTTTGAAGGGTCCAAAAGTTCAAGATAATATCAATCCTTTGCAATATTAAGTCTCTCTGTCTCTCACACGAAAAGTAATTCCTTTCCCAACTGAGCACGTTACTCTCACTTCAAATAGCAGTTGTCAGATTTCACTTGCCGTCCAAACACTTTCTTCCTCACTCGCCCTGTCAGCGACAGTCCGTCTTTATTTCTGCTCGTTCAGCTACGAGGAGGTAGTGAGTTTGAGTATCTGTAGCCGCTCGCCACACTCTTCCTCCTCACACAGGCCAAACATATCCTGGCGCGCTTTGTTTGTGGGGGCTGGGAATCTGCTTGTTCATAGAGCTGCCTTTCAGTCTCATCACACATGTTCACACAAAAATACAAGAAGCTTGAAAAGTGAAAATAAGTTCCCATTAGGAGAACCAAAATCATAAACACACATTTCTGTGGATATTTCTCTGTAATGACATAAGTTGGACTATAGGTTTAACTTACTTTCAGCCATCCCATGTCAAATATGGTGAGGCATGTAACCAGAAAAAAAGTTCATTATATACTTCATGTGTATAAGATGCATCTGTAACCTTGGGACTGAAATATATTGCATCTTATACTCAAATAATTAGTTATATTTCAGGAATTTCTTTCATGTTTTTTTAGTATGAAGAGTCACAAAAATTCATGAAACAATATTCAACAAACATGTATAATTGAGACCCTGTTACAATCAAAGGCACACTTATTCTTATGGTTATCATCATAGAGAATGGAATTTGAAATCTAAGTTCAAATTCTGAATCTGATTGTGTTTCACTCTCTTCCCCCAGCTATGAGTAAATAGTAGGATAGACTCCCTTCAGCTATGGGTAAATAGTATGGCAGACTGGGTTCTTTAACCTTGGTATGGTAGCCAGTATGGGAAATGGAAAACTCCGAATTCAAACCTGTTAAACTCTACTTAAAGATGTTATGTTGTATCATGCTTATATGGATGGGTTGGGTAAATACATATGGGTAAATGATAGATAGACTGGGTTCTTTAGCCTCGGTTAGGCCACCAGTCTTGGCAAAGGAAAAGAAAACTCTGAATTCAAACAAGTTTTATTTTGCTTAAAAATTGATTTTGTGTCACATCCTGTCCATGGCTGAGGGGTGGGGTACAATCAAATTTTTAGATTAAAAACAGGTAATTAAAACAGGTAATTTAGTGACAGTTGCTTATCTTTATTATCACATTGTAACAGATGCCAATAGAATAACCTTAGATGAGTTGACATTCTGTTAAAATCAATCAATAAATGAATAAAATTAGCTTAATATATCATAGGGCTATAGTAAAATAATTTTAATTAAGATGAAATTGCTGCAGTAACAAAATTTCTCCAAATCTACCTTGTTATATAACAATCACCCTAAGTATTTGCAAGTTTATCTTGGTCTGGTAAAGAACTTTAAAAGGTGAGACACTCATTAAGAATTAGTCGCAACAAACACACACACACACACACACACACACACACACATACACACACACACATATATATAAGATACTGTATGTTTGTTTGTACAATGATTGAGTGCATGTCCTTTTATAAAGAAAAATTGGCAGGCTAACAAAAAATGTTACCCCTCATTTTCCATAAGAAAAGCTAAATAAATATAAGAATATAAATCAATGTTATATTAAAGATCATTAAAAACAAATTAAGGATAAACACAATAAAAAGCAAATAAAAGAAAAAAAAATTCAAAGAATAAAAAAAACAATAAACAACTTAAAAACAAGAATTTATGAAAAGTAAAAGATAATAAATATAAATATATAGAAATATATATATATATATATATATATATATATATATATATATATATATGAGAAGTAAACAAACAATGTGTTTGATATGGCCTTAGCCAACAATTTTGGGAGAATATGTGCTTAATTGAAGTCATACCTAATTTTTGATAATTAATGAATTAGGCGGGCATATCTGTCCAAATGTAAGGCTAAACAAATCAAGAAAAAGTCAATCTCTGTATGTACATTTCAGCCTATTATGCCTCATCAGCAGAGTTATAGACAGGAAGACTGCTCTGTGTGTGATTCGACATTGTGCTGATGAGGCATAATAGGCCGAAATGTACATACAGAGATTGACTTTTCTCGATTTGTTTAGCCTTACATTTGAAAAGATATGCCTGCCTAATTCATTAATTATCAATTAATTAATTTTCAAAAATTAGGTATGACTTCAATTAAGCACATATTCTCCCAAATATATATATATATATATATATATATATATATATATAGATAGATAGATAGATAGATTTACTTTTAACTTTTTAAATTTTGGGTAATGCCGGGTAGCTCTGCTAGTGTGTGTATGTTTAATAATGATAATGAAATTTATTGTGTACAGTGCTCGGGTGCACCACAAGTCATCCAAGTCTTATGTCTAGTACACAGAATAATATATTAGTGTCAGGAACATGAACGGCATACAGTAATAATATACATGTATGTGTGCGCGTGCGTGCATATGTGTGTGGATGGGAGTATCAGGTATAGTGTTGGTGGACTACAGGAAGCATGGAGGCTTTGAAAGATGCAGTGTTTCGGCAGCCCACAATGGACAGCTTATTATAAAAGGCAGCTTATTCCATGCCTCGGCAACTCTGAGCATGAAAAAATGTTTCCGAAAGTCATGTGAACTATGCTGTTTTCTGACTTTGTAGGCATGCCCACGTATGTTAGAAACATGGAGATCAAAAAATTAAAGTGATTTCCAGTTTATCAATAAGTTCAAGAATCTGAATTTATATTGAATATTATTTTTTAATCAGACAAATGAGAATTTGTCTGATTCCTTCACTCCCTTCTAGATAGGAGTGTCAGTATCATCATGGACTGTTGCTACCATGGAAACCAATAGTTTTTATTAAAAAAGGGCAAAATAACTAGATTTTATTCTGAACACATTAGGTGAAACTTTAAGCTTAAATGAAGTTTTTCAAGTTGTCTTTTTTATTTACTTTATTTTTTTTGTTACTTTGTTTTTATTCTAACATTATTCTGAAATGAGTAAAAACAGTTTTTTTTTGTTTTTTTTTCAAGTTTTTAAAATTTTTATTTAAATTTAGCAAAATGTAAAATATATTCTGAATTTAGTATTTAAATTTTGTATTAGCAACCCAGGTTTTTGACATTGAGTGACAAAAGTGATTTCTTTGTTTGAACATGTGAATGTCCCCACTCCCATGGGTCAGTTTTTTTACTTCAAATTGTTTTATTCTAAATTTCTCCATTTTGTAACATTAGGATTTGTAACCTTGGAGATTTTACAAAAGAATTATTTGCTATTGAATTTTCTTTTTCAAAATATTTTGTATTAAAAAGTAAATCAACAACCTTTGTTCTTTATTATAGAAATACATTTGAAAAGATTTCCTATAGAAAACGGCCTATAATTGACTATAGCCATATTGCTTTAAAAGTTAGTATATAGGTATGGTGTCTATATGTATATATATATATATATATATATATATATATATATATATATATATATATATATATATACATATGAATATATGGAGTTGTATTTCTCTGAATTTTTTAGATGAGGCTTGGTAATTTGGATTATGGATAACAATAAAGATGAGGACAATAGTCTGAAAAATCCAAATAATACAAAATTTAAATAAGGGCCAGTTTAGCTCAGTCGGTATAGTGTTTGGCTCGGAACCTCAAGGTTTCTGGTTCGATACTGGCCCTCGCCAACTCAGCATATGAGTAGCACAGGGATCAGTGCGGTAAAGTGAGGAGCTGATGGAAGGTGTGGTGCTCCGCCTCAGATGCTAAAAGCAATCTCCATGGTCTAGCGCTATTGAAAAGGGGATAGACTCCCTGGCTGATTGGCTGATACCGACATTAGGCCACCTCGACAACCTTACTTACATTTCTAAAACCACCCCAGGTAAAAAAACAAAGACAAAACCTTTTATATTTAATGACCAAAAGTTTCTGGCTTCATGAAACATAATTCAAATTAATAAAAGTAATTTATTTTAATTAATAATCAAGATTTTTTTCAACATAAGGTAGAGGATTTGCCTAGGAATTACAAGGTTCCGTGGTTTGATACTGCTCCCCACCAACTCTGTATGCACAGCTTGGATAATCTGATCTGTGTGGTAAATCATCTGGGAGCTGACGTTAGGTGTGGCACTCCACCTCTGCAAAACAATCTTCCTGGTCTAGCGCTAGCAAAAAGGGGATATATTCTGTTGCTGTTTGACTGATACTGACAATAGTTTACTAGAAAGAAGAATGAGAAGTGATCTGATTAAAACTTTCAAAATAATAATGGAATTTCTAATTATGGTAGATTTATTTTAATGTCTTCCTGAACTGGAAATTTATTCTCAAGGCAGATTTCAAAAATTAAGTTTATTAACCAAATTTGATCAAAAACAGTTGTAAAATATTTTAAGATTGAATTGGTTTAAATAATAAGAAAAATGATTTTTGGGAATTATTAGATGAATTATTTAAGAGAATTTGATCTTATTTGTATTTTTGAGATGAGGCTTGATGTGAATAATTTTGATTTTTCAGACTGTTGTCCTCATCTTTATTGTAGTAGTTATTAATACTATATTTTGGCCAGAGAATACAGTGGCTAAAATGTGTTAACTACCACAAAAATGAGAACAATAGTAAAAAAAAATCAGAATTTGATCTGTATAGATATTGTATATGTTCAGTGCAAAGATTGTGTAAGGGTATTTTTTTTTATTTAATTTAAGTTGATGTGAGAAGATGGTAAAAAAAAGGGGAGATAACCAAGGAGGCCTAACAAATAATTGTGGTCAGTCTTAAGTATTTCTGACCAAACTGCTTTTGGCAAAATACAGGATTGTACAAGTGAAGGATATTAAAATAAATATCAACAGCCTCATATCATATCAAATGGAGAGTTTTAAAGGAGCTTCTACCAATGAAAAACTCGCTGGAATATGTCTACCTTAGAGCTTTATTAAAGTTCTCTATATTTCTTCTTGGTTAGTTTAGTACCAGTTACCTAGTGATGGTATGCCAGTGTAAACCAGGAATTGTTAGAGCCTTTGAACTTCACTATTGATATTGCTGGTGATGTTCATGGGTGTCTGTGGATGACTTATTATATACTCTAGAAACCCTGTAGAGCTCTCTAGGGGGTGACTTAAATTAACTTTTACTGCAGGCATAAAGCAATGATCGTCTGTTGTTTACAGACTGGATCTCTCTGGTGATCATAAAATATATAAACAAATGTATGTATTTAATAGTTTAAACACCACCCCTTAACAGCAGCTGTCAAATGGCTGAGAGGTTAACGAATCTGGCTGAGGAAAAGTCAGTCGGGTTTCACTCCTGGTCAGAGGTAGTTCCTGTGTCTAGGCACAAGAGACATGAAACTGCGAAACATGGTGTCTGTGGTTGACTTATATATATATATATATATATATATATATATATATGAGGTAGTAGTAGAGATTATTGTACTGGATAAAACCACTTTTTCCCCCGTTTTTGTAACTGTAAGCTGATTGGTTATTTTATTGAGTCCGATATGCATTTAATGTATTTTTTCCTTGATGTCGTAGAATTAATGACTTGCAAAAAAATAAATCTACTGAAATTTGGAAGAGGAAGACTAATACTAGTAAAAAAAATGATGTATCTAATTTTTTCAGTGAAATTATATCACTACATATTGAAATATATATATATATATATATATATATATATCACATTATATAGGAAAATATACCAAGCTTCTTGCTTTTTTATTTGTTTGTTTTTCATTTATTTTTCCAGGCGTTATGTTGACAATGATACGTTTTTTGAGGAATTATGGAAAGGTGCCAATTCTATAAAAGGACGGCAGTGGTATCTTGGAGGAAATGCTTTATCGATGGCCCAGCGTTTGGTCCAAGAAGGTGCTGAAGTCCTCTTAGGAATGTCCTATTCAGAAAAACTTCGATCTCTTCTTCCCTTAGAAGTTAAAGGTAAAAATCCTTATCACCTTTTATTGGTTGTAAGTTATTTGTTAAAAGGTAAAATGTCATTGACCCTCCACATTCTCTGGGGGTTAGGGGCACAAGATCCTTGCAAATTAGCCCTCCCCGCTTAACTCTTAATACCATTGATCATGCATAACATACACAAAAAGTAAAGCAATGCACTGAATTGCAACCGGATGATTTATAAACTACGGAATCAAAAATCTATGTTAAAATACACATAACACAAATAATTTGTTAATCTGAACATTAGCTACATAAATGAGAGTAACCCCCCCCTTGATTATTTCACTTTGAGGAAGCCATATGATTTAGTCGGCCATTTTCGGATGATTTATAAACTACGGAATCAAAAATCTAGGTTAAAATACACATAACACAAATAATTTGGTAATCTGAACATTAACTACATAAATGAGAGTAACCTCCCCTTGTTTATTTCACTTTGAGGAAGCCATATGATTTAGTCGGCCATTTTCATTTCACCATAAATCTACACTGAAAATACGAATTTGTTCGAATCAATACAATGTTTTAACACAAAAATATCATAAAATGTGTTCTTAATTGTGCTTGTGCATTATTTGAAATGAACTTAATTGTTATTAAGAACACATTTTATGATATTTTTGTGTTAAAACATGCAGTTGTATTGATTACGGTGAAATGAAAATGGCTGACCAAAATATATGGCTTCCTCAAAGTGAAATAAACCAGGGGAGGTTACTCTCATTTATGTAGCTAATGTTCAGATTATCAATAATTCAGTACATGTATTTACCTAACCCCTCTAAATGAGCAGGATGCAACACAAGGTCAATATTAAATGATGTTGCACAATGTTTTGTTGGTGTCTCGTTCAACCATACCCCACACATAATAAAGGGTATTGCAATCTGTGAAGTTGGATGATCAGATGTTAGGGGTTATGTAGTTGCTGAAATTTTCTCACTGCCAATACTGGGTTGGGTTGCTTTTGTGGCATGGCACAGAGTTCTGTTGCCAGACTTCTTCCTGTAGCCACCCTCTCAATCCAGGGCAGCACTACCTCCTCCAGGCACCAGGATGTAGGCTCTCCATGTTAATCTAAAATGGGAAGATGAATGGAGGCATAAAGACATGATTGCTAGTGACCACCCCAAATATCATAATGTGGACTGGGTACATCTTGTGGGGACAGAGCAAGTCAATAGTTGTTCTGTGAGTTCATCATCTGATCCTGGCTAAACATTTTTCTCATCTTATAAAAAGCAAAAACAAAAAAAATTGATGTATGAATCATAGATTACATTTTTAAATCATAGAAGAATAAATAAAATTTTTTAAAAAATTATGTATGAATCATAAATAAAAATTTTTTAAAATTATGTATGAATCATAAATTAAATTTAAAAAAAAAAAGCTTCTAACCTACAGTTATATTTTTATTCATTTTTGAAGTTAACATTTACATAGGTTTGTCTATAAACCTATATTTAGTCTAATATTTAAAATAAATCATTCATTTTACAGGACAAATATTTATCTTTTAATATAATTTTTGCACTTAACTTCAAATTTTGCTAATAATAAACTATATGTCAGACTATGGACTTCATCCATTTTGTATATAGTGGCTGTTTGAAAAAAATTGATATCCAAGATGTCTAGGTGTTACAGTTTATGAGGAGTCATAAAGTGTGAGCAGTACCTTTAAGTAGAAATAAATTTGGACCCTTAACTTTGAGATCAGAGGAGCCAGTGGAAATTTACCACTGACTGTTAATAACCCTTGAATCCTAGAGGAGGAGATAGAAGAATTAGCAAGAACCAGAGTAACTAGAGAAATGAAGTAAGTCTATAATCTCTCTCATCTGAGAACTCTCTCACTCATGTACCCAATGTGAGTATATAACATGGGGTTTTCAGAAAAATGGATATCAATTTGTAATCTAATAACTTTACCAATTCTCAATCAAACGATCTCAAATTCTAACAGAATGTAGAATAAAACAATTCTATATTTAGTGTTTAAACACTTTTTCTTTTCTAGTAAATAAACGTCTATATGTAAAGAGAAAATAACATGAAGCAGAATTTTGAGTCATTTCTACTCATGCTGTTAAAATTTGAGATCCTTTGAACAAGAAGTAGCCATGTTATTAGATTTGAAATGATGTCCATTTTTTTAAACAGCCTTTACATCTCAAATGATATCAAATTTTGGCTGAACTTGCACAAAGGTGTCAAAATTAGAGTGAACCAGAAAAAACAGAACCCAAAAATTTTGTAATAAAACTGTTAATTTTAACTATGGGGGTCTAGGGTCAGGGATAGAGTTAGAATTAGGGTTGGGGTTTAGGGTTAGTTTAATGGGAAAATGAATAAATAATTTGGGTTCTGTTTTTTTCTGGATCACCCTGTATACTGGTGACCCAGAAAAAACAGAACCCACAAATTTTGTAATAAAACTGTTAATTTTAACTAGGGTGGTTTAGGGTTAGGGTTGGTGTTGGGGGTTTAAAGTTAGTTTAATGGGAGAATAAATAATTTGGGTTCTGTTTTTTCTGGTCACCCTAATTTTGACACCTTTGTGCAAATTCAGCCCAAATTTTTTGCAACATCCTATATACCTAAAAAAAATTTACAAGTTGTTTAAATTAAATGATTCTTTGATTGTTCTTTTTTTTTTTTTTTTCTTTTTTTTTTCCCCATTTCCACAGCAGTTCAGCCAGTTCATTCTTCAATTCTAGAATTTTATCATATATTCAATTTCTTATCTAACATCAGAAAACCTCATCAGTAAGCCAAGCATAGAAATTAACACCATATGCTAAACATTAATAAGAAAGTCATAAAATTAGCACTGAAAACTAAATCAAAGGAAATGAGAGAAAATAATCGACTCAGGTTCTTGATGTCATCTCTCAAGTGTAACAGAATATAATAGACATGGTTGGGTCACACCATTCGCATGCCTGCAGACGGACTCCCCAGGAAAGTACTTTATGATGAACTTGCAGAAAGCACTTGTAGGGCAGGAGGCCCTCCAAAAGCAATTCAAAGACCATATGAAGATGACTCTGAAGAAATGTGCCATTACACCTTCAAGCCTGGAAGATCTGGTCTCCAACAGACACGGTTGGTGAGACACATACCGCACAGAAGCTGAGCGGCTCAATATCAAGATTAATAGGGCTGCAGAGTGTCGACGTCTTTGTCGCCATGCACCACAGAATGCAGATGGAAATTTCCCTTGCAATGAGTGTAACCGCATCTGCAAGTTCAGAATTGGACTAATTAGTTACCAAAGGGTCCATAACTGATGAACGATATGGAGTGACATCATCATCATCTGTGACGGACTTCTAAAAGGAATAGACATTTGACAAAATTTGGCTTGAAAATGTACAAGCAGAATTGTAAATGAAATATTATGAAGATTCTCAAAAAAAAAAAAAAGATCATTGAATTTGAAAAAATTATTTCTGTTCTTAAAATAAGTTTTATATAAATCTTTTATTTGTATTTTTAGTAGTTAAAAGCCAAAAAGAATTATTCACTCTATTTTAAATTATATAAATTTTAAAACTGGACTGAACTGTTACCATGCATTTAATACATCCCCATTTTTATGGGTTTTATTTATTCTATTTTTTAGTGGCTGGTCCCAATGTTGTAACTGATGATATTCATTTAATACTCGAATACAAAAAGGGAGATAACTGGGGCAGTTTCACATCGCCTCGAGCTAATAGGTAAGATGATTCTTTTTAACACTTTTACAGGTTGACATTAATAAATTCTAAAACATTGTTATATTGGAACTACAAGGTTTTGGGTCTGATACTGCCCTTGCCAACTTAGCACATGAGTAGCATGGCTTGAATCTGTATGGTAAAGTGGGGAGCTGATGGTAGATATGGTGCTCCACCACAGATGCAAAAAAACAATCTCTCTCGTCTAATGCTAGCAAAAAGGGGATAGACTTCCTTACTGTCCTGTTGATACTGACACTAGGCCACTCCACCTACTTTGTATAACTGTAAACTAGCAAAAACGGCACATCATACCATGATTTTTATCAGAGCAGTGCACTTAGGCCACTGTGTCAATGAGCTTAAAATATGCTAACTGCATACTCTACAACAGGGTAAGCCCCACCCTAAGTGCATCTGATGGTGAGGCTCTAGTTCAGGGGAGTGTGGAGTACACTTTCATTGCCTTTTACTCCCAGGTCCCCTATGACTCTGAGTGAATCCCACCTATGGGTCAAATAGATCTTTCTGAAAATTAATAAGATTAAATAGAATACTTGATACCAAATAACTAACATTTCCAGTCATTTAGCTGATTTAGGTGGACATTGACAAATTCAGACCTTATCTGTTCAACGCGCAATTTCTTGCGTATTTCTGGTCCAGTCTTAAAATATTTATATGGTTGAAAAGAAAATAATATTTCTAAATATGTAATTTGTATGTATTTTTATCCATTGAATTATTTTTTACAATTTAAAACAGTATTTTGCTTCTAACAGCCAAAAGTGTGAAATATGAATTTTTTTCATGACTAATTTTGCACATTACTTTATTTTGCAAAATTAAAGTGACCAATCTTTATCGATATTCTTGGAATTGTACACTTCATTAGAAGACACATTAAACTACAACCAGGAATTGGGGTGGGTGGGGGTGGGGGGGGTTCTTCTTTTCTTCTCCACCCCATGGAAGTGAAAAAACAAGAGCAAAATTGACAGATTCCTTCAAAAAGTATAAAGAAAGAGCAACATCTCATTAATAGAAGATAGTTTCAGAATTATTTTGATATATAATGTGTGGAATTGGCAAAACATCACTAGAATTATGGCAACAAAAATTATTAATTAATTAGCTTAAAAGCCACTCTATTGGGAGGCAATTAAGCTAGTATATTATGATTAAAACAAAAATAATGAAAGTTAAAACAATTTGTAGGGTGTGACAATACTTTCGGACCACTGTACATAAGTAAAGTTGCTGATTGGCTGAGACAGACTTTAGGCCACCCTGCCGACTTTCTGACCACCCTGCCGACTTTCTGACCACACTGTACATCAGAATAGATTAGAATTAGGTAAATCTTAAATACCTTTTTTACTTTTTTTTTTTTTTTTTTCTTTTTTTTTCTTCTTTTTTTTTTTTTTAAACCATCTCAAGCTGTAAAAAAAAATTTCTTTTTTTCTTTGTTTGTTTAATCAAATAAATAAATAGATAAAACTTTCTTTTCTTTTTTCTTATTCTTTTTAGATTAATTTTGCATAGTGACAATAGCAATCCACAATTGGAAGCCCTGGAAATTTTTCGGGAACACCTTGAATCTTTTCAACCATCTTTACTTGTTTTAGGCGGTCTTCAGATGATGGATAATTTCCCATATGCACCAGGTAAGATGTTTCTTTTATAACAAACCTGAGAATTTTACAAACTATGGCTCATAAAAATCTATGAATCCTTGAAGAAAGCTGCTATAATCTCTTGGAATTATGAAACCTTTTTTTTTCTTTAAACTTTTTATTTCAACACACACTTTTTTTTTTTCTTTAACCATGGAAGTTAGCATTTTGGTTGTTTAAGCAGCAAACCTGGATTTTCAAAGTAAGAAAAACTGATGACCAATATTTTCTATTGGGTACTACTCATATTGTTCTATGAATGAGCAGTATGTGAAAGGGTTAAAAAATGGGGAAAAGCATGATAAGGGAAAGTAAAATAGCCATGTGGCTTTATATTTCCCTGGCAGGGTCCAAGACACATCTTGACTGTTCAAAGAACAGAGTGAAACGAGTTTGAGAATAAGTTTCTGGGACTGTCATGTGACACCCGACAAGTCAGCAAATGGATATTCCCATTCTCTATTGTTTTCCTACATAAGTATATATGATACAACATTTTAGCCATATATTCTCCAATCACCTTTAATGTTGAACTGACATTTGACAAAAAAAAAACTTAGAGGCTCTAAAATTACAATGATCGATGTCTTTCAGGACAGTGGTCTGTTTGAGTGCTCATTAAGCTTAGCTTAGTTTCAAGGCTGGATATATCAGTCACCCAGTGAGAATCGAACTCATTAAAATGATCTGCTGGCCTAGCTCGCTAACCATCATACCATGTGAAGTGTCCTAGACACTGAATGAGTGGATATGTGTTGGTCAAAAAGTGTTGCAGTTATTTGGTGGTCATGAATTCAATTCCTGGTTGAGGAAATTCATACATTCTGGTTTAACATAAATGAACAAGAAATGGCAGTGCAGGGACAAAATAACAAGAAAAAAATTAATGCAAATTATTTCCCCCCCCTCCCAATCTGACCCCTGAAGATAGATGGAGTGTACACTGCTGAAATATTTGTGTGTGTCTATAACAACCAGAATGAGACCAATAGTTGAAATTAGTCTCTATAATCTTATAATTCACCAAATGTCCATCCATCTATATCATTCAGACTCCACCATTTTTGGCCAAATTTCAACCAAACTTCCAGGAATTATTTCTTGGAAATTTTGAGATTAGGCTTGATAATTAGTATTATTTGGATTATTCAGACTATTGTCCTCATCTTCATGGTTATCTGTACAACGTTTCGGCCGATATACCCTACAGCCAGGTATTTCTTGTCCGGAACTTTTTGGACTAGAAGGTTCCAAAGTCCGAAAAGAAGGTTCCAAACTTCCAGGAATTGTTAGGATTATATCTGAAAAGATATTAAACTAGATTCAGCCAAGATTATTTTATTTATATTATTTGGATTTTTTTACTGTTTTCATTTTTATTGTTATATTCATAACGTTTCAGCTGATGTGCGCTCCAGTCTTCTTCAGGTGTTTCTTGTCAAACTCACGAACCTTCTTGTCAAACTCTGGATGTTTGATGGAACTTTGAACTGAACTGTTTATTCAATCCACTAGGGTAGACAGTTCTCAATCCATAAACCATAAGAGTACAAGTGTTAAGTATTCAATGTTATTATCACCCATGGTCAGGATTGAACCTGCAACCTCCAGATGATTGTCACTTAGAACTGTATTAACTCAACCCTTACATCCATTGTGCCATCTGTGTAAAAAAAAAAAAAAAAAAAATTTTTTAATTTTAGACAAAAACTTTTTAATTTTTTTATTCCCCAAAATGAAACTACTTTTTAGTCTAGATCAAAGCATGGTAAGGGTAACCCAAGACAAACTTTTTAGACCTTATTTTTCTGATGCAGGTATCATTGGGGATGATTAGAAAAGTTTTAGTAAATGGACCAAAATTTAGTCCATTTACAAAAACATTCATCTTCAGATTACCCTTTGTGCACTTTTAACCTGGACTGCCAATAAAATAAGTAATTTCAAAAGTTAATACCGTGTTTTTGGAGTCAGATGTATGGCATTCAAAGAGAACCGACATTATATATATCCTGTTAATTGAGCTCCCAATTTCAAGCTCTTTTACTCGCATTTCCATACAGAGCAGATAAAACTACATTGGAAGGATTTTTTTTTTTTTTCATACAAACCCTTTAGTAACTCTATGAACAGATTTTGAGGAATTATCTTTTTATTTTTATTTTTTCATTTAAAAAAAATTTTTTTTAATGAGACAAGTGTTAACTAATAAACTAGTCGTATCTATTATTGGCATGTAGTGTAGTTAAGTTTAAAAAATTAAAACTATTAAAGTGTTACATTATGTAATTAACAGGTAATGACTCAAAGATTTTTTTTTTTTTTTCAATTTACGATATATGTAAAGTCAGTGGATTGGCCTAATATCGGTATCAGCTGTACAGTAAGGAAGTTTATCCCCTTTTCACTAGCAACAGACCAGGGAGATTGTTTTAGTGTCTAAGGTGGAGTGCAACACCTACCATCAGCTCCCCAATTTACTTCGCAAATCCAAGCTGTGCTACTCATGCTTTGAGTTTGCAAGGGTGGGTATCAAACCCAGAACTTTGGGGTTTCTAGGAGGATGCTCTACTGACTGAGCCTAACTCACCTAGATATATGTACAGAGATGTTGATAGGTACATGTGCTACATCACTGACGCATAAAAATTGTATCCCTGTGTCCCAGAGTTTGTTTTTTCCAGCTAACAATGAATACATTTCAATATTTTCTTGGAAACTAATTACACAGTATGGGGTACAGGTAAGCATTAGACAGCTTTAGTTTTTCACAGATAAAAATACTACAATTTATTAAAAAACTTTAGTTGAGACCCATCAAATTTCCCGGGATCTCATTCAAATTTAATCTGTGCATTCCAGGACGTACTAAATTAAACAGCTATTAGCATCACTGTATATCTAATGCTAAAATGGACTCTTAACTTACTTCTTTTTGACAGCATATGTAACTTCGGCCTCTGGAGCGGCTAAGTAAAATTAACAGCGTTGATCCCAGGGGGCTATCCCCCCCATGCAATACCTGCCCCCTTGATTTAAAGGGGCAGGGCTGGGTTTATTGCCCAGTGCCTGAGGTGTCCCCCTTGAGGGGGAATGTTGACGGGATCAACGCATTTTTTGTGCCTACCACCCATGAGCTTTGGCTTGTGGGTGGGCCCACATAAAAATGTCCTTGTGTCACACCCTCATAAGTGGGATGATAGACAAATACTTTACTATGTAACATTACTTTTTTTAAAAAATGACAATAATGATTTAGAAATAAATTGACACTTTTCATCCTTTTCTTCTTTCAGGTGAGAGAACTGAACGACTGAACAAAGTCCAAGAAATGTTGTCGGTGCTTCCTCGAAAGACTAAGGTCCATTTTGAATTTGCATCCTTCACCGATATGGACCTTCTCCGAGAAATAATGTCAAAGGTGATTGTCTATGCAGATTCCATTGGACTCAACGAGCAGGAATTACCAAACCTTGTCACTTTGTTGAATGATGGCAGTGTGACACTCGTGTCGGATGCCTATCCAAGAATTGCAACGGTTCTGGATCAGATGCGTTTTGTCTACAATCATTTGCAGAACAGTAGCGAGACAGAAGGTAAACGTCGACTGACTCGCTTACACGTCCACACTATTGCCTTCCAGGCTATTCTCACAGACAAATCGTCCACTTGGAAGAACTCTATGTCCGCCACAGCTAAAGCGGCATTGACCGCTCATCGACACGTTTGTGGGTCATCGGACATAGATACCTTAAAAGCGCGGATACTGATGGATGATTCCTTTTCAACAAGTCAGCTCAAATCCGCACAGAGGATTCCTCTCCAGAAAAACCGTCCAGTTTCCTGCTGGGATGAAGATGAGTTTCAAATCTGCATTGCACCAGTTCTTGTCTGTACAAAAGTTCGGCAGACTGCAGGGGGTGGGGACAACATTTCTTCAGCTGGTCTTGTATTACAAGTATAGCCCTAAGAAAAACTTTAAGCCTCCAACCCCTCCTCCTCCTCCTCCTCCCCTTATTTTTCTGATAACCATTTTTTTAGATTTATTTTTTTTGTTTTTGTTCGATATTTGAAAGAAGTTCCCCAAAACTGGTTAGTGCACGTCTGTTCTAACACTCACTTCATATTTTCTCTGGTTAAATCGAACTTAATAGACCTACATTCCACCATCATATGTCACCTTGCTAAAAGAACCCCCCCCAAAAAAAAAACCCAAAAAACAGGGAATTAACCGAATTTAATGAAATTTTCAGTGTTTATATATTAATGAATAAAACATAATAAACCAGTTATTTTATTTAAAAACTTTTAAATTTTTTCAGGTCGGTTAACTTTAAACCATGTACCTTTGAAAATCTGTGTTACGCCTCAAAGATATGTGGTTTAATGTTAACTGACCTGAAAAAATGTAAAAGTTTTTAAATGAAATAACTGGTGCATTATATCTTTTATTCATTAATATATCAACACTGAAAATTTCATTAAATTTGGTTAATTCCCTTTTCTTTTCTTTTTTTTTCTTTTTTCAGCAGGAAGATATATGATGGTGGAATTTAGGTCCGTTAAGTTCTATTTAACCTTTTCTCTTTTATTAAATGAAATAAGAGGGTATTAGTTTTACAATTTTCTTGGTTGAATAGATTCGTTATTATCATTATCATTTTTTAATTTTTAATTCATAAAAAGGACATGAATTGCTGATGTCTAATAAAAAGACAGGTATATTTGTGTTACAGGTGTGTGTGTGTGTGTGTGTGTGTGTGTGTGCATATGTGTGTATTGTTTGGTTTCTTTTTTTAATGGCATCTCAACCTTTGTGGGTGTATTTTTTGTATACATGTGTTTGTGTATGTTTTTATGTACATTTGTGTATGTCTTTGTAAATATGTCTAGCATATATATATATATATATATATATATAAAACTGTGTGTGCATATATGAAATGTTATATTAAATAATTACAAGGTCAACAGTAAAGTGAGTTTTGAATTCCATTTTCTTCTCCTAGACTGCCCTACATAGCTGCAGGGAGAACAGATGGTTTCATGCCTTTTTCAAGGAAAAATGAAATGAAACATAAACAGCCTCATCCAGGATTTGAACTCGGGTTGCCAATTCCAGTACTTAGGTGATAAACATTATGCTAGTTGTGCCTCCATATATATATATATATATATATATATATATATATATATATATAATGTGTGTGTGTATTTACACATTTATGTAAATGCCTATATAAGTGTGTACGACTTCAACCAAGAATAATTTTATATTTAAGCAATGATCATTCCAACCTTTCTTTTAATTTGATAATTTTTTTTTTTTTTTCAAATTTTAGCCTATTTTCAGATTTTGTGAGACATTTTTTTATTCCCTAATGAAAAAAGGATTCAGATTTGTTTAGAAGGGAATCTTTTCCCATCTAATGATTTAGAAAAAAATCCTTTAATTTACTTTTGTTATTTCATCACTGACTATTGGTGATCTTAAACTGTAAATTTTTCTTTTGATCAGATATAAGTAAAAAATGGGGACCAATTTTTTCTACTTGTACCAATTGAACTGATTTTTAAATTTGTCATGAAGAGAAATGAAATTTTCATCAAAAGGAAATAAAATCATCAACATCTTAGAATAGTTTGTAAACTTTTGAATAAGATTAGGATGTATATCTGGAAACACTAAAATTATATATAAAACCTCTATCCATAGTTGTTACATTGGCATATAAATTTCATACACTAAATGTAACAATTATTCTGATACAGAAGTGTTGTTACATTGGCATATAAATTTTATACACTAAATGTAACAACTGTTATGGTAACTGACGTAGTATTTTCTTAAAGGTTATATTTGCAGACTTTATTTACAACTGATATAAATGAAAATAAAAATTCATGCATATAAATTCCATGTAGTAAATGTAACAACTATTATGGGACATAGGTATTAAAAAAGTGTATCTTTTTAAATAAAACTAATCAAACAAAAAGTTATGAGAATAAACTAGACTATTTTGATCTCTTAAAAAAAATGTTATCATATTTTGATTTATCTTTTCTTTTTTTTTTTTTTTTTTTTTTTCTTTTTTTTTTTTTTATTGAAACACTTTTAATTGATAATTTATAAATAAGTGATAAAAACTTTTTCTTTTTCATATTAACAGTTTGTAACTTATTAATTTTCTACTGTTATATATATATATATAAGTTCAGGGAGAAAAAATTTGATAGTTTCAAATAAATTTGTAAAGTTTGATCTCATTGGAATTCAAATTATATATATATTCTAATAAAATGTTTTTCTCTAAAATCTGTTTTTTTTTTTTTTTTTTTTTTTTTTTTTTTTTTCTGATGTTTTTTCTTTTCTCTTTTTTTGTCCTACTTATTATTTCTTGTCATTCCCTCCCCTCAAACATTACGTGTTGTGTGATGTATTTAAAATAGTGTCATGTTCTACTAAAAACCATTTCTTATCTTTACTGTGATACTTGATGTTGCCTTGGTTTTTCATCTGGAATAAATTTAAATCGTCACCAATTTTTAAAAAGATGGCCTTGAAACATGAACTAAACTTGTATTTATTCAAATTTATTCAAAGACAAAAATTTGGTTCACACCATTAAAGATTAGGAAACCCTAATGTACAGGGCAGGAAGAATGAATAATGTAGGTAATAAAACAAACTAATAAAAATCTTCTGTATTGTGTAATATTATTATTGACTCTCTCTCTTACTTGTATTTATTATTTCTAGAGAATCATGTCAACTCTGTAATACGACAACCTTTTGTGTTAATAATAATGAAATTTATTGTGTACAGTGCTCAAGTGCACCACAACTCCTCAAAGTCTCCTGTATAGTACATAGAATAATGTATTAGTGTCAGGAACATGAATAGCATACAGTAACAATATACATGTGTGTGTGTGTGTGTGGGGGGGGGGTATCGGGTATAGTGATGGCGGATTACAGGAAGCATGGAGGCTTTGAAAGATGCAGTGTTTCGGCAGCCTGCAACGGATGCAGGCAGTTTATTCCATGCCTCGGCAACTCTGAGCGTGAAAAAATGTTTCTGAAAGTCATGTGAGCTATGCTGTTTTCTGACTTTGTAGGCATGCCCACTTGTGTTAGAAACATGGAGATCAAAAAGGTGCTCAAGATCCTGAATTTGTGGCTTTATGCCAGACTAAAGCTAAGTAGGAGTGACTTGCTTTGAAGTAATGGCTAACCAGCTGGATTCACAGACTATTAATACCGTAATTAGTTTGATTCTCACTGAGTGCTCCAACATTCACGGCTAATAACAAACAGTGGTAAGTATGGTAATATGAAGCAATGATCTTGATTGTTATTTTTTTTTTTACTTACCTAAAACCTGATTATTATTAATAATACTGAAGACGATGGTTAGTGTCCACTTTTTTTCTTCTTTTTTTTTTTTAATATTTATATTTATCTGCAGCTATGCGAGTGGCTGAACAGACCAATTTTTGAATGGCAATCTCTGATGCAGTGACTGCAAACAAACAGTGATGCTTGCTGGAGTTGCTGTTGTCTCTCTTTTCTGCGGCAGCTTCTTTCCTCTCTTTTTCACTCGCCAGGTCACACGGTCTTTTGCACAAGTCTCCCATGTGTTGGTGTCGATGTGGCATGTCTTCATATCCATCTTTAAAGCACAGGCGTGGTCTCCCTACCTGTCTGGTGCCTTCTACTAATTCATCATACAGTAGGTCTTTGGGGATGCGGCCTTTATCCTCCTGACGTGACCGAGCTAACGCAGGCGTCTCTCACAAATAATAGCGAGCATGCTGTTCATGTTTGCTCGTTCCAGCACGTCTGTGTTGGGCACTTTGTCCTGCCAGCATATGCGTAGAATGCGGCGTAGGCATCTGAGGTGGAAGTTGTTCAGTTTCCTCTGAAATATAAATCCTATTTTTTAATTAAAAAAAAATAACAAAAAACATTTTTATTAGTGTCTAAAATATTCCAACGCTTATTCTGTTAATTGTTAGGGCCCAAGTGGTCAGTATTGGCCCTTCTCCCTTGAAGTACCCAGGCTGCCTAAATTCGGACCATGAGAATCTCTATTCTCTACATAGCTATTATCAGTTAAATCCTACTTAACGGACATAAATTCCACCATTGTATGTCACCCCGCCGAAAGGAAAAAAAAGAAAAATCAGGGAATTAACCAAATTTAATGAAATTTTCAGTGTTGATAAATTAATGAATAAAAGATAATGCACCAGTTATTTTATTTAAAAACTTTTATATTTTTTCAAGAATTTTCAAATAAAATAACTGGTGTATTATACCTTTTATTCATTAATATATCAACACTGAAAATTTCATTAAATTCGGTTAATTCCCTGATTTTTGGTATCTTTTTTTTTTCTTTTGGCGGAGTGATATATGATGGTGGAATTTATGTCCATTAAGTAAGATTTAACCCCATTATCTATAAAATGATATAATTTCATATTTTACATGTAAATTTATTTTTATTTTTTTTAATGCTAAATTGCCTGTTCTATGTAATTTGTTATTCAACAGGTTTACACACAACTAAATTACAGACTGCAACATTTTACACTTTATTTTTCAGCCAGGTGCCCAAGGTAGGTGACCGAAGGACATGGGTGCTCAGGGTTGATATCTTGTAAACTCTTTTTGGTAATCTGAACATTAGTTACATAAATGAGAGTACCCCCCTCTTGTTTGTTTCACTTTGAGGAAGCTGTATGTTTTGGTTGGCCATTTTCATTTCACTATAAATCTACACTGAAAATACAAATTTGTTTGAATCAATACAACTGCATGTTTTAACAGGAAATTATCATAAAATGTGTTCTTAATTGTGCTTGTGCATTATTTGAAATGAACTTAATTGTTATTAAGATCACATTTTATGATAATTGTGTGTTAAAACATGCAGTTGTATTGATTCAAACAAATTCGTATTTTCAGTTTAGATTTATGGTGAAATGAAAATGGCCAACCAAAACATATGGCTTTCTCAAAGTGAAACAAACAAGAGGAGGTTACTCTCATTTATGTAGCTAATATTCTAGCTAGAATTGGGCCTTATTTTTGAGAGTGCCTAATGCACCCAACTGAATCTTTTTTCCATTGTCTCCGCTACAAATAATGCCACTTAATGTAACAAATAGGAAAAAAGAAATTCAAAATAAAATTCTTATTTTAAGTTGGAAATAATTAAGATAGAATAAGGTGTAAGTTGTCATCAAGGTATGCCAACAACATGGATTCTTTTGACTGTCTCACCAACCATCCATCCCTATTTGGTCATTGCCCTTGTTAGACTGCATCTAGACTGCATCTTGTGTTCACAGAACTGATGAATGTAAGTTTTTGCTGGTTGGACAACACTGGTAAGTCCATGTCCATGTTGCTTCTGAATTTGCCCTTCACCCACCGAAATGTCTGGGAGGTAAATGGTCATCCACTGCTGCTCCCAGCATTTGTTTAAAACAACACACAGTGTAGATCGTTGTGTAGATCTCATCTATCTTTTTCTCCAGGCATTTTGTTAAGAGTCCAATAGACCAACCATACAATAAGACTGACACAACTACAGCTTGGAAGAATTCCGATTTTATTTCATTAGAGCTCAGATTTATATATATGGCCAATTCCATGTGAAATCATCAGGAAAAAATAAAATTGTCACCCACCCCCCTCAATTTTTCTGAAATTTTGTACAGGTGTAGACTAGGTTAAAGTTAGACAATCCCCCAAATTTGAGCTTCCAATTCAAAATATTCAGTTATGTCTATTTTAAACCTGAAAATTTTTAGGGGGTGGGAATGGCGACATTTTGTAATCTATTTTTGTCTATAAAATGTGTTCTAGAGCCTACCTACTCCTAAAAATTGGTTTATAGAAGCTTTTAGGACTGAGGAATCCAAAAATGTTGTCAAAATAGGCGTATAATTAACCCTTTTTATGTTATTAATGATTTCTGATTTTCAATGCAAGATCAATAAGTGAAAAAATCACAATGTGGCACTACATTTAATTAAATAAACTGAAATTTAACGTAGCCAAAACAAGTTATGACAAGAGGATTAAGAAATTTTATGAAAAAACAGTTAATGGTCCGATTTTCACAAAAATGTATAGATAAAAATAGATTACAAAATGTTGCTATTTTTCTTGCCCCCCCCCCTAAAAAATTTTTAGTTTAAAATTGACATAACTCGGCGAATATTTCAAATTGGAAGCTCAACTTTGGGTTTTTGTCTAACTTTAACCTAGTCTACACCTGTACAACATTTCAGAAAAATGGGATGGGTGACGGCCCTGATGATTTGTCATGGAATTACCCATATATATATATATGTATGTATAATCTTACCAACCTCTCCAAATGAGTAGGATACGACATAAGTTCAATTTCTTAAGTGGAATTTAAAAGGTTTCACTTCAGACTTCTAGACTTGTTGCCATACTAAGGTTAAAGAGCTCAGTCTATCCTGCTATTTACCCATAGCTGGCAGGAGAATATTTCCCAAGGGTATTAGTTGTGCAAACATCTTTGTCCAGGATTTGAACTCTGTTCATTGAGTCCATTTCCTATGACGATAACCATTACACAATGTGCCTCCATCAGATTTCTATATGGCTGTTAAACTGTGTTATTTGTATTATTCGAACTATTGTCCTCATATTCATTGTTATCTGTACAACGTTTTGGCAAATAACAATGAAGATGAGGACAATAGTCCGAATAATACTAATTATCTCAAAAATTCAGAGAAATAGGCATAGTCAATAGCGACCCGTGTTTTATCTTCACAATGCTGACGTTTTTTTCAGTAGATGTGATATTGCTACCAATGTATGCAAATTGGTCTACAGAGGTTTACCATTTAATGAGGAGACTACAAGTTGAATATGATTGGGAAGTTGGGCATTATAAACCTCTAGAAACTATGGCAGTAAGAGTTATGTTTCTGTAGTTCTTAGTGATTCTGAGGTTGCCTTCGTTTGTGTAGATTTGACAATTCAACAAATAGAATCTGAGAAATTGTAGATTGAGTTCTCTGAAAAGAAAATGGTATCCCCAATATCTTGCATATACCATGAGAAAAACAAAACATATTCAGCTTGATCAATTCTACACCAAGTTTGAAGAATAATGATATCAACAACAAAAATAAGGATACTAGTTTGGAATATCTATACAAAATATTTTTAATTTGTGGTTGTTTCTTCAAATTTCTCACTTGCAAAAAAAACTTTTAGAATCAACATTGCGTATTTACTTATATTTTGGGTCAAACATTATTTTCTTATCAATTTTCTATGCTAAATTGTTCTATTTTCCTTTTGTATAGGATTTTATATCTTCATCTTGTAGATTCCTAATTTGTGTAGGACATTAATTTCTCAGTAAATATCGAGGGTGGAATATTATTTCTCATATTTTGGATAGGCTATTATTCTTTGGTAGATAGAACATTGTTTTTTCATCCCATCCCTTCCCACACTTTATGAAAGGACATTATTTCCCCATATTCCCACAACTGTTTAGGACATTATTTATCTCAACATCTCCATGACTTTAGTTGGTTGGTTGGGTTTTATGGCATGTCAACCCCTTGGGTTATTTTATGCTGAATACTTCTATTGGTAATTTGGTATTCAAAAATGTTTAATGCCAACAAAGTTTTGAAATAATTTCATTTTTAATGCATAATACAATTTTGTTTATCAACTCGTGTTTTTCTATTTAACCCATAGATGGGACCCTAACAGGTACTACCTCTCCGGGTCAGAGTGGACCAGGGAGCAATGGTGATCAAGGGGTGCTCCACATTCCCCAAACCTCCAAAACTGGAACCTCACCATCAGATAGAGTTTAACGTCATTCCCAGGACATGTAAACCCTCAGTCATTGTCTTCTAGCACCCATATGATAAAAAGGGTTGGGGCTTGCCATAAGGGCAATAGGGTTGGGAAAATCATATAGGTGCTAGGGCTTGATGTGACCAGCCAATTGATCGGAGGGGGCCTTTCTGACCGCCCGTCTAACCCAAGATAGGGCCAAAATGGAGTATTGCAAGTCATGAACTGCTCATCCACCTGGGTTCTATCCTTAAGCATCACAGGTCACCACCCACGGCCAACAGGTGGCCCCATTGGGGGAGTCTTACCCCTCTGCAGAGGTGCAGTTACTTTAGGACATTATTTTACCATCTCCCATTTTCCACATTTTTGAAAGGACATTATTTCCTCATCTCTTTTTATCAGTTTAGGATCTTATTTATCACCTGGACTTCTGACAGGTCATCATTTGCTTGTGTCTCCAAACAATTTTGAACATTATATTCTCGTGCTCTTAGGACATTATGTGTCATATAGACTTCAGATAGGACATTATTTGTTCATCTAACCAAACATTATTTATCACTCACACTTAAGACATAGTGTCTCCCGGACTATAGATAAAACTTAGCTCATCTCACCCTAGATTTTAAGGCATTACTTATCTCTCAGTATGTTAGGACGTTCATCACCCGACCTTCAGATAGGATATTATTTGCTTACCTCACCCAGTACTTTAATGACATTTGTCTTCCAGGGTTATGACATTATTTTACTGCTGGCCTACATAGGACATTATTTATCTCACCTAACACATTATTTGTCTCCACCTCTTAAGGACATTATTTTTTGCATAAACTTCAGATAGGATATTATTTGTTTATATCAACCAACACATTTGGACATTATTTGTCTACCAATATTTTAGGACATTATTTGTCACCCGGATTTAAGATAGTATATCTTATCTACACAACAGTTTATGGCATTATTTGCTGATCTCACCCAAAATTTTAGGGCAGTATTTGTATCCTGGTATTAAGACATTATTTGTTTTCCCCTCTCAGAGCATTATTTGTGGTATGGACTTTAGATAGGACATTATTTGTTCATCTCACCCAAAACTTATGGATATTTTTTCTTTCTTTCTCTTCAAGATGGGTCTTTATTTCTTTCTTTCAACCAAGATTTTAGGGAATTGTTTCCTGGTATATAGCATTATTTATCTTCTGGGGGTTAGGACAGTATTAATCTGTCATGTGGTCCTATGATGCCATGGATATATCTCAGGGCTGTTTCTGGGAATCACAGGGTCAAATGTGGGTGAATACCTTGGCCCACTTTACTTAATGAGGTTGACTCGATCTAGTTTATGACTATTACTGGATTTCTAACTTGTTGTTTTGTTAATAATTATGTACCTATGTTGTGTAGTTTTAAGAAGGAATTTACAGAATTGAAAATTAACACAACCTGTAGGAACTTCCTCATCGTATTGATCAGCATCTGATTTGGAATGAGTTGCCAAGTTTTGCCAACTCAAAAAGACAAGAAAAACTCTGTTATAAGAAATATAACAATTTGTTATTGATACATCATTTTGTGCAACAATAGTAAATCAAGTTAGGAATGAAACCGTAGTTTTTTTGTTGGGGGTGTGTGTGATTAATTCACCTGGTGGTTACTTTGCGTAATTACTTAATGATTTTCAGGTTAAGTGATGTGTCTGTTTGGGTTTACTCAGGAGAGAATGTTATCGTCTAGCTTGGTCTATATCTATTGGCATCTCTTCTCTGTCTCCTTGCTGTGTCTTGTGTGTTTTGGGTGTTTAAAAGGATTTCCACTTCAGGAAATAATTAACTCTGATTGGTTCATTCAATTTCTTTTCTTAGAAAATTCTTTTTCTGCGTTTGGAAAATGTGGATTCTTTTCTTGAAATTAAATTCCCAACAATTTGGGAATTTTCACTTTTCGTTTGTCTTCCATATCCTTTCTATTTTGATTTGTTTTGATTTTATAACAGAGAGCACGGGGCCAGTGGCGGAGGTGGGGACTATGGAGTTGGGAATTCCCTGCCCCCAAGGATTAAGTGTGTCCGTGTGTGTCTTCCTGCGTAAGGGGGGGGGAGTATAGCGAATGACTCAAGATTGAACTCGCAACCTCCTGATCATGAGTGGTGGAATTGCTGTCACCCCGGTTAGCTGAAGTGGTTCGGTCACTGAGAGAAATAAATGCTGAGGCGAGTTCTCTAGGGGCAGAACATCTTTTTCAGTGGAGAGAACAGTGTGTCGTGTTTCGATCTTAAAGTGAAGTGAACTTTTGACGATTTGTGTAAGAACTACTGGGAGTGTTGCCGGCAGAATGCTTTTTTCAGTTGAAGAAACTGATTATTGCAGTTGTCACTTGAAACTAACAACTAGAAATTTACATATCAACATTCTTTCACTAATCATAATTCAAAACCATTCATGATAAGCTTTAACAGGACAATGACCCACACATATCCATGTTGGGGGCTCCCATATTAAATCTGACCCTGTGTTACATTTATTGGATCAGCCTTATCTTTAGCTGAGTCTCAGTGTAAACAAAGTATTGCCTGGTTACTGTAGATCCATCTTCCAGACAGCACCTCCTCACAGCATTAATGGGGGTAGGGTCAGAAGTTGTCTTGACACCTGTGGATATATAGTACTATATCATTAATACAAAGTAACATTTTTCAAATCTAGTAAAGTGTGAAGTTAATGTTCCAAATTTTCAAAACAATGGAAAAATCTGAATTTCGTGTATTAATAAAGCATTGCTTTCTGATGGGGAAAAAATACTGTTCAAGCAAAGCAATGGCTTGATAAGTGTTATTCGGACACTGTTCTGCTGAAACAACAGTTAAGAGGTGGTATGCTGATTTTAAATGCATTCGTACAGACACAAATGATGCTAAATGCTCAGGTTGCCCAAATTCGGCAGTTGTTCTGGAAAACATCAAAAAACTCCACAAACTGATTTTGGCCAATTGTAAATTGAAGTTACATGAGATAGCAGAGGAGTTGAAGATATCAGAAGGCAGTGTATTCACCATTTTGAATGAACATTTGTCAATGAGAAAGCTGTGTTCAAAGTGGCTGCCACGTTTGCTCACAGTTGATCAAAAACAATGTGTCGATGATTCAGAGCATTATTTGCAACTGTTTAAATGCAACAAAAAGGAATTTTTGCATAAATATGTGACAATGGATGAAACATGGATCACCACTTCACTCCAGAGTAAGACAGCAGCAGTAAGACTGAGTGGACAGCAGCAGGTGAAAGCCATCCAAAGCAACCAAAGACGCAAACATCAGCAGGCAAAGTTTTGGCCTCTATATTCTGGGATGTGCAAGGTATTTTGTTCATCGATCACCTTGAGAATGGAAGAACCATCAATAACAAATATTATATAGCGTCATTGGTGCATTTGAAGGAAGAAATCGCCAACAAATGGCCACAAATGAAGAAGAAAAAATTCTCTTTCACCAAGAAAATGCACCATGTCACGAGTCAATCGCAATGATGGCAAAACTACATGAATTGCACTTCAAATTGATTCCACACCCACCCTATTCTCCAGATCTGGCCCCCAGCGACTACTGGCTGTTTGCAGACCTCAAAAGAATGCTCCAGGGAAAGAGATTTGGCTCCAATGAAGAAGTGATATTGGAAACTGAGATGTATTTTGAGGCCAAAGACAAATTGTTCTACAAAAAGCATTGAATTGTTAGAGAAGTGTTGGAATCAGTGTATCACCCTAGAAGGAGACTATGTTGATGAATAAAGTTGAATTTTGCCTAAAAGTTGTTTTATTAGTTCGGCCCAGGTTTTATTGAGTGATGTGTTAATCATTAAATTAATTAATTTTCATTGAATACTATTGTTATGACAGTGGTGTAATGGTCATTGTCATAGGAAATGGACTTGTCGAACTAAGTTCAAATCTTGGACAAAGTTGTTTGCATATCATACAGCACTAATGTTCTTGAGAAAGGTATGTATCCAGTGATTCCTCATTCCAGTATTATAGGTAAATTAGGCAGATTAGGCTCTTTAACTTTGGTATGGTAACTGGTCTAGGAGAAAGAAAATTCTGAATTCAAACCTGTTAAACTTCAATTAAAAATTGACTTTGTGTCACATCCTGCTTGTGTGAAGGGGTTGGGTAAATACATATAGATGGGACATTAACAAGTACTACCACCCAGAGTCAGAGTAAATTTGGAAGTAATGGAAATGAAGGAGTACTCCACACTCCCCAGATCTGGAGCCTCACCATCAGATGCAATTTAGTGTGGGGTTTAATGTTTTAGGTTTAAAAGGTAGCTGGTTATTCTTGGTGCTTTTAACCCCATCTTATTTGGTGGTCACGTTGAAAGGGAATTCAAGGAAAGAAAAGGAAGAGACAAAGACAAAAAGTAGTTTTAGAATTTAGGCTTTATTCATGGGTCATAGCCACCATGTGGTAAGGAAATATCTTCCTGGCCAGAGTTAAGGCCTAAGTTCGAATGGCCAAGAGATTATCTTGGGTGTCGGAAGTGGGTCCTTTTTTCTGCACATGCTCGGAGGGTTCTTCCAGTCTGAAGGCTCATGGGAGTTTGTTAGTTTTCATTTTTTAAAAATTTTAATTTCATTCTAATCCCCACAAGTGTCATACTGAGTAATTCCTTTGGAGGAGTGTCATACCCCTCTTCAGCGGAGGGGGGGGGGTATACAGTCAGTGTATTCTAAGCCCTGCAAACAGGGCGCAATATTTCAATCAAAATAATTTGGGATGACATAAGTCTCAGATTTGTTTTATGTTTACAGAAATATTTTTTCTTTTTTTATGAAAAATGTTATGTTAGTTTCTGGCAAGTTAAAATTTAAATTTTAGTTAATTTTTAATTAATTTGTTTACTTTAATTTTAATTCTTTTAAAAGGCTTGTTGATATTTTTAAAGGACATAAATTTAATGTTGAATTTAATTAGTAGTAAAAGCAGTTGGTTTTGGGGAGTTCGGTTTTTAAGCAAAATTTCGAGGCAAATGACTTGAAAAACTATCAGATCAGAGCTATATAATCTTCTCAAGCTGATTACGATAGTAAATAAATAAATAACAAATACAATGTACTTGCAAAGTCTGATATGTTTTATAGATATTTCTACGTGGTGGATTTGACAAAGCTCATCACCGCTTCCGCCACCGTGTAGATTCTGTCAGATTTGTCTAATAGTAGAACATCGGTTGCTTGGATGGTAGTCACGAATATCAATTTTTGGGTTGGTAACTTTGTTTCTTATAAAGCGTTCTGTGAACAGGACTTTAAAACAAATCAGTTTTTAGTAAATTCTGTCATCCGTTAGTTGAAAAAGGCTCTTAGTAATACCCATTGAACATTTCTACATTTTCTAGACGAAAAAAATAAAAAAATAAATAAAAACAATAACAAAAAACAAAAAAACAACAAATCAGCTAGTTGCAAAATCTAAATAAACAGTGAGAAAATATAAATGTATCCATAATCGGCCTCCATAGTATAAAACAAAGGGACGTAAGTTTGTACGGAAAATAAAGCAAACTCACTGAAAACAATCAGTATGTGATAGCAAATTCACATTCTAGCTCTTATCTATCGACATTATTAAACAATAAAGAGTAAACACTAACAGACGTGACGAATAAATATAACGAATAAACGAAAATATTTGTTTTTGTAATTTAAATAAACAGTATGAAAATAAAAGCAAAATGAAGTGTCTTTTACTCTGTAGTTTCCAGGTTTAAAGTTTAGATTTTTTTTCACGCCAAAACATTTAACAACAAAACTGTCCCGTAGAAATAGAACTGAACTAAAAAGTAATTTAATTAATTCACTAACAGTATTTTGTAATAATAATCTAGCCATGATGTTCTGTTAAAAATAAAATATAAATTTATTGTTTAATTATATTTGTTAACGTAATTTTTTATGTTATCTTATTTGTCAAGTAAAAAAAAATATTTTAAATGAAATTTTATTTATTTCTAGTAGGCTAAGTTTTTTTCTCTTGTAAATAACTCAGTAACCAAGACCATTAAATAATCTAATATTTTGTCACAATTTAGTTAATATTTAATAATTATTGGTATGTATATCGATTGATACAATATCAAGGAAAATTCATTTTGTATTGAACTTGATTTTTAAAAAATCCCGAAAAATGTTTCATACTTTTAGTATAATAATTTAATAGTGATAATTTATATTTTTACCATAATACATCATTTTGTAATTTAACATAATTCAAAGAAAATGATTTTAAAGTTTAATACTTTTTAACTTAAACTTTGTAATTATTGATTTTTTTTTAGTTTTGACAAATTATTTTTCTTTAAATAAAATTAGTGTTTACATTAATTAAAAAACTTTTTTTTTAAAGAAAAAATAAAATCAAAAATAAGCAGAGCTGTATTTTCCAAGAAAGAGCAGTAAATTTTATTTGCTTGTTTTTGTCAAGTGTTTAATTAATTTGTGTGAAAAGGTGTGGCAAGTGGCCAGGGCTAAAAGAGAGAGAGAGAGAGAGAAGACGAGGGGGGGTAGAAGAAAAAAAAGGAGAGGACGTTGAAAAAGAGAACGAGAGAGAGAGAGAGAGAGAGAAAAATAGACGATGAAGCAAAAGAAGAAAGAGAGAGGGGCGGCCATAGTAAAACGCCATCGGCCGCCATAGCGCCATCCGGCAGTGGCGCATGCGCAACTGCTGCCTTGCTAGACAGGTCTTCCACGACGACGACGGCGACGGACGGCAGCCAAAAACAAGCCAAGAGAGAAAGAGACACACACACACCGAAGAAATCGGGCGGCCATAGGCCTTTATATAAAGAAACGAAAAGAAAAATCCAACTAGCCACTGGATGCATTTATCCCTGGCAAAAGACAGCGGCCATCGGGCCCTAGGAGTATCGTCGGCATCGGGCCAGGAGTAAACATTTTGGTCCCCGATGCTGACGTTGGAGGCGGGCAAGGAGGACTACCACTGCCACCATCATCATCATCGTCCAGAGTAAACAGTGGCACCCCCCGTGCTGCTACCACCTCTTTACTCTCTTCTGTGACCGTCACCCCTTCGCTTCTCTCTACTAACACCGTAGTTGCCATTTGCATATACAATGACACAATAAGGGCAATACACACGCATACACCTCAAAAGATTTGAGAAAAAAGTCTGGCTAAATAATAAGTAAAAAAAGAAATCTTAAAAAACGATTAAGAAAAAAAAAAATTAATCCATCTAAATATCTTTAATGTCCATTTTTTTTTGTTATCTTAAGTCGCCTTGTTTTGTAGTAGGTATGCGTGTTGGCTGTCTGTAGTGTTATCTACACACACACACAAATGTGTTGTTTTCTATTTAAAAGTGTTTATTTAAAAAGACATAAGATATCATAAACAATCCTGTAAATATTAATGAATGTGTGTGAATAACTGTAAAACTGTTTAAATTGTCTTTTTTTAAAAGTAGAGAGACATATCTTAGACATACCGATAGATTCACACACACATTCTATCTACAATAATACACCTAGGTAAAAAAAAGAAAAAATCATCCGACTACCGATCTGTTTATCTAAATATTTATATTATAAATACCATAAAATATTTATATATAATCTATGTAATTTCGTACATCTTTTCCGTTTTTTAACGGTTTGTATAGAAAGCTGTTTGTCTTGTGAAAAAAAAAGGCTTGTACTATTTGGATTATTGAGATGTCCACTCGGGTCTGATTTTTCACATAATTCTTTTAATACACCTACCTCGGCCCATGTATAGTGTCGACTAAATAATTGTATAGAATTTTTCCTTTTTATTTATTTGAAGAAAAAGAAAAAAAATCTTTGTATGTGTAAACGAATCTGTGTACACAATACACCTAACTTGTGTATATGCGTAATCTAAAGAAGAGATACTAAACTACAATACTTTTTTTTCCTTTTAGTTATGGTGGGCAAATGGTTCATAAATAATACACGTTGTATATTAGATATTTGGCCTGACAGTGATAATAGTCTTATAGATAGTTTGAATTAAACTAGGGTAAGGGTTTTAATTAGAGGTAGGTTAGTTTAGGGTCAGATTTGGCTAGATTAGTTTTAAGGTTAGCTTTAAGAAATAGACACATGGCTGACTAAAATGATAAACACACTACAAAATATTGTCTGTGTAAAGTGTTATCTTACAGGCTGTTAACTAAGTTTAAGAGTCAGAGGTAAATATAAATAAGGGGTTAATTTGAATAATAATTGAAATAAAGTGGTAAGATTTTTGTACTGTCTGCATGTATGTTTGTCTGTCAGTCTGTCGTGCTGTTGTTGATGACGACTATGATGATGATGATGGCCGTTGTTGACGCACACAAGCTAGAACTTAGACCACAGCAAGAGAAAGAGAATTATCATCACAGGGAGAAATTAGATTTAGCCAGAGCTGTCTTCTTACTGCCCACTACAACCACGTCGTACCCCCAACATCAGCAAATCCAACATTCATCATCGTCATCATCATCATCGTTGTCACTAATATCCCAACTGCTCCCCCCTCATCAACCTGAGCTACAACCACTTGTACATTGTTTCTCATTTTTACAGCAGCAGCAGCAGCAAGTTGGTTTCAGTCCTTACTGGACTGACGGAGGCGGAACACAAGTCCGAGTGTCGTGAATAACAACACATATATATATATAAATACCGACATACATATAAATAAATAAATAAATAAATATATATATACATATATATATGTATAATATATATATGTATATATATAATAACAACAGCACTAAAGGCGGAAAAAACCATTGCAACAACATAAGTTTACTATACATACCGTTGGTCTCTTGCATATAAAAGACTAAATTAAAAAGCATAAGATCCGATTAATAAAAATTATAAATAACTATAATTTCTAATAAAGGTTCTTATAAAAACAACAATTAAAAAGGTGGATAGAAAGAAATAGATTGGTGTGGTCCATTTCGTTTAATACCATCAGTGTTTTTCTTACTATGAACAGCCAGTCATTGCTGCTACAAACGTAGTAGTGCTTGCAAAGTGTTGTAGACATCTTCAACAATAAAAAAAAGCACTACTGCCAACAATTCATACACAAAAGGTATAAAAATCCTAATTATTATTATTAACAAAAAACCCCTGAACAAAAATATATTAAAAAAAAACAACATATAAAGAAGTGTTAAGAGAGAGGTGGAGGGGAACGGGAAGAAGAAGAGGAGGAGGTGAGAAAAAGAAAGAGAAGAAATAATAATAATATAGTTGTAATTTTTTTGTGTGCGTGAAGGAGAGAAAGTGTGTGTTTGTGTGTGTGAGAAAGGCCACCCCGATCTTATCATCCTCCACCCGAATAATCTGGACAAGAACAACAAACAGTGATGTTCTCGACGGCCAGTGCAGCCAGTGATAAATTGACGTACGATTTCACCTGTGAGGCCAATATATCTAAGTGGCAGAATCTTTTCACGGCTTCCTTACAAAAGGTGAGTATTTAACAAAAAAAAAAAAAAAAAAAAGAAAAGAAAAAAAAATGGTCTCAATCATTCGTATCCAACTTAATATCATCAACAACAAATAACATAGTATTTAATAGTACTATTAGTAATTCTAGTAGTCGCTATCAACAAATTCTTGAATCAAGAGAATAATCCGAATTGAATAAAAATGCTCAAGCACCTGCATTTATTTTAATTTAAAAAAAAATTGAAGATGTCCCTACATTTTTTTCTAATTTAAAATTTCCTTCTTTTTTGTTGTTACATTATATATATATATATATATATATACACACGTGTGCTTAGTGTATGACTGACTGGATTATTTTTTTCTTTTTATATTTTATTATTTTAAATAAAAAGTCTCTGTTTAGTCAAAAAGAAACTTAGGATTTTAAACTATTTTTATAACCAACTTTAAAGCTTAAAAGTTGATCTTAAGAGATGAATTCATATAAAACTTTTGAATATATCTGTCAGTACTTAACTAAAAAAAATTGTTGAAAATTTGTTGTAGTCCATTTAGGTGAAGAAATTAAAGTAAAAGTAGCTAGGCTTATTTTTTCCCATGGATCTTAACTCTTAAAATTATTATTTCTTAATTTATCTAGTAAAGAGAAACACTAAAAAGTCGGTTTTACTTTGATATTGTAATTCTGAATTTCTATCAAAATATCTTCATTTAAAAAATAAAACATTCAATACCTTTGTAAGATTTAAAATTTTAAAAATAGATTTTTTTAAAAGGGAAAGTTTTAATCTTCCGTGTTTTATAGTCTTTAATTTACTTGATAATACAGTTTTTATGAGCCCTTTTTTGTTTTTAAGTCAGTACATTTCTCTAATTTCAGCTGATTTTGATTAGTGTTAATTCAAGATACATTTCTGTTGTGAAAAATCTTTTTTTTAAATTCCATTAAAAATGATTAATTTATTGATTAAAAACTTGTTTTGAATTTAAGAATAAAGCCAAGAACATTTAATTTAAAAAAAAATGTATTGATCTAATTTCAATATTTTTTTATTTTACAACAATTCGTATTCTTTAAAAATATTTTTCTTCAACTTAAAATTAATTAACACATTTATGATCATCAATACATAATAAATATAATTGATTGTTATTATTAGCCCCCCTTTCCCTCCACCCCTCAGGGCCAAACATTCATATTATATGGAAGAAGTGATGGAATTATAAAAAAAAAAAAGGATCAACCACTTAAACAACAACTTGAAACAAAACACGTGCTGAGATCATCTAATAAAATCTAATCATTTAAAAATTCCCTTGTCTTTTGAATATAACACTAACAAATATTTGTAAATCGATAGTCTTTTTATTTTATTTTTCTAAATTCTTTTACCTGTCAAGATACTGGCCATATTTTCTCCTAAGTTGTTATTTATTAACCCTGCCATGCCTTGTCGTGTCAGCTCAGTGGATTGGATAATCATCACAAGGAAGTGTAGCCATATTAATAGTAAAAACTAACAGACACGAACTGGATGGACGACGATTGAATAAAAAAAAAACCTATCACAGTAATTAATAATTTCATAACTTATATATAAATATAAGTTGTGAAATTTCAAATTATTTGAAATATAACACCGATCTTTATGAATATATTAGATTTAAAAAATAATTTAAAACTATCATAGTCGTAAAATAAGTTACACGACATAGCAATGATTGCAAAATAACAACAGTAATGACTATTGTAATTAAAAAAAAAAAATACTTCTGTCATAGAAATATTTAAAAAATATCATTGTAAAAAACAAACAAAAAACAAACAAAACAACAAAACAAAAACTATTCTAGGTTGTGTGTCATCTTCAAAATCTTTATATCTTGGATAAAATGCTTTTACTTGAAGGTCTTATTTATTTATTTTCGTATTATTTAAAAAAAAGAAGTTTCTGCACTTTCTTTTCTAAACTTAGCTTTTTACTTATTTATAGTAAGTCTGGGCTCCACCCTTTGTATGTTGTACCTAACTTGAAAAAAAAAATCAGCTCCCCTCCATTATTGTCTAATTTCGATATTATTAGCTTATTTTAAAACAAAAGTGACACTTTGTCGTTTGCTCTACTTTTGATCGCTATTTTATTTATTTATTAGTGTGTGTGTGTGTGTGTGTGTGTGCCCCTTGAAATGTCATCAATCGTGAGAAGCTGACTAAGAAAGGCGAAGAAGGAAAAAGAAGAATGTAGTTGTTGGTGTGAGTGAATGTGATGTCAGTACAAGCTGACATATCTGATGGCGATCATCTCGACTGACACCCAAACGTCAAAGGACCTAACTCCACCAAATCTTAATTATCTCCCCCTGATTTTTAGTCTCACCACTAAAAATAGATTCTTTTTTGCTTTTTTTTTTAATTCTAAGAAAAAACTGCATGAATAATTTACAGTTGCAAAGGAAGTAAAAGAAAAGAAAAGAAAAATTCTTTTAAACCTAAGAACTTGAATATTAGTATATTTTAATTTGTAGTTCCTTGTTGAGAATATGAACATCCATCTTATTTAGATTGGGTAACAAGAAGTTTTGATAGCCATAAGGAAATTATGCTTAGTGCTATATGACTCATATAGATGTTAATGTGCCGAAATGTTATTTTACTGAATACTTTGCTAGTTTTAACTTTTTTGAATTTTAAACCATTTATTACAAAACTACAAAGTGATTATTTTTTTTCAAAATAAAAATTATTAAACTTAAAATGATTGTTTTTAATTCACCCCTCCCCCCACATTTTTTTGCTTCTGTGACCTTAGAGACCAAATAATTGGAATGTGAATTTTAGGATAGGTTTACAATAAGAATAATTATCTTGATTATTTTATATAAACCAAAAACTAGTAATTAATTGTTAATTTGAAAACAAAATTGTTCTTTACATGTTATTAGGCTGATGTTAAATTGTTTTTGCATCTTGTTAGGTTTTGTATTTATTAGTGTTTTTAAAGGAAAAATGAGGAATGTATAATGATAATTTTTACATAGTGACATAAATTTTGGGTGTCTTAACAGCTTAGTGATAATATTTCTTCTTTTCATTCATTGGTTATTCTATTGTCTGCTGTGTTTACTGTTTATTGTCAGGTATTTCCAGAAATATTGATGATACCATTTTTTTTCTGCAAATGAATGATGTGAAAGGTTTTTGTTGTTTATGGTATTGAGTTTTCCTTTTTAAATAAACATTTTTGGATTGGGGAAGTGAGGGGGGAGTGAAAGTTTTATTTGATGATCCTCGAGAATTCTGTGCATTAGGGACCACAGCTGTTTTTGTTGTTGATTTTGTTTTTCTTTTCTAAGTAGATGCCAATCAGTTATTTACTTACATCATAGAAGATTTATTTTGTATTTTAAATATCAGACATAAGCATTTGCTTTTCAAATTTATCTTTTTGTCTCGATTTCATATTCACTTGTATAAAAAGTTCTTTCTAATCCAAACATGATTGTTTTGTTGTAAAATATGAAATCAAGCGTCATAATTTTAGACAGATTTTGTTAAAAATAAAACTCTTTGAATTGGGAGGGGGGTAGATTCACTGTTTAATTCGGGTTGTGTTTTATTTGGAATGTCAAACTTATAACTTTGTTCCATATGTTGTCTTTATTTATAGATTTAATTTGACATTTGAATTCAGACAATTTAAATAAAACATTATTTTACCAGAATAGTAGTTCATAGATTAAAAATATGTGTGAGAAGAAAAAAAAAAAAAAAAGAAACTTTGTATATTTGTATAAGAATATTCAAAGATACATTTATATTCATATACTTTCTGTATGTGTGTGAATTATTATTTTTTTTTTTTTTAATATATACTTTGACAATATTGTTGTCTTTATTTATAGGTTTAATTTGACATTTGGATTAAGAAATAAATAAAACATTATTTTATAGAAGAATAGTTCATAGATTGAAAATATGTGGGATAAATTTACAAAAAAGTCTAACATTGTAAAATGTTGTATATTGTATAGAAATATTCAGATGTATTTATATTCCTATACTTTCTCTGTGTGTCTGAATTATTTAAAAAGAATCTATACTTTGATAATATTAACATTTTTTCCATATTGTTCATTAATCTTATTGAAAATGATAAAATCATACGTTTGCAAAACAAACCCAGTATTTTTCCTTTTTTTATTTACTCTTGTCTTCTAAAAAGAAAAATCTTCTCTCAAACTTTTTTAAATCTCTGGTTTAGGATCAAATAAATTAATCTTCTTTTAATTCAAAGAACTATAAATATTTTCTTTATTCTTGTAAATCTTCTTACCTCCTTCCCTGTATTTTTTGTTTAAAAGAGTTTTTATATACATATACAAAACACCTGGACAGAATGGAAATATAGTTTTATCCTTTTTGATTTTGGTTGCTTTCTACATTCATTCAAATGATTTTTTTACATAGTATAATCATCTGAATACATAAGAGTAAACATTTTATTTTAATATTTATAATCTTTATTTATCACACTTGCGTCTGTGTAGCTTTGTAAGAAAATTTAATTCAAGTTTCAGTACAAGGGAAGCATAATTTTTTTTTAATGATATTCACAATTTTCTAAAGTGAACTATGAAATTCATAAATAATGATGCAATTTTAAACCAGATGTCATATTTTTCATTTTAAAAATGAGTAAAATCTCAAAATGTTTCTTTTTTCTTCTTCTTCTTTCATCAGAATATTTAAAATCTTTACTGTTTTCCCTAATCAGATATATTTACCCAACCCATCTGCCATGGACAGAACGTGACACAAAGTCAATTTTTAAGTGAAGCTGGTTTGAATTCAGAGTTTTCCTTTTCCTAACCTAGGCTAAATAACCCGGTTTGTACTACTATTTACCCATTGTGGGGTGGGGTGGGTTGGGAGAAAAGATGCCTTTCATGGGTATTAGCATGAAGTGAAATTCAAACAGCCTCATTGAGGATTTGAACTCTGGTTGCCAATTTTATTTTCGATGACAATAACCATTATATTAAGCACATCACTCTCAATTCATTGGGTTTAACATTTTAAATTGTCACAATCTTGAAAAATGATAAAAGTAAACAAACCTATTTACTTAGCTTCTATCTTATTTACTGAAAATACTGTAATCTTTAATAAAGATAATAATAATGAAATTAGTTTGAATGAAATTTAGAGTTGTGTCACCTCAAAAAATAAAATGAATTCTTAATTTAGAAATCTGATTTTTAATAGGGGAAAGAAAAAGAACAATTGATACAAGCCAATCATATTTTTTACTTTCTCTGTGTGTGAAAACCAATTTGTTAAGTGGAAAAGCCCTTATATTAACAGAACATATTGGGTTAATCTCTGCAATGCTACTTATCAATGTTTTATGGTTTAAAAAAATTCAGTACATTTCTATTGTTTACATTTATATACTTGGATTATAGAATCACATTTATTTAATAAAATGTATTGAATATTAGTCACTATCAGTACCATTGATTTTATTATTTGTATTATTAACTTTGTTACTGGCAATATTATCAAAGGGTACATCAATTGGCAATATCTATATTGTTAATATAAATTTATCTTTTATAATATCAAGTGATAAAACTCATCTCTTTGTAGTCAATGGTCTTCGTGTTGGTATCAGTAGTTTTTTTTTTTTTACAAAGTTTTGCTCTTAAATATTTACAATTAGATTTATTCTTTTTTTTTTTTTTTTCAAATATTAGAATATTATTAGTGATATTATTAAAGGTTGTCTCCTATATTGCATCAATGAATTGTATTCTTTTGGTGACTTTCTAAACTGTATTGCTAGCTCAGCTATTTAAGGTTGCAAGTAAATCAGCAATTTTCTGCTCTAAGGAAGTCTTTACTACCTTGCATATTTTGGGCGTATTGGAAATGTGATTTCAAGTGGTATAGTTTTAACATCTGTTAAGTATCAAACCAAAAGATACTGTGTATCCTTGCCCAATGTTAGATCACTGACATTGTCAATTTTTGTAGTTTATGTCCCTCTACAAATTTGTAATGTCCTCTATTTTCTCTTCTGCCAATATTTCTTTTGAAACTGAAAATAATTTTGGTTATAAAATTTGGCCCCAAAAACTTGCATTTATCAAATACTTTATGAAGTAGTAATCTACTAACAATCGGTTGTGAGATGAGCACCTGCTATACATATGCATATATATTAACCCCTCCGCATGAGTAGCATGTGACACGTAGGTTTGAATTTAGAGTTTTTCTTCTCTTAGACTGGTCGTCTAACCAAGGCTAGAGTCCAGTCTGCCCTAATATTTACCCATAGCTGGAGAGAGAATAATTGGATTCATACCTTTCACAAGGGTATTAGCACTATGTGATGAGCACCTGCTATAGTGCACATGCTGACTTATAGAACAAAATTGGAAATAAAGTTTGTTTTAATATTAAAAGCATTTTTTTTACAAAATGTTAATCCTACAAGCATTTTTGCCTTTTGTTTTTATAAATCTGAAATATTTATATGATAAATAATTGGATATCTGATATGAAATAGACTACTTACTTTTTGAAACCTCTAACATTTCAATTAGCCCTGTTGATGGACCCCCTAAAAAAGGGGTATCCTGGGTAAGACACTAAATTGCATTTCATGGTGAGGTTCCAGTTCTGGAGATTTGTAGAGTACCTCTTCATTGACATTTTTCCCAGGTCCACACTGACGGGAGTCGTAATACCTGTTAGGGTCGCATCTATGGGTCAAATAGATGTTTAAAAATTATTCATATTCCGTAGGAATACTTGATGTAAATTATTTGTATTAAGAATAATTGTTTGAAACTGTTTACCAAGGAATATGATTAGTTACTTGTAACGATATAACTGTATACAAACAAATGATTATTGTTAAATAAAAGTGGTTACTTGAATCCATATGATTATTAGTATTAGATAGGAATATTTAATATCACATAACTGTGTGTAAAAATCTTCAGAAACAAATACACAATAATGTAAATATAAATTTAAAATGAATGCAATTTGCTAACCCCTAGTCATAAAATAACCCTAGATGGTTTGTTGTGCCATTAAAATCAATCAATCTACAGATAGTCAAATTTTTTATGCATACAGGGGAAAGGTTTTAATGCAAATACATTTTTTGTTCTTCATGGGGAGAGAGAGGCTCTAACAATGAACAATATTAAGCAGGAAACTATGTTGCTGCAAGACAATTAAATAGAATTTAAATTTCAAAAGAACAAAAGTGACACATTGTCTTACAAAAATGATTATTCACATTTAATTAAAACATTATTTCCACTTAGACCCTTACTTAGGCGAGATGGGCGGTCGGAGAGGACCCCTCTGATCAATTGGCTGGTCATGTCAAGCCCCACCAACCCTATTGCCCTTATGACAAGCCCCAACCCTTTTGATCATATATGTGCTAGAAGGCAGTGACTGAGGGTCATCTTGTCCTGGGAATTACGTTAGACTCATCTAATGGTGAGGTTCCAGTTCTGGAGGTTTGGGGAATGTGGAGCACCCCTTCATCACCATTGCTCCCTGGTCCACTCTGACCCGGAGTGGTAGTACCCGTTAGGGTCCCATCTATGGGTTAAATAGAAAAACATGAGTTTATAAACAAAATTTGATTATCCATTAAGAATGACTTTATTTCACAACTTTGTTGGCATCAAATGACCCACTGAGGTTGATATGCCGTAAAAAACAAACCAAACCAAACAAAACCAAAAATATAAATTACGCTTAAAAATCATTACAAGTAAATTGTCTAATCTTTGAAGATTTCTTATTTGGAAGTTTGTCTAATTCTGACCAATGAAATCAATGTCATGTGTCTGTTGGTTATGTTCTTGGCAGGCACAAGGCCAAGACAAGAGCCCAAGTAAAAGAAAGTTGTAGATTGTTTCAAATTAGTCTCAAGAGTTTTGTAGATATGAAGACCAATAAGTAACAGCTGTGAGAGGGACAAAAATGAGCAACAAGTGTGTTGTCTACATCATCACTTGTTGGCTGTAAGGACATTATTATGTCAAAGGTCATCTACAGTCTTGTAGCATTTTAACATTGTCATTTATAGGCATCCGTCCTGGGAAATATGATTTCCAAGAGAAGTGTAGGGTCGTGATTTTTTTTTTTTTTTTTTTTTTTTTTTGATAAATTTAGGCAATCTAATTTTCAACTACAGAAATTTTATTAAATAGTAGTTTAAGAAAAGAAAATCTACCTAGTTAATTGCATTAGCTCAGTCGGTAGAGCGTTCGGCTAGAAACCACAAGGTTCCTAGTTTGATACTGGCCCTCGTCAACTCAGTGTATGAGTAGCACAGGGATATGTGCGGTAAAGTAAGGAGCTGATGGTAGGTGTGGCGCTCCACCTCAGACGTAAAAAACAATCTCCTTGGTTTAGTGCTAGTGAAAAGGGGATAGACTCCCTCACAGATTGTCTGATACTGACTTTAGGCCACCCCGATGACTTTACTTACTACAAAATAATACACCTGTGTATTTTGTATCAAGTTTGTTGCTATGTCTGTTTAGTTGTGGATTACAAAAGCGAATTTATGAACTAATTTCTTTCTTCTTTAAAGAACAAATGTTTGATTTATATGTGAAATTTTTATCTGACAAGTTTATAAAATAAATCCTGGCATAAAAAAAAATCTATTAAGATTGAAGCTGTATTTAGCAAAAGAGAAATAAACAATGAATGAAATGTTAATGTTTATTTAAAATGATTTAAGATTTGATATTCAAAGTTTAGCCTTACAACATTTTGTTTAGATTAAAATGTTATTTTCTCTTTAATAAAAAAATCTCAAAATAACAATTTTCAATCTACCCAGTTATTTAGTTTAAAATCTTTTTTTATTGATATTTTCAAACATACTAGGATGAGTCAAAAGTTTAGCAATATTTTGGTAACGTGAGATGCAATTTGGCAGCTCTGGATGCTTTTGCCATGACCAACCACACTGGATTGTGAGATGTCAAGCTTGCCTGATACTCTCCAAGTGCTACTTGCCAGATTTGCCTTTATGGCTTGGAATCAACATTTTTAGGCCTATCTGACCTTGACTGATTGTTGAGATTCTTGCTACCCAAATGAAATTTCTTGAATTACCTGGTTACCGTTCTGTGATCAATTGTATCTTCATCTTTTGCACAACAAATATTTTTGGATACTTCTGCTGCGTTATGTCCTAGTTTAAACTTATAAAGCATAAGTTCCTAAATTAGAATGCACTGACTGCACCTCTGCAGAGGGGTAAGACTCCCCCAATGGGGCTACCTGTTGGCCGTGGGTGGCGACCCATGATGCTTAAGGATAGAACCCAGGTGGATGAGCAGTTCATGACTTGCAATACTCCACGTAGGCCCTATCTTGGGCTAGACGGTCGGTCGGAGAGAGGCCCCCTCCGATCAATCGGCTGGTCCCGTCAAGTCCTAGCACCTATATGATTGCCCCAACGGCAAGCCCCAACCCCTTTTTATCATATGGGTGCTAGAAGGTGGTGACTGAGGGTCTACATGTCCTGGGAATGAGGTTAAACTCTATCTGATGGTGAGGTTCCAGTTTTGGAGGTTTGGGGAATGTGGAGCACCCCTTCATCACCATTGCTCTGTGGTCCACTCTGACCCGGAGTGGTAGTACCTGTTAGGGTCCCATCTATGGGTTAAATAGAAAAACATGAGTTTATAAACAAAATTGTATTATGCATTAAGAATGAATTTATTTCACAACTTTGTCGGCATTGAATAATCCACCGAGGTTGATATGCCGTAAAACAAACCAAACCAAACCAAACCAAACGAGTGAAGTAATGCACAATGTCTCAATGCACCAATCATAGTGGTCCCATGATATACATACTGCAAACTAACACTTACCAAAATATTGCACAACTTTCAACTGCCCCTACTAAAACATTTTATATAAACGGAAAATAATATGCTCAGAAAAATCTCACATCAATTCTGAATTCAGTGTTTTCCTTCTCCTAGACTGGTTGCCTAACCAATGTTAAAGAGCCTGGTCTGCCCTACTATTCACTCATAGAGGGAAGGAGAATAGTTGGATTTGTATCTTTCCCAAGAATATTAGCGTTATGTGAAATTAAATTGTTTTATAGATATAGATGTATATATATGTATATTATTACTGTAAACAGTTCATGTTCCTGACACTAATACATTATTCTGTGTACTAGACATGAGACTTTGATGAGTTGTGGTTCACCTGAGCACTGTACACAATAAATTTCATTATCATTATTATTGTTTAAGATCCAAAAAAACAAGAATCAATTTAAGAATGGAGAACACTTTGCCTTATAAATGCTACAGAATGATCCTTGAATATTTATTACAATATCCATCCATAAAGAATGACGTATTCAAAAACCTTTTGAGATTAGTCCATTATTTAATCAGTTATGATTTAACAAGGGAACTTCTCTGGGTATATCACTAAACTGCATCTAGTGGTCAGGCTCCAGTTCTGGACCTCTGGGGTATGTATAGTTACCCCTTTGTTGTTATTTCTTTGATCCAGAGTGGTAATACCTGTTAGAGTCCCATCTATAGAATAAAATAGATTTGTTAAGATAATGTTTAAAATGATTTTGAACTAAATTGCCTCTTAAAACATTGATCTTACTTTTTGATAGCAATAGTTAATTGAAGAGATATAATTGTTAGCAAATCATTATTATATAGGAATAACTTAAAATTGTAGCATTGTAGTGTAGACCAGCACCTGGTTGGCTTGCAGATACAGCTTTTTAGATGATCACTTGCGGCTGGATGTAGAATGAAGTGGAATGACTGAAATTGTCTTGGAAAGGACCTGGGATGAGAAAAAGGAATATGGACGACACATTTTAGCAATCCCAATTTTATTTGCAAAAAGCATCACTCCCAGTTGAAAACAGAAATGGGAGTGGAGAGAAGAAGTTGGTATATATGTCTGATGCAAGAACTCTGATCTAGTGCAAACAGTGGAACTGCAGGTCTCAGTCTGTCTCTTTGAGATGAAATGGCCTTTTATGAAAATTAGATTGCCAAGTTCACTCCACTTAACTCCTGTCTTAGATATGAATCTAGTCACCTCCCAACTGTTCTTAGAGGTCACCAACTCATATCATTACAAAATCATAATTCCTTGCAAGTTATTTGTATTAGATAGGAATACTTGTAACCATATAACTGTGATGATTTATTTGTATTAAGAATAGTTACTTGAAGCTATCATTGTTAATAAATCATAATTATTAAATAGTAATAGTTTCTTGAAACCATTTATTAGGATCTTATCTATGTGTCAAATAGATCTGTTTGAAAATTAGTTGTATTAGATAGGAATATATGAAACCATATAACTGCAAACATTATTGTTAGATAGGAATATTTGATACCATTTAACTGTGTGCAAATTATTTGTATTAGATAGGAATAGTTGATATCATATAACAGTGTGCAAACAAAGGATTCTAGACAAATAGAAGTGTAATTAAAAAAAAAAAAAAATGAACATTGAATATATAGTTATTAGTTAAATGTTTACAAATGAATCAAACTTCAGTATTAAAAAACCCATAAGGAGTTGATATGCCGTTAAACTGATAAACTAAACGAAATTGAAACTATATAATTGCTTGCAAAAGAAAACACATGATTTTGGCCTTAAATAACCCAACAAGGGTTGACATGCCATAAAACTAACCAACCTTTAAAAATCTAATATCCTAACTGGCCATACATTAATATTATCTATAAACAAATGTTAACTTTTAATGTCCTATACCACCTCATTCCACCCGGCCAGAAGTCACATTCATTTTCCTAATCTATCCCAAATGTTAGCCTTTGTTTAAATGTAATATTAAACATATTTAGAAGTCTTTAATTTAAAACAATAGTAACAGGTAACTTTTAATGAAAACGCCATTTTTTGATAAATGGTTATAGGAATTGGGCTGTGGACTTAGGAAATTCTCAACAGGATGTTAAAAGTTAAAATATCTGCCTGTAGAATTGAGTTCATTATGAGACCATATAAAATGAAATTTCTCTTTTCATTTACAAGTGATTGAAGCATTCATCAAATTAGTTTGCATTTGAATAAAGAATAAAGGATTGAGAATAAATGCATTAAACTATTGAACTCCTCACACTGGTTTACTGGTGCAAAGTTTTGCCATCTAAACACTATAAGTACTGGTAAACTGATGTGCCTTCATCTTGCTGTACTGATTTACTATTAGAAAGCTCCAAGGTTTACTCACAATAGTACGGAAAAACTAGTAAGAGTCAGTATCTCGGTTTTCAAGTCAGTAAAATAGCTTGAAACATGGTATTTAGTTGAATACTACTCGGTACCCTTGAGACTAAGGTAAATCTAATGGCTGCACCCTTTGTTTACAAATTTTTGTGAATAATTTTCAAAAGATGCTGATCAAATTCTGTTAGAGATAAGGATATTGCCACCATTTGTATAAAATAAGGATGTAACTGTTTGTAGGACGTATGAAATAGTTTAATATATCAGGAGAATAACGTTGTTTAAATGGGTAACTTTTGACTAATCATTTTCTGCTCTTCATTACTGATGTGTTATGCAAGCAATTCTGAAATTTCCCTCCAAATATTCAGGGATAGAATATTGATAAGTGGTTGAGTCTCAAAGTTTCAATGGGTTGAGGAAATTATAAAAGACAGACAAGATACTAAACAATTTCTTTCATAATTATGTGATACAGATTGTAAATAAATATGTTTATTGTATGAGAAGATTTAGTTTTAATATTTAATGAGGAAATAGAGTTTTAACATTATTCCCATTCAAAATCCAATCCTTACTAGTCATGACTAATTTATTATTAATACTGAATCTATGTAATATTGGTTTAGTTTATGTATGTTTGTTACTATAACCCAGTAAGAATGGCACATCATAGCACAATTTTTATTAGGGCAATACCATTTAAAGAATAATTGGGTCATTAATCTTTTAGTAGTTCTTTTATTTAGATATAAATTAATGATAAATTCCAAGTGAGATAACTCCAGGTTTATCAACTGCTAATTACAAAGTAGTTTTCCTTGGTCTGTTAGCACTCTTTTTTGTCAGCCATAGTGGCATACTCATGACAATACTTTAATAATAATGGTGATGATAATTAGCTTTTGCAAATAATCTATATTAAACAGTATAATTTTTCTATTTGTTTATTGATCCATAGGATGAGAGTGTAGTATCTGTTGAAATAACAAACTGTTTTGATTTATATATTTTAAAATAACCATGGACTTTCATGGGCACATATACTACACTGATCCTAGGGTGAAAGTGCCAGTATATATACATAATTAATCTCCTCATTTCTGATAGATACTATGCTAGTTATATATATATATATATATATATATATTCTATGAATAGGAAGTTACTTGGCATTAAACAGAGACCACTGAATGTAATGTTTAAGCACACAAAATTTAGAGTTATATTGTTGCTTATAGAAATAGTCACAATTCTGATTTGAGAAAAATATTGAACTCAAAAATGGTTTGTTAGAAAAACCTAGATTCACTGAGAAGCAATTTATAATTATCAAAACTAACAGTTTATTAAAGAAAGATTTTTCTACTTAAAAATTTGTAGGCATGCATTTTATAAATAAGAAAACTGTTTACTTGCATAATCAATTACACTAGTTAAAAACTGAATTCATTAAAAGTTTATTGTTAATACAAGACTACAATCTTAATGCCAATAAACTTACTGAAAACAAAGGCATGTGCCATAAAGCTATGGTTAGTGGCCGTGGTATAATGGTTATTGTTGTAGGAAATGGATACAGTGATCTGTGTTCATATCACGGACAAGGTTGTTGACAGTTCACATAGCGCTAATACCCTTGGGAAAGGTATGCATCCAAATATTCTCTATATAAGATAGTAGGACAGGCTGGGCTCTTTAACTTTGGTATGGCAACTGGTCTAGGAGAAGGAAAACTCAGAATTCAAATCTGGTAAACTCTGCTTAAAAATTGACTTTGTGTCGCATCCTGTTCAGGTGGAGGGGTTGGTAAATACATGTAAAGCTATGGTTAGTCTCACAGATCATTGCTCATGAATATGATCCTCACTGGGTGCTCCACTATTGTGGTAAACATGGTGATAATATCAGGCTTTGATTAGCAAAATTAAAGTTTATATTTATTTAGTAAATAAGATTATTCTTTAATTTTTATGAATCTGAAAAGAAGTTAATATTATTGTGTGTTCCCAGGACAAACAAAAATGTCATGCTTAATTGAATGATTAAAACTAATGTTTTTTCTTTTAGTATTGATCAAATTTCAAAGTAAAGATGATTAAAAAGTATTCTCATCATTAAATTTTGATAGTGCTGACCAGTAGCATAGTTCATTATAGAAAACTATATTATCATTAACTTGTAAGAATATGCACCCTCCAAGTGTAAGTGTTTACATTTTCATGTAATGAAATATATTAAATTAGAAAGACTAATGAAATTTAATAAGAACGCATATAAAAAGATCATACTTATTTTAATTATATTTTAATTGGTTTCTATATAAAATCATTCATCGGATTGATTTTAATACATTGGAGAATAAAACAATAATATTAGAGATCAATAACACCAAGTAATTATTTATCAAACCTGGTTTTGTTAAAACCTGTATGCAAATTAACACCACCATATATTATGTAAACCTTTATTTTTTAGTGATATATAAGACACAGGATTTTAAATGCACTTATAACATGGTCGGTTTTGAGGTAAATGTAACTCAGATTTTCATAGAGGCATCATTAATAAATAAGATTTATTCTATACATTAATGATTTTGACTATAAATTAAATACTTATTGATAAACATGTGCAATTCTTGAGGGTATTGTGACATAAGCAGTGACATAGTTTCGGTTACAGACACTGAATCTCCATTATTATCATTTATATATATATATATATATATATATATATATATATATATATAGTTTGCTATATTTATAAATAAAGAGTGCTCAATATCAGTGACACAGCATATATATATATAAGTTAGGATAGAGTAGACATAGTCAACAACACTTGGTGACTATGTCTACACTATCTCAACTTACGTATATGTGTAGTGTGTATGAATTTACTTAACCTTCTCGCATGAGCAGGATGCAACACAAGGTCAATTCTTTAAGCAAAGTTTTGTAAGTTTGAATTCAGTTTTCCTTCTCCAAGACCGGTTGCCATACCAAGATTAAAGAGCCCAGCCTGCCCTACTATTTCACCCATAGCTGGAAGGAGAATAGTTGGATTCATAAATTTCCCAAGGGTATTAGTGCTATGTGAAATGTAAACTGCCTCATCGCAGATTTGAACTATTCACCGTGTCCATTTTCTATGATGATAACCATTACACCATGAGTGCCTCGAGCAGGTAATTTGTATATCTTATTATAATGGAGATTGTGTATTTTTCTGTCTGTAACCGAAACTATATTCCTACTCAAGTCACAATTCTCTTAGTTATTGACATCACATTCTCCATGATTTTATTTTTATCTAGACCTCAATTATTAATAAAATTGTCTTACATTATTAATACTGTTAACTATGTCTACATACTGACAACATGCAATTATATTTATATATACAACAAAATAGCGGTTTACAGTGTGAACGGGAAGGCTAATTTGCATATTAATATTAAAAAATCGAATTTAATAAATATGTGCTTAGTATTATTGATTTCTAACTGTTTGGTTTTATTTTAATGAATATAAGCAAAAATCTCTTCAATGAATCTTAAATGAAATCCATTAATAAGATAAAATAACTGTCATTTTATTCTTTACTTCCTCTTATAACTAAATACTTAAATTAGAAAAAATAACAATGAAAGACGAGAGTGGTGGAAGAGTAAGTTTCAGTTGTTCCATTTTTTATTATACTCCGTCTGTTTCAAATCTTTTATTATACTCCCTCTATTTCAAATCTTTTTATCTGTATTCTCATTTAGTTCCGTTAGACTTTCTAATTTAATATAATATTTTATTACATTGAAACTTAAATACTTGCACCCGGAGGGTGCATATATTTGCTAGTACACATAATATATATATAAATTTTTTGTAAGTTTGTTAATTTATGTTTAGACCCAAAAAAATCGTCTTTGCGTAAGTCAGTATAAAAATGTTTAGAAGTTAATGTTACCTTTTACTTATTCAAAAGAATTTCTAGCCTAGGATTTGACAATTAAAAGATTTAAACATCACCTGTAGATGATGGAGATATTTATCAAGAAGACTTTGTGTTGTCACCTCTGAAGTTGTAAGTAGAAGCAAATAAGAATTGCTCCCTTGTTAGTTTCCAATGGTGATAATATTCAAGAGCCAAATTTGTTCAGCTGTTAAACATTCAGGAAGTCATAAAAGTTTCTAAGCTTCCTTGATTTTTACATTTTTCAGGGCTGCACAAAGTTGTAAAGGAAATTAAAAAAAAAGAATGAATCTGTAATTTTACTAACACAGTCCTGTAAAATAACTTTAAAATTATATAAATACTAAAATAAGTAAAAAAAAGTAAAGTCGTCAGGGTGGCCTAAAGTCAGTATCAGCGAGGGAGTCTATCCCCTTTTCACTAGCGCTAGACGAAGGAGATTGTTTTTGCATCTGAGGTGGAGCGCCACACTTACCATCAGCTCCTTACTTCACTGCACAGATCCCTGTGCTACTCATATGCTGAGTTGGCGAGGGCCGGTATCGAACTAAGAACCTTGTGGTTTACTAGCCGAACGCTCTACTGACTGAGCTAATAGAACCCATAAATAATTGATATATCTGAATTGGCATTTTTGCCCAAGATCAGAGTGTAGTATCTGTGCACTTTGCCTAAGATTAAATTGTTACTCCTTAGCACTTCTACAAATGTTGTATTTGTACCTGTGGAAATCCCAGGGTTATTTTAAAAGCAGAGGATAAGATTTTGAAGAGCATAAAATTTGATATTTCCTATATATGTATATATATATATATATATATATAAAACGGATGTATAAATATATAGATGATTATTTTTAATTTTTAGGATATTTAATTAGATTTACATGAGTATAGATGCTAAATTCTTATCCTGGTTAGGGCACACAGATATTACACTCCTATCCTAGAAGTATATATTTACCCACCCCCTCCACCATGGCCAGGATGTTATACAAGGTCAATTTTTAAGTTGAGCTGGTTTTGGCTAAGCAAGGCTAAAAAAGACCAGTTTGCCCTACTATTTAACCATTGCTGGGGTGGGGTGGGGGAGATTGTTTCACTCAATAAGTCCCGGGCCTGATATATAGATGGTGCCACTAATAAAAAATCCAATAAAAAAAACGATCTTTATAAAGTACTAACCTTCAAATGGCACGTGTCAAAATTTGAGCCCAATCGGATTATTAGTTTACAAATTACAGTTATTTAAGTGAAGCTGATGTTGCAAATTTTCAAAACAATGGAAAAATCTAAATTTCATGCGTTGATAAAGCATTGCTTTCTGATGGGAAAAAATACTGTTCAAGCAAAGCAATGGCTTGATAAGTGTTATTCGGACACTGTTCCATCTGAAACAACAGTTAAGAGGTGGTATGCTGACTTTAAATGCGTTCATACAGACACAAATGATGCTGAATGCCCAGGTTGCCCAAATTCGGCAGTTGTTATGGAAAACATCAAAAAACTGATTTTGGCCGATTGTAAATTGAAGTTGTGTAAGATAGCATGCGAGTTGAAGATATCAGAAGACAGTGTATTCACCATTTTGCATGAACGTTTGTCAATGAGGAAGCTGTGTTCAAAGTGGGTGCCACGTTTGCTCACACTCAATCAAAAACAATGTGTCGATGATTCAGAGCATTGTTTGCAACTGTTTCAATGCAAAAAAAAGGAGTTTTTGCATAAATATGTGACAATGGATAAAACATGGATCCACCACTTCACTCTGGAGTCAAATCGGCAGTCAGCTAAGTGGACAGCAGCAGGTGAAAGCTGTCCAAAGCGACCAAAGACGCAAGCATCAGCAGGCAAAGTATTGGCCTCCGTATTTTGGGATGTGCAAGGTATTTTGTTCATCGATTACCTTGAGAAAGGAAGAACCATCAATAGTGAATATTATATAGCATTATTGGTGCGTTTGAAGGAAGAAATCCCCCCCCCAATCGGCCACAAATGAAAAAGAAAAAAGTGGTCTTTCCCCAAGACATTGCACCATGTCACGAGTCGATCGCAATGATGGCAAAACTACATGAATTGCATATCGAGTTGCTTCTGCACCCACCCTATTCTCCAGATCTGGCCCCCAGTGACTACTGGCAGTTTGCAGACCTCAAAAGAATGCTCCAGGGAAAGAGATTTGGCTGCAATAAAGAAGTGATATTGGAAACTGAGACGTATTTTGAGGTGAAAGTCAGATCGTTCTACAAAAAAGTCATCGAATTGCTAGACAAGCGTCGGAATCAGTGTATCACCCTAGAAGGAGACTATGTTGATAAATAAAGTCACATTTTGCTTCAAAGTTGTTGTTTTATTAGTTAGGCCTGGGACTTATTGAGTGATGTGTTATATATATATATATATATATATATATATACACTAGAAATAATTACAGGTGAATGACCAAAGTAACAAACAAAAGTGGCACTGTTTATTATATACAAGGGTTGGCTGAAAAGTTCAAAATACTCTCATGAAATATGACCATATCAGGTTTATCTTTTAACATAATTCCCATTGTGATCCACATACTTCAATTGGTGTTGCAGTGCTTGGAACCTATTGCTAAAAAAATGTCATCAATAGCTGATGCAATGTAATCATGAACTTTTCAGCCTATCCTTATAGATAGATCCAGCAGATATAAATTATCTTTAATATTTTCACATTTACACGATAGAAAAAAAATGTTTATTATCTAATAGTCATTAAATTTACTCAAGAGACACGTCTTATATCAAAGTACTGAACACATGGGTATCTGCTGTTAAAATAGATATACTTGGGCCCCATAGCAACTGTTAATAGACAATATTGAAATATGATTGATTATGTCCAAATGAGCAAAGAAAATGATTCAGCCAAGATTAGGGCTGGTAATAAGTTCAAGCCAACCTTGTTAATAAAATGGTTTGAAATACAAGAAGATTCTCTGTCTGAACAAATTGATTGATTTTAATGGCATGTCAATCTGTCTTGGGTTATTTTATGCGTAGAGGTTAAGGAATCATATTCATTGTAGATTCATATCTACATTTATTTGCACGCAGTTATATGATATCAAATTGTTCTATCCATACACAATGATATGATTTCAAGTAACTATTTTTTTTAATAATTATCATTTGTTTGCATACAGTTATATGATATCAAGTATTGCTATCTAATGCTAATAATTTATACACAATGATATTATTTAGTAATTCTATCTATTTACAGTCCACCCAATGCTTTGATATTGGGAGATAAATATAATTTTGAGAAGTGGAGAGAAAAATATATTTTAGATGCAAAAAAATAAATATTAAAAAAATCTCTATTCAGATATATGATGGGTTTAAACTAGCTGTTTATTTACTTAGTAAAAAAAACAAAATAGGTTTCAATTGTGTCACTGACTGTTAAAAATGATCATTTGTTTGTACAGGTACGGTTTTTAGTAAATAATAATAATAATAATCCTTATTAAACAATTATAACTTCAAGTACATATTCCTAATGCAAATAATTTAGTTTTATGGCATTAAGTATTCCTATCCAATACAAATAATTTTCAAACAGATTTATTTGACCCATAGATGGGATCCTGTCAAGTTTGACCATTTCTGGTCAAAATTTACCTGGGAGTAACGGCAATGAAGAGATACTCCTTTTTCCTTCAAATTTCCAGAACTGGTGCCTCACCATTAGATTCAGGTTAGTGTCATACCCAGGACTCCCGTTAGGGGGGGGGGGAATGATCTTACCCCTCAGCAGAGGATGTAGTCAATATATTCTAAGCCCTACCAACAGAGTTGTGTCTGAACAGATGGAAATATTATTGATTTAATAAGATTGATCACTTGATAGAAAATTCATTTTGTGTTTTTGTTTGAAAATCAATTTTCCCCCTCCTCCTCCCCCTCCTCCCTCAACAAAATGGACATTTAAATCCCATGAATGATTCTTGGCTACTTCACACAGAACAAAATTCACAATATAGATTTATTCTAAGAAAACAACACTTTTACTTTGTTTTATTGCATATTTTAAAATTACAGAATTAGATACTTAACTCTTTCATGGTCACATTTTTCTTGCTAATGGTATAAAGGCAGAGTGACATTTTTGTCATCTTAACTGGGTACAAAAAGCTTTAATAAGCTTAAAACTTTTTCATTTTAATTCATATATATATATATAATCAGTTTAAATCACTATTTCTTGGGTTTTTACTGGCCCAAGCTTAAAAATATTTACATGGTTGGAAAGAAGAGAAATAATCTTTCTAAATATGTAATTTTTATGTGTTTTTATCCATTGTATTATTTTTTACAGTGAGTTAAAACGGTATTTTTTTCTCAGAATAAAAATTACACAGTAATTTATTTCGTAAAATTAAAATGGCTAATCTTTATCAATATTCTTGAAATTTGACATTTAATTAGCCCACACCTTAAAATACAAGTAGGAACTTTTTTTTTTTTCTTTTCCGACATTTGGAAGCGAAAATATGAGAGACAAAAGTTAACAGAGATTTCTTCAAAAAGTACAAGATAAGCAAAAAAAAAAAGCACTATGTCACTAATACTAGATATAGTCTCAGAATTATTTTTATATATACCATGTGTTATTTAGATGTTGGATAACCATCAGGGTTTTATCTTAGTTTCAACTTTGGAAAAAAAAACAACTTAAAATTATGAGAAATGTAAACAAAACTCATGTGGACCGGGTTTGTGTAAAAACATATGTAAATAGGTAATCTATTTCTTTTATGTAATTCAACATAAGCATTTAGAAATGTATTTTTAAGTTCAAAGTGATGTTATATATTTAAATTAATATTATATATGTGTATACATGCAGTATAAAAATGAAAATGTTGAATAATCTTGTAAACTTAAAAAAAACTGAAAAAAAACCTGCTCTCAATACTTCTTATTCTCTAAATAATTGGTTACAGCATAGAGATACATACAATTTGAGTACAGAATCAGAAAGAACATACAATTTTACATAAGAATGCCAAGTTTGATCAAAATTGCTCCAAAAATTAAAAAATGGTGAAGAAATGACTGAATTTCCTGTTTTGAATTGGTCTGTGATTTGACATATTTTCTTAACAAAATCATGTCCAATTTCAGTGCTTTAAATTCTCATAACTTTTGAACAACTGGGGATATTTGCATAATTTAAACAGTTTTGAACTCCATTTACACAGCTCTGTTTAACTCATATGATTAAATAACAATAACCTCAAATAAAAAAAAATCAACTGGGAATGCTCCAGTTCTGGAGGTCTAGGAAGTGTAAAGTATCCCTTCATTGCAATTACTTCCAGGTCCACTAAGAAGACCTGGAGTGGAAGTACCTGGTAGAGTCCCATCTATGGATTAAATAGATCTGTTTAAAAATTATTCATATTTGCTAGGATTGTGTACAAAAAACACCTTTTTCAGAAACAACTACACAAAAAACGTAAATATGAATGTACAATAAATACAATTTCCTAACATCTAGGCATAAAATAACCCTAGACAGGTTGATATGCTGTTAATATCAATCAATCATCTTAAAAGATTTCCTGATATTTAATCTACATCTATTCAGTAGTATTTGACTGGCATCTTCTTGGGCCATTGTACCATTTACATTAGGATTGACTTGATTTATATTCACACTTTTGTTAAATTGGTTTTTACCTATTTATATAATTTTATTTTTAAAGACTTTCTTATAATCATTGCATAATAATCTTCTACTCTATTTATAGTGTCACTTTCTGTCTGTTTGGGGATGTCATTTAAAACAAAACCCTGTACCTATTGAAGTCAGTTAGTCTACTGTTGGTTTGAATAACAGCAGCTAACTAAGTACAACTTAAGCAGTGTCCAAGACAGTTGGTATATATAGAATTCAAGAATGACCCATTCATGAATTTGGGTGATTTGGGTCATTCCATTCCTTTAGTTCTGATTGGCTGCTTGACTGCTTGATTTGAATGACATTGTGGAGTCTTATATATATCCTGTCATTGCAGGTTCAATATCATACATAATTGTAAGGCACACTTAGCGTAATGGTTATCATTGTAAGAAATGGCATCAGTGATCCAAGTTCAAATCCTGGACGAGGCTGTTTGTGTTTTCACTTTGTGCTAATACTCCTAGCTTTGGATAGATAGTAGGCCAGACTGGGTTCCTTAGCCTTGATTGGTCTAGGAGAAGGAAAACTCTAAAGTCAAACCAACTTTGTTAAAAAATGTATCATATGTCACATCCTGTCTGGGGTTGGGTAAATACGTACATAACTTCAATACTTTATTATTTATCAATAAAATGCTTTTCTAAGAATTTAAAGAGGGGATGAGTCCCCAATAGTAATTAACATGCACAGACTGTAACATTATAGTAAGTAGTCAAGCTATTATATTTACTTTCTGACTAATACTCTTGGGAAAGGTATGAATCACATCAGCTATGGGTTAAATAGTATCACTAGTGTTCTTCTGCAAGGATAGTTTTGGCATTAAATAACTCACAAAGATTGATATGCCATTAAAACAAAAAGACCAAACCTCAGAAGTTAAGGGAGACGGTGATTATAATATAAAATGTACTTGCATGTAGAGTTTAGTGATTAGAGTAAAAAATAAAATTAAGAAGTTCTATGTGATATCACTTCTACCAAATTGTTAATACTTGTTTTCCTCAAAGGGAAAGTCAATTTATTTCAAATAGAGTTGGTCAATCTAAAATCTGTTATACACACTGTTAAAAAGAAAAGGTAAATTTCCAGTCCAATTTGTAATTATAATTTTGTGGAGGTTTCATTTGGGTTGAAAATCATTTTTAATCATCAAAATTCTTGCTATAATGGCAATAACCATGAAATGCATTTTAGAATTTTCCATTTCTTCTTAAGAATAGAAGCATCAATATAATCATGGACTACTGTTATAATGGAACCCAATGAGTTAATGAGTCATTTAGTATATAATAAATGTCTGTTTACAGTTAAAGATTGATATACAATGTAAGCATAAAAGACAACATAAATAACTTGGACATAAGCACAAAACCATTTTCTACATTTGTATCTTACCATTTCCACAAACATTCATTGTGTTATCTATTTGTTTTTAAATTAATTTTACTTATTATTAATTTATATATATATATCTAAGTTAGGATAGTGTAGACATGGAGTCAATGGCATTTGCTGACTGTTGCCTATGTAATCATCAGATGAAGGTCTAATGATCGCATAGGTAAGAAATTGACAGTCACCAAATGCCATTGACTTGGTGTCTATGTTGTCCTAACTTAGATCTACTTATGCTCTATCACTGATATTGAGCACTCTTTGTTTATAAATATAGCAAACTACATCATATATATATATATATATATATATATATATATATATATATATATATATATTTCTGTGTATGTGTATGCAACATTTCACTGAATACACTGATACTACACTAAGTAACAGGGAGTAACATTAATCCTAGATCATAGGTAGTGTGTATAGAGATATTGCTAACCTTCATATAATCATTACATAAGCAAGGAGGAGAAAAACAACAGTATTTGTTGGCAGAGTGCTCGGGTGATCTGATCCTAGGCAGGTCGCTGGGGTGCTCCAATCCTAGGCAGGTTACTCGGTTGCTCCGATCCTAGGCAGGTCTCCCAGGTGCTCCGAACCTTGGTAGGTCACTCGGTTGCTCCGATCCTTGGCAGGTCTCAGGTGCTCTGATCCTTGGCAGGTCTCAGGTGCTCTGATCCTAGGCAGGTCTCTCGGGTGCTCCAATCCTTGGCAGGTCTCTCGGGTCTCCGATCCTTGGCAGGTCTCTCTCCGATCCTTGGCAGGTCTCTTGGGTGCTCTGATCCTAGGCAGGTCTCTCGGGTGCTCTGATCCTAGGCAGGTCTCTCGGGTGCTCTGATCCTAGGCAGGTCTCTCGGTGCTCTGATCCTAGGCAGGTCTCTCGGGTGCTCCGATCCTTGGTAGGTCTCTTGGGTGCTCCGATCCTTGGCAGGTCTCTTGGGTGCTCCGATCCTTGGCAGGTCTCTTGCTCTGATCCTTGGCAGGTCTCTCAGGTGCTCCGATCCTAGGCAGGTCTCTCAGGTGCTCCGATCCTAGGCAGGTCTCTTGGGTGCTCCGATCCTTGGTAGGTCTCTTGGGTGCTCCGATCCTTGGCAGGTCTCTTGAGTGCTCTGATCCTTGGCAGGTCTCTTGGGTGCTCTGATCCTTGGCAGGTCTCTTGGGTGCTCTGATCCTTGGCAGGTCTCTTGGGTGCTCTGATCCTTGGCAGGTCTCTTGGGTGCTCTGATCCTTGGCAGGTCTCTTGGGTGCTCCGATCCTAGGCAGGTCAGGGTGCTCCGATCCTAGGCAGGTCATTTGGGTGCTCCGATCCTAGGCAGGTCATTTGGGTGCTCCGATCCTAGGCAGGTCATTTGGGTGCTCCGATCCTAGATAGGTCTCTTGGGTGCTCCGATCCTAGATAGGTCTCTTGGGTGCTCCGATCCTAGATAGGTCTCTTGGGTGCTCCGATCCTAGATAGGTCTCTTGGGTGCCCGATCCTAGGCAGGTCTCTTGGGTTCTCTGATCCTAAATAAATAACCATGTTTTGCATGTTTAAGAAATAAACTTGTAAATTTCAGTGATAGACTGTCTATAAAATCTAAACTAAAAAACTAAATTTTATCATTTTTGTTATTTTAGCTTATAATATTCAGATTAAAGTTTATCATTATTAATTTTGATTTGTATTTTCTTTCATATTTTAAGTTTTAATTGTATTTTTTTTATTAAAACTCACTTTGTTCAATATTTTTGCAACAAATCAGGTTGGAGAGTCATGGATAGACTCGCATCAAGACTTGAAGTCACATCCCCTCTTACCTAGGAATCGGATAGTAATTATCTGTATATTGACATTAAAGAGTTAAATCATAGGAAAAATTTACAAAATGAAATGAATGCAGAAAGTATTTTTTAATATAAATCCTTTTTTTTTCATTTACACTTTAAAAATGAGATTAAAATTTACATCTTTGTCATCCAGAAAAGTTACTCATTCTCCAAAGAAGAAAACAATAGAAACTTTAAAAAGCCAAATTGTCTTTTTCTAAGAAATATGGTGGAGAATTTCTGTGGCATAAAAGCTACCATGCTGGACTGTGACATCATAGTAAGCAAGTTTAAACTCCAGTCATGCTTTAGTAAGTTCACTTTCAGACTAATACCCTTGGGAAAGGTATGAATGCCCCCACCAGGTATAGGTTAAATAGAGCCACTACTGTTCTTTTATAAGGTTGGCTTTGGCATGAAATAACCCATGAAGGTTGATATGCCATTAAACATAGAAACAATATTTTCTTGAAGTTTATTTATAAAGTTCTTTTCAATTGAAATTTACTCAAATGTTATTCTTTTTTGTTGTTGTTGGTACCTTTCCATCCTCTAAGAACGATGGCGTAGTGTCCCCCCCCCAAAAAAAATAGATTATATACATTTGCGCAAGTGACTCTGCAGGCCAATTCCTGAGTGACAGTCTTTGGTGCACTTACTGCACACACACTGTGATGCTTTCTGGGGCTGCTGTCTTTTCTCCCTCTTTCTGACTCTCTTTGCTGTTGAAGCTACTCTTCTTTCCAACTCATCCCTCTCTGTGCCTTGCTTAACATTAAGGCACCAACCCGCTCGATCTTTTGCATCTGCCTCCCATGTGTTTGTGTCAGTGTAGCATATCCTCATGTCTCTTCCGCAGACATCTTTAAATCGTAGGCGTGGTCTACCTACCGATCTGGAGCCTTTTAATAATTCACCATACAAAAGATCTTTTGGGATGCAGATATTTTCCATTCTCCTGACATGCCCAAGCCAGCAAAGACGCCTCTCGCAGAGAATGGAGAACATGCTGTTCATGTTGGTGTCATCTGACACGTCTTTATATATGTATTTACACAAACCCTCTGCCTCAGACAGGATCTAACATATGGTCAATTTTTAAGTGGAGTAAAGCTGGTTTGACTTTTGGGTTTTTCTTCTAGAGCAGTTGCCGAACCAAGGCTAAAGAATCTATTTTCCCAGAATTGGGGAGAGATGGATTCATGCCTTTCTCAACAGCATTAACGTGAAGTGAAATGTTAAAAGCCTTGTCCAGGATTTGAACTCAGTTTGCCAATTCCATTTCCTATGATGATAACCATTACATTCAACCTAATTTTATGTAGTTAAAAAATAACGACTTGAATAAGACAATCAAATATCCAATAATTTGAATTAAAGCCTTAACCTCTTATTACATATCCTGAATTTGAACTCCCAAAATAATTTTGAACACAAAGCATTCAGATTTTATTCTTGGTTACATTTTTCTTTAAAGCTTTCCCATCATTCCATTAAAAGAAAAACTGTTGAATAGTTACTTTATTAACCTTTTTATTAGTATATATTGTGATCTGAGAACCAAAATACTTGATTTACTGGGTATAAGAAGATATTGGGTTTATTGTGTAGATTAATGGCATATCAACCCTTGTTGACTATTTAATGCCACATCTTGTTTTTTGTGTATATGATTTTTAAGCAAATAGTTATTAGGTAAATATTTTTGTTTGATTTGATTTGATAAACTGGTAGAAATAATTTTCATTAAATTCATGTCATAAATTGGTAGAATTGATAAATTTATGGTTGACCCTCAATCACTGAATTCTAAAAAGGATTGGGGGTTTGCCATAAGAGCAATTTGAAGAATATGGTTGGGACAATCCTATAGGTACTAAGGCTTGAAAAGAACAGCCAATTGATCAGGTTCGGCCTCTCTGACTGCCTGTCAAGCCCAAGTAAAGGCTGAAGTGCAGTGTTGCGTGTCATGAACTGCTCAGCCACTATGGTCCTGTCCCCAGGCATTATGGATTGCCACTCATGGCCAACAGGTGGCCATTATGGAGTTGGGGTGAAATTACCCCCTCTACAGAGGGGCAATTTGCCTATTCTACTGCCCCAGATGACAGTGGGATTATTGTGTAAAATAATGCTCAGTTCTCAAATATTGAAGAGTTTAATAACAACTGTCTTTAATTTCTACATATTTAAACTAATACATTATTTTATACTTTACTTTTTCCCACTTTCAACTGTTTATCTTTTATGATATACTCAGAAATTGATTCTCCATCAAGAATGAATAAAACAAACATCTTCAGCATAAAATAACCCAGTAGATTGATATGCCAACCAACCAACCAACCATACTCAGAAACTAGTGGTGTGTAGGAACTTACAGCCTTTTAAACCATCAAGTTAAGCCCTTTACAATCTTGTCATATGTCTAATTAAAATTCTACGTGTCCATTTTAGAACATGATATCCAAACATTTCTTGCAAAAAGCAATCTCCAAAAATTCATTAAAAGATTAGTAAAGTTTTACATTTTTTTTTAAAGTAGTTTATATTAATTAGATTTTATTTGGTTTGTTTAATGGCATATCAACTCCCTATGGAGGTAAGTTGTTGTGGCTAATGTGCTGGACTGTGATATCGTAGTAAGTGAGTTCAAACTCGAGTTGTGCTATTATACTCACTTTTGTTCTAACACTCATGGGAAAGGTATGAACCCCCTCAGCTATGGGTTGAATAGTACCACTACTGTTTTTCTACAAGGATGGCATTGGCATTAAATAGCCCACAAAAGTTGATATACCATTAAACAAGGAAACCAAACCAACTCCCTATGGGTTTTTGATTATAATCATAACTGTTTATATTTTTAACATTTCATTGCAATCTTTATTTTTTTCAATTGCACTTATTTTTATTTGCCTATAATCATTTGTTTGCACGGTTATATGATATTGAATATTCCTATCTAAAACTAATAATTTGCACACAGTTATATGGTTTCAAGTATTCTTATCTAATACTAATCATTTTTAAACAGATTGATTTGTCCCATTAATGGAAACTAACAGGTACTACCACTTCTGATCAGAGTGAACCTGGGAGTAATGGCAATGAAAGGATCACTTCACATGCCCCAGAGCTTCACCATGCAGTTTAGTGTCATACTTAGTACATGATTAAATTTGGGCTAACTTACTGACCCAAATTTTAAACTTGAGATTTTGTTATAAACTTAGTAAAAATTTAATTGTAGTTTTATTAGTAGATAATACATTTCAATGTGGCCTTTAAATATGAAAAGTTTTTGTTTTTTTAGCCCTCTAAGTCTTTGAAGACATTTGTTTATTCATTCTCTGCATCTGTATAAAATTTGTACTTACTTGACCTTTGTGTCAGAACTTCTTAAAAAGATCTATTTTGACCTATAGATGGAATCCTAACAAGTACTATCACTCTGGGTCAGAGTTAACCTGGGAGTAATGGCAATGACAGGGTGAATCCACACTCCCTAAATCTCCAGAACTGGAACCTCACTACTATCTGCAGTTTAGAGTAAGGACAACCCATTTTGTGGAGATCTTACTCCTCTTCAAGGGATGCAGTTAGCATATTCTAAGCCCTGCTGACAGGGCGAGGAGGAGGAGGAGGAGGAGGAGAAGGAGTGTATTTTTTTTTCCCAAATGAATTTCAAGGGTTTCCATTCTTTGTTTTGAATTCAAAATTGCCCTTGTCCTAGACTGGTTGCCAAACAAAATCAGAGGTAAATCTATCTTTGCTATTTTACTCTTAGCTAGAAAGAGTGAAGAGATGAATTCATAATTGTAATAATGTAAAGTGAACTCAAACTTAACCCTTTCCATACTTTTAATTGTTCAACCATTTAATCTTTTCTTCTGTTTCCATAGAGACATTTCACATTTGATCACAATACAATCTTGCAATGGTTCTTTTTAAAATCGTACACAACTTTCTCTAAATAAATTCCAAATTCTTTTTACCCAAATCCACATTAGTTCAAATCATCCTGTCAACTCCATTTTTACATATTCTTTACATTTATTTACTTGTAAAATATATTGAAGCTACGAGTTAACCTTGCATGTAAGACAATAATTTTGAAGGTTCAAAGGATTTGTCGTGAATAACCCAACAAAGAAAATTTCTGTTATTTCTGTAGTAATGTTCAAAACAATTATATCCAAATGTAATACCTCCATCCAGCTAAGAATAAGTTTCAATCATTTGCATCATTGTTTTTACCTAACAGTTAAATTCCAAAATGATGTCACTAACAAGCTACAATTCACTGCCCTGTTGGCTTGGGTAGAAGAATACACTGACTGCACCTCCGCAGAGGAGTAGAAACCCTCCAATGGGGCCACCTGTTTACTGTGAGTGGTGATCCATGATGCTTAAGGATGGAACCCTGGTGGCTGAGCAGTCCATGACAGGCAACACTACTTTAGCCCTTAGGCTAGACAGGTGGTTGAAGAGGCTGCCTCCGATCAGTCGGCTGGTCCTGTCAAGCCCTAGCACCTCTATGATTATCCCAACCCTATTGCCCTTATGGCAAGCTCCAATACTTTTTATCATATATGTGCTAGGAGGCAGTGACTGAGGGTCTTAGTATCCTGGTTATGACATTAAACTGCATCTGATGGTGAAGTTCCAATTTTGGAGCTCTGGGGAGTGTGGAGTATCCGTTCATTGCCAGTACTCCCTGGTCCACTCTGACCTGGAATGGTAGTACCTTTTAGGGTCCCATCTATGGATTAAACAGGAAAAAATGAGTTTTAAAAAATATGTTAAAAATTGAGTTTAAAGAGAAATTTTGAATACCCATCAAGCATAACAAAACAAAACGTCTTTGGCATAAAATAACCCAACAAGTATTGACATGCCGTAAAATCCAACAAACTAAACCAAGCTTCAATTCAGTCATCGGCCATATTTCCTTAGTCTTCCCCTCCTTCCCCACTAATTATAGATTGATGGCAGATTTGTAATATTGACATTTAACTGTAACTGTTCAGTAAAGAAAATGAAGCAAATGATTGAAACATATTGTTATCTGTACAACGTTTCGACCGATGTGCCCTCCGGCCATCTTCAGGTATTTCTTGTCGAACTCGGGAACCTTCTTTTCGTAATCGGGAGCCATCACGGAACTTTGAACCTAACCCTTTATTCAGTCCACGGGGGTAACCTGTTCTCATTCCGCTAACCATAACTGGGGGTATAGGTGTTAAGCTGTGTTAATTATCATTCTATGTTACTGCTGCCCCTGACCAGGATTGAACTTGCAGTCTAGAGATAACTGTCATTTAGAACTGTCTTAACCTAACTCCTTTATCCACTAGGTTATGTGTCCAATTGGTCGAAACATTGTACAGATAACAATGAAGATGAGGACAATAGTCCGAATAATACAAATAGTACTACATTACTACATTGGCGGTCTATTCTTTAACAGTCACTGGGTTCAGTTGAATCAATTTCCAAAAGGAAAAAATACATTGACAAAAGTTTTTAAAAGTTGATAAACATTTCTAAAAGATCCACGATGGAAATATAAGTCTGAATGCTACACCATACTCAGCTAATGTTTCCCTCCTCCTGTAATAAAACAAAAATAAACAGTTCAGTATTTTATATCTCTATAGTCTTTTATTTTGACTGTATAATACAGGGTATGTCCACAATATCTAATGTTATTATTTTAAAACGATTGTAATTATTCTTAAACCAAAATGATAACGATATTTTCAAGACTCGTTTCCAAGAAGAGAGGAATGTTAAAAGTTGACATAAGTTAAAAAACAAACAAACAAACCTTTCAAATCCAAATAACTTTCTATCATTTCTATTTTTGGCATATACTTGGCTTTGTCCAGACCAGATGACTTCGAAATTTTCATTTAATCCAATTTTCATGTTTATAAGGTTACGTTTTTCTATTTCTATCTGTGAATATTTTAATCTTAAAAGCAATAAAATATTTAGAGCACTTGTGTGTTGAAAGAGAGAAATCATTCTTCTTTTTTGCTTTTAAAACAAATCTAACCTTATCAGTGAAGAAATGAATAGGAATGTTTTGTCAAGGTCTCTATATGCATTTTTAGAATATTTTAATTAAATGTCCATGTTGGCCCCTAAAATCACTAAAGGTAATTAAAGGGGAAAAAAATGATATTTATTGAAAAAGAAATTAAGGGTTTTATAACTCGAAAGAAAGAAAAGAAAAACAACAACAGAGTTTCAATGCTTTTAAAAAAATACTTTTAAAAGAAAATTATCATTAATGATACTTTTAGCATTAGAAAATAGTTCGAAGAAAATCATTTACTTACACACACACACACACACACACACACACACACACACACACTTATTTAAAAAGCCATGTTTTGTGCACTGAATGTCATGTTAGGTGTTAGTTGGCCAACTTATCTAGAGTTTATTAATCATGAGCTTACTCTATCTACACTCAGCCATTTCGGCGGGGGGGGGGGCACAAGCACTATGATCCAAGCAAAACCAAATAATCTCTTTTCTTAGAAAGAAAAAAAAGGCTACTATTGGATTTGTCTAAAAAAAACATTTTTATCTTTTTCATTGTTGAATTATATATTATGAATTTGTGTGTGAAACATTTTTTAGGGGGTGGGTGGTTGGATGGACTAGCTTGTTTCATTTTAGATGCTACAAATCTGTTTAGCTTTAAGTAACTTAAACAAAACAAAAAACTTATAAGATAAGGTGTTATTAGATTCATTTTTTAGACAAATAGATAAAATTATTATTATTTTATTTAATTTTTCTTGATAATGCAATGAAGACGTGTGTGGTCTATTTTAAGCCCCCCTCCAACATAAAAATGTATATGTTCTGATAGATAAAAAACTTTATTATTATTATTATTATTATTATTAGTAGTAGTAGTAGTAGTAGTATTTTGATTATTTAAAAAGCTATTATTATTTTAATAATCATTATTTAATGATATTAATTAAAATGTATTATTATTATTATTATTATTATTATTAAAAAATTAATAATATTATAAAAAAAGGCTTGCATTTATTGTTCAGCACAACTTTGATTAGTCTGATATCAAAATTTTTAAATAGAAAAAAACCCAGAAATAATTACATCTGTCTTAAAAGTTTTATTTAATAAACATAAATATGTATATATATATATATATGACCCAGTCAGAGAGACAAAGTAAGTTTTACGTAATCATGTATTTTAGAATAATTTTCTTTTTCTTCGAGAAATGTTGGAGACGGGGGGGTGTAGAGAAAAAATATTTGGCTCTTTTTACAATGTTACTTGGGAACGTGCAATCCTGAGTTACGTACCCTTCTTTTTTTTTCTCTCTCTCTCTCTCCTCTCTCTCTTATCGCATTTTCTTTCTGTCTCACTGTCTCACTGATTTCTGTCTTTTCGAACAATAGCACCAACACCCTCCCTCTACCCACTCCCTAAAGATCGTGGCGGGCGACATCTACTTCACTTACTTACCTATCTACTGCTACTCCACCACTACTGCCTCCTCCTCCTCCCGCTCCTCTATTCTGCCCCTTCCCCCCCACCCAATGTAGATGGCTCAGCTGAGGCTGTATCTATCGCTTTGCTACTTACTTTGTAGTAGTGTCGTTATAAATTGTGTTGTATTCGTCAACGACTTTTGAAACTTAGACACTTACACACACGCACATGCGTACTCCTTACTCAGTTAAATAAAATTCGTATACGTGCAATACATACACATATATACATGCATATATATATATACACACGTGTGTGTATGTGTGCTTGCAGTTCACGTGACTTTGGGCTTGTGATAAGAAGAAGTCTAAATAAAAATAACTCTTACTTAACTGAACTCTCACAGGAGAGAGAGAGAGAGAGAGAGAGAGAGAGAGAGAGAGAGAGAGAGAGAGAGTGTGTGTGTGTGTGTGTGTAACGCGTGCTGGGTTTATATACTTGTTGTTGCACTAATGTTTTTGGTTTTGTTGTGTTTTGTGGGTTGTAGTGCATGAATACATACCACTGTCCATTATTGTATCAAAAATGAATATCACTGTGCTACGGCCTGATAAAACAAAGAAAAAAGAAAAAGAAAAAAACAAACTAATTCCGAAAAACGTACAACGGTGTGTGTGTACACACTAGCAAGATTGATTAAACAAGATTGCATTGTTTTGCGTCTTTTAGCAAAGGGGAGGGGTCGGGAAGGTGGGGATAGCGTATATGTAAACCTACAGTGTAACTATTAACCCTAGAAAACTCCCAGAGTATGTGCTTATCCAACCCCTCCACCACGGTCAGGGTGTGACACAAGGTCAATTTTAAAGCGGGGTTTAATTGTTTTGAATTTAGAGTTGTCCTTCTAGACAAGCTACTTTACCACGGCTAAAGAACCCGTTTACCTAACCCCTCTGCCCCAGGCATGATGTGACACAAGGTCAATTTTTAAGCGTAGTAAAGCTGGTTTTAATTCACTCTTTTCCTAGACTCGTTGTCTAACCCAGCTTGTCCTATTATTTAACCATACTTGGGGAAGAACAGATGGATTCATACCTTTCCCAAGGGCATTAACGCGAAGTGAAAACGCTAACAGCCTCGTCGAGGATTTGAACTCGGCTCGCCAATTCCATTTTCAACAACGATAACTGTTTAACTAGTGCGCCTCCTAACCAACCAGAGTTACGCATCTCTTTGCCAATTCTTTATTATGCAAAACTGTTTTAAATGTTATGTGCGATATTTGTTTAAATATGTCTATGTTTTTTGTTTACATCTAAAGATTATTTATATATCATTTAGTGTGCAATGTATTTGTCTACATAAGATCTATGTAGACGTTTTGTAAAAAAAAGGCTCTGTTGATGGTATTTGTGTAAATACATTGTATTCTGTGTGTGCTTTTAATAAATGCATAAAGTAATATTAATATAATTATGCACACTGCACTATATATATATATATATATATATATATATATATATATATATATATATATATATATATACACGCATACACACATCTATATGTGCGTATAAAAATACTTGTGTGAGTAGTGAAGTCACTTAGAATTCGTCCTTGTACGCGATCATTCGGTGACTCCGTGAGTTTCAGGTCAGCCTGCCAACGTAGAAGGTGACGGGGTGCGGTGGCCTGTGGGGTGGAGGCCTTGCTTCTGGTAGTAGTAGTGGTAGTAGTAGTAGTGTTATCTTGTTTTCACCCTCTCCTCTATGTGTATGTGTGTAGGTATGTATAATGAATGTGTCTGTTTTGTTTGTTGAGGCACGCACGCACGCACATGTCCGTTGATACCAACCCACCAGGTAGCTAGGGTAGTAGTACTACCTTCGCACGACTGCCTGCCTGTGGGGGTACCACGATTATTAGATTTGTAGTGTAGGCCCAGTGGTAAGCAACAAAAACAAAAACAAAAATCTTCTCATTCGATTTCCACTACCCCAGCTGACTAATAAATAAATATTATGATTGTTGTTGTTGTTAGCATTTGTGTTTCGTTTAAGATGAAGACTTTTTGTCATTTTAGTTGGTACTAGTTTTTGTTTTGTTGGCGGCTATTGACCTACTTATGTTTAAAAAAGAAAGAAAGAAGACAACATTCGATGGTTGCTGTACATTTCTATAAATGGAACGAAATAAAAGAGAGTGAAGAGAGAGAGAGAGAGAGAGAGAGAGAGAGAGAGAATTGACTGACTGATTCGCCACTTCCTGATATATATAGGATTTATTTTGACTCCAGTGTTGTTGGTATGGATAACAACATCGATAGATATTTTTAATAATGGCCAGCCAGTGTCACGATGATGTCTTTCATTTAATAATGTGATTGTTTTGAATAGTTCAATAAAGAAAATGTCCGTTAATTTGATGTGGAATATCTACATTCGCCATCCAGATAACAGTAAATTCTACTTATTTGCTTTATTTAAAATTTTTATTTTAACTGAACAGTAACATAGGAGTCACAGAAATTATGTATCGGCCATCGACGATTAATGGTTGAGGGAGGAAAAGACTGAAGAAATATGTTGAATTTTAGCGAGTTGAAGATATATTTTTGGGATTTAATTGTTCAGTAAAAAATAATGTAGCAAATAATTTGAAACCTTTACCTGGATAGTGAATGTAAATATTACATTATTAGCGCAGAACTTTTCTTTACCGAATTATTCTATGCAATCACCAAGAAATAATGTAAACGAAGAGATAGAGACACATGATTTGGGTTAGATTTAAAATAAAACTGTTAAAATAAACATCTTTCACTTATCTAAGCATTAATTTTATGGTTATTAAATGCTTTTTATTTATTTTCGTGATTGTTTACTAAAAAATAAATTGAAAAGAAAAGCGCTTTTTTGTTACATAATAACAAAACAGTTTTCCCCTGTTTTCAATGTGCTACCATGCTGTTACTTACATCATCATCATCATCATCATCATCATCATCATCATCATCATCATCATCATCATCATCATCATCATCATCATCATCATGCCTACAGTTGAGAAAACACGCAGTTTAATTGGTCAATTACTTTTAAAATTTCAACTTCATCATACTAAGGATTTTTTTTTCTATCTTGATTTTAAAGTTAAAAAATGTTTTTCGATTCGTTCACGCTAAAGTTCCTTTTCTACATCTTGAAATGTCAAAAATCTATTTGAAAGTTTCTCTACATTTTCACCATTTATCTTCTTGAACAATGAAAAAAAAAAAAAAATGATTAAAAAAAAATTGATAGCTTTTCTCTTATTTTGTAGCCTTAATCTTAACTAGTAAATGGATTCACACAATTATCAGTTGAATAACTTTTGTGATCAGAAGACCTGGAGTGGAAGTACCCTGGTAGAGTCCCATCTATGGATTAAATAGATCTGTTTAAAAATTATTCATATTTGCTAGGATTGTGTACAAAAAACACCTTTTTCAGAAACAACTACACAAAAAACGTAAATATGAATGTACAATAAATAGCAATTCCTAACATCTAGGCATAAAATAACCTAGACAGGTTGATATGCTGTTAATATCAAATCAATCATCTTAAAAGATTTCCTGATATTTAATCTACATCTATTCAGTAGTATTTGACTGGCATCTTCTTGGGCCATTGTACCATTTACATTAGGATTGACTTGATTTATATTCACACTTTTGTAAATTGGTTTTTACTATTTATATATTTTATTTTTAAAGACTTTCTTATAATCATTGCATAATAATCTTCTACTCTATTATAGTGTCACTTTCTGTCTGTTTGGGGATGTCATTTAAACAAAACCCTGTACCTATTGAAGTCAGTTAGTCTACTGTGGTTTGAATACACAGCAGCTAACTAAGTACAACTTAGCAGTGTCCAAGACAGTTGGTATATATTAGAATTCAAGAATGACCCATTCATGAATTTGGGTGATTTGGGTCATTCCATTCCTTTAGTTCTGATTGGCTGCTTGACTGCTTGATTTGAATGACATTGTGGAGTCTTTATATATATCCTGTCATTGCGGTTCAATATCATACATAATTGTAAGGCACACTTAGCGTAATGGTTTATCATTGTAAGAAATGGCATCGTGATCCAAGTTCAAATCCCTGGACAGGGCTGTTTGTGTTTTCACTTTGTGCTAATACTCCTAGCTTTGGAATAGAATAGATAGGCCAGACTGGGTTCCTTAGCCTTGAGATTGGTCCTAGGAGAAGGAAAACTCTAAAGTCAAACCAACTTTGTTAAAAAATGTATCATATGTCAACATCCTGTCTGGGGTTGGGTAATACGTACATAACTTCAATACTTTATTATTTATCAATAAAATGCTTTCTAAGAATTTAAGAGGGGAGAGTCCCCATAGTAATTAACATGCACAGACTGTACATTATAGTAAGTAGTCAAGCCTATTATATTTACTTTCTGACTAATACTCTTGGGAAAGGTATGAATCACATCAGCTTTATGGGTTAAATAGTTATCACTAGTGTTCTTCTGCAAGGATAGTTTTGGCATTAAATAACTCACAAAGATTGATATGCCATTAAAACAAAAAGACCAAACCTCAGAAGTTAAGGAGACGGTGATTATAATATAAAATGTAGCTTGCATGTAGAGTTTAGTGATTAGAGTAAAAAATAAAATTAAGAAGTTCTATGTGATATCACTTCTACCAAATTGTTAATACTTGTTTTCCTCAAAGGGAAAGTCAATTTATTTCAAATAGAGTTGGTCAATCTAAAATCTGTTATACACACTGTTAAAAAAGAAAAGGTAATTTCCAGTCCAATTTGTAATTATAATTTTTGTGGAGGTTTCATTTGGGTTGAAATCATTTTTAATCATCAAAAAATTCTTGCTATAATGGCAATAACGCATAATGCATTTTAGAATTTTCATTTCTTCTTAAGAATAGAAGCATCAAATATAATCATGGACTACTGTTATAATGAAAACCATGAGTATGAGTCATTTAGTATATAATAAATGTCTGTTTACAGTTAAAGATTGATATACAATGTAACTAAAAGACAACATAAATAACTTGACATAAGCACAAAACCATTTTCTACATTTGTATCTTACCATTTCCACACATTCATTGTGTATTCTATTTGTTTTTAAATTAATTTTACTTATTATTAATTTATATATATATATCTAAGTTAGGATAGTGTAGACATGGAGTCAATGCATTTGCTGACTGTTGCCATATGTAATCATCAGATGAAGGTCTAATGATCGCATAGGTAAGAATTGACAGTCCACCAAAATGCCATTGACTTGGTGTCTATGTTGTCCTAACTTAAGATTCTACTTATGCTCTATCACTGATATTGGAGCACTCTTTTGTTTATAAATATAGCAAACTACATCATATATATATATATATATATATTATATATATATATTATATATATATTATATATTTCTGTGTATGTTGTATGCAACATTTCACTGAATAACACTGATACTACACTAAGTAACAGGGAGTAACATTAATCCTGATCAATAGGTAGTGTGTATAGAGATATTGCTAACCTTCATATAATCATTACATAAGCAAGGAGGAGAAAAACAACAGTATTTGTTGGCAGAGTGCTCGGGGTGATCTGAATCCTAGGCAGGTCGCTGGGGTGCTCCAATCCTAGGCAGGTTACTCGGTTGCTCTCGATCCTAGGCAGGTCTCCAGGTGCTCCGAACCTTGGTAGGTCACTCGGTTGCTCCGATCCTTGGGCAAGGTCTCAGGTGCTCTGATCCTTGGCAGGTTCTCAGGGTGCTTCTGATCCTAGGCAGGTCTCTCGGGTGGCTCCAATCCTTGGCAGGTCTCTCGGTGCTCCGATCCTTGCAGGTCTCTTGGGTGCTCCGAATCCTTGGCAGGTCTCTTGGTGCTCTGATCCTAGGCAGGTCTCTCGGGTGCTCTGATCCTAGGCAGGTCTCGTCGGTGCTCTGATCCTAGGCAGGTCTCTCGGGTGCTCTGATCCTAGGCAGGTCTCTCGGGTGCTCTGATCCTAGGCAGGTCTCTCGGGTGCTCCGATCCTTGGTAGGTCTCTTGGGTGCTCCATCCTTGGCAGGTCCTCTTGGGTGCTCCGATCCTTGGCAGGTCTCTCGGGTGTCTGATCCTTGGCAGGTCTCTCAGGTGCTCCGATCCTAGGCAGGTCTCTCAGGTGCTCCGATCCTAGCGAGGTCTCTGGGTGCTCCGATCCTTGGTAGGTCTCTTGGGTGCTCCGATCCTTGGCAGGTCCTTGAGTGCTCTGATCCTTGGCAGGTCCTCTGGGTGCTCTGATCCTTGGCAGGTCTCTTGGGTGCTCTGATCCCTTGGCAGGTCTCTTGGGTGCCTCTGATCCTTGCAGGTCTCTTGGTGCTCTTGATCCTTGCAGGTCTCTTGGGTGCTCCGATCCTAGGCAGGTCATTTGGTGCTCCGATCCTAGCAGGTCATTTGGGTGCTCCGATCCTAGGCAGGTCATTTGGGTGCTCCGATCCTAGGCAGGTCATTTGGGTGCTCCGATCCTAGATAGGTCTCTTTGGGTGCTCCGATTAGATAGGTCTCTGGGTGCTCGATCTAGATAGGTCTCTGGTGCTCCGATCCTAAGATAGGTCTCTTTGGTGCCCCGATCCTAGGCAGGTCTCTTGGGTTCTCTGATCCTAAATAAAATAACCATGTTTGCATGTTTAAGAAATAAACTTGTAAATTTCAGTGATAGACTGTCTAAAAATCTAAACTAAAAAACTAAATTTTATCATTTTTGTTATTTTAGCTTATAATATTCAGATTAAAGTTTATCATTATTAAGTTTTGATTTGTATTTTCTTTCATATTTTAAGTTTTTAATTGTATTTTTTTTATTAAAACTCACTTTGTTCAATATTTTTGCACAAATCAAGGTTGGAGAGTCAGGATAGACTCGCATCAAGACTTGAAGTCCATCCCCCTCTTACCTAGGAATGGATAGTAATTATCTGTATATTGACATTAAAGAGTTAAATCATAAGAAATTTACAAAATGAATGAATGCAGAAAGTATTTTTTATATAAATCCTTTTTTTTCATTTACACTTTAAAAATGAGATTAAATTTACATCTTTGTCTCCAGAAAAGTTACTCATTCTCCAAAGAAGAAAACAATAGAACTTTAAAAAGCCAAATTTCTTTTTCTAAGAAATATGGTGGAGAATTTCTGTGGCATAAAAGCTCCATGCTGGACTGTGACAATCATAGTAAGCAAGTTTAAACTCCAGTCATGCTTTAAAGTAAGTTCACTTTCAGACTAATACCTTGGGAAAGGTATGAATGCCCCACCAGGTATAGGTTAAATAGAGCCACTACTGTTCTTTTATAAGGTTGGCTTTGGCATGAAATAACCCATGAAGGTTGATATGCCATTAAACATAGAAACAATATTTTCTTGAAGTTTATTTATAAAGTTCTTTTCAATTGAATTTACTCAAATGTTATTCTTTTTTTGTTTTTGTTGGTACTTCTCCATCCTCTAAGAACGATGGCGTAGTGTCCCCCCCCAAAAAATAGATTATATACATTTGCGCAAGTGACTCTGTGCAGGCCAAATTCCTGAGTGACAGTCTTTGGTGCACTTACTGGCACACACACTGTGATGCTTTCTGGGGCTGCTGTCTTTTCTCCCTCTTCTGACTCTCTTTGCTGTTGAAGCTACTCTTCTTTCCAAACTCATCCCTCTCTGTGCCTTGCTTAAACATTAAGGCACCAACACCGCTCGATCTTTTGCATCTGCCTCCCATGTGTTTGTGTCAGTGTAGCATATCCTCATGTCTCTTCCGCAGACATCTTTAAATCGTAGGCGTGGTCTACCTACCGACTCTGGAGCCTTTTAATAATTCACCAACAAAAGATCTTTTGGGATGCAGATATTTTCCATTCTCCTGACATGCCCAAGCAGCAAAGACGCCTCTCGCAGAGAATGGAGAACATGCTGTTCATGTTGGTGTCATCTGACACGTCTTTATATATGTATTTTACACAAAACCCTCTGCCTCAACAGGAATCTAACATATGGTCAATTTTTAAGTGGAGTAAAGCTGGTTTGACTTTTGGGTTTTCTTTTCTAGAGCAGTTGCCCGAACCAAGGCTAAAAGAATGCTATTTTTCCCAGAATTGGGGAGAGATGGATCATGCCTTCTCAACAGCATTAAACGTGAAGTGAAATGTTAAAGCCTTGTCCAGGATTTGAACTCAGTTTGCCAATTCCATTTCCTATGATGATAACCATTACATTCAACCTATTTTTATGTAGTTAAAAAATTAACGACTTGAATAAGACAATCAAATATCAATAATTTGAATTAAAGCCTTAACTCTTATTACAATTCCTGAATTTGAACTCCCAAAATAATTTTGAACACAAAGCATTCAGATTTTATTCTTGGTTACATTTTTTCTTTAAAGCTTTCCCATCATTCCATTAAAAGAAAAACTGTTGAATAATTACTTTATTAACCTTTTTATTAAGTATATATTGTGATCTGAGAACCAAAATACTTGATTTACTGGGTATATAGAAGATATTGGTTTATTGTGTAAGATTAATGCATATCAACCCTTGTTGACTATTTAATGCCAACATCTTGTTTTTGTGTATATGATTTTTAAAGCAAATAGTTATTAGTGTAAATATTTTGTTTTGATTTGATTTGATAAACTGGTAGAAATAATTTTCATTAAATTCATGTTATAAATTGGTAGAATTGATAATTTATGTTGACCCTCAATCACTGAATTCTAAAAAGGATTGGGGGTTTGCCATAAGAGCAATTTGAAGAATATGGTTGGACAATCCTATAGGTACTAAGGCCTTGAAAAAGAACAGCCAATTGATCAGGTTCGGCCTCTTCTGACTGCCTGTCAAGCCCAAGTAAAGGCTGAAGTGCAGTGTTGCGTGTCATGAACTGCTCAGCCACTATGGTCCTGTCCCCAGGCATTATGGATTGCCACTCATGGCCAACAGGTGGCCATTATGGAGTTGGGTGAAATTTACCCCTCTACAGAGGGCAATTTGCCTATTCTACTGCCGCCAGATGACAGTGGGATTATTGTGTAAAATAATGCTCTCAGTTCTCAATATTGAAGAGTTTAATAACAACTGTCTTTAATTTCTACATATTTAAACTAATACATTATTTTATACTTTACTTTTCCCACTTTCAACTGTTTATCTTTTATGATATACTCAGAAATTGATTCTCCATCAAGAATGAATAAAACAAACATCTTCAGCATAAAAAACCCAGTAGATTGATATGCCAACCAACCAACCAACCATACTCAGAAACTAGTGGTGTGTAGGAAACTTACAGCCTTTTAAACCATCAAGTTAAGCCCTTTACAATCTTGTCATATGTCTAATTAAAATTCTACGTGTCCATTTAGAACATGATATCCAAACATTTCTTGCAAAAAGCAATCTCCAAAAATTCATTAAAAAGATTAGTAAAGTTTTACATTTTTTTTAAAGTAGTTTATATTAATTAGATTTTATTTGGTTTGTTTAATGGCATATCAACTCCCTATGGAGGTAAGTTGTTGTGGCTAATGTGCTGGACTGTGATATCGTAGTAAGTGAGTTCAAACTCGAGTTGTGCTATTATCTCACTTTTGTTCTAACACTCATGGGAAAGGTATGAACCCCCTCACTATGGTTGAATAGTACCACTACTTTGTTTCTACAAGGATGGCATTGGCATTAAATAGCCCACAAAGTTGATATACCATTAAACAAGGAAACCAAACCAACTCCCTATGGGTTTTTTTGATTATAATCATAACTGTTTATATTTTTAACATTTCATTGCAATCTTTATTTTTTTCAATTGCACTTATTTTATTTGCCTATAATCATTTGTTGCACGGTTATATGATATTGAATATTCCTATCTAAACTAATAATTTGCACACAGTTATATGGTTTAAGTATTCTTATCTAATACTAATCATTTTTAAACAGATTGATTTGTCCCATTAATGGAAACTAACAGTACTACCACTTCTGATCAGAGTGAACCTGGGAGTAATGGCAATGAAAGGATCACTTCACATGCCCAGAGCTTCACCATGCAGTTTAGTGTCATACTTAGTACATGATTAAATTTGGGCTAACTTACTGACCCAAATTTTAAACTTGAGATTTTGTTATAAACTTAGTAAAAATTTAATTGTAGTTTATTAGTAGATAATACATTTCAATTGGCCTTTAAAATATGAAAGTTTTTGTTTTTTTAGCCCTCTAAGTCTTTGAAGACATTTGTTTATTCATTCTCTGCATCTGTATAAAATTTTACTTACTTGACCTTTGTGTCAGAACTTCTTAAAAGATCTATTTGACCTATAGATGGAATCCTAACAAGTACTATCACTCTGGGTCAGAGTTAACCTGGAGTAATGGCAATGACAGGGTGAATCCACACTCCCTAAATCTCCAGAACTGAACCTCACTACTATCTGCAGTTTAGAGTAAGGACAACCCATTTTGTGGAGATCTTACTCTCTTCAAGGGATGCAGTTAGCATATTCTAAGCCCTGCTGACAGGGCGAGAGGAGGAGGAGGAGAGGAGAAGGATGTATTTTTTTTCCCAAATGAATTTCAAGGTTCCATTCTTTGTTTTGAATTCAAATTGCCCTTGTCCTAGACTGGTTGCCAAACAAAAACAGAGGTAAATCTATCTTTGCTATTTTACTCTTAGCTAGAAAGAGTGAAGAGATGAATTCATAATTGTAATAAGTAAAGTGAACTCAAACTTAACCCTTTCATACTTTTAATTGTTCAACCATTTAATCTTTTCTTCTGTTTCCATAGAGACATTTCACATTTGATCACAATACAATCTTGCAATGGTTCTTTTTAAAATCGTACACAACTTTCTCTAAAATTCCAAATTCTTTTTACCCAAATCCACATTAGTTCAAATCATCCTGCAACTCCATTTTACATATTCTTTACATTTATTTACTTGTAAAATATATTGAAGCTACGAGTTAACCTTGCATGTAAGACAATAATTTTGAAGGTTCAAAGGATTTGTCGTGAATAACCCAACAAAGAAAATTTCTGTTATTTCTGTAGTAATGTTCAAAACAATTATATCCAAATGTAATACCTCCATCCAGCTAAGAATAAGTTTCAATCATTTGCATCATTGTTTTTACCTAACAGTTAAATTCCAAAATGAATGTCACTAACAAGCTACAATTCACTGCCCTGTTGGCTGGGTAGAAGAATACACTGACTGCACCTCCGCAGAGGAGTAGAAACCTCCAATGGGCCACCTGTTTACTGTGAGTGGTGATCCATGATGCTTAAGGATGGAACCCTGGTGCTGAGCAGTCCATGACAGGCAACACTACTTTAGCCCTTAGGCTAGACAGGTGGTTGAAGAGGCTGCCTCCGATCAGTCGGCTGGTCCTGTCAAGCCCTAGCACTCTATGATTATCCCAACCCTATTGCCCTTATGGCAAGCTCCAATACTTTTTATCATATATGTGCTAGAGGCAGTGACTGAGGTCTTAGTATCCTGGTTTATGACATTAAACTGCATCTGATGGTGAAGTTCCAATTTTGGAGCTCTGGGGAGTGTGGAGTATCCGTTCATTGCCAGTACTCCCTGGTCCACTCTGACCTGGAATGGTAGTACCTTTTAGGTCCCATCTATGGATTAAACAGGAAAAAATGAGTTTTAAAAAATATGTTAAAAATTGAGTTTAAAGAGAAATTTTGAATACCCATCAAGCATAACAAAACAAAACGTCTTTGGCATAAAATAACCCAAACAAGTATTGACATGCCGTAAATTCCAACAAATAACCAAGCTTCAATTCAGTCATCGGCCATATTTCCTTAGTCTTCCCCTCCTTCCCCACTAATTATAGATTGATGGCAGATTTGTATAATTGACATTTAACTGTAAACTGTTCAGTAAAAGAAAATGAAGCAAATGATTGAAACATATTGTTACTGTACAACGTTTCGACGCGATGTGCCCTCCGGCCATCTTCAGGTATTTCTTGTCGACTCGGAACCTTCTTTCGTAATCGGGAGCCATCACGGAACTTTGAACCTAACCTTTATTCAGTCCACGGGGGTAACCTGTTCTCATCCGCTAACCATAACTGGGGTATAGTGTTAAGCTGTGTTTAATATATCATTCTATGTTACTGCTGCCCCTGACCAGGATTGAACTTGCAGTCTAGAGATAACTGTCATTTAGAACTGTCTTAACCTAACTCCTTTATCCACTAGGTTATGTGTCCAATTGGTCGAAACATTGTACAGATAACAATGAAGATGAGGACAATAGTCCGAATAATACAAATAGTACTACATTACTACATTGGCGGTCTATTCTTTAACAGTCACTGGTTCAGTTGAATCAATTTAAAGAGGAAAAATAACATTGACAAAAGTTTTTAAAAGTTGATAAACATTTCTAAAAGACCACGATGGAATATAAGTCTGAATGCTACACCATACTCAGCTAATGTTTCCCTCCTCCTGTAATAAAACAAAAATAAACAGTTCAGTATTTTATATCTCTATAGTCTTTTATTTGACTGTATAATACAGGGTATGTCCACAATATCTAATGTTATTATTTTAAAACGATTGTAATTATTCTTAAACCAAAATGATAACGATATTTTCAAGACTCGTTCCAAGAAGAGAGAATGTTAAAAGTTGACATAAGTTAAAAAAAACAACAAACAAAACCTTTCAAATCCAAATAACTTTCTATCATTTCTATTTTTGGCATATACTTGGCTTTGTCCAGACCAGATGACTTCGAAATTTTCATTAATCCAATTTTCATGTTTATAAGGTTACGTTTTTCTATTTCTATCTGTGAATATTTTAATCTTAAAAAGCAATAAAATATTTAGAGCACTTGTGTGTTGAAAAGAGAAATCATTCTTCTTTTTTGCTTTTAAAACAAATCTAACCTTATCAGTGAAGAAATGAATAGGAATGTTTTGTCAAGGTCTCTATATGCATTTTTAGAATATTTTAATTAAATGTCCATGTTGGCCCTAAAATCACTAAAGGTAATTAAAGGGGAAAAAAAATGATATTTATTGAAAAAAGAAATTAAGGGTTTTATAACTCGAAAGAAAGAAAAGAAAAACAACAACAGAGTTTCAATGTTTTAAAAAAATACTTTTAAAAGAAATTATCATTAATGATACTTTTAGCATTAGAAAATAGTTCGAAGAAAATCATTTACTTACACACACACACACACACACACACACACACACACACACACTTATTTAAAAAGCCATGTTTGTGTGCACTGAATGTCATGTTAGTGTTAGTTGGCCAACTTATCTAGAGTTATTAATCATGAGCTTACTCTATCTACACTCAGCCATTTCGCGGGGGGGGGGGCACAAGCACTATGATCCAAGCAAAACCAAATAATCTCTTTTCTTAGAAAGAAAAAAAAAGGCTACTATTGGATTTGTCTAAAAAAAACATTTTTATCTTTTCATTGTTGAATTAATATATTATGAATTTGTGTGTGAAACATTTTTTAGGGGGGTGTTGGATGGACTAGCTTGTTTCATTTTAGATGCTACAAATCTGTTTAGCTTTAAGTAACTTAAACAAAACAAAAAACTTATAAGATAAGGTGTTATTAGATTCATTTTTTAGACAAATAGATAAAATTATTATTATTTATTTAATTTTCTTGATAATGCAATGAAGACGTGTGTGTCTATTTTAAGCCCCCCTCCAACATAAAAATGTATATGTTCTGATAGATAAAAAACTTTATTATTATTATTATTATTATTATTAGTAGTAGTATAGTAAGTAGTATTTTGATTATTTAAAAAGCTATTATTATTTTAATAATCATTATTATAATATATTAATTAAAATGTATTATTATTATTATTTATTATTATTAAAAAAATTAATAATATTATAAAAAAAGGCTTGCATTTATTGTTCAGCACAACTTTGATTAGTCTGATATCAAAATTTTTAAATAGAAAAAAACCCAGAAATAATACATCTGTCTTAAAAGTTTATTTAATAAACATAAATATGTATATATATATATATGACCCAGTCAGAGAGACAAAGTAAGTTTTACGTAATCATGTATTTTAGAATAATTTTCTTTTTCTTCGAGAAATGTTGGAGACGGGGGGGTGTAGAGAAAAAATATTTGGCTCTTTTTACAATGTTCTTGGAACGTGCAATCCTGAGTTCGTACCCTTTCTTTTTTTTTCTCTCTCTCTCTCTCCTCTCTCTCTTCGCATTTTCTTTCTGTCTCACTGTCTCACTGATTTCTGTCTTTTCGAACATAGCACCAACACCCTCCCTACCCACTCCCTAAAGATCGTGGCGGGCGACATCTACTTCACTTACTTACCTATCTACTGCTACTCCACCACTACTGCCTCCTCCTCCTCCCGCTCCTCTATTGCCCCTTCCCCCCCACCCAATGTAGATGGCTCAGCTGAGCTTGTATCTATCGCTTTGCTACTTACTTTGTAGTAGTGTCGTTAATAAATTGTTGTATTCGTCAACGACTTTTGAAACTTAGACACTTACACACACGCACATGCGTACTCCTTATCCAGTTAAAATAAATTCGTATACGTGCAATACATACACATATATACATGCATATATATATATATCACACGTGTGTGTATGTGTGCTTGCAGTTCACGTGACTTTGGCTTGTGATAAGAAGAAGTCTAAATAAAAATAACTCTTACTTAACTGAACTCTCACAGGAGAGAGAGAGAGAGAGAGAGAGAGAGAGAGAGAGAGAGAGAGAGGAGAGTGTGTGTGTGGTGTGTGTGTAACGCGTGCGGTTTATATACTTGTTTGTTGCACTAATGTTTTTGGTTTTGTTGTGTTTGTGGGTTGTGGTGCATGAATACATACCACTGTCCATTATTGTATCAAAAATGAATATCACTGTGCTACGGCCTGATAAAACAAAGAAAAAAGAAAAGAAAAAAACAAACTAATTCCGAAAAACGTACAACGGTGTGTGTGTACACACTAGCAAGATTGATTAAACAAGATTGCATTGTTTTGCGTCTTTTAGCAAAGGGGAGGGGTCGGAAGGTGGGATAGCGTATATGTAAACCTACAGTGTAACTATTAACCCTAGAAAACTCCCAGAGTATGTGCTTATCCAACCCCTCCACCACGGTCAGGGTGTGACACAAGGTCAATTTAAAGCGGGTTTTAATTGGGGCTGGTAATAAGTTCAAGCCAACCTTGTTAATAAAATGGTTTGAAATACAAGAATATTCTCTGTCTGAACAAATTGATTGATTTTAATTGCATGTCAACCTGTCTTGGGTTATTTTATGCGTAGAGGTTAAGGAATCGTATTCATTGTACATTCATATCTACATTTATTTGCACGCAGTTATATGATATCAAATTGTTCTATCCATACACAATGATATGATTTCAAGTAACTATTTTTATTTAATAATTATCATTTGTTTGCATACAGTTATATGATATCAAGTATTGCTATCTAATGCTAATAATTTATACACAATGATATTATTTAGTAATTCTATCTATTTACAGTCTACAACATTATTCATGTTGTGTTTTTTTTTAACCCAATGCTTTGATATTGGGAGATAAATATAACTTTGAGAAGTGGAGAGAAAAATATATTTTAGATGCAAAAAAATAAATATTAAAAAAATCTCTATTCAGATATATGATGGTTTAAACTAGCTGTTTATTTACTTAGTAAAAAAACAAAATAGGTTTCAATTGTGTCACTGACTGTTAAAAATGATCATTTGTTTGTACAGGTATGGTTTTTAGTAAATAATAAATAATAATAATCCTTATTAAACAATTATAACTTCAAGTACATATTCCTAATGCAAATAATTTAGTTTTGGCATTAAGTATTCCTATCCAATACTAATAATTTTCAAACAGATCTATTTGACCCATAGATGGGATCCTGTTAAAGTTTGACCATTTCTGTCAAAATTTACCTGGGAGTAACGGCAATGAAGAGATACTCCTTTTTCTTTCAAATTTCCAGAACTGGTGCCTCACCATTAGATTCAGGTTAGTGTCATACCCAGGACTCCCGTTAGGGGGGGGGGAATGATCTTACCCTCAGCAGAGGATGTAGTCAATATATTCTAAAGCCTACCAACAGAGTTGTGTCTGAACAGATGGAAATATTATTGATTTAATAAGATTGATCACTTGATAGAAAATTCATTTTGTGTTTTTGTTTGAAAATCAATTTTCCCTCCTCCTCCCTCCTCCCTCAACAAAATGGACATTTAAATCCCATGAATGATTCTTGGCTACTTCACACAGAACAAAATTCACAATATAGATTTATTCTAAGAAAACAACACTTTTACTTTGTTTTATTGCATATTTTAAAATTACAGAATTAGATACTTAACTCTTTCATGGTCACATTTTTTCTTGCTAATGTATAAAGGCAGAGTGACATTTTTGTCATCTTAACTGGGTACAAAAAGCTTTAATAAGCTTAAAACTTTTTCATTTTAATTCATATATATATATATAATCAGTTTAAATCACTATTTCTTGGGTTTTACTGGCCCAAGCTTAAAAATATTTACATGGTTGGAAAGAAGAGAAAATAATCTTTCTAAATATGTAATTTTTATGTGTTTTTATCCATTGTATTATTTTTTACAGTGAGTTAAAATGGTATTTTTTTCTCAGAATAAAAATTACACAGTAATTTATTTCGTAAAATTAAAATGGCTAATCTTTATCAATATTCTTGAAATTTGACATTTAATTAGCCCACACCTTAAAATACAAGTAGGAACTTTTTTTTTTTTTCTTTTCCGACATTTGGAAGCGAAAATATGAGAGACAAAAGTTAACAGAGATTTCTTCAAAAAGTACAAGATAAGCAAAAAAAAAAAAAAAAGAAAAAAAAGCACTATGTCACTAATACTAGATATAGTCTCAGAATTATTTTTATATATACCATGTGTTATTTAGATGTTGGATAACCATCAGGGTTTTATCTTAGTTTCAACTTTGGAAAAAAAAACAACTTAAAATTATGAGAAATGTAAACAAAACTCATGTGGACCGGGTTTGTGTAAAAACATATGTAAATAGGTAATCTATTTCTTTTATGTAATTCAACATAAGCATTTAGAAATGTATTTTTAAGTTCAAAGTGATGTTATATATTTAAATTAATATTATATATGTGTATACATGCAGTATAAAAATGAAAATGTTGAATAATCTTGTAAACTTAAAAAAAAAAACGAAAAAAAACCTGCTCTCAATACTTCTTATTCTCTAAATAATTGGTTACAGCATAGAGATATATACAATTTGAGTACAGAATCAGAAAGAACATACAATTTTACATAAGAATGCCAAGTTTGATCAAAATTGCTCCAAAAATTAAAAAATGGTGAAGAAATGACTGAATTTCCTGTTTTGAATTGGTCTGTGATTTGACATATTTTCTTAACAAAATCATGTCCAATTTCAGTGCTTTAAATTCTCATAACTTTTGAACAACTGGGGATATTTGCATAATTTAAACAGTTTTGAACTCCATTTACACAGCTCTGTTTAACTCATATGATTAAATAACAATAACCTCAAATAAAAAAATCAACTGGGAATGCTCCAGTTCTGGAGGTCTAGGAAGTGTAAAGTATCCCTTCATTGCAATTACTTCCAGGTCCACTAAGAAGACCTGGAGTGGAAGTACCTGGTAGAGTCCCATCTATGGATTAAATAGATCTGTTTAAAAATTATTCATATTTGCTAGGATTGTGTACAAAAAACACCTTTTTCAGAAACAACTACACAAAAAACGTAAATATGAATGTACAATAAATACAATTTCCTAACATCTAGGCATAAAATAACCCTAGACAGGTTGATATGCTGTTAATATCAATCAATCATCTTAAAAGATTTCCTGATATTTAATCTACATCTATTCAGTAGTATTTGACTGGCATCTTCTTGGGCCATTGTACCATTTACTTAAATGGTACATTAGGATTGACTTGATTTATATTCACACTTTTGTTAATTGGTTTTTACCTATTTATATAATTTTATTTTTAAAGACTTTCTTATAATCATTGCATAATAATCTTCTACTCTATTTATAGTGTCACTTTCTGTCTGTTTGGGGATGTCATTTAAAACAAAACCCTGTACCTATTGAAGTCAGTTAGTCTACTGTTGGTTTGAATAACAGCAGCTAACTAAGTACAACTGAAGCAGTGTCCAAGACAGTTGGTATATATAGAATTCAAGAATGACCCATTCATGAATTTGGGTGATTTGGGTCATTCCATTCCTTTAGTTCTGATTGGCTGCTTGACTGCTTGATTTGAATGACATTGTGGAGTCTTATATATATCCTGTCATTGCAGGTTCAATATCATACATAATTGTAAGGCACACTTAGCGTAATGGTTATCATTGTAAGAAATGGCATCAGTGATCCAAGTTCAAATCCTGGACGAGGCTGTTTTTGTGTTTTCACTTTGTGCTAATACTCCTAGCTTTGGATAGATAGTAGGCCAGACTGGGTTCCTTAGCCTTGATTGGTCTAGGAGAAGGAAAACTCTAAAGTCAAACCAACTTTGTTAAAAAATGTATCATATGTCACATCCTGTCTGGGGTTGGGTAAATACGTACATAACTTCAATACTTTATTATTTATCAATAAAATGCTTTTCTAAGAATTTAAAGAGGGGATGAGTCCCCAATAGTAATTAACATGCACAGACTGTAACATTATAGTAAGTAGTCATGCTATTATATTTACTTTCTGACTAATACTCTTGGGAAAGGTATGAATCACATCAGCTATGGGTTAAATAGTATCACTAGTGTTCTTCTGCAAGGATAGTTTTGGCATTAAATAACTCACAAAGATTGATATGCCATTAAAACAAAAAGACCAAACCTCAGAAGTTAAGGGAGACGGTGATTATAATATAAAATGTACTTGCATGTAGAGTTCAGTGATTAGAGTAAAAAATAAAATTAAGAAGTTCTATATGATATCACTTCTACCAAATTGTTAATACTTGTTTTCCTCAAAGGGAAAGTCAATTTATTTCAAATAGAGTTGGTCAATCTAAAATCTGTTATACACACTGTTAAAAAGAAAAGGTAAATTTCCAGTCCAATTTGTAATTATAATTTTGTGGAGGTTTCATTTGGGTTGAAAATCATTTTTAATCATCAAAATTCTTGCTATAATGGCAATAACCATGAAATGCATTTTAGAATTTTCCATTTCTTCTTAAGAATAGAAGCATCAATATAATCATGGACTACTGTTATAATGGAACCCAATGAGTTAATGAGTCATTTAGTATATAATAAATGTCTGTTTACAGTTAAAGATTGATATACAATGTAAGCATAAAAGACAACATAAATAACTTGGACATAAGCACAAAACCATTTTCTACATTTGTATCTTACCATTTCCACAAACATTCATTGTGTTATCTATTTGTTTTTAAATTAATTTTACTTATTATTAATTTATATATATATATCTAAGTTAGGATAGTGTAAACACGGAGTCAATGGCATTTGCTGACTGTTGCCTATGTAATCATCAGATGAAGGTCTAATGATCGCATAGGTAAGAAATTGACAGTCACCAAATGCCATTGACTTGGTGTCTATGTTGTCCTAACTTAGATCTACTTATGCTCTATCACTGATATTGAGCACTCTTTGTTTATAAATATAGCAAACTAAATCATATATATATATATATATATATATATATATATATAGAATTCTGTGTATGTGTATGCAACATTTCACTGAATACACTGATACTACACTAAGTAACAGGGAGTAACATTAATCCTAGATCATAGGTAGTGTGTATAGAGATATTGCTAACCTTCATATAATCATTACATAAGCAGGGAGGAGAAAAACAACAGTATTTGTTGGCAGAGTGCTCGGGTGCTCTGATCCTAGGCAGGTCGTCGGTGCTCCAATCCTAGGCAGGTCGCTCGGGTGCTCCAATCCTTGGCAGGTCGCTCGGGTGCTCCGATCCTAGGCAGGTTACTCGGGTGCTCCGATCCTAGGCAGGTCTCTCAGGTGCTCCAAACCTTGGTAGGTCACTCGGTTGCTCTGATCCTTGGCAGGTCTCAGGTGCTCCGAGGTTGCTCCGATCCTTGGCAGGTCTCAGGTGCTCTGATCCTTGGCAGGTCTCAGGTTGCTCGATCCTTGGCAGGTCTCTGGTGCTCCGATCCTTGGCAGGTCTCTCGGGTGCTCCGATCCTTGGCAGGTCTTCGGGTGCTCCGATCCTTGGCAGTCTCGGGTGCTCCGATCCTTGGCAGGTCTCTCGGGTGCTCCGATCCTTGGCAGGTCTCTCGGGTTCTCGATCCTTGGCAGGTTCTCGGGTGCTCCGATCTTGCAGGTCTGGGGTGCTCCGATCCTTGGCAGGTCTATCGGGTTCTCTTGGGTGCTCCGATCCTTGGCAGGTCTCTTGGGCAGGTCTCTCGCTCCGATCCTTGGCAGGTCTCTCGGGTGCTCCGATCCTAGGCAGGTCTCTCGGGTGCTCTGATCCTAGCAGGTCTCTCCGGTGCTCTGATCCTAGGCAGGTCTCTCCTGGGTCTCTTGGGTGCTCGATCCTAGGCAGGTCGCTCGGGTGCTCCGATCCTAGCAGGTCGCTCGGGTGCTCCGATCCTAGGCAGGTCTCTCAGGTGCTCCGAACCTTGGTAGGTCACTCGGTTGCTCTGATCCTTGGCAGGTCTCAGGTGCTCCGAACCTTGGTAGGTCACTCGGTTGCTCCGATCCTTGGCAGGTCTCAGGTGCTCTGATCCTTGGCAGGTCTCAGGTGCTCCGATCCTTGGCAGGTCTCTCGGGTGCTCCGATCCTTGGGTCAGGTCTCTCGGGTGCTCGATCCTTGAATCCTTGGCAGGTCTCTCGGGTTCTCGCTCCGATCCTGGGGTGCTCCGATCCTTGGCAGGTCTCTCGGGTGCTCCGATCCTTGGCAGGTCTCTCGGGTGCTCCGATCCTTGGCAGGTCTCTCGGTGCTCCGATCCTTGAGGTCTCTCGGGTGCTCCGATCCTAGGGCAGGTCTCTCGGGTGCTCTGATCCTAGGCAGGTCTCTGGGGTGCTCTGATCCTAGGCAGGTCTCTGGGGTGCTCTGATCCTAGGCAGGTCTCTTGGGTGCTCAGGTCCTTGGGTGCTCCGATCCAGGTATGGCAGGTCATTTGGGTGCCCGATCCTAGATAGGTCTCTTTGGGTGCCCTGATCCTAGGCAGGTCTCTTGGGTGCTCTGATCCTAAATAAATAACCATGTTTTGCATGTTTAAGAAATAAACTTGTAAATTTCAGTGATAGACTGTCTATAAAATCTAAACTAAAAAACTAAATTTTATCATTTTTGTTATTTAGCTTATAATATTCAGATTAAAGTTTATCATTATTAATTTTGATTTGTATTTTTTTCATATTTTAAGTTTAATTGTATTTTTTTATTAAAACTCACTTTGTTCAATATTTTTGCAACAAATCAGGTTGGAGAGTCATGGATAGACTCGCATCAAGACTTGAAGTCACATCCCCTCTTACCTAGGAATCGGATAGTAATTATCTGTATATTGACATTAAAAAGTTAAATCATATTGAAGAGTTTAATAACAACTGTCTTTAATTTCTACATATTTAAACTAATACATTATTTTATACTTTACTTTTTCACACTTTCAACTGTTTATCTTTTATGATATACTCAGAAATTGATTCTCCATCAAGAATGAATAAAACAAACATCTTCAGCATAAAATAACCCAGTAGATTGATATGCCAACCAACCAACCAACCATACTCAGAAACTAGTGGAGTTCAGAAACTAATGGAGGAACTTACAGCCTTTTAAACCATCAAGTTAAGCCCTTTACAATCTTGTCAAATGTCTAATTAAAATTCTACGTGTCCATTTTAGAACATGATATCCAAACATTTCTTGCAAAAAGCAATCTCCAAAAATTCATTAAAAGATTAGTAAAGTTTTACATTTTTTTTTAAAGTAGTTTATATTAATTAGATTTTATTTGGTTTGTTTAATGGCATATCAACTCCCTATGGAGGTAAGTTGTTGTGGCTAATGTGCTGGACTGTGATATCATAGTAAGTGAGTTCAAACTCGAGTTGTGTTATTATACTCACTTTTGTTCTAACACTCATGGGAAAGGTATGAACCCCCTCAGCTATGGGTTGAATAGTACCACTACTGTTTTTCTACAAGGATGGCATTGGCATTAAATAGCCCACAAAAGTTGATATACCATTAAACAAGGAAACCAAACCAACTCCCTATGGGTTTTTGATTATAATCATAACTGTTTATATTTTTAACATTCCATTGCAATCTTTATTTTTTTCAATTGCACTTATTTTTATTTGCCTATAATCATTTGTTTGCACGGTTATATGATATTGAATATTCCTATCTAAAACTAATAATTTGCACACAGTTATATGGTTTCAAGTATTCTTATCTAATACTAATCATTTTTAAACAGATTGATTTGTCCCATTAATGGAAACTAACAGGTACTACCACTTCTGATCAGAGTGAACCTGGGAGTAATGGCAATGAAAGGATCACTTCACATGCCCCAGCGCTTCACCATGCAGTTTAGTGTCATACTTAGTACATGATTAAATTTGGGCTAACTTACTGACCCAAATTTTAAACTTGAGATTTTGTTATAAACTTAGTAAAAATTTAATTGTAGTTTTATTAGTAGATAATACATTTCAATGTGGCCTTTAAATATGAAAAGTTTTTGTTTTTTTAGCCCTCTAAGTCTTTGAAGACATTTTTTTATTCATTCTCTGCATCTGTATAAAATTTGTACTTACTTGACCTTTGTGTCAGAACTTCTTAAATAGATCTATTTTGACCTATAGATGGAATCCTAACAAGTACTATCACTCTGGGTCAGAGTTAACCTGGGAGTAATGGCAATGACAGGGTGAATCCACACTCCCTAAATCTCCAGAACTGGAACCTCACTACTATCTGCAGTTTAGAGTAAGGACAACCCATTTTGTGGAGATCTTACTCCTCTTCAAGGGATGCAGTTAGCATATTCTAAGCCCTGCTGACAGGGCGAGGAGGAGGAGGAGGAGAAGGAGTGTATTTTTTTTTCCCAAATGAATTTCAAGGGTTTCCATTCTTTGTTTTGAATTCAAAATTGCCCTTGTCCTAGACTGGTTGCCAAACAAAATCAGAGGTAAATCTATCTTTGCTATTTTACTCTTAGCTAGAAAGAGTGAAGAGATGAATTCATAATTGTAATAATGTAAAGTGAACTCAAACTTAACCCGTTCCATACTTTTAATTGTTCAACCATTTAATCTTTTCTTCTGTTTCCATAGAGACATTTCACATTTGATCACAATACAATCTTGCAATGGTTCTTTTTAAAATCGTACACAACTTTTCTCAAATAAATTCCAAATTCTTTTTACCCAAATCCACATTAGTTCAAATCATCCTGTCAACTCCATTTTTACATATTCTTTACATTTATTTACTTGTAAAATATATTGAAGCTACGAGTTAACCTTGCATGTAAGACAATAATTTTGAAGGTTCAAAGGATTTGTCGTGAATAACCCAACAAAGAAAATTTCTGTTATTTCTGTAGTAATGTTCAAAACAATTATATCCAAATGTAATACCTCCATCCAGCTAAGAATAAGTTTCAATCATTTGCATCATTGTTTTTACCTAACAGTTAAATTCCAAAATGATATCACTAACAAGCTACAATTCACTGCCCTGTTGGCTTGGGTAGAAGAATACACTGACTGCACCTCCGCAGAGGAGTAGAAACCCTCCAATGGGGCCACCTGTTTACTGTGAGTGGTGATCCATGATGCTTAAGGATGGAACCCTGGTGGCTGAGCAGTCCATGACAGGCAACACTACTTTAGCCCTTAGGCTAGACAGGTGGTTGAAGAGGCTGCCTCCGATCAGTCGGCTGGTCCTGTCAAGCCCTAGCACCTCTATGATTATCCCAACCCTATTGCCCTTATGGCAAGCTCCAATACTTTTTATCATATATGTGCTAGGAGGCAGTGACTGAGGGTCTTAGTATCCTGGTTATGACATTAAACTGCATCTGATGGTGAAGTTCCAATTTTGGAGCTCTGGGGAGTGTGGAGTATCCGTTCATTGCCAGTACTCCCTGGTCCACTCTGACCTGGAATGGTAGTACCTTTTAGGGTCCCATCTATGGATTAAACAGGAAAAAATGAGTTTTAAAAAATATGTTAAAAATTGAGTTTAAAGAGAAATTTTGAATACCCATCAAGCATAACAAAACAAAACGTCTTTGGCATAAAATAACCCAACAAGTATTGACATGCCGTAAAATCCAACAAACTAAACCAAGCTTCAATTCAGTCATCGGCCATATTTCCTTAGTCTTCCCCTCCTTCCCCACTAATTATAGATTGATGGCAGATTTGTAATATTGACATTTAACTGTAACTGTTCAGTAAAGAAAATGAAGCAAATGATTGAAACATATTGTTATCTGTACAACGTTTCGACCGATGTGCCCTCCGGCCATCTTCAGGTATTTCTTGTCGAACTCGGGAACCTTCTTTTCGTAATCGGGAGCCATCACGGAACTTTGAACCTAACTCTTTATTCAGTCCACGGGGGTAACCTGTTCTCATTCCGCTAACCATAACTGGGGGTATAGGTGTTAAGCTGTGTTAATTATCATTCTATGTTACTGCTGCCCCTGACCAGGATTGAACTTGCAGTCTAGAGATAACTGTCATTTAGAACTGTCTTAACCTAACTCCTTTATCCACTAGGTTATGTGTCCAATTGGTCGAAACATTGTACAGATAACAATGAAGATGAGGACAATAGTCCGAATAATACAAATAGTACTACATTACTACATTGGCGGTCTATTCTTTAACAGTCACTGGGTTCAGTTGAATCAATTTCCAAAAGGAAAAAAATACATTGACAAAAGTTTTTAAAAGTTGATAAACATTTCTAAAAGATCCACGATGGAAATATAAGTCTGAATGCTACACCATACTCAGCTAATGTTTCCCTCCTCCTGTAATAAAACAAAAATAAACAGTTCAGTATTTTATATCTCTATAGTCTTTTATTTTGACTGTATAATACAGGGTATGTCCACAATATCTAATGTTATTATTTTAAAACGATTGTAATTATTCTTAAACCAAAATGATAACGATATTTTCAAGACTCGTTTCCAAGAAGAGAGGAATGTTAAAAGTTGACATAAGTTAAAAAAACAAACAAACAAAACCTTTCAAATCCAAATAACTTTCTATCATTTCTATTTTTGGCATATACTTGGCTTTGTCCAGACCAGATGACTTCGAAATTTTCATTTAATCCAATTTTCATGTTTATAAGGTTACGTTTTTCTATTTCTATCTGTGAATATTTTAATCTTAAAAGCAATAAAATATTTAGAGCACTTGTGTGTTGAAAGAGAGAAATCATTCTTCTTTTTTGCTTTTAAAACAAATCTAACCTTATCAGTGAAGAATGAATAGGAATGTTTTGTCAAGGTCTCTATATGCATTTTTAGAATATTTTAATTAAATGTCCATGTTGGCCCCTAAAATCACTAAAGGTAATTAAAGGGGAAAAAAATGATATTTATTGAAAAAGAAATTAAGGGTTTTATAACTCGAAAGAAAGAAAAGAAAAACAACAACAGAGTTTCTATGCTTTTAAAAAATACTTTTAAAGAAAATTATCATTAATGATACTTTTAGCATTAGAAAATAGTTCGAAGAAAATCATTTACTTACACACACACACACACACACACACACACACACACACTTATTTAAAAAGCCATGTTTTGTGCACTGAATGTCATGTTAGGTGTTAGTTGGCCAACTTATCTAGAGTTTATTAATCATGAGCTTACTCTATCTACACTCAGCCATTTCGGCGGGGGGGGGGCACAAGCACTATGATCCAAGCAAAACCAAATAATCTCTTTTCTTAGAAAGAAAAAAAAAGGCTACTATTGGATTTGTCTAAAAAAAACATTTTTATCTTTTTCATTGTTGAATTATATATTATGAATTTGTGTGTGAAACATTTTTTAGGGGGTGGGTGGTTGGATGGACTAGCTTGTTTCATTTTAGATGCTACAAATCTGTTTAGCTTTAAGTAACTTAAACAAAACAAAAAACTTATAAGATAAGGTGTTATTAGATTCATTTTTTAGACAAATAGATAAAATTATTATTATTTTATTTAATTTTTCTTGATAATGCAATGAAGACGTGTGTGGTCTATTTTAAGCCCCCCTCCAACATAAAAATGTATATGTTCTGATAGATAAAAAACTTTATTATTATTATTATTATTATTATTAGTAGTAGTAGTATTAGTATTAATTAATTAATTAATTAAAATGCTTGTATTTTGATTATTTAAAAAGCTATTATTATTTTAATAATCATTATTTAATGATATTAATTAAAATGTATTATTATTATTATTATTATTATTAAAAAATTAATAATATTATAAAAAAAGGCTTGCATTTATTGTTCAGCACAACTTTGATTAGTCTGATATCAAAATTTTTAAATAGAAAAAAACCCAGAAATAATTACATCTGTCTTAAAAGTTTTATTTAATAAACATAAATATGTATATATATATATATGACCCAGTCAGAGAGACAAAGTAAGTTTTACGTAATCATGTATTTTAGAATAATTTTCTTTTTCTTCGAGAAATGTTGGAGACGGGGGGGTGTAGAGAAAAAATATTTGGCTCTTTTTACAATGTTACTTGGGAACGTGCAATCCTGAGTTACGTACCCTTCTTTTTTTTCTCTCTCTCTCTCTCTCTCTCTCTCCTCTTATCGCATTTTCTTTCTGTCTCACTGTCTCACTGATTTCTGTCTTTTTGAACAATAGCACCAACACCCTCCCTCTACCCACTCCCTAAAGATCGTGGCGGGCGACATCTACTTCACTTACTTACCTATCTACTGCTACTCCACCACTACTGCCTCCTCCTCCTCCCGCTCCTCTATCCTGCCCCTTCCCCCCACCCAATGTAGATGGCTCAGCTGAGGCTGTATCTATCGCTTTGCTACTTACTTTGTAGTAGTGTCGTTATAAATTGTGTTGTATTCGTCAACGACTTTTGAAACTTAGACACTTACACACACGCACACGCGTACTCCTTACTCAGTTAAATAAAATTCGTATACGTGCAATACATACACATATATACATGCATATATATATATATATATATACACGTGTGTGTATGTGTGCTTGCAGTTCACGTGACTTTGGGCTTGTGATAAGAAGAAGTCTAAATAAAAATAACTCTTACTTAACTGAACTCTCACAGGAGAGAGAGAGAGAGAGAGAGAGAGAGAGAGAGAGAGAGAGAGAGAGAGAGAGAGAGTGTGTGTGTGTGTAACGCGTGCTGGGTTTATATACTTGTTGTTGCACTAATGTTTTTGGTTTTGTTGTGTTTTGTGGTTGTAGTGCATGAATACATACCACTGTCCATTATTTGTATCAAAAATGAATATCACTGTGCTACGGCCTGATAAAACAAAGAAAAAGAAAAAGAAAAAAAAAAACTAATTCCGAAAAACGTACAACGGTGTGTGTGTACACACTAGCAAGATTGATTAAACAAGATTGCATTGTTTTGCGTCTTTTAGCAAAGGGGGGGGTCGGGAAGGTGGGGATAGCGTATATGTAAACCTACAGTGTAACTATTAACCCTAGAAAACTCCCAGAGTATGTGCTTATCCAACCCCTCCACCACGGTCAGGGTGTGACACAAGGTCAATTTTAAAGCGGGGTTTAATTGTTTTGAATTTAGAGTTGTCCTTCTAGACAAGCTACTTTACCACGGCTAAAGAACCCGTTTACCTAACCCCTCTGCCCCAGGCATGATGTGACACAAGGTCAATTTTTAAGCGTAGTAAAGCTGGTTTTAATTCACTCTTTTCCTAGACTCGTTGTCTAACCCAGCTTGTCCTATTATTTAACCATACTTGGGGAAGAACAGATGGATTCATACCTTTCCCAAGGGCATTAACGCGAAGTGAAAACGCTAACAGCCTCGTCGAGGATTTGAACTCGGCTCGCCAATTTCATTTTCAACAACGATAACTGTTTAACTAAGTGCGCCTCCTAACCAACCAGAGTTACGCATCTCTTTGCCAATTCTTTATTATGCAAAACTGTTTTAATGTTATGTGCGATATTTGTATAAATATGTCTATGTTTTTTGTTTACATCTAAAGATTATTTATATATTCATTTAGTGTGCAATGTATTTGTCTACATAAGATCTATGTAGACGTTTTGTAAAAAAAAGGCTCTGTTGATGGTATGTTGTGTAAATACATTGTATTCTGTGTGTGCTTTTAATAAATGCATAAAGTAATATTAATATAATTATGCACACTGCACTATATATATATATATATATATATTACACGCATACACACATCTATATGTGCGTATAAAAATACTTGTGTGAGTAGTGAAGTCACTTAGAATTCGTCCTTGTACGCGATCATTCGGTGACTCCGTGAGTTTCAGGTCAGCCTGCCAACGTAGAAGGTGACGGGGTGCGGTGGCCTGTGGGGTGGAGGCCTTGCTTCTGGTAGTAGTAGTGGTAGTAGTAGTAGTGTTATCTTGTTTTCACCCTCTCCTCTATGTGTATGTGTGTAGGTATGTATAATGAATGTGTCTGTTTTTGTTGTTGAGGCACGCACGCACGCACATGGTAGCTAGGGTAGTAGTACTACCTTCGCACGACTGCCTGCCTGTGGGGGTACCACGATTATTAGATTTGTAGTGTAGGCCCAGTGGTAAGCAACAAAAACAAAAACAAAAACAAAAATCTTCTCATTCGATTTCCACTACCCCAGCTGACTAATAAATAAATATTATGATTGTTGTTGTTGTTAGCATTTGTGTTTCGTTTAAGATGAAGACTTTTTGTCATTTTAGTTGGTACTAGTTTTTGTTTTGTTGGCGGCTATTGACCTACTTATGTTTAAAAAAGAAAGAAAGAAGACAACATTCGATGGTTGCTGTACATTTCTATAAATGGAACGAAATAAAAGAGAGTGAAAGAGAGAGAGAGAGAGAAATTGACTGACTGATTCGCCACTTCCTGATATATATAGGATTTATTTTGACTCCAGTGTTGTTGGTATGGATAACAACATCGATAGATATTTTTAATAATGGCCAGCCAGTGTCACGATGATGTCTTTCATTTAATAATGTGATTGTTTTGAATAGTTCAATAAAGAAAATGTCCGTTAATTTGATGTGGAATATCTACATTCGCCATCCAGATAACAGTAAATTCTACTTATTTGCTTTATTTAAAATTTTTATTTTAACTGAACAGTAACATAGGAGTCACAAAAATTATGTATCGGCCATCGACGATTAATGGTTGAGGGAGGAAAAGACTGAAGAAATATGTTGAATTTTAGCGAGTTGAAGATATATTTTTGGGATTTAATTGTTCAGTAAAAAATAATGTAGCAAATAATTTGAAACCTTTACCTGGATAGTGAATGTAAATATTACATTTATTAGCGCAGAACTTTTCTTTACCGAATTATTCTATGCAATCACCAAGAAATAATGTAAACGAAGAGATAAGACACATGATTTGGGTTAGATTTAAAATAAAACTGTTAAAATAAACATCTTTCACTTATCTAAGCATTAATTTTATGGTTATTAAATGCTTTTTATTTATTTTCGTGATTGTTTACTAAAAAATAAATTGAAAAGAAAAGCGCTTTTTTGTTACATAATAACAAAACAGTTTTCCCCTGTTTTCAATGTGCTACCATGCTGTTACTTACATCATCATCATCATCATCATCATCATCATCATCATCATCATCATCATCATCATCATCATCATCATCATCATCATCATCATCATCATGCCTACAGTTGAGAAAACACGCAGTTTAATTGGTCAATTACTTTTAAAATTTCAACTTCATCATACTAAGGATTTTTTTTCTATCTTGATTTTAAAGTTAAAAAAATGTTTTTCGATTCGTTCACGCTAAAGTTCCTTTTCTACATATTGAAATGTCAAAAATCTATTTGAAAGTTTCTCTACATTTTCACCATTTATCTTCTTGAACAATAAAAAAAAAAAAAATGATTAAAAAAAATTGATAGCTTTTCTCTTATTTTGTAGCCTTAATCTTAACTAGTAAATGGATTCACACAATTATCAGTTGAATAACTTTTGTGATCAGCAAATTGAAGAAATCATTTTGGAAACTGTTTATATTTAAAAGATAATCGTTTTAAACTGAAGTTGAAAAATGTAAAAATCATCTTTTAATAGAAATTTGGTGGAATAAATAAAACTTAACTTTAAAGACTTTTAAGTTTTAAAAATAATAGAGAAATGATAGGATGTGTTTATTTTATTTCTCAAAACGTTTGTTAAATGTTCTTTTTAACATATAAATGTAGAATTTTTTTTTTTAGTTTAATTCCAAATAAAAAAGTTTTCTTTCTTATAAATGATTTTGTGATGTCAAGTCTTCCAAGAAAGTATTTTTGGGATGAAACTTGAGCCATTTTCTCTGTCAGCCTATTATAATACTTTAGCACTTGGTCAAGTTCTTAAGTGTTCTAATGAATCATAAAAAGGAAGAAATTGGAAATACTGAATTCACTCATAAATAGCTATGATGATGACCATTTCCAGTTGTAATGTTATAAACATTATTGTCCTATCATTAATCATTTTAAACTTAGATTGGAAGTTTTCACTTAGTGTCAGTTTCTTTATTTTAGACTAGCATCGTCGCCTGGGTTAGGGGGATTTTTAAAAAGTTAGTCCCGCAGATCCATTATTACTGAATTGTGAGTTAAATCCTCGTGGGATGCCCCATTTAAATCCCTATGTAAAAAAAATAGACCTTGAATTGATCCAGCTACTCTGAAAAGAAATGTTAATGTCTACTATCTAAAAATATTAAATGAAAAAAAATCCATGCTGTTATCAATTAAATTTTATTTTTTAATTATCTTCACAAATATAAATCAAATCTTTATTATTTTTGCTCAAAACCCAAGCCCTGGTGATATTTAATGTGTATACATATTTACTTTGTTGTTAATTGTTTTATTTTTGAAGTTTCCTCCGGACATACAGATTCACACAACTGCCCTTTATATATGTATAGATAGACGGACATACATACACACAACTGCCCTTTATATATGTATAGATAGATAGATAGATGAGAAAATGTTGATGGTTTACACTCTCTTTTAACACTATACCCTTCGCTGACTCTGGCCAAAAACTAGATTTAATCATAATTTTTTTTAAAGTCCCATTTAAAAGGAATTTATTCACAACATTTGAGTGTGCTTGTCCAGAATAGCACACCCATGAAATTTTAAAAATCATTTTTGGCTTCATGGTAATGTACAAAAAATATATAGATATAAATAGATACCTTCTCACCATGTAGATCCTGGATGAGGTTGTTTGCATTTCCCTTTTTGTCCTTTGGAAAGACATAAATCCATCTCTTTTCACAATTATGGATAAATTGTATAGCCGACTGTGTTTTTTAGCCTTGTTTAGGAAACTGGTATAGGAGAAATAAAACTCTGATGTCAAACCGGTTGTACTCTGCTTAAAAACTGACCTTGTGCCACATCCTGCTTGTGGCGGATACATTTACTATTTACATAAGAGTAAGTTTCAATCATTTCCTTGATTTTTTTTCTAATGTTGTCATTTTGTCCATCAGCCATTTTTCTTTAGTCTTTCCTTTCCCTATAATCACTAAGAAGATATTGAATTATGACTGATGACTTGATTCAATTAAAAAAAAGAAAAATGAATCAAATGACTAAAACTCATTCTTATCTCGTTGGTGAATGGAAGTATTACTTTTCTATATAATTTTTTTCTACGTTAAAACAAAATGATTTTCATGAGTACTCTATTCTGCACAAGCACCTGTTTAAGGACTTACTGCATTCATTTAAATAAAAATATTTCACTGTTTATCCAGGTGGGGGATTCACTAAGAGTGAATAACTTTTTAACAGTATAAACATTGGCTTCATGGTAAACCTGGAAAACAAAAGTATAATTTCAGATCTTTTTCATTCGTTTGTTTTGCACTTATTTTTGTAGAAATATAATTTTGTTTTTAATCAAATAAATATCCTCTGTTGTGTAGACATGTTTAAGAACAATATTGAACAGAATGAAAGAGCAATTTAAAAAATCAGATTGTGACAAATGACATTTAGAAATGAATCAAACTTCTGCATTAGATAATCCATAAAGAATTGATATGCCATTAAATAAATGAACCAAACTATTAACTTTGATACTTATGCTGAGAAATTCTTATATCTATTGCATATGCCATTTTTATTATGATAGACTCTATCCTATGAAAATATTCATGCTATCACTTTTACTTTGAAAACATTTCTTATTTGATGGCATATGATAAGATTCATTGGAGGTGCTTGTTGTGTGATGGTTATTGTCATAGGAAATGGATACTGTAACCCAAGCTCAAATCCTGGACCAGGCTGTTTGTATTTCATATAGTTCTAATACCCTTGGGAAAGGTATGCCTCAACTATTCTCCCTCCAGTTATGGGTAATAGTAGGGCTGACTGAGCTCTTTAACCTTGATACAGTAACTGGTCTAGGAGAAGGAAAACTCTAAATTTGAACCTGTTAAACTCCACTTAAAAGTTGACCTTGTGCAAAGGGGTTAGGTAAACATATATAAGATTCATGGTTTACAAAGGTATTGGAGGGGGGGTATTGCTAATTGCAACCTCACCAGGATCCATATCTGTCAAATGAAATCTTCAATTGATAACCCTCTATACATAATACCAGCAAATGATATTGGTTTAGAATTATTTTAAAGTTAAAGGTGCATCTTGTATTTAGTCAAATATAGCAATATTAGTTTTTTTTTGCGGGGAGGGAAACATCAACAAAAAAGTTTGACATGTTCAGATTTATCTTATTGTATATCGTTGTGTATCATACAACTTTCTGGGACCCTAGTGAGATGTAAACTAGGCCTAGCTTGGCCCAACTATTTACAAACACAAAGTTTGTATCTTGTATATGATATGCAACCCCCTAGTATTAAGCTAAAATTTAGGTTTCAAAAAATTGCATAAATATGTGAGTATATATGGTAGATAAAATTTGAATCAATATTTTTGTTGGGAGCAAAAACAAATTTTAGCTTTTTTTTGTTTAATGTATTGGCAGACATTAATGATATTCTTTGTTATATGAATGTTTTTATTGTTAAACTTGAGAAATTTTCTAATTTTGTGGAACTAAATTTATAACGAGCCTCATTCTTTTATTTTGATTAGTGATTGTAAAACTTTTTTAATCAGTGAAACAAAAGTAGTTAATTCTCAGTGATATTTGTATTGCGAGGACACAATAGGATTTATACTTTGGTATTAAATTTATCAATGTAATAAAATTTTCATCTTCAAGGCATGCTGACAGCATGGTTTCCTTTGACTCTCTCTTGCCACCTGTCCCTATTGGCCATTGCTCTTGGTAGATTCTCTAGACGGCATCCAGGGTTAGCACAGTGCTGATTAATGTAAGTTTTTGTTGGTTGGACAACACTGGTGTGTCCATGTCCAAGAGTCCATAGGAGGATGTTGCTTATAAGTTTTGTCCTTACTTTTCCAGCAATGCCCAGCACATCTTACTACTTATATGGTTTGTGAGATGGGAGGTGAGTGGCTGTACAACTGCTGCTTCCAGGATTTGTTCACAAACAGCATGTAGTAATCTTATGTAGTTGCCAATCTAGCTTTTACTCCAAGTGGTTCAGCCATACAGTGGTATTGAGATGGCTACAGTTATGCATATTTCAACATCACTTTCAGTAGATGAGATATTGCTACTGAGGTATAGGAAATGGTCTACTATTTTCAGTGGCTTGCCATTTAATGAGCATATGGTGCCACTTTTTAAACTTTGATATTGAATTTTCTTTGTCTTTTTAATTTATGACAATTGTTTACCAAGTTGTGTCAAATTTATTTTCTATTAAGGCAGAGGTTCTCAATCCATGGCTCTTTTAGGCCCACCCATGTACTCCTACACCCAACTTTCAAAATGTTCTCTTCTGTCTTTTAATGTTGACCATGAAGAAATTCCATTACAACTGCAGATAGAAATCATTGATCTTTAAGTGTTCAGAAGATTTGAAGTCCAATTTTCTTGCTTAAGGCAGAGGTTCTCAACCCACGGCTCTTTTAGGCCCACCCATGTACTCCTACACCCAACTTTCAAAATGTTCTCTTCTGTCTTTTAATGTTGACCATGAAGAAATTCCATTACAACTGTAGATAGAAATCATTGATCTTTAGTGTTCAGAAGATTTGAAGTCCGATTTTCTTGCTTGTCACATCCTCGATTTTTATAAGAACCCCTCTGCTTCCATTTGGACAATTTCCCAACAACCATATCACCCACACTCAGAAAGTAGTGAGCATGTTTGACACTACATACCGCTGTTCTCCAAAATGAAGCATGCCAATATTATGCTGCATTTGCAACTGTTAAATGATCACTTGTCTTATGTGCTCCTTCTGTCAACCTTTTCATTTAACGCTGATGTGACATCTTTTTGTGATTGCAAACATCATCAAATGTCTCATTAATAAATTGATTGTTACCTTGTGAATTGAGCTGTTTTTTTTTTTTTTAAATTTCTTTTTCTTCTGAGTTGAGCTTTGTTGTCCGTAAGCTGAAAAGGTTGGAGACCCTTACATTAAGGCATCACTTAGCTTGAACAGTAGATTTGAGACAAACATTTTGTCTTTCATTTCTGCTTAGAGAAAGAATTACATAAGGCACTTTTGGTATTACCGTAATTGGTTGTGTATAATATGCGCCCTAAACTTTAGTCTATGAATTTGTGGAAAAAAAAACATTGGTTGTATATAATAAGCATTGACTTTTTTGAATTTGTTGTAGCTAAATTTAACAAGTTCAACTTTTTAACTGGTTTGAATTGAATAAAAATAAGAATTTAAAAGGTTTATATACTGTTTTGAAACCCCAAATTTACACAGTTCACACAAAAATGTAAAAAACTTTTGATGAAAATAAGTTGACAATCAAAAAAACAAATTATAAACCAATATGCATTCCTGTTGTTATTTCTCTGTAGCGATATAAAACAGAAGTGTTTAGTATTATTTGGACTATTGTCCTCATCTTTATTGTTATCTGTACAATATTTCGGCCAATGTGCTCTCCAGTCTTCAGGTACTTCTTGTCGGACTTGGGAACCTTCTTGTCCTAATCGAGAGCCATCACAGAACTTTGAACCTAACCCTTTATTCAGTCCACAGGGGTATCCTGTTCTCATTCCGCTAACCATAGCTGGGGTATAGGTGTTAAGCTGTGTTAATTATTATTCTATGTTACTGCTGTCCCTGACCAAGATTGAACCTGCAGTCTAGAGATAACTGTCACTTAGAACTGTCATAACCCAACGCCTTTACCCACTATGCAATATGTCTAATTAGATAAAGATGAGGACAATAGTCTGAATAATCCAAATAATACAAATTATCAGGTCTCATCTCAAAAATTCAGAGAAATACAGAAGTGTTTGTTACACATCAGTTAGTTTGGACCATAGATATAACTTACTTGCTGTCCTAAATATGGCGATACACATCCCTTTCTTTTAGGCTTAAAAAACAGGAGAATAAAATGTGTATTATACAAGAATTATTATGGTAGTAGAACATAATAGACGACCAATAGGTTTAAAGGTTCTGTTTTGTCTGCTAAGTTAGATTTGCTTTATTTTGTAAATCTGCTTTAATAAAAACAAAAAAAAAAAAAAAATAAATAAAAAACCTCTTGCATAATAAACACTAGTCATAAATGTTATTTATTCAACAATTGTCATTCCTCTTATCTGTCCTTTAACTCTGCTGGTAGTCGAGTTGTCAGGGCACCTGGTGGTGGTGGTGATACTGATACTGATACTACTTCTTCTTGATATTGTCATCAGGTGTGTCTTTGCAAGTTATATCCTGATTGAATTAATGTATCTCCAGGTCATAGATGAATTGTCCTTCAACTATAAGGTATACTGTGTCTCTCTATATTAAGACATCTGCTCTTGTCAGGTTGTGTTGAGATTTATACTATTGAATCACTAATAACATTAAAAATACATTGATGTGTATTTTTTGATTACTGATCTTAAGGGACTTCAAGGCTGGAGCTTGGCATTAAATGACCCTCAGAGGTTGATATGCCGTTAAACAAAACTCAAACTCAAGGCTGGAGCAAATTTCAGTTTCTTTTTTTCTTTCCTGTAAAATTTTTTGCAATTTTTTTTTTGTAGTTCATTATTTGTATGTAAAATAGTTACATGTAAATGCATTTTGTATAAAACTACTCACACCCTCTCTCTTATATTCTACCATGCCCGTGGTGTAATGGTTAGAGTCATAGGAAATGGAATCGTCAATGCGAGTTCAATTCCTGGACGAAGCTGTTTGCATTTCACATGGTGCTAGTACCCTTGGGAAAGGTATGAATCCAATTCTCCCTCCAGCTATGGGTAAATAGCAGGGCAGACTGGGCTCTTTAACCATAGCTAGGTAACCTGCCTAGAAGAAGGAAAACTCTGAATTCAAACATGTTAAACTCCACTTGAAAAATTGACCTTTTGTCGCATTCTGCTCGTGTGGAGGGGTTGGTAAATATATATACCCTACCATTTTTTATTTTTTTATTTTTTAAGAAAAGAAAAAAAAAAGTTTTTGTTTTACTCTCAGTGAGGAAACGATTAGTTTTTTTTTGGGGGGGGGGGTAAGCTTGAAGTTTTGGATAGACTATATAGATAATAACTTGGAAATTAAAACTATATCTTGCTTCTGATAGTTTCACATTTGGATGATCATCAGCAGTACGATTATAAAAATGTAGCAATGTGATTTGATTTCTATGTTAAAGTTTGTGTGTGTGTATATATATATATATATATATATATATATCTCAGTTACTTGTAAATCCACCAAGCAAACAAATATATTTACTTCTGGATTTTATTAAAACCGCTCAATATAAAGAGCGAAATATATGTTTTAAAAACAAATGGCTTAAAATCTTCGGACGGCAGTTTCTCGCATTAGCGCAAATCTTCAGGGAATTCCCTGAAGATTTGTGCTACTGCGAGAAACTGCCGTTGGAAGATTTTAAGCCATTCGTTTTTAAAATGTGTATATATATACATACATACACACGCACACACAGATGTATAATTTTTTTCCAGTTTGTAAAGCATTTCTCTACACTATGAGCTTTCTGAACTGTGTTGATAATCTTGAAGTGTGTCATGGAATTGAATAAATTATTATTTCTTTTTATATCCATTTTCAATTATATATTTGTCTTGAATAACTAAAAAACTGGATTAATGTGTTGCAAAAGATTTTATTTTTCAACATGTTTGTTGCCAATGCAAAAAGTTTGTTCATTGGTTGTTGTTGTTATAGTTACATTAAAGTTGATTTCAGTCAATGAGTTCATGTTTTGTCATATAAAAGACAGATTTGGCTTTTATTCTATTGTAGTCTTAAGTGAGTTTTTTGTTTTGTTTTATGTTTACACATTGTTAGGAACAGTTTTAGGGCTTCTGACATTGTACAAATATAAAAGGGTTTATTTAAATCTAAAAAAATGCTGGTTGTGATTTACTTTTTGTGGTAGGTTTTATTTCTGAACAATTTATTAGTATGTAAAAAAACATAATTAACTAAAATAAACCTTTAAAAAAAATCCTTCAGTTTGGTGTTATACAAACTTTATAGGTGTTGTGCGCAGCACAAACCAGATGTACTATGAAATTTTGTCTCAACTCCTTGTGAGATTTTTAACTCAAGATACTATTTCAAAGGAAACGGTGGAAACTATGTATTAGGATATCTTCATAGCCAAATTCCTAAATTTTGCAGTTGTACCTTATATATATATATATATATTTACGAACCCCTCCGCATGAGCAGGATGCGACACAAGGTCAATTTCTTAAGCAGATTTTAACAGGTTTGAATTCAGTTTTCCTTCTCCTAGACTGGTTGCCTAGCCATGATTAAAGAGTCCAGTCTGTGCTGCTATTTACCCATAGCTGGAGGGATAATTGGATTCATACCTTTTCCAAGGGTATTATCGCTAAATGAAATTCAAACAGCTTCGTCCAAGAATTGAACTCTGATAGACGAGTCCATTTTCTACGACTCTAACCATTAGACCACGCGCCTCCATTGTACTTTATATGTTTGTTGTCTTGCAAAATTGGATGTATAGTCTAAGTCAATCATGGATAAAGTTTGTCCCAAATTGCTTTCTGAATGGCTCATGTAAGATTTCAATTTTTATAGAAAAAATCTTTTTACTGAATAGAAAAACAAATCAACTTTTCTCTATTTCTAAAGCAGATGCTTACACACACATATCGTCTTTTGTAGTGAAAATGATTGAATTACCTTCAACTTAAAATTACCTTGAATTTGTTTTTTGTTGTGCGGCCAAGTTCACTTTCTATGATAATAACCATTACACCATGAGTACCTCTTTCATTTGTCTTTATTCTCACGGCCCCACCCCTCTGACTTGGAGTGGTAATAGCTGTTAGGGTTCCAGTTAAGAGTCAAATAGATTTTTCATAAATCTAAATATGTGTAATTCCCTAATCTTTAGGCATAAAATAACCCTAGAAGAGTTGACATGTTATTAAAATCAGTCAAAGAACTCTGCATCAATGACAAGGAAATGGATGTGTTATTGTCATTAGTACCTTGATGATGATGATGACTGCATGCCCATTGATTTTTCATCTCTTGGAATTGGACATTAAACTTATTAAGCATAGAAGTAAATTTCTAAGTGTTCTTATATTGTATTGACCTTATATCTCTTCATTCTGTTTAGTTCCTCCACAGCTGAAACAATGTGTCATGGTGTGTCACTTTTGAAACAGATGTGAAAGTTTTTACAAGTTATGACACACAAAGCTAACTACACTGTGTGACTGTAAAGTGGACTTTAAACAACAACAACAACAACAACAACATAGCCTCATGATTATAATTCAACAACTTCTATATAATCAAACCTTTTTTATGCTTACATTGCAAAGAGAATTAAGTAGATTTATTAACTAGGTTCCAAATTTCAAGAGACTTCACCAATGTTGAGGAACCCTTTCATGCTCAAAAAGGCCACATTTCAATTTATTGTCAACTGATAAAGCAGCATTCAATAAATTTCTAGGATGCTGACAACAAAATCTAGTTTACACTTTTATTATATCAACAGAGCGTAGAATACACTGACTGTATCCCATGCAGAAGGGTAACATCCCACCCTCAAGGAGTGTCCTGGGTATGGCACTGCATCTGATAGTGAGGTTCCAGTTCTGGGAAGTGTTGAGTATCTCTTCACTGCCATTACTCCCAGGTCCACTCTGACCCAGAATGGTAGTACCTGTTAGGGTTCTATATATGGGTCAAATAGATCTGTTTGTAAATTATTAGTATTGGATAGGAATATTTGATACCTTATAACTGTAAATTATTTGTATTAAGAATAGTTACTTGAAGCTATAATTATTTACTCAGGATTAATATTATTAGTTACCTTGAAACCATATAACTGTGTGCAAACAAATGATCATTATTAAAAAGAAATAATTACTTGAAACCGTTAGCTCAGTTGGTAGAGCGTTTGGCTAGAAACCACAAGATTCCTAGTTCGATACCAGCCCTTTCCAACTCAGTATATGAGTAGCACAGGGATCTGTGAGGAGTTGATGTAGGTGTGGCGCTCTACCTCAGAAGTGAAAACAATCTCCTTGGTCTAGCACTAGTGAAAAGGGGATCAACTCCCTCGCTGATTGGCTGATACTGACTTTAGGCTACCCTGATGACTTTACTTACTTAGATAGGAATACTTAAAATCTTACAACCGTGTGCAAATTATTTGTATTAGATATGTGAAAAAAACTGATAGATATGAAAAATAAGTTATGAAGAGGGTTTATTCATATTTGAAAAATTTAGTTGGCATTTAAAATGTTCCGATTATTAAATAAATATATATATATAATCTTCATCAGGACATTGATTTGCTTGGTGATCATGGGCATATTTATTTTTCAAATGATACAAGAATAGGGGTGTAGAAAGTTTTATATATTTGATTTAGTTTAATAATGAAAATACAGATTCTAACTGGTTGATTCTAATTTGCGTTCCTTATTTGAAAATGTGATACTGTTATATTGTAGTCCAACAGTAAGTAATGAATAAATGCAGGAGACAATATTATTATTTATCAACTATAAGTATTTTTTTATTTATTTATGTTCAAATCATATACACTAGTTATCAGTCTAGTCCATTGTGTCAGTGAGGGGGTGTTCTTATAACTCCACAGCATCTCCCCTTTTTTGAAATTTCACTTCCTCCGGAAGTCACATATATTTTTTTTTTCTTTTTGGGGATCAATGTCCAAAGTTGAAGATGGTTGTCTTTTATGCTTGCTAGAGCGTTTCTCTTCTGGTGCAATTTTAGGTCTTGGGACTTCAAACAAATCATAGATCACCATAATTAGGTTCTTCCCTAATATAATTTGGTTCAGATGTATAGCTCTTTTTAAGCTGGTTATGGTCTTTTGCTAATCCATTGGGGGCGGGGGGCGGTCCCTGCATTAGTTTGAATCTCATCCTCGTTGCCAATCTGTTATATCATAGTCTGACAGTAAGTAATGAATAAATGCAGGAGACAATAAAGTAAAGTCGTCAGGGCGGCCTAAAGTCGGTATCAGCCAATCAGCGAGGGAGTCTATCCCCTTTTCACTTGCGCTAGACCAAGGAGATTATTTTAGTGTCCGAGGTGGAGCAGCACAGATCCCTGTGCTACTCATACGCTGAGTTGGCGAGGACCGGTATCAAAATAGGAACCTTGTGGTTTCTAGCCGAACGCTCTACCGACTGAGCTAACCCGGCCCAGGAGACAATATTAGACGTCAACTATAAGTATTTTTTATTTTTTGTTGGCATCCTTCCGTTTACTAAAGACGATGGTGTAGTGTCCACTTTAAAAACATTTTTTTTTTTATCTGTAACTGTATGAGTGGCTGAACAGGTCAATTTTTGAATGGCAATCTCTGGTTTAGTGACTGCAAACAAACTGATGCTTGCTGAAGTTGCTGTTGTCTCTCCTCCTTTCTAGCTCTCTTTTCTGTGGCGGCTTCTTTCCTCTCTTTTTTTCACTCCTTTTTGTCCCTTGTTTGACGAGGAGGTGCCAGGCTGCACAAGCCTCCCATGTGTTGGTCTTGATGTGGTATGTCTTCATGTCCCTCTTGCAGACATCTTTATGTTCAAAATATATATATGCTATATATAGTCTTTTCATACTAGTCCATTGTGTCAGTGAGGGATGTTTTTATAACTCCACAACAGATACATGATTGGAATTTTATGTTCACTGGATTTCGTTATAAATGTTATTTGAAATTTGAAACTTAAGAATTAATATATCAATTTTTAAGTTTCAAATTTCAAATAACGTTTTGCATTTATAACGAAATCAAAATATATTAATTTTTGAATTAATAATACTACTACTGTTCTTCTACAAAGCTGGCTTTGGCCTTAAATAACCCACAAAGGTTGAAAGCAAAGAAACTAAACTAAACCAGTCCTTTTCTGTGTTACAGCCAAAAGAAATTACCTGTCTCCTTTCACAGTCTGCAAAGGTGAGCATTATAATCAATTATGGATGACTGAGAGACCCAAAGGAGAGCCTCTGTTATGCTTCAACCAACACTGGATGGATGATGCAAGAGATTTTTGAAACATTACTTCTGTCCCATCATTATTCCACACAAGACCTGAATAAACCAATCTTCTTGATCTTATATGATCAAATTACCCAGGAGAAACACTTAGTGTAGCAGTTACTGTTGTAGGAAATGAAATTGGCAATCAGAGTTCAAATCCTGGATGAAGCTTTTTTTGCATTTCACTTTGCACTAATGCCCTTTGAAAAGCTGATGAAGAGGAGAGAAAAAAAAGAAAAAATATGAGGCAGCAAAAAAGGAAGTGGTTATTTCCTATAACTCCAGTCTAAAAAAGGGGAACCACTCTGAATTAATTTTATCTGTTAATTAATCTACCTATTATTTTCCCATTAAACTAACCCTAAACCCAACTCTAACCCCGTCTTCTTTTTTTCTAGTAGATCAATAAATAAATAAATAATTTATAAAATTCATTCAGAGTGGTTCCCCTTTTTTAGGTTGGAGTTATAGGAAATAACCCTGTAACCCATGGTGCTTTCTGAATGGCCCACTTAAGATTTCATTTTTTTTTTAATAGAAAAAATGTTTTTACTGAATAGAAAAAAAAAAGATCTTTTCCCTATTTTTTTTTTCAATGCAGATGCTTATATGTTCTTCTCTAGTGAAAATTGTTGAGATTTGTTCAGCATAAAATTACATTTAATTTTTTTAAGTTTTTTTGCTTGATGATGAGCCATGTCTCATATGCAGTCCACTTTTCAAAAAAGGTTGCCCATGTCTGACTTAAAATACACTGACTGTATCCTCTGCAAAGAGGTGCAAGACACCCTCAAAAACAGGTGTCCTGGATCTGTCACTAAACTGTAATTGATTGTGATGTTCCAATTCTAAAGATCTAGGGATTTATTATGCCATTACTCCCAGTTTCACTCTGATCCCCCAGACTTCATGTGGGAGTCCTATCTATGGATCAAATAAATTGGGGGGAAAATCATTTCTATTGGATAGGAATACCTGATATCATATAACTGTGTGCAAAAAACTTTTTTTAAAAATTAAAAAAAAAACTTAAAAAAAAAAGTAAATATAAACGTGGTGTGTGTGTGTGTGTGTGTGTGTGTGTGTGTGTGTGTGTCCCATGGTGAAAACTGGCTAATGTGCTGGACTGTGTCATCGTGGTAAGTGAGTTTAAAGTCCAATTGTGCTATTATGTTAACTTTCAGATTAATACCTTTGTGAAAGGTATGAACCCCCCCCCCAGCTATGGATTAAATGACTTTGGCATTAAATAACCCATGAAAGCTGATATGTCATTAAAAAGCAAACTAAATTAAACATACAATGTATGCAATTCCTTAACCTGTAGGCATTAAATAACCCCAGACATGTTGACATCAATCATTAATCAATCCAATTGAGCTCTCAATAACTGTTAAGGTTCCAGTTGCTAAGGACTGTGGAGAACCCCTTCATTGTCATTACTCCCAAGTAGCATTCTAACTGGGAGTGGTAGTACTTGTTTGGGTCCCATTTATGGGTCAAATAGATCTGTTTGAAAATTATTTGTATTAGATAGAAATACTTGATGCCAATTAACTGTGAATTGTTTGTATTAACAATAGTTACTTGAAACTATAATTGTTTACTAAGGATTATTATTATTAGTTACTTGAAACTATATACAAACATCATAAAATATGTTCTTAATTGTGCTTACACATTATTTGAAATGAACTTAATTGTTATTAAGAACACATTTTATGATATTTTCGTGTTAAAACATGCAGTTGCATTGATTCAAAAAATTTGTATTTTCAGTGTAGATTTATGGTGAAATGAAAATGGCCAACCAAAACATATGGCTTCCTCAAAGTGAAACAAACAAGGGGAGGTTACTCTCATTTATGTAACTAATGTTCAGATTACCAAAAAAATTACAAATATACTAAACATAGGTTTGCCATTAAAATAATGGAGTGGAAACACACTGACTCTCTAGTAAAGAAAAAGTTCTGGGCACAGCTGTCAGTAAAGAAGGTCATGCTGACATTCTTCCTGGACATGAAAAGACTTGTCATTATTGATTTCCTTGAAAAGAGGTGCAACTATAAACTTCCTATAGCCAACTCCTTAGGTAATATTCACCTTATTTGTTGAATGACCCTTGTAATTAACTGAAACCCTATAATTATTGGTATTAGATAGGAACAACTTGAAGCCACATAACTGTGTGCAAATTATTTGTATTAGATAGGAATACTTGATATCATATGAATAAAAATGAAATTTTGTAGGCCCAAATATAAATAAAAATGAAATTTATCAAAAATATTTGCATATTTAATGAGAGGGATGATTATGTTGGCACAAATTGTCAATTCTTGGTGATATTTTTGACAAAGATACATGTAATTCACTTGGCACAACAAGTTTAGAGCTGTATTTGGTCATTATATTGTTGCTAAAAATGCTTTTTTTACATGAATCTATTGTTGCAAAATGTAGCATCATTTTGTCTTTTGAAACAACAATCGATATTCAAAAGTCAACATTTTGGGAGTGGTTGGTATGTAAACTGAAAAGAAAATATAAATTTGTGGTTACTTCACTAATAGGATAATATGAATTTTCAAGACACCCTTGCAGTGTTTGAGGACCTCTGCTGTTTATGTCCCTGGACTGCAGTTTGAAAATTACTGGCTCAGTAGATGGGGTAGGGGTTGTAGCAGAAATAGAATAACAAAAAACATTTAGTGTTAAGTGTTTAGTTTTAAAAAAAAGATGTAAAAAATTTAGTCCACTATGCTGCATGTTGTTTTGAACAAATTCTGAAAGCAACACCCTACAAAACAGCAGCTAGACGGCCACTTACCTCCCATCTCACAAAAGTAAGATGAGCAAGACATGCAGGGCACTGCTGGAGAAATAAGGACAAACTCATAAATGATGTTTTCCTATGGATTCCTGGACATGGACACACCAGTGTTGGCCAACCAGCAAAAACTTGCATTTATCTGCTCTGTGTGGACATTTGATGCCATCTAGACGACTTTCTGAGATTGATGGCAAGAGATAGAGAGTCAAGGGAATCTGTATTATCAGCATGATGATGATGATGATACATAAATTAGAACTAATTTAAAAAAAATATCATCCAAGTAATTTTTAAGAAAAATAGAATGAAACTGATTAACCAATTTTTATCTCTACTAAATCAATAATTTGATATATTAATCAAAAAGAAAGAAAAGATATATTTGATCTCACAAGTGGGATCAGATAGGTCAATCCATTAAAAAAAAAAGTGCTTTATTGTCAAGGCTTAGAATATGTTGACTGTACCCTCTGCAGAGGGGGTAAGCCCTCTAAGGGGTGGCTACTGGCTATGACTCTAAACTTCATATGGTAGTGAGGCTCCAGTTCTGAAGATCTGGGAAGTTTGGAGTACCCCTTCATTGCCATTACTTCAAAATCCACTCGTACCCAGAATAGTAGTACCTGTTAAGGTCCCATCTATGGGCCAAATAGATCTATCTAAAAATTATTTGTATTAGATAGAAATACTTGACGTCATAAATGTGCAAAATCTTAAGAAACTACACAAATAAATGTTAATGAAAACTTACAATGTATGCAATTCCCTAACCTCTAGGCATAAAATAACCCTAGATGGGTTGACAGGCTATTAAAATCAATCAATCAACCATTTAAAAAAATATTTCTCCCTATTTTAGTTTTAATGACAAACTAAAAGTTAATTGATTATTATGCTCAACAAATACAATATCAAAATGAAATTATCAGAAGTTTCCTAGGTAACAGCATTTTCTTTGGTAGGGTATATGCGTGTGTGTCTATGCAGAAATCCAAAAGTACATCTACTTGACCCCACTCTATCTTATTAAAATGTTTTTATGATATGCTATAATTTTTAAAATAAACTATCAAAATGATAATAAAATTCTTTGTACATTGTGGACTGCTTGATCCACAATTTCTCAGATTTTTCCTATTTGTTTAATCATAGAAGGTGTTTGTGCAAAGAATCTTGAGACAATGCTGCTATTTGTAGATTTCTTCAAGGCATTCGACTCCATGCACAGAAAATATAGCAAATGCTACTAGCATACGGCCTCCCCAAACCAACAGTTACTGCTATAATGATGTTCTACAAAGACACTAAAGCAATGGCATGCTCACCTGATGGTGACACAGATTTCTTTGACATTGTCACTGGAGTCCTACAAGGAGATACGTTAACACGATATATATTTATAATATGCCTAGACTACATACTTTGAACATCATTAGATCCCATAAAAGAAAATGGCCTCACTTTTAAAAAAAGCAAGAAGCTGACGATATCTCATGGAAACTATTACAGATGTTGATTACACAGATGATTTGACAGTTTTTGCAATGACACCTGCACAAGCCGAATCCTTGCTACATATCCTGGAGAAGGCTGCATTGGATATTGGCCTCTATGTGAACTCAGATAAAACTGAGTTCATGGGTTTTAAAAAAAAGGAGCCATCTCCACTCAACAGTAATCCTCTAAAGTCGGTGGAACAATTCACATACCTTGGTAGTAATATCTCATCCACAGAAAGCAATGTTAATGTGCATGCATAGGGAAGGCATGGTCTGCTATAGACAGATTATCAATCATATGGAAATTGATCTCACTGACAAGTTAAAGTGACAATTCTCCCAAGCTATAGTTGTATCAGTGCTACTGTATGGCTACACTACTTGGACCCTAATGAGGCACCTAGAGAATAAGCTAGAGTTGCACAAGAATGCTGTGTGCAGTCTTAAACAAATTGTGGAAACAACACTCTACAAGAAAGCAGCTGTACGGTCACTTGTCCCGTATCACAGAAACCATCCAAGTGAGACGTAAGAAGACATACTGGACACTGCTAGAGAAGTGGGGACGAACTCATAAGCGACATTCTCCTGTGGAAACCAGTACATGGACATGCCAATGTGGGCTGTCCAGCAAAGACCTAGATTGACCAATTCTGCACTGATACTGGATGCTGCATACAGGACCTCCCGCAGGCAATGAATGATAGGGACGGTGGGCGAGAGATTGTCATGAATATCCATGCTACTAGTATGACATGATGATGATATTCATCTTGGTTGCTATACTTACAATGTTTTGCCTACTGTATAACCCTTTTTTAGGTACCTTTTGTTATACTCTTTAACCTTAGGGAATTCCCTACTAAACCCTTTATGTGAAGATCACCAAGTATGACAAAAGGTCACCTGAAGAAGGTAGAGAGTATAGCAACCAAGATGAGTATAGCAATCCACAATGTGTAGAGAATAATAATAAAAATGCCTCATCTCAGAAATATAGACAGGTAATAGAATTTTGGGCACATTTTTAATTGCATACTCTGTTGTCTTCAACCGTGGTGTGATGGTTAGCAAGGTAGTCTTGCAGATCCATTTATAGTGAATAGAGAATTCAATCCTTACTGGATGCCCCCATACTTATGACCTTGTGTCACATTCTACCCATGGCGAGCTGGTTGGGTAAATACCGGCTATCTTCCTTTTTTTTTTTTTTTTTTCAGGTTTTTAGATATCAAAATGTAACTTTTGAATTGCAACATAATTTCGGTATTTATATTTTGTATATAAACTAGTATAGTACATGTTAACACAAATTTACTAAAATTGCTACTCAGAATTTCATACTGTAAGGCAATCTTTGGGCAATTAGATATTTAATTGCCTGAAAATTGTCTTATAGAGTAAGGGATGCCATTATAGTATGTGGCCTACCTTTTTGATTCTGTTATAGTATGTGGCCTACCCGGTTTGAATGTGTCCTACCTCAGTAAGAGTATATTTATAGATGTAAGTAGTAGGCAATTTATTGAAACTAATTATTTTTCACATATATTCAATTTCAAGAAATGCAATTCAGTCATAAGCTGTATATAGTAATTAAGAATAATTAAAAAAAGAATTTATCCATAATTTACATGAATCAGAGATCTATTTAATTCTAAAATATTCTAAAATTCTGAAATAGGGTTAGGGTTAACAGTTATTATTATAACCTTATAATATGCTTTTTATGGTAGGCCACATACTATAAGAAACATGATTTTGTAGTCCACATTCAAAAGGTAGGTCACATACTGTAATGGTACTGAGTAAGGATTAGCAATTTTAATAGTTTGTGTTAATAATGATTAGATTGCCCTATTGAGCACTTTTAGTTTTTATACACGGCTCATCAGTTAATTTAATTTTTGATGTATATTGTGTATGTGTGTTTGTGTAAGTGGATGTGTGCACTTGTTAAATATCTGTCACTGGTCCCTGTAACCTAGTTTAGTCATGGGGTTGCTACTTATGTAGTGTGTCTTGGGTAGGGTTAGCCTTGTGGAGCCCATCTCTCTTTAGGTCTACAACTAGTTTGAATTCATTTTTCCATACCAAATGTAGAGTCAAGCCAGCCCTACTATTTACCTATAGATGCAGGGAGAATAGTTGGATTCATACTTTTTCCAAGGCTATTAGTGCTATGTGAAGTGCAAACAGCCTTGTTTAGGATTTGAACTTGGGTTGCTGAATCCCCTTCAGACTGGAGAGGCTCTTGCTGTGTAATGGTTATTGACATAAAAAAATGAACAATTCTAGTTCAAATCCTGGATGAGCCTGTTTACATTTCATGTAGTGCTAATAACTTTGGGAACGGTATGAGTCCATCTATGCGTAAATAGTAGGGAAGACTAGGTTCTTTAACCTTGTTATGACAATCAGTCTACTTTGAGGATTGCTCCTCCTCCTCCTCTTGATATCAATATTTGTGAACTTCTTACAACAATAAAGATGACATATTTTCTATTGATATTTATGCTGCAGATATTCTGAAATCTTAATAATACATCACAATTTTTATTTTAAAAACCTTAAACTAATCTATAATGAAGCTGTATATTAAACTTAACATCTGATGCACACACTGTTAAATTGTTGCAAAGGGATTTGCCTTTGTCTTCACCCTTTACATAAAACACTTGAATGTAATAATATGCATTAAAAGGATATAAAAGAGGATAGACAACATATTGTAAATAGTAATGCTGCGTTTTATGTTCAGAAAATGGACATGTTTACTGAAATGTTCCTTGTGGGGGTATAGGAAATTTGATTGAAATCAAATTGTTAAAAAGGTTGGTAACCACTGCCTGTGATTTGTGTGAAGGTCACCATTATGATGTTAAAGATATTTTTTTTAATGAGAAATACTTGTACCTGGTGTCTTTTCGCAACCAATCTTCTTGAACCTAGTTGTGACCTCCCACAAAGAATTCCTGTCATTTTATTAGATTCATCTAAGCTGCTTAGTTATTTGTTGTTTTTTTCTTTCTTTCATTTTACAATTATATTTAATAAATAAAAAATAGATAATGCTTTAAAGATTGCAACAAGCTCATATGATAACTTCCCAGATCAATGTGTATCTTTTAGAATATTTATTCTTTAAAGTAGTAAGGTTTGAGATTGGTTACATCTTTTGATAATTGTATTTAGTTTTGTATAGAGAGAGATTTTTAAGTCTATCAGCAAGACCTTAAGTAGAAATGATATTGAAATTTTAATAAAATCCATCAGTGAGTTTACTTGTAAAAAATTAATGAAAAAGGATTTGAGTTTCTCATTTGTTGTGTTATGTGAGAGATGCTGTTTTATATCAAACTTGTTAAGAATTAGATACAAGTCTCTGTGATCTTGATATAATGGAGTAAGTATCTGAATTCAACTTTGTAACTAATGCCTTTATTGAAACTTGTAAATTTGCTGCCCTAGGCTGTTGGTCACTTTGCAACAGGTTTGCTATGTTTATACCTTTAGCCACTTTGTAATTGGGCAATTAGGGAACATTATTTTATCTTTACCCTTGGCCTCCTTTCTTAAAAAGTACCCTTATTAAAAAAATTCTGAATTTGGGTTCTGGTACAATAGCCTTTTTTTTTTCTTTTTCTGGTTCCTTAACTGATTTTTCAAGAATTTTGTGTACAATGTTTATTATAATTGATCAAAATTTTAAAGGGTTAGTATTTTAGAATGGTTTGGTTTTATTAGGAAGGCAAGACACCATCATAAAGAATAGATAATATAAGTTTGACTTACCATGGCTTGTTTGTTTGGTTTGCTCTGGTCACATTTTTATCTTTAAACCATTATCTTTTACATTAGAGCACTTAAATCTTACATCTTGCTTTTTGCATAATACATATTAACTATTACATTATTACAGATTTGCATTATATACTCTATAATACATATTACTTATTATAACCTTTGTCTATTATTGTTTAACTTTTACCTAATATATTTTACACATCGCCCTTTTCTTTTCTTTTTTTATTCATCATTCAGTGAAGATGAGTGGGCCATTTAGAGAAAAAGTTACAAATTTTCTCCTGATGGAATAAGCCATTTTATATATATATATATATATATTGGTTAGGAGGTTGATTTAGAAGGCTATCACAATGCAGGTGTAAAGAAAAAAATAATAATACAGTAACAATGGTGTTGTGTGTTAACCTGTATTTAATTCTTGAATTTTCAAGATAATATTTTTTTTTCAAAAGATCACTGGAACTGAAGCAGTCTAGTTATATATATATATATATATATATAATATATATATATATTATGTTTTGTTGCATAAGTAAAAATTTTGTAAGTCAAATCTTCAAAAATATCACATTAAACACTTTCTTTATCCGTAGTTATCCATTTTTATGAAACGCTTTAATTTTAATTTTTTGTTTGCAGGTTCAGCGGCAAGTGATAACCAACTTGACGACAAGAGACGAAGCATTGGAATACATAGAGAAATTATGTCTCCAGCTTCTCTTCACATTATGTGCCGTGCCACTTCATACGATACAAGACGTCGAAGAACGTGTCCAGAAGGTGATCCCAAGGTCCATCAATGTATGGACCATACAGGAAGCCCAGGGTGCCCTAGAAAAGGGCAAAAAGAATACCCTGGTGCTGCCTGTAGAAAAGGTCCACAACCTCCTTGTCAAGGTCAGTATCAAAAGTGTGTTTTTTTTTTTTTTTTTGAGGGGGGGTGTTATTTATTCACTCGCTTTGTTAATCTACATTGTAGGATATTAACTCTTTACACCTGTGCTTACTTCTAATTGTTTTAATGCAGATGAGAAAGTCTTAGTGCAATAATGTTTTCTATTTTTATTTGTCAAAATGACTGATATTTAATTCTTTAGACTTTTTTGTCTAAATACAAACACACTTTAAAAAAATTAACGGTTATCTTGGAAATCTTTAATTGATTGACTTTGACTACACATCAACCTGTCTATGGCTATTTTATTCTTAGAAGTTATGGAATCACATTCATGTTCATATTTATTGTGCAGTTGTGGCGTTGCCTGTGGAAAGGGGGTGTAAAAGAAAGGTAGTCTCACAGATCTATTATTATTAAATCGCAAGTTTGATCCTTGCAGGATGCCCCATTAGAATCCCTATGTAAAAAAAGACCTTGTGTTGATCCAGACACTCTGAAAAGAAAAATTAATGTATCCTATTTAAAATACTTAAGGAAAAAAATTGCATAAAGTTATCATTTAAATTTGATTTTTTTTATTATCTTCACTCATATAAATCAAATCTTCATTATTTTTGTTCAAAAATCAAGATCTGGTGATAGTGAATGTGTATATATATTTATATTGTCTTTAATAGTTTTATTTTCATAGTTTCCTCTGGACATACATACACACAAACTGCCCTTTATATATGTATAGATGTTTTTAGCTTGTAAGCATAAAACATCCTGGAAGATAAATTTTTGTCTTGAACTCAAACAGACATTGAAGCAATAAATTGTCAACGTTGTTGTCTGTCACTAACCTCTTTGAGCTGATATGTTTTGTTCTCCCCACATAATTTTTTTGTAACAGACATTATGCTTCTTCAACTTTTCTGTCTAAATTAAATGAAGATCTGTTTTTCTGTTGTTCAGAATTGTAACCTTTGAATTCTTCTTTGACATTAAGGACAATGTCCAGTTTAATTGCAACAAGTTAAACAACATTATCAAAGTCAATTTCTTTTGCTGCATTTTTTGAAAATAGAATCCAATTCGAATTTTGCTTGACTTATTTATTTTCATAGAATTTATTACAAGATTAGAAACCTAAGCAAAAGAAAAGATGAACTTATTAAAATTGAATTGAATTAAACCGATTGGAATGCAAGAAGAAATGGCGGAATACACAGATCAATACAATGTTTTCTTCAGTTAATTCTGTTTAGTATTAATGTAATGTCTTCAGATAATTCTAATAAATAACTTTGGAATATCAGAATACCTTTTGACAGGGATCTATCATGATGTGGGTGAAGAGAGGAGATGTATGTATGTAAAGGGAGTAGTGAGGGAAGGGACAACATTAACGCTAGTCATCTGCTGGATCTGATATATAAATATATTCTAACAGGATTGGGAAAAGAATTTGGGAAATTTGTGCAAAAATTGAAGAAGATCATGAAATTTATAATTTAGATAAATTTTGACATTAAATTCAGTGTCATTAATGTATTCAACACCATCAAAAATATAGAAATTGATATATAAATCTTGATTTTTGGATAAAAATATCAAAAGTTATGAAAAAATCTGTTTTTCTTTGTTACAATTTAAAAGCCAAAATGTTGTGAGAACTGATAACATTTTTTTTTCTGTGATAAACTTTTAATTATTTAATAATGACATTTATTGAGTACAGTGCTCAGGTTCACCACAACTCATCAAAGTCTCATGTCTAGTACATAGAATAATGTATTAGTGTCAGGAACATGGATAGCATACAGTAATAATATACATGTGTATGGAGGGGGTTATCAGGTATAGTGTTGGAGGATTACAGGAAGCATGGAGGCTCCTTAAAAATATCTACAAAATATTTAGATTGTGATGGTCTGCAACTCATGAACAGGCACAATTTTGTAAGATTTTTGTTTTATTGCTGACTCAAGCTTCAAATGATTACAAAGAAAAAAAAAAGTTCTGTTGTTATTATCTAAGCTTTACTTAGATATGGTAGAAGGTTGGATTTATGGGGCAATCAGTAAGACTCCCACCGTGTGGGTGAGGCTTAGAATATGCTGACTATCCCCTGCAGAGGGGTAAGATCCCACTTCTAAAAATAGGGTGTGTTCTGGGTAAAACATGAAACTGCATCTGATGATGAGGCACAAGTTTATGAGATCTGGGGAATGTGGAATACGCCTTCATTGCCATTACTCCCAGGTCAACTCTAACCCAGGGTGGTAGTACATGATAGGGTACTATCTATGGGTCAAATAGATCTGGTTATCTGGTTATGATACTAAACTAATCTGATGGTTAGGCACCAGTTCTGTCTATCTGAGGAGTGAAAATACTCTTTCATTACTCCCAGGTTCACTCTAACCTGGAGTGGTAGTACCTATTAGGATCCCATCTATGGGTCAAATAGATCTGTTTAAAAAAACCTCTAATGAATGCGATTCCCTAACCTCTAGGCATAAAATAATCCTAGATGAGTTCACATGTAAATAAAATCAATCAATCAATCCTGTTAGATTTTTGAGAATAAATTATCACATATTTTATTAAGAAAAAGAAGGATCCTAATTTTAAAACCATCAATTTTGTACTTGTAAAATCCCATCCTATTAAATATCGCTATGCATCAAGTTCCTCTTGACACAATTGCTAAGATGTGGCCTTCACATTAGAAATTGCTCTGACCATTGTTTTGTGTAATGATTAAGTAACGTTTCATGTAACGATTGCTTTTTTCCATTGGATCCTTGACATTTATAATAGAATCAAGTTAAAGTAAGGCCGTGGTTGTGGCAGTGATAGAAGAATTGGAATAAAACTGCTGGGCTGTATGCCAGTGGCTGGAGGCAGTTGGTCAACGAAGACCATTGTATTGATTACAGAATGCCTCATGGCAATCATTTATATTTGGAATGGAGCAGGGAAAAGGCTGTCTAGTTCCTTTACGTATCTTTTAATATAGGAATGCTTTTTTTTCTTTTTTTTTTATTAAGCCTTTTGATTAACAAGTTTAAATTAGATGAGCAGATTTTGGAGACATTGCTGTTTAAAAATTGGCAGATTATCCATCTTGCTATTTCTTTAATGAATTGCATAATTATAATCCCACATTGTCTGGGGCACTGTGACAGTTGCATAGTCTTTGTAGTTGCTGAGTGACCCTGAAATATGGAATATAGCCCAATGGTCATTATATCTAGTGTTGGGCATTAATGGATATTCTATTGTAAACACTTCCAACTGCTGAAGCATTTTTGCATGCAGTCCTTCATATCCATATATTGATGGGACTTGGATCTTCAACCTGGAAATCATGAACGGTCAACTTGGCAAACATCAAAGCCAGGAATTCTCCAGACGACATTGTCTACTCGGATGAATCAAAAATCCTTTAGCAGCTGTTATGTGTTTTACTCAAGATGGTACCATCTCCTCATTAAATGACAAACCTCTGAAATTAGTAGACCAGCTTATATATCTTAGTAGCAATATCTCGTCTACTGAAAGCAATGCTAACATACAGATAGGTAAAGTGTGGACTGCCATTGACAGGTTGACAAGCATAAGGTAATCTGATCTCTCTGATAAAATAAAACAAAAATTCTTCTATGTTGTAACTGTGTCAGTACTACTGTATGGTTGCACCATTTGTACTTTATTAAAATGTCTGGAGAAGAAGAAGTTAGATAGGAACTACACATGCAATATGTTTTGAACAAATCTTGCAAGCAGTACCCTACAAAATAGCAGGTGTATGACTACTTACCGCCCATCTCCTAAACCATCCTAGTAAGTCAAGCAAGACATTCTGGGTACAACTGGAGAAGTGAGGACAAACTCATAAGCAATGTTTTTTTATGGACTCCTACACATGGACACACCAATGCTGGCCAACCTGCAAAAACTTACATTTATCAGTTTTGTACAGAAACTAGATGCCATCTAGAAAACTTATCTAGAGTGAGGGATGGATGGTGAGAAAGAGTCAAAGGAATCTGGTGTCAGCACACCATGATGATGATGATACAGAAAAATGGTGCATAACAGTTGTAACCAGGGATGTCCAAGATATAACCCTCAAGGCCAACCTGAAATGAGCACATCTGTGCCCCAGGAATCTTTAAACTGCTTTCTTTAACAGAACCATCTGGTGTGTCCTAACTAGGAGGGTATTATCCAACTTTGAGGATGATTGCTGCCAACTACTGGTGTTTGCTCCTATCTGGACAGATGATATCCCTAGTGCAACTGCAGGTGTGCATCAAACTTTGGTCTTTGAAGCCATCTTCGTTCTTATGTATGATATATATATATGCACAATGCATTTCTTTGAATTTATGAGATGAGGCTTGATAATTTTGAGTTTGAGAAGAAATAACTGATGAAGGCCAGAGGGCACATTGGCTGAAACATTGGGCAGATAACAATAAAGATGGGGATATTAGTCCAAATAATCCAAATAGTACAAGGCATTATCTTCCTCAGTCACTGAGAGACAATCATAACAATTTTTCATAAATATTTTTCACCATGAACATCATAGATTTTATAGGACTTAACTTTTGAACAAGAGTGGGATTCATTTGAGAGTCTTTTTGGTAAATTATAGGCAATGATCTATGTATAAACTTTATTAGAACAAATTTTTGAATCATATTAGTGTCGTGCTGGCTATGACACTAATCTGCAGCGATTTTTGAGATTCCAGTTCTGGAGCTTTGAAAAATGGAGAGTCACTCCTTCATTGTCATTGCTCGTGGGTCCAGTCAGATCCAGAGTGGTAGTATCTGGTCCCCTGTATAGGTCAAATAGATATGTTTGAGATTGGTATTCCCTGCAGAAAGATAAGACTCCATAAAAAATGGGTTGTCCTACACTAGACTGTATCTGGTAGTTAGGCTTCAGTTTTAGAGATCTGCCTCATAGTGGTAGTACCTGTCAAGGTCCCATCTATGGGTCAAATAAATCTATTTGGAAATTATTTGTATGATATTGGAATACTTGATGCCATATAACTGTAAATTTGTTCTAAGAATAGTTACTTGATACTATAATTGTTTACTAAGGATTGTTATTAGTTTCTTGAAACCATAAAGTTATTTACTAAGCTTAATTTAGATGTGGCACAAGGCCAGAAGTATGGGGCACCCAGTAAGAATCGAACTCACAATGGTCTGCAAATCTAATCATTACACCACGTGTATAACTGTGTGCAAACAAATGACTATTTTTAAATAGAAATAATTACTTGACATCATATAATTATAAATATTAAATAAGAAAACTTGAAACCATACAACGGTGTGCAGATTATTTGTTTTAGATTGAAATACTTGATATCATATAACAGTAAATTGTTTGTAATAAGAATAGTTACTTGAAGCTATAATTGTTTACTAAGGATTATTATTAGTTACTTGAAATCATATAACTGTGTGTGTAAACAAATGACCATTATTAAATAGAAATAATTACTTGAAACTATGCAAACAAATGACTGTTAATATTTGATAAGAATACTTGATATCATTTAACTGTGTGCAAAAAAACAAACTCATGAACCATTACACAAAAAATGTGAATATGAATGTACAATGAACACAATTCCCTAACCTCTAGGCATAAAATATCTGTAGATTGGTTGATATGCCATTGAAATCAATTGATTATTTCTTACTTTGTATTTATATTGCCAAAAATCCAATTTTGCTTCCATGTGTATAAAATTATGAAAATATATTCTTGTTCGCTTAATTTGGTTCTACAGGTTTTATTAATCTTTAAGTTTTATTATTTATAATCTTTATCTATTTGTAAAATGAAATAAACATTTGGATTTCTATGCATTTTGTTGGCTGCTTCAAGTCAAAAATAGACATATCTATAAAACAATTAAAAAGCTGGGAAAAATTTGGCTCAGGACCACCCTCGGTGACAGCAGGCTCTCCGTAGAGGATTGTTTGTGTTTGAAGCCAAGAAGTCCAGAAGAAAGCAGCAGCAACAAAGCACCGGCACATCAACATCTTTAGGGACAGCCTTCACCTGTAACATCTGTGGTTGAGAATGTTTTTCAAACATTGGACTTCACAGTCACAGGAGGCGCTGTAACTTCAGAGGCATGCCAATAAAAAAAAAAAACCCTCGAAAAGCAAGTCAAAAATAGGAATATCTATAAAACAATTAAAAAGGTTTTAGATAAGTATAAATTAATGAAATGTGTTTACATGTAGGTAAAATGACAATAAACTTAAAATATATTTTGTAAAATGTAAATTTCAAATGGGGAAAAAAACCCCCATTGAAATAGATGTGTAAATAAAAAGGTTTTAACAATCTACTGTCAGTTGAAAGTGTTTAGATGTTGTTTGTTTTTCTCTGGATGTAAAAATTGTGATTTTTTGTTTTTCAGGAGGTGTTCCGCTACAAAGTAGACTTTCAAGTAACCCTGTACATAGTTGCTGTCCTAGAATATATTGCTGCTGACATTCTTAAGGTGAGAGAGAGAGATGTTTATTTTTTCCTCTTTCTGTTCCTCTTCTTCCCACCCTTTCACTCTAACTTACTTTTCTTAAAAATGATAGAAATTTAGCATCTTGTATGGGCAAATGAAATATTAATCCTGGATGACACACATAGGATTTGTTAATACAAGAAAGGAAGTGTGTATTGTGTAATGATTATTGTTGTAGGAAATGGACATGATAACATGGACGAGGCTGTTAACATTTCACATAGTACTAATACCCTTAGGAAAGGTATGAATCCAACTATTCTCCCTCCAGCTATGGGTAAAGAGTAGAGTATACTAAGCTTGGTATGGCAAACGTTTTAGAAGGAAAATTCTAAATTCAAATCTGTTTTGCTTTGCTTAAAAAATTGAACTTGTGCCACAGCCTACTCATGTGGAGGGGATTAGTAAATACATGTAATATAGCGGGGCTTGTCACCGTGCCTCAAAATTCACGGCATTAAAAAGGTATTTGTAGTATTATATTATTATCATTGAAGTCAGTTAGTCTACTGTTGGTTTTAATAACAGCAGCTAAGTAGAACTCAAGCAGTGTCCAAGACAGCTGGTATAAATAGGAATCAAGAATGATCCATTCATGAATCTGGGTGATTTGGGTGATTCCACTCCTTGAGTTCTGATTGGCTGCTTGACTGCTTGATTTGAATGACATTGTGGAGTCTTATATATACTTTGTCATTTTGCATTATTCTTCAATTATCATGGTACCAAAAGGGTATTTGTTACGCGGCGGTCATCATTGTCGATAAAAAAAGGTACAACATGTGAGATATATCGTCACAATGGTTTAGCATTTATTTTCGGGCTCGTGTCGTGGGCTGTTTCGGAGAGAAGGAAAGGCAGAGAGAAAGAGAGGGAGGACACTGTTAAATTCCTGTACCTTTTAACATAGTATTAACTACCTCGCTGTCTCAAACTAGGGACCAGCAGACCTGCGTCCGAACTCTACGCCGCCGGAAAGCAAAAAGAGGCCGATCTTGTTGTTCTTCATTCCTTGTCACCAGGTGACTTCCGCTTCCAGTCAACACACGACTTCCGGCGTCATTCCAATTCCTCTTCCAGGGGGTCATACCTCGGTCAAATTACCGGCAACCCATTGTGTGTCCACTCCTCCTTTTTTTTTAACCTTTACTTTCTCTTATTTCTTCTTCCTCTCTTTCTATAGCAGTCCACCCACAGTTTTATTTCCACTATCAAACTCCGGTGGACCTTCATAATCATATTATAATACATACAAGGACGGAAATTTTCTAATATTATTTGACCAAAAGAAGTTTAAATTGTTATACTTATCATCATCATCATCATCATCATCAGATTGTGCTGATTCACTCTTTCCAAATGTCCCTATCAGTCCTCACCCCTGTGAGGTCCTCTGCATGGCATTTAAAATCTGCACTAAGCTTATTGATGTAGGTCTTTGCTGGTTGGCCTACACTTGTGTGTCCAGATGTAGGTCTCCACAGGAGGATGTCACTTATAAATTCATCCTTGCTTCTCCAAGAGTGTCCAGCATGTCTTATTCGTCTTACTCAAATGATTTGTGTGATAGGGGTCAAGTGGCTGTACAGTTGCTTTCTTGTGGGATGTTGCTTCCAAGATTTCTTTAAGACAGTATGCAGCATCCTTGTGTAGCTCCCATCTAGGTTTCATGCAGCTGTACAATAGCACTGACATGGCTACAGCTTGGAAGAATTTTTGCTTTAACCTTAAATGGCATTAACTCCCCTTTGATTCAAAGATGATATTGAACGCCCTAATCAGTTACAGGCCATGCTGATTGAGCTGAACAATTGAAGTTTGACTGTTGGCAAGATAAATTGCATGGAAACTAAATCCATGCATTCTGAAGGTGTACGACGCGTGTTTTAGTGGTGAGAAGTGATCAAATAAAGGAGGTGAATGAGTATGGCTAATTCTAACAGAGAATATAGATATGCTGAGAAATGGATGTGAAAATCTTGTGGAGAATAAAATCACGGTGGAAAACATTGACCGTAATAAAAGCTGTGTAAGACCCTATGGATGTACCAATCTCTGTTCAATAGTACCATTTTTTTCTGTGGAAGCCAGCACATGGACGGGCCAGTGTGGGCCGACCAGCAAAAACATCTCTGTGCGGATGCAGGATGCTGCATAGAGGACCTCCTGAGAATGATGAGCGATAGGGATGGATGGAGAGAGATTGTCATGGATATCCGTGCTGAAAGCGCGACATGGTGATGATGATGATGAATGATGATTATACTCAATTGAAATGTGGGCTACCACAAAGAAGGAAGAATAGAGACTGGTTATGACACAGAAAGCTATGGAAAGACATCATGCTGAGCAAATCTAAAGTGGGATCATTTGGGAAAGAAGTGGAGTATTGAAAGCAGAAATTCAACTGGACATATTTCAAGGTTCACTCATCACAGGTGGACCTGTATAGTTGTTGAGTGGTATCTGAGAGACCGGTAACAACCACTTGGAAAACCTTCAGGATGATAAGATGAAATTGTCAGACAATTCAGGCTAGTATGGAAAAGAAAGGTGAGATCAAAAATAGAATGGAAGCACATTATAGACAGATGTTGGATAGTCGTTAGACACTTGTTCATAACTCAGCTCCTTTCTGTGTTGTATTGTCATGTCTCTGTTGCCATCTTATCCTAGTCACCGTCTGTTTTTTGTTCTTCCATGTTGAGATTAAAAACAACTAGGACACATTTTTATATGTGCACATAATCACTTTATTTATAACGATTTCTTGTATATCATAACCTGTTGCAATACACAGGTATTAGTTAATTGGAGCATGGAGGAAATCTTAACTGTTATTGTCTGGTGATTCTAACTGACTAATTAAAGTTTTTAACTTCTATAATTTTAGTCACTTGACTTTAAATCGTCCAATGAAAACCAAGCTTTCAACTGACCTTAAACTGTTAATCAAATTGAGTTATATAACGTTTTTTCACTACTGTTTTAAACTAACTACACTACATGCTAATAATAGATTTTGCCAATCTATTATTTAACACAGTGATGTGGAAAACATCAAACAACCTGGAGAATATCAAAATGTAATTACCCCCCCCCCACACACACACACACAAAAAAAGGCCTGCTTTTTTATTTTTATTTTTTATTTTTTAAATATTTTTTTAGCTCTCTAGTGAATGATACATTATTTGTGAGAGTTTCTTTAATTGTGAAGGAATTTTCTTTCATCCTATGTAATTTTGTAAAATTCTTATTAAAAAGATAAATAATTTTATTTGTCCAAAAATAATGAAAACAAAACATTAATTGGATCATCAGTAAGGTTTTAAGGGAGGTAACTCATCACAACTAATTATGACTGAAAATTATTTTAATTCAGCCCTTATCATTTAAGCTTTGATAAAATAACACTAATAACAAGTATTTAAAAAAAAATTTTTTTACAAATTACAAACATAGCTGCAATTATGTAATTGTATATATATATATATATATATATATATATATATATATGAGAGAGAGAGAGAGAGAGAGAGAGAGATTAAAGTGGTAGAAGAAAGACATGTGAGCTTCAGTTAACATAAATGTATGCATTTGTATATGTGTAACAAATATAAGTACAATTTCTTCATGAAGCAACTCTTTTTAAAAAAAATACCAAAATTAATCTTTAGTTTTTCATAAACAGAAGAAAACAATTAGATTTTAAAGTTAAGAAATAAGTTAAACATAAGATAATTTTTTTGTTTTTTTTACATGACACCCCCCCCCCCGCCACGTCTATATTTAATAATTGAAAAGAATACATAACTGTAAATCAAATTGTAGTAACTGTTTTGTTTCTCTCAGTTTATGTAGATTTAAAGTAATTTTCAACCTTAACCTGTCTATAAATATCAATGAAAATGGCCTGTGTTTTTCTTTTCTTTTTTATATTCATTTTGTGCTAGGGTGAGTCAAAAGTTCTGCAATATTTTGCTATGTACTAGTTTGTGGCACATATATTGTTTGATCAATGCAGTTTAAGCTGTGCTAAGTAGTATCATGGTAGTTGGTGTGCTGACATGTTATGCATTGCTTCACTTTGTGGGTGATTTGAATGCTACACAAATAAATGTGCAATGTAGTCTAATTTGGAAACTTTATTAGTTTGAACTGCAGAAGCAACCAAACACGTTGGGCAAAAGGTTATTGCACAGTTGATCACATTACAGTATCCAGATTGTTCAAGGAATTTTGCTTGCGTTACAAGACCCATGACAATCAGACATAGGTAGGCGTACACCATGTGGATTCTAAGGCCATTGAGGCAAATCTTGTGAGGTCAACATCTCACAGTCCAGTGTGGTTCATCATTTTCATGATCTCAGCAAAAGCATCTAGAACTGTCAATTGTGTGTCTCTCCTAACCAAAATATTACAAAACTTTTGACCCGCCCTTGTATTAAAGAAAAATTTAAAAAAAAAAAAAAAAAAGAAGATATTCATGTTTAAATTACAATCATTTATACAAAGTCAGCAAATTGTTTTAATATTGTTTGTTTCCTTGTTATTAATTTATGTCATTATTTTTTTCTTTTCTTTTCTATTTTAGCTGACAGACAACTATGTGAAGAATATCAAACATGGCTGTGTGACGCAGCAAGACATCAATGTGGCCATGAATGCAGACAAGGTAATTTAAATGGACCACTCACCAACACACCCACTACCTACCTACTTACTACTCAATTCTGTCATTTTAGAATTAGTTAAATTGACTGTCCCTTCATCTTTTCCTTTTGTTTTCAGTTACAATATTTAAGTTCTCTGTTGACAGCTTTTAAAACTTTTAGATGACCAAAACTTTTAAATTACCAAAATTTTATTATTTGGAAGAAATCATGTTTTGAATGATATTTACTTCTTTTAGCGCCATCTGAAATTTTTATTTTTGTCTCAACTTGAGGAATTCTTGACATACTTGACCCCCCCCCCCCTGAATCTTTTCACCTTAGAACCTGAGTGATGGGTACCTAAAAGTACATAGACCTAAGTGGCTTGAATTCCAATTGGGGAATCCCCATTTTTACATCACTATTACCTATAATTAACATTATTATTTAATTAACCAAGAGAGCCAATGATTACCGTGTCAGAGGACTGCCATGAATGAGGGGGGGGGTGATCAGGTTTCTAAGGGTTAATATTAATAAAAATTATATTTTGAGAGAATTTATTAGTTTTGATTGGTTATCAACTATTCAAGTTGATAACCAATCAAAACTAGCATAATACCTGTAAAAAAAATGACAAGATTACTTTAATATGGATTGGCACTTTTGCCAAGGATGAGTGTGTAGTATCTGTTTGCTCTACTTAGCCTCTGTAAATAATCCTATCATTTTTTACAGTTACTATTCCTGTACTTATAATAAAGGATGAAGGAGCAATTTTTTTTTGAGAGAGAGAGAATCTGAGATGTATATTTTTGTGATCTTTCTTTGATAAGATATGAATAAAAGATGAATGCACTGAATCTTATATTAGTATTGTATGTGAAAATTGTGATTAGAGTGGAGTTTTAAGTCCTTTCAAAGTGGTTAGATGAAACAAAGTTAGAATATAATAAGTAGAAGCCTTAATAGAATTAATTGGAACAAGAATAATTCAAGTGAGTGAGATTTATAGTGGTGTACATGTTGTTAAAGATTGTTTATAAAACTACCAACTGTTTTGTTTTCATCTTAGAAATCTAAATGTATTTTTTTTTTTTTTTTTTTTTTTGCAGGGTCTGATGAATCTTTTCTTTCCTGATGATGATGATGATAGTTTATCTTTAATGGTGGAAGAAGAGCCGAGTCGGCGTGATTCCTTGTCCTATGAAGAAATCGTCAAAGACTTCATTCTTGAAGAGAACCAGTACCTTCGTGATTTGAACATGATTATTAAAGTTTTTGCTGCTTCATTTGAAACAATTTTGGATGAACGAGTAAGTGAGGTTCAGTTGCTAGTCAAATCAACTCGGACTTTTATAAAACATTTAATGAAGAATACACCAGTCAAGCTTTCATGATTTCATCAGCAAATTTAGTGGGTTCTTTTTTTTTTCTTTCCTTTTTTGTACAGTGCTTGTTTACTGTCAGTTTCTCACCTATGCAATTCTCAAAGTACTCGGTTTTTAAGTAGAGTACAGTTGGATTAAATTCAGAGTTTTCCTTTTCCTAGACCAGTTTCCATACCAAGATTAAAGAGCCCAGTCTGCACTACAATTTACCCATAGCTGGGGGTGGTAGTGACAAATGGATTCATATCTTACCCAAAATGATAATAACTGATATGCCACTGTGACAGAGAACAAGAAAGGAAAAAGAGCAAGACATTGTCTTGCCTGCCGGGATCGAACTCGCATCCTCCCGCATGCAAAAACAAATGCGTTTTGGGCACTGGACGAATGCGAGGTTTGACTGATGTCCCCGGAGGTTTGGCTAATATTCCCATAAAATAACAAGTGGGTCAGCAGTCAGCAGCAGCAGAAGCAGTCGACGACGAAGCGCTTTTCAGTAAAGAAATGGATTTTAGTCGAACAGAAACAAGACTAAATAGGAAATGTGATTTTGAACTGCTAAAGATTATTTCGACTACGACGATGGATTTTCCAGCTGCTAGACGAAGAATGTGTTGACCAACAGAGGGTCTGGCTTGTGAGAAGACGGAGAATTTGCTTGTTTTTGGTTCCCCCTCTGCAGGAGCTTGTTGATTCGAAGGTCTATTTCGCCCCATATATTCTTGTAGCTCAGATGGGTAGAGCAGTTGGTACTTTTAGTCCAGTTTCCCCAAGTGGGTATGAGTTTGAATTGCACTAAGAGCTTATCATTTATAATTTCTGATCTGTATTGTTTTCTCTTTGCTGTAGATTGAGATTCTATGTGAGTTATGATCAAAAGTAATTAAATACTTAAAGTTAAAAGAAAATACGAGTCAAAATTATCACAATGATTATTTTTATTTTGTTTGGTTTATGAATGAATAAATTGGTGATCCTTTTTGAACAGAATTTATATATTAATGATTTCTTTTTCTTTTTCAAAGCAGGAAATGGAAATGCTGTTCAGTAATATAAAAGACATCATGGAATGTGGAGCGAATCTGTTGAGTTCTATAGAAGATCAAATGGAAATTGCTGAAGAGAATGAAGTTCCAACAGTTGGCATTTCTTTTGTGGAAATGGCTGAGGTAATAAATTTGTTATTAATAGGAAAAATAAAATATGAATAAATAAAAGATGTAAATGTGTGGAAAAACACATTCCTATCTTATACACCCCATTGTCGGGTATATGATAGAGAGAGAGAGAGTTCAGTGATAGAGAGATATGAGAGAGACATAAACAGAGACTTACTTGGAGAGGAGATCTTACTTGCTTCATTTCTGTTTACTGTTTCTGCTGATACTTGCTATCTTCTCTGGCCGACATTTCGTCTAGTTGTGTCTTCTATCTAACTTTTTCTTTTTAACTAAGGGCTTCTTTTTCCTGGGCTGATTGTAGTCATTGCAATTAATTAAATTAACAAGACATTTTATTTCTTGATCAAGCTTTTTATTTAGCCCATGTTTTTCACAGCACGTCTAAGCTCTTTAACAGCCGGGCTGAATCTCCCACCTAACTAGTCACGGGTTTTGCGCCTCTAGGGGTTAGGGTCACCAACAGTCACATATTTTTCCACTGGCCCCCTTGAATTCAACTACAGGGTCTGTCAACAATTTATGACACCATAAATTGTAACGCCTCATCTATGGGTCAAATAGATCTTTTTGTAAATTACTAGTATTAGATAAGAATACTTGAGATTGTATAACTAACTGTGTGCAAGAACAGTTACTTGAAGCATAGTTGGGTCTTCTATTTAACTTCTTCTTTTTAACTAAGGGCTTCTTTTTCCTGGGCTAGTTTGATCATTGCAGTTAATTGAATTAACAAGACATTTTGTTTCTTGATCAAGCTTCTTTATTCTATCTAGCCCATTTCACCGTGCAGGGAGACTGGCCTTGCAGCACATCTAAGCTCTTTGATGGCCGGGCTGAATCTCAAATCTAACTAGTCACGTGTTTCTCGTGGTGCGCAAGACCCCCACCTCTAGGGGTCAGGGTTACCAACAGTCATTTTTCCACTGGCCCCCTTGAATTCAACTACAGGATCTGTCAACAATTTATGACACCATAAATTGTAACACATAGATGTATCTGTGTGGAAAAGACAAATATAATAGTCATATTGAACTTAACATTTGGAAAACTTAATTTGTTTTATTTTTAAACCAAATTTGTTTTTTCTTTTAGGAAGAGGAATTTTTTGTATATGAAAAGTACATGACGGATATGGTTTCACCAGATGGCAGAGAATTACTCGATAAATTACTACAGCAGACACCAGTCATAGAACATCTTAAAAACGTAAGTTTCCTGGGATTTTCTTTCTTTTTTTTTTTTTGTGCGGGCATTTCTTTATTCATTTACAATACATTTTTTGTTTTCTGATTTGTTGGTTGGTTGGTTGGGTTTTACGGCATGTCAACCCCTTGGGTTATTTTTTGCCGAATACTTCTATTGGTAAAAAAAATGTTTAATGCTAACAAAGTTTTGAAATAATTTCATTTTTAACTCTTAATGTCCTATACCACCTCATTCCACCCAGCAGGACGTCGCATTCATTTTCCTAATCTACCCCAAATGATAGCCTTTGTTTAAATGTAATATTAAACAAATTTAGAAGTTTTTGATATAATGGAAATAACAGGTTACTTTAAATAAAAAGGACGTTTTTAGCATTTTTGATAGATCCTTATAGGAATGGGGTTCAGGATGTTAAGAGTTAATGGATAATACAATTTTGTTTATAAATCATGTTTTCTATTTAACCCATAGATGGGTTCTGATTTGTGTTTGTTTTTTTTTTCAAAATGCAAAAAGGTTTGTTTCTTTGTTTAATGGCATATAAAACTTTGCCCAAGTCATCCTTGTAGAAAAAACATTAGTGGTACTATTTAACCCATAGTTGGAGGGATGAGAGAGAGAGTTGCCAAGGTGATGAGTCTGAAAGTGAATGTAATAACATAACTGGAATTCAAACTTGCTTACTATAATGTCACAGTCCAGCACATTAACCACTGCATGATGGAACCCCTCCCCATAAAATGTTGTATGTTCTATTTTGACTGTCTTCTTAGGGTACTCTTCCATCCTGTTGATGAGGTTTAGAATATACTCACTGCAGATGGGTAAGCACCATCCCCACCAAAAAAAGAGAGGGGGTCCTAGGTATGACACTTAACTTTAACTGATGGTGAGGCTCCAGTTCTGGAGATCTGGGAAGTGTAGAGTACCCCTTCATGGTTATTACTCCCAGGTTCACTCTAACATGGAGGGGTAGTACCTTTTTTTTTTTTAAACTGTAGTGTCTATAAACTTTATCTGGTGGTGAGGTTCCAGTTCTTGATCTCTAGAGAGTCTGGATTCACTCGTTCATTGACCTTGGTCCAAGGTCTACTCTGACTTAAAGTTAGGGTTAGATCTATTCAATATTTGAAATGATTTTGAACTACAATGATACATTGGTTATTTAAAAAATTATATTGCGACTAAGTCTAAAGGGTTTATATATAATGAAATTTATTGTGTACAGTGCTCAGGTGTACCACAACTCATCAAAGTCTCATGTATAGTACATAAAATAATGTACTAATGTCAGAAACATGAATAGCGTACAATAATGATATACATGTATGTGCATATGTGTGTGAAGGGGTATATCAGGTATTTTTACCAACTTCTCCACACTAGTAGTATGCGACACATGGTCAATTTCTTACGCTGAGTTTAACAGGTTTGAATTCAAAGTTTTCCTTTCCCTAGCCATGGTTAAAGAGCTCAGTCTGCCCTAGTATTTACCAATAGCTGGAGGGAGAGTAGTTGGATGCATACCTTTCCCAGGGGTATTAGCGCTATGTGAAATGCAAACAGCCTCATCCAGGATTTGAACTTGGGTCGACGAGTGTGTGCAAGTTATTAATATTATTAAGTTATTTTAACTTATAGTTGTTTGCCAATTATTATTATTATTATTATATAGGAATAATTACTTAAAATCATTTAATTGCTTGCAAAAAAAACTGACTTTAGCATTAAATAACCCAACAATGATTGACATGCCATAAAACCAACCATAATTGCTTGCAAATTATTAGTATTAAATAGGAATACTTTAAACTATATAACTGTGCAAATTAGTTATATTAACAACAGTTACTTGAAGATATAATTGTTTGCAAATCATTATTGTTATTATTATCATTAAATAGGAATAGTTAGTTGAAATCATATAATTGCTTGTAAAAGAAAAAAAGAAGCTTTGACATTAAATAACCCAACAAAAATTGACATGCCATAAAACCAACCAATCCTTTTCTTTATTCCTTGTTGTTATTCAGTTTGTTATATTTTTATCTGTAAAGACATTTTTAATATGCATTTGCTCACCCAATTTAATATTTGATTAATTTCTTTCTTTTGTAGAATCATGGTTATAATTTCATAGATGTGATCAAATATGTACTTCCTAAACTTTTACTTGGACCAATTTACCACCTGCTTCATTACTTTGAGGTCATGAAGGTAAATTCATTTCCACCTCTTCAACATTCTATTCAACTTTTCAGCCTTACTTTTTACCATTTAAACTAAAATCATCAGCTTTTCATTATTGTCTTTTATTGCACTATAAAAGTGTATTGTGACCTTTTGTCAGATTATATGATTTATTATAGATACTCATAGAAACCTCAAGTGAAAATGGGTCCTAGGTTTGACACCAAATTGCATCTGATAGTGGAGCTCCAGTTTTGGAGATCTGAGGAGTATGGAGTACCCCTTCATTGCTATTACTTCCAATGGTAGTATCTGTCTATGGGTCAAATAGATCTGTTTTAAAATTTCTTGTACTTTATAGGATTGTTTGCAAAGAAACAATCTTTAAACTACACAATGTAAATAGGAATATACAATGAATATGATTCCCTAACCTCTTGGCATAAAATAACCCAAGATGGGTTGATATGTCGTTGAAATCAATCAATTTTAATCATAATCTTAAGTGAAGATACCATTAGGGCCGAATTTCAGTAATATATTTTTTTTTACTTGATTTTTCATGGAAATTATCCAATTAAAATGGTTTGTGAAGGGCCAGGTTAGCTCAGTCGGTAGAGCGTTCGGCTAGAGACCACAAGATTCCTAGTTCGATACTGGTCCTCGCCAACTCAGTATATGAGTAGCACAGGGATCTGTGCGGTAAAGTAAGGAGCTGATGGTAGGTGTGGCGCTCCACCTCAGACACAAAAAAACAATCTCCTTGGTCTAGCGCTAGTGAAAAGGGGATAGACTTCCTCGCTGATTGGCTGATACCGACTCTAGGCCACCTTGACGACTTAAAAAAAAAAAAAACAACTTTCTATAACTGTTTGTAGATAAATATCAAATGATTATTTCATGATTTCAATAACTGATCTGACTTTTATGATTATTTGATACAATGTAGTGGGCTGGTCTATCTCAGTCAGTAGAGTATTCACCTAGGAATCTCAAGGTTCTGAGTTTGATATTGTCCTTCATCAACTCAGCCTGCCCTGTCGGCTGGGGCATTAGAATGCACCGATTGCACCTCTGCAGATGGGTAAGACTCCCCCAATGGGGGCCACTTGTTGGCCATGGGTGGCGACCCATGATGCTTAAGGATAGAGCCCAGGTGGATGAGCAGTTCATGACTTGCAATACTCCACTTTGGCCCTATCTTGGGCTAGACGGGCGGTTGGAGAAGCCCCCTCCGATCAATCGGCTGGTCACGTCAAGCCCTAGCACCTATATGATTGCCCCAACCCTATTGCCCTTATGACAAACCCCAACCCCTTATTATCATATGGGTGCTAGAAGGCGGTGACTGAGGGTCTACATGTCCTGGGAATGACGTTAAACTATCTGATGGTGAGGTTCCAGTTTTGGAGGTTTGGGGAATGTGGAGCACCCCTTCATTACCATTGCTCCCTGGTCCACTCTGACCTGGAGTGGTAGTACCTGTTAGGGTCCCATCTATGTGTTAAATAGAGAAACATGAGTTAATAAACAAAATTGTATTATCCATTAAGAATTGATTTATTTCAAAACTTTATCAGCATTAAATAACCCACTGAGGTTGATATGCCGTAAAACAAAACAAACCAAACCAAACCAACTCAGCGCATGAGTAGCACAACTTGGATCTGTGTGGTAATATGGAGAGCTGATGGTAGATGTGGCACTCCACCTCAGATGCAAAAACAATCTCTCTTGTCTAGCACTAGTGAAAAGGGGATAAGCCACTTTGTTGACTTTACTACTACATGAGAAAGGATCGGTTTAGCTCAGTTGATAGAGCATTGGCCTAGGAATTGCAAGGTTCCAGGTTTAATACCAGTCCTTGCCAATTAAACACATGAGTAGCACAGCTTGGGTAATCTGATCTGTGCAGTAAAGTGGGGTAGCTGACAGTAGGTGTGGTGCTCCACTTCAGGTCTTGTGCTAGCGAAAAGGGGATAGATTCACTCGCTGTCTGGCTGATACCGACAATAGGCAACTCCAACTTTTCTACATGAGAAAAGAATTGATAAACTATGCAAATGAACATTTAATTCTTGAATTATTTTTTAATGGGAAGGAAGGGTTTGAGATTATGAATATTAGGTAGCAGGTTTGTTAGTTTCAGCTGCAAATCACTACGTTCTATTTTTAAATTCTCTGTTTACTTAGTAAATAATTTTTGGAGGATATGTGCTTAATTGAAGTCATACCTAATTTTGAAAATTAATTAGTTAATAATTAAATAATTTAGGTGGGCATATATGTTCAACTGTCACGCTGACAGGCGAAGTCTCTAACCGTTACACTAGCTTGCCATTCCCACATTCTTCGTTTGTTTTGAAACTTATTTATATTCCACTTTTTATTGACTTGCTACACGACAGTATGAGGTTAAGTAAACAAACAAATGTGTTTATTTTTTTATATATGAATTTGGAAAAGTTAATAGAATGGGCACAACAATTGCACAAAACGTTTTTGTTCGTTCATCCAGTAATATCGAATTCCTTTAAATGACTTCACAGAGACTTCACTTGTTGATTAAAATCATTTCACTAAATTCTTCTTTAAGAAAGCTTTGCACTTAACCACTTCAACATCAAATGGAGAATTCATTTAGGAATTTCCATATTTAAAAGTTCATTTAAATCAAACTTTAAAGTGTTGCAAATTCTGGTTTACATAGTTTGAGTCATTATCAAAAAATCTTTTTTCTAATTGAAAGAAAAGTTTGAATTATTTTTTATTTTATAAAAATGTATTTATAACTTCTAGATTCCAAATTTGAATTCTACTCTACAAGAGTTGTAAATGAAAACTTGAAACTGGAGTTTTGAATTTTAATTTTAGGTGCTACAAGATTTCAGTCCCAATGATGAGGACAAGGAATTCTTAGGACAAGCCCTTGGATTGATGGTCAATCTCAAAACTTCTTTAGAAAAGAAGTTTGGAAACAGTCTTTGCAAACGTCGGCCATGGTAATTATTTATCTATTATGATGATTATTCTCACCATTTATCTTTCATGATGATTTCTTTTTTCAAATGTAAATGTGTCAAAATACACATAATTTTGAGTTAAAAAAAAATTGATGTGTATATATATGTATATATATATATATATATATATATATATATATATATATGGAGATTTATCTATTTTCATGAAAAGGCATATGCTCTTCCTAATTATTTGTAAAATTTTGTGTACAATAGTTAACACTGTGTAAGTTTGTTGTGTCATTCAAGCATGATTGGTCTGGTGAGGTGTTTACACACCCCAATGCAAAAATGCATATAGTGTTACTATTATGTAAAATATATTCATACTGCTACTTCAGTATATCTCTTAAGTCACTGATAAACAGACTTATTGCATTGTAGCTGGTTATTATTCATCTAACATAATACAATGAAATAAATTATTTTAAAATATATATATATATATATAGAGAGAGATTCTGATTACATTTATTTGGAAAATACCCACAGGATACTCCATTTTTATGGGTTTTTTTTCTATATGTATGATAATGAACAATATGAACAAAAAAAATAACATAAGATTCAATTTCTGTTACAATATGATATAAATCAATACTTGAACTAAAACTTTAATTATTTATTGAAATGATAATTACTATAAATTTATTACATTAACCTAATTTGTTTTATTTATGAAATGTACATAAAAAAAACCCTGAAAGAATGATGTCTATATTTCACTACAGCTGAGTTTCAGGACTCTGCCTCTTTACATGCTCCATGTCTTTGCTTAATCAGGAGGAGAGAAATAATCAAGTGACCAGCTAGGAATTATGAACATTTAAACAAATGTGGGGCGGCAAAACACCCCAGGGGATTATTGCACGGTTAAAATAATTTCAATATTTAGAGCTACAATCAAAATTAGGTGTATGTGTGTTTGTATATTTGTATCTTCAACCAATGATCATGAGAAATTAAATGAACAAAAATTTTAAAAGTTGGTTAAGCAGAATTAAAAAAAAAAAATTGTCCTTATTCTTTCTATTTGTAGCATAGTCACTAATGACTGCTGTGTCATTAATGGTTAATCGTTGGATGTGAGAGGAGAAACACAAAAAAATAATTTGCCTCCTCAAGTGTTAAGACCTCTGTTGCTTTATTCTCTCTGTTCAGTTTCTGGGGCAAAAGAAGTAGGTGGAAATGGATAATGGGCACAATGTGTGGGTTAGCTTCTTTGTATTAGTAGGAACCGACTCTTTGAAAGGTTCACTTGCTCTCTATACACAGAAATGTTTGTCTTCTCATACCCTAGCCACCAAAAAAAAAGATAGGGCAAATTGAGAAACTTATCTTCTTTTATGGGAATTCACAGAATACCCAACCCTCACTTTGGCTTCACATGAGTGGCATTGTCCAGCCAGCCCCTACCACAGTTAGATAGCCGGTTGAATCTGGTGCCCTCAACGAGTCCTTGTTAACTGCTGTTTTCAGTTTAGGGTGTTAGATCAAGCATATTTTATGATGTAATGAATATGTAAATACCTTGGTACCCCCTCACTATAATCTGATTGGACAGTGTCATGTATAGATAGTCGACACTGTGTTGGTACAGGCACCTAAGCCTACAAGCTAAACTTATTCGCTAAATGACACCATGACTGTTTGGCAGATGGATTTCTATTCGACGTACCAACTACTACTGCGATAATATACCAAATACCAACTTCAGAATATATCCCTTAACATGGATATATCATTTTCTTACATCTAGCCTACTGGATGAGATGTTGAACTTTGTCAACTCTTCTTTCTTTCAGCTGCTGTTTTTTTTTTAATAGTTTATCTGTCACATTCTGTTACCATTCACTTACAATGTTACATATTCCTGTTTGATTGAAATTAGATTTTCTATCCAAATTTGAAAGATTAAACCAGAAATTTAGTTAGATATTCACTTTGATAACCAAGCTTAGAAGTTTCAAATCACTTTGTTTCTGATGATCATTTGGTTGGTTGATTTTTATTTTTTTATTTTTTTTTTTTCGGCTTCTTGTGATGACGTGAATGTTATTTGTTTCAGGGAAACCTCGTTACGTCTGCAGGGCCAAAGTGGACGCCAAGCAGCATTGACAAAAATGAATGAGTTGCAGAAGAGTATTGACGGCTGGGAAGGAAAAGACATTTGGCAGAGTTGCAATGAGTTCATAATGGGTAAGATTTCTTTTTTTTTTCTTTCTTTCTTTTGTATTATTCTTATATATATATATATATATATATATAATAAAAAAGACGTCCACAAAATGGTTTAATCATTTAAAAAAAAAAATTTAATTGGGTGTGATCCATGTTTTGGATTGTTTAAAATCCTTTTCTAGATCAAATCCCAAATAATCTATTGATATATACTAAACAAAAATCAAATTGATCTACTAAAATTTTGCCCCACCGCAAAAATAAATCTCGGAGAATTAAAAAATAATCCCAGAGAATTTGGATGCATATTTTGACTAATAGAAAAATTCTAAAACATAAATAATACAAACAATTCCCTAGTAAAAAAAATAAATCCAATTTTTTCCTGGAAAAAAAAAGTAATAAGGGATTTGTAGCTCTTCACCTCAGATGCCAAAACAATCTCCTTGGTCTAGCGCCATTGGAAAGGGGATAGACTCCCTCATTGATTGGCTGATACCATCTTTAGGCCGCTCCAACGACTTTACTTAGATAAGGACTGGGTTAGGTCAGTTGGTAGAGCGTTTGGCTAGAAACCACAAGGTCCTTAGTTTGATACCGGTCCTCGCCAACTCAGCGTATGAGTAGCACAGGGATCTGTGCGGTAAAGTAAGGAGCTGATGGTCGGTGTGGCGCTCCATCTCAGAAGCCAAAACAATCTCCTTTTCGCTATTGAAAAGGGGATAGACTCCCTCGCTGACTGGCTGATACCGACTTTAGGCCGCCCGACGACTTTTTTTATATATTTTTCAAAAAAACTCTGGTGCATCAACTTAGAAGAAAAACAAACTGATAACAACTTTCACACACAAACAAAATGAATCGTTTAATCGTATCCAGGAATTATTATAAAAGAAGCCAACACTCTTAAATAAAACATTACAGATGAAAAATCGAGAAAACACTAAGAGATGAAACTAAATCTAAATCAATAGATACAAACATAGACAAAAAGTTAATATAAAAAATGATAAAATTCAGCTCAAGATGAGAAATATTAATTAAAAAAGAGAAGAAACCAACTTCATTCCAAAAGGTAACAATTTTTACAGATTACCAAAAGTTCACAAATCAGAGGAATTTAAAACCGTGGCTAAAACACAAATATCTAAATATGTTGAAATCCCAAACCCTTGTGATCTCAAATAGAATATATTTAAAAAGAAATAAAATTCAAACCATTTTGCAGACTTTTTTAAAAATTATAAACTATTTACTTTTCTACATTATTAGCGAAATTAAAAACAAGACCTTTGACAAAATCTGTAACCCCCATCAGCTTTATTGTGCAAAATTTTCTTTTCCTCTGGAAATGTAAAGAAAATTCCATTTGAAATCGTCCCATCTGAGTTAAATAGAAAAATGTGTTTATAAAAAAAAAATTGAGTATCCATAAGAATTAATTTATTTCAAAACTTTGTCAGCATTAAATGACCCACTGAGATTGATATGCCATAAAACCAAACCAAACCATTTGAAATGTCTTTTTTTTGTTGTAGAGGGAATTCTGCAGAAGTATACAAGTCGCCGTCCAACTGAACGCTATGTGTTCCTTTTTGATGGCCTGTTGGTATTGTGTAAACAAAACTTACGCAACAGAACAGCTGGGCCAACCCCAGAGTACAAACTCAAAGAAAAACATTATTTGCGGAAAATAGAAATTGTTGATAAAGAAGACACAGAAGGTAAAAAAAAAAAAAAAAAGATCAATTTTTCTTTCTCTGTTTTAGAATTTTCTTTTGAAGTCTTTTTCCTTTTCTTATTCTTAAAATCTCTTTTAAGATGATTTCAAATTTTGTTTAGACAATTAAAACCTTACTAGCAAAATTTTAAATATTAATGACTTTTCTCAAAATCATAGACAATATTGTTTTATAATTTTTCTTCAATAGAATTATAAATTCATGCATGTTAAATTAAAAGTGAATTTTAGATTTTCACAACCAATATACACATAATACAGTCTTGATATACTTAAATTTTGTTTTTGTCAATGATAAGCCATTTGATTTTCTTGGTTTTCTTTATTCTTACCACTTGTTTCTTTATATTAAGAAAAATGTTGGAAACTCATTGGTTTTCATTTTTCTTCTCAACAGAATACAAACATGCTTTTGAAATTCAAGTGCGTGATCATCCAAGTATCATAATGATGTGTAAGAATGCCGAAGAAAAGAATAACTGGATGGCTGCATTGGTTTCTTTGCAAACTAGAAGGTTAGTAGGATTTTACATTTTATAATTCAATATAGAAATAACACAGTATAACATCAATTCAATATAGAAACAATTAATTAGGAATTCAATATAGAATTAAATATTCTTATGATATTTATAATTCAATATAGAAATAATTAATTATGAATTCAATATAGAATTCAATATTCTTATGATATTTATAATTCAATATAGAAATAACACAATATAACAGGAATTCAATATAGAAATAATTAATAAATAATTCAATATAGAAGTAAAACAGTATAACACCCCCCCCCCCGAAACAAACAAACAAAACACAACAACAACAACAAAAGCTTTAAACAAATTGATGCATGGGATGCTGAAAAGTTCACAGTCAAGAAATGTAATGAACTGCTGAATGAATGTGTAGGATAGCATGGTACATTCCATGGATGTTGGGAATTCTCTTCTTGGTTGGGTCAAGCACTTTTCAGGGTCCCTGTATTATTTAAAAAGAAAAAAAATCAATTTACTTCAGACTCTAAGAGAATTTAAAATCTTACAGAAAATAACACATTTTTTATCAGCATTTTTGACAATCCAAGTAGGCATGCTGATTGTCGTGGAACCAGTAACCAGAATTCAAATCTTGGATTATGTTGTTTGAATTTCACTTTGTGTTAATGTCCTAGAGAAAGGCATGAATCCATCTGTTCTTGCCCATATAGTAGGCTAGATTGGGTTTGTTAACCTTGGTAATGCAATTAGTCTAGAAGAAGGAAAATCCAAATTCAAACCAGCTGTTGTACTCCATTTAAAAATTGATCTGATATCACATCCTGACTGTGGTCAATGAGTTGGATAAATACATAGATTAAGACTAATAGACCACCTGCTGATGACCCCCTCTCACTCTTATTAGCCAGGGTTGGTGAAATTAGTTTTTCTATCTATCATCCTCTGGCAGACAGAATGAAAATATACCCAGGTAAGCAAGAAATGCTCATTAACCAAAACTAGTTTCAAGATCATTTTTAAAAAATTTTATGTCTATAGTTTTGCAGACGCTGACATGACAGTCAGTATTAGTCTTGTTTAGATTTTTTTTATTGTTCTTTTTTGCCAGCAAGAAAACTTGAGACATACACAGATGTGAAAATGCCAGAATCAATTCTTCTCCTTATAATTTTAAAAAGTCTTTTCAGTCTTTGTTGATGTCACCTAATACATATTTGCTTTTGTTTCAGTGTTTTGGAACGGACGTTAGATAATATTTTAAAAGAAGAAGAGAAAGAGCATCCACTGCAGTTACCCCCGCCTTCATTGTACAGGTAAGTAAAATTCTGGGATTAGCAAATTAATAGAATTAGTCTACTTAAAATTTTCAATTTCTTTTTTGGATTAACATTTAGTCATTTTTCTTCTCCAGAATTTAACATTGAAAATGTGAGAAATTTATATTTTGGATTGTGTGGAACTATTGAAAATATAATCTTCATTAGCGTCAATATTGTTAATAATGCCACTATGTTGGTCAGCTTTAGGTAGAAACAATTTATCTTGGTATAATTAGTAAAAACATTGGTTCAATGGTAATCTGAACATTAGTTACATAAATGAGAGTAACTACCCCATGTTTATTTCACTTTGAGGAAGCCTTTTGTTTTGGTCGGCCATTTTCATTTCACCGTAAATCTACACTGAAAATACGAATTTGTCCGAATCAATACAACTGCATGCTTTAACACGAAAATATCATAAGATGTGTTCTTAATAACAATTAAGTTCATTTCAAATAATCCGCAAACAATTAAGAACACATTTTATGATATTTTTGTGTTAAAACATGCAGTTGTATTGATTCAAACAAATTTGTATTTTCAGATCTTAGATTTACAGAGAAATGAAAATGGCCGACCAAAACACACGGCTTCCTCAAAGTGAAACAAACTAGGGGAGGTTACTCTCATTTATGTAGCTAATGTTCAGATTACCGGTTCAATTTCTAAAATAACTTCCCAGATATTCAATATAACTTTTATATAGTGTTCATGAATTCATAAATTAACTTTTCCTTTAAATATGAATGTATAAAGAACACAGTATGGTATAATTAGTAAAAACATTTGTTCAGTTTCTAAAATAACTTCCCAGATATTCAATATAACTTTCACATAGTGTTCATGAATTCACCAATTAACTTTTCATTATTTGTCTTTGATTTGTTTCTTATTTGAATTGTCTCCATTTTTTTCTATTTTAATCAGATTTGCCGTTGAAGACTCTAATGACAATATAGTATTTGAGGAGAATCAGGAAGCAAGTGGAGAAAGTCCTCTTATCAAAGGAGGCACCCTCCTAAAACTTGTGGAACGGCTTACCTATCACATGTACGCTGATCCCAAGTTTGTGCCAACATTCCTCACCACTTACAGTTCCTTCTGTACGCCACAGACACTGCTAGATTTGTTGATTGAACGGTATCCTTTTTTTTACCTGGATGGTCAGCTTTACACTTGGATTTTGATTTTTCTTCTTTTTTTTCTCTTCTTTTTTCATGGTTTTTCTTTGAGAAAAAAAATTGAATATATTGATATTTGACAATCTAATTGTTAGGCTAAAATATTGTTATTGACCTTTGACATGAGTAATAATTTTACAATGTTGAGATTCAATAATAAAGAGAAATACAAAGAGTTGATTTGAACAATTGTTGACTTCAAAAATTAATTTTATAAATTTATGATTTTGTGACTACAAATCAAAGTTCAATTTACACACAAATATTATACAATCCTTTTCAATTTATTTATCATCTTTAGTACAAAATAATGAAAATGTCTGAAAAGTTACATTAATACTTTTTATTCTTAGAATTAATTCTTAATAATTTCTGTATAATATGTACTTGAATAGTTTAATAGGAATTGCATTAGAATAATAAATTCGGTTATTTCCTATAACTCCCACATAAACAAAGGGGAACCACTCTTGACTGATAAATTATTTTCCCATTAAACTAACCCTAAACCCAAACCCTAAACCCTAACTTCTTTTTTCCTAGTAGATCAATAAATAAATAAATAATTTATCAGTCAAGAGTGGTTCCCCTTTGTTTATGTTGGAGTTATAGAAAATAACCATAAATTCTGCCCTGTTGGCTGGGGGTATAGAATACACCAACTGTGCTCTACAGAGGGATAAGAACCACCTGCCCCATGGGGCCATCTGTTGGTCGTGGCTGATGACCCATAATGCCTGAGGACAAGATCCTGGTGGCTGAGTGGTTTGTGACCCGAGTACTAAGTTGTTACTACAACACTCCACTTCAGCCATTACTTGGGCTAGACAGGTGATTGATCATGTCAAACCCTTGCACAAATAGGATTAAGTCCTAACCGTGTTCTTCAAATTGATCTTATGGCAAACAAACAGCCAACCCATTTTATCCTAAAGGTGCTAGAAGGTGGTGGCTGAGGGTCAACCACCAGTTTATTAATATACATTAAGTCATTTCTTCTAATTTATTGATACAACATTTGGCATTGAATTGCCCACAAAGGTTGATATGCCATTAAACAAATTAACCAATCTACTAACAAAAATTATTTTTACCAATGAATAAACATAAAGTTAATGAAACATCTAGAATAAAAATTATTTCTAGCAATTTATTGATACACATGAAGTTAAACAAATCATATATATAAAAAAAAACCCATAAAGGCTTAGAATATGCTGACTGTATCTCTTGCAGAGAGGTAAGAATCATGTTCTCCCAAAATAGGGGTATCTTGGGTATGACACTAAACTGCATTTGATGATAAGGTCCAGTTCTTGAGCTCTGGGGAGTTCTCCTTCATTATCATTACTCTCAGCCTTAGTGGTTAGGGTTATGGATAGGTACACTTGATCACACATAACCATGTACAAAATAAGTAAATATGAACATATGATGAACGCAATTGCCTAAACTCTTGGCATAAAATAACCCTAGACAGGTTGACATGCCATTAAAATTAGTCAATCATTTTTCTAGTGATTTTTCTAGTGAATGCTGTCATTTTTGAAGGCTTCTAAAAAATGTTTATTTTGACCAGATAATTTGTAATTTTTTTTTTTTTCTTGTACAAATTTAATTCTGTATTTATGACATGAGAAGTGATTTCAGAACAGAAATTAAAATTCAGTGGCCTCTTAAGTATTTCATGAAGTTGAATTTTTTTTTTTGGAAATGTGGAGATGTTTCTTTAACTTTTGTGTAGATTTAATATTCCTGAAGCTGATGTTAAACAGCCGAATGATGAAAATGCTTCCTCCTGTGATCCTAACACCCTCTCCTTACGTGATCTCAAACGCCTTCGGAAAGAGTATATTAAACCCGTACAGTTTCGGTAAGTAATACCCATAATCTGTAAATCAATTAAGTATTAGAATCTTTAGAAATGTATTTAACATCCCCTTTTTACAAAAAATGTATCAGGTTTCACATAAATATAGTGTGTATTTGGGTTAAAAATTCCTTCTTAAAAGATTTTAGGACCCATGCAGAAATGTAAAAAAGCTTACCTTTATAAGCATTCAATATGGTTGTTTAATAGAAAAATGTATATGAAGTTTTGTTCCTCATATTCATACACAATAGGATTGTTGTGTAATTGTTTTTTTGTTTTTTTTTTATTTTCTTTAATTTAAAAAAATTGTTTGTTTCAGAGTTTTGAATGTTTTGCGACATTGGGTAGAACGTCATTTCTATGATTTTGAAAGAGACCAGAGTCTGCTGCAGAAACTGCACAACTTTTTGGAGAGGATTCAGGGTAAAGCCATGAGGAAGATGGCTCGTTCTATCACAAAAGTCATTCACAGAAAGGTTAGTGTTAAATTCCTGTTTTCTGTTCTATTTCACAACGTAGATTTGATTGTCAATGTTATTTCTTACAGTTTACAACACCAATGAGGCCTTTTTTTTGTTGTTAGTTTTTTTAACAATGCTTTGATGCTATTGGGATATAAATATAGCTTTGATGAGTGGAAGGAGAGAAAAATATATTTTATATGTAAAACAAAGATTTCAACAAATTCTATTTAACAATATAATAGGTTTAAACTAGCAATAACAACTTACTAAAACATAAAATAGGCCTCCATGATGTCATGAACTGTTAGTACTACCGTATTTGACGGCATATAGGACACACTTTTTTTTCTAAAATTTTGGCTAAAAAAAATTGCCCTGCAGGGTTAGGGTTAATCAACCAAAATAGTTGATACATTTTCATTTAAATTTCTTATGTTGAATGTAACAATCATTATGGGACATAAGTCGTATTCATTTCAATATTTTGTGTGAATTTTTCTCAATATAATTCATAATTTCTTGTATTATGAGAAATTTTCTTTTGTATATTAACTAAAAATTCTTAGTTTTGTTTTTGGTTGGACAGGATTCATTATAGATGTTACTTTAAAACCAAATGAAGCTTACATGTGAAATGTTCCTGTTTTTCAGGTGGAGAGCAGTAATACAGAGAGGGGGACAGTCCTGCAGCAATATCCCCCTCCCCCTGAATGGCACCTCACACACAATAGTGACAAGTTTGATCTCATGAATGTAAGTTTTCTACAATGCTACATCTGAAGTCTGTCAAACCCATTTGATTCCACTTCTCCCATCCTTTTCATTGCATATTTCACTTGAATCTTAAGATAGATTTTAATAATACTATTCTGCAATGGTTGACAAGTCAATATTGGACTAAAGCCGGTTATTTTACAATCTTATTGTCCAAAATTTCCACTGAATGGTTACAAATGGTAATGATTATTATTCCTAATAAATGATCATTGTAGAAAATGGATTTATCTATTATATAATATATTTTCAATAACCCTTTGTTGTAATGACAGAGCTATGGAAAAATCCATCCATATTTTTGTTTGAGCATATCTGAATTGAGATAATTCAGGAGCAGAATCAAGGACGTGATTATGGAGTACCAAAATCAGAAGTTCTGAAGGACCAAACATATATCAAGGTTTACAGACAACAGGTGGACCTGGAAAGATGTTGAGTTTCATCCAAGAGTCGGAAATAACCGTTTGATTCCGGGTTCAATCCTGAGTAGAGGCAGTAACATAGAAAAATACCCCAGCTATTGTTAGCGGAATGAGAACAGGATACCCCCATGGACTAAATAAAGGGTTAGGTTCAAAGTTCCGTGGTGGCTCCCGATTACGACAAGAAGGTTCCCAAGTCCGACAAGAAATAACTGAAGAAGGCCGGAAGGTTATATCAGCCGAAACGTTGTACAAATAACAATGAAGATGGGGACAATAGTCTGAATAATGCAGATGATACTTGCCTAAGGAGCTTTAACAAATAAATAGTGGGTAGACAAAAAAACCTCTCGCCCATTATTAATAATAACACAAAATTATTCCTAATGAAAAATTTATAGGAAATTATATAGTATACTGAATGTAGTACAGGCTGCTGACACTGCTCTTTGTGAGCAGCTGTCCTTTGCAAACCTTTGAATAAAGCAGTGTAAACTAGATAGGATAGGATTAATATCAGTAATCTGAACATTAGCTACATAAATGAGAGTAACATCCCCTTGTTCTTTCACTTTGAGGAAGCCTTATGTTTTGATCAGCCATTTTCATTTCACCGTAAATCTACACTGAAAATACGAATTTGTTCGAATCGATAAAACTGCATGTTTTAACACGAAAATATCATAAAATGTGTTCTTAACAATTAAGTTCATTTCAAATAATGCGCAAGCACAATTAAAAACACATTTTTATAATATTTTCATGTTAAAACATGCAGTTGTATTGATTCAAACAAATTTGTATTTTCAGTGTAGATTTACTGTGAAATGAAAATTGCTGATCAAAACATAAGGCTTCCTCAAAGTGAAAGAAACAATGGGAGGTTACTCTCATTTATGTAACTAATGTTCAGATTACCTTGATATATTTCTTTCATAGGCAAGTTCTTTTATATTTGCTAAGCTAAAATTATCAATAATAATAACACAGTTATTATTATTTCTCTGAATGTTTGAGATGAGGCTTGATGATTAGTATTATCTGCGTCCAATTGGACACATGGCCTAGTGGATAAGGTAGTTAGGTTAAGACAGTTCTAAGTGACAGTTATCTCTGGATTACAGGTTCAATCCTGATCAAGGGCAGCAGTAACATAGAATAATAATTAATACAGCTTAACACCCCTACCCCAGCTATGGTTAGCGGAATGAGAACAGGATACCCCTGTGAACTGAATAAAGGGTTAGGTTCAAAGTTCCGTGATGGCTCCCGATTATGACAAGAAGGTTCCCGAGTCCGAAAAGAAATATCTGAAGAAGGCCGGAGGGCATATCAGCCGAAACGTTGTACAGATAACAATGAAGATGAGGACAATAGTCCGAATAATGCAGATAATACTAACAATTATTATTGTCTTAATGCTTTGACTTCAAATTTTACACCGTAAACAAATATGAGATTTTTATTTCTGCATAGTGACAATGTTTTAATTTTAATTTTTCTTTAAAGAAACAGTGTTGGCATTTTAAAAACTTTCTTTTTCAGCTTCATCCTATAGAAATTGCCCGCCAGGTGACTTTATTGGAGTTTGACCTTTATCGAGCTGTACAGCCATCAGAATTGGTGGGCAGTGTGTGGATCAAAAAGGATAAGAACAAGACCTCACCCAACCTGCTTAAGATGATCCACCATTCTACAATGGTCAGTCAGTCAGGGTTTCTCTCTCTCTCTCTCTCTGTTTGTGTGTGTGTGTGTGTGTGTGTGAAATGAGCTTTTTCAAATTTTAGACTTGTATCAAATGACCCAAGTTTCAAAAAAACTGCTTGCTTTGAGAGGATATGAATGTTTTTCTTTTCAGTAGTATTTATAGGAGTGTAGAGAACACCTTTATTGTCATTACTCCCTTTTTCACTCTGACCTGGAGAGGTAACACCTGTTAGTATCCTGTTCATCTATATGAAAATAATTAGCAGTATTCAATAGGACTTTATGCAAAAAAAGAAAAAAGAGAAACAAAAACTGTAAATATGAACGTACAATGAATGTGATTCCCTAATGTCTAGGCATAAAATAACCCTAAATGGGTTGATACGCCGTTAAAATCAGTCATTTTTCAAATTTGACCCAGGATCTGTAAGTTATGCATTTCTCACCACCAGATAGCAAACAAGAAAAAATGACACAAAATCTGTAAATGTAAAATGAATGTGATTCCCATTGATCTACACAAACAAAAAAATTGAGTTTGTTTGCTTTTTGATCAATAGATTTTAATTGTATATTTAACTCTTTTATTGAGCACTTTTACAAATTTGTTGAGCTGTGAGTTCCGAAGAATTTAAATTTGGATATTCATTCTTTCTGGATTTTGATTGTCGACTATGCTATATATATATATATATATATATATATACTAGCAAAAGTACCCGGTCTATGACCGGACGAAAACATTTTTAAGGAACACCAGGGAGTGTTCCTAAAAATGGTATGACATTAAAGTGCATCTAATTGTGAAGTTCTAATTCTGGATCTCTGGGAAGTGTGGAATACTCCTTCATTGACATTTTGATCCAGAGTTGTGGTACACGTTAGGAACCCATCATCTGGGTTGAATAGATTAAAAAATGGATTTTCATTAGAATGAAAATTATCTAATGTTGAACATTATTATTTATTAAACAAAGCTAATTGTTTGTGTATTATAAAATTAGTTTATTTTAGGAATAGTCTCTTTTTGATGTTTACATTTTTTTAATATTAATAGCATCTCATTGTGGTCTAAGGGTTTGCAAGTTAGACTCACATTATTACTGAATAGCGATTTTAGTACTCGCTAGATGCCCTTTGCTTTCGACCTTGTACCATGTCCTATCTGTGATGAACAAGGTGGGTAAAAAAAATGAGGTCCCATCATTGTGTAATGGTTAGCAAGGTAGATTCATTGTGTTAAATATAAATCCAGTTAGCAATTTGAAAATAATAATAGTATGGTTTTTTTATTTATATCCCCCCGTTTTTTAAGCGCTAATAATTTGTGATTTTTTTTTTGTTTGTTTGTTTACAACATTGAAAATAATATTTTAACTTTTTCGTACGTAAGACAATTTTAAATTCAGTTTTTAATTGCTTGTTGAGTTAGAAATAAAATGTAACATTGTAATTTATTTATTTATTTGAGCAACAAAAATAACAAAGAAGACAACTAAATATTATATTTCGCGTTTGAAATTTGTTATTCTTCTTTCAAAAATGTTTTGAGTTTCACTGGATATATTTAATGGATATATTTAATCATATTTCATTCTAAGAAATATGAAAATAATAGTATGTGGGTATCCACTTTTATTTATATCCCCCTTTTTTTAATCGCTTGAATAATTTTTTTCTAAAACTTTTTCATGCATAAGACAATTTTAAATTCAGTTTTTGTAATTGCTAATAACTAAACATTAACTTATTTATAGGTATTTGCTGATTAAAAATGTATATATTTTATTCTAAGAAATATGAAAGTATTCGTAAAAAATATTGATAAAAAGGTTTTAATTTTTCTTTTTTACATTTAAACAAATGCATTCAACAATGTTGACTTATTAGTAGAAATAGAGTGGACGTGCAGAAACAGGTAGCAGGCAAGGGGCTTGTGGCTGGCATATCAGCAGGGGCAACTATGCGATAGTTTCTGAAAATCGTTTGATTTTTGTTTGATTAATTAATTATATCACTTAACAAGTAAAAATCAATAACCAAATTTGGTGTGTTTCTTAGTTAGAAGGATATTAATCTATATACAAGATTTCAAATCTGAGTGACTCCTCTTATCTGAGTTATAGATCAACATGTACATACCAAAAACTTATATATATATATATATATATATATATATATATATATATTGGATGATATCAAGTGTTATTTTGATTGGATTTAACCAAAATTGAGAACTCAAACGTACATATAAAGATTTGTGTATATATTTTTACATATATGGAGTATTATAAATAAATAAAAAGATAAAGACAAAAATCAACAAAAATTGAACTGATGAGACTATAATGTCAAAATAAATTTATATCTTAAAGGTATATATCCTTATATATATATATATATATGTATTCACTGACCCCTCTGCATGTGTAGGATTTGACACACAGTCAATTTCTTAAGCAGAGTTTTAACAGGTTTAAATTCAGAGTTTTCCTTCTCGACCTATTGCCTAATCAAGGTTAAAGAGCCCAGTTCACCCTACTATTCATTCATTGCTGGTTTGGTTTGGTTGGTTGGTTGGGTTTTACAGCATATCAACCCCTTGGGTTAGTTTATGCCGAATACTTCTATTGGCAAAAAAAATGTTTAATGCTAACAAAGTTTTGAAATAATTTCATTTTTAATGGATAATACAATTTTGTTTATAAACTCATGTTTTCTATTTAACCCATAGATGGGACCCTAACAGGTACTACCACTCCAGGTCAGAGTGGACCAGGGAGCAATGGTGATGAAGGGGTGCTCCACATTCCCCAAACCTCCAAAACTGGAACCTCACCATCAGATAGTTTAACGTCATTCCCAGGAGATGTAGACCTTCAGCCACCACCTTATAACACCCATATGATAAAAAGGGTTGGGGCTTGCCATAAGGGCAATAGGGTTGGGGCAATCATATAGGTGCTAGGGCTTGACGTGACCGCCCGTCTAGCACAAGAAAGGGCCAAAGTGGAGTATTGCAAGTCATGGACTGCTCATCCACCTGGGTTCTATCCTTAAGCATCACAGGTCGCCACCCACGGCCAACAGGTGGCCCCATTGGGGGAGTCTTACCCCTCTGCAGAGGTGCATTCTAACGCCCCAGCCAACAGGGTGGTTCATTGCTGGAGGGACTAGGGTATTAGCACTATATGAAATGCAAACAGCCTTGTCCAGGATTTGAACTTGTGTTGCAGAGTCCATCTCCTACAACCATAACCATTACACTATGTGCCTCTGTTATAGATGTATAGGTCTGAAGTACTTTGATGAATCTTTTATTTTGGAACCTGTCAACATATTTATCTGTAATTTACCTTTACATTTAATTTTGAGAAACATATTTACGGTGTTACAATTTAAATTTTTTATCAGTGTATATAGATTCAGTTAACCCTTTGGACTAAAACCAGCTTCTCTGTACACATTACGTATTCTTCAGTAAATTTCACATAGTTTGCACTTCTCAGCCACCAAAAATTTGGTGACAGACCTCTGTTCAAGCTTGGAACCCTCTGTTTGAATTGCTACCATTTTGAATAGCTTCAAAACAAATATTTTTGCAAGATAATAATAATTTTAGCTATAAATCAATTCCAAACAATGCAGAGTTTTCATTTATGGGAAAGAATTTTGAAAAAACAAATTAATTTATTTCAAAATGAATTCCCCTCACTTATTGAATGATGTGTGTGTGTGTGTGTGTGTGTGTATTGATGAAAAATAAATATTCAATGCTGAACTGTATTAGATGATTTCTATAAATACTTTTATTATTTTTCAGTTCACTTTCTGGTTAGAAAAATGTATAATTGAGTCTGAAAACTTTGAAGAACGAGTAGCTGTGGTGTCTCGGATCATCGAAATCCTTCTCGTATTTCAAGAGCTGAACAATTTTAATGGTGTATTAGAAATCGTGAGTGCCCTTAATTCTGCTCCTGTGTACAGGTTGGAGCATACGTTTGAGGTAAGTGACATAATCATTATTTCTTCTATTTACAACAATCTGATATTAAAGAAAGTAAAAATGTAGTGCAATAACTTTTGATCCCTATTACTATTAATTTTTATATATATATATATAAAAAGTGGAAGTAAATCTGACAATATGTAATATTGTAAAAATTGAAAAAAAAAACACAATTTTCATTAACGAATGATGTTTAATAAGACTAAGCTGTAGTATTTCGGTCTGTTTAAACAAACCTTCATCAGGGCTTTCGTTTGTTTAAGAAAAAAATAAATTATCAATGAAAACAAAAGTCTGCGAGCCTCTGCTTTTGGTCTGTGGCTGCTTTTGTTGATCTTCAAATGTGAGGAAAATAAAGACATACTTAAAAACACTAACGTCAGCGTCTTAATTTTAAACTACATAACATTGTTTTCATTAATAATTTATTTTTTCCTTAAACCAACAAAAGCCCTGATGAAGGTTTATTCAAACAGACTGAAACACTGCAGTGTAGGCTTTTTAAATATTATTTGTTAATGAAACTTGTGTTTTTTTCAATTTTTACAATATTATATATAGTGATTAGCATTGAAGAGCATTTTTTTTATTTCATCTTTTTCATTTGAAAATTATTTTTTCTGATAAAACATTAAACAACAATTATACTGCCCTGAAGATGGTCACATAGACTAAAACGTTGGAAAATTTCATATAAAGGATACATCCTCTGAATATTTTGTTTTTCATATATATATATATATATATATATATATATATATATATATATATACACTGGGTTTTCATATATTTTTTGTAATTAATTTGTTATATTTCAATTCCCAACCTAATTTTATCAGTCAACCCAGAGAATTAATAGCTAACATATACCCTATCCCTCACCCAGATCCCTCCTCACTTTATTTAAATTTCCTGCCCTCCTAAAATAAGACCACCTCCCCCCTCCAATTTTTTTTTTTAAATTGATAGATTTAAACCATTGTTTCTAGGGATTTTTTTCAGTAATATCCATGATTTTGCTCATACCTGAAGATGCTGCAGTAATGCGGTTGAAATGAATTATTGTAAGGAAGCAAATTTAAAGTTTTTTCCTTTATTTATTGTGTATATATATATATATATATATTATAGTTTATTATATCTATAAATAGTGCTTAATATCAATAATCGAGCATATATCTAAGTCAGGATAGCATAGATATAACTGTCAGTTTTCTCCTATGTGATCTTCGGACCAAGTGTGATGATCACATAGGCGAGAAACTGACAGTTACCAAGTGCCTTTAACTCTGTCTGTGATTCTAACTTATATACATGTATATGTGTGTGAGAGTGGGTTTTATTCTTCCATTGGTTGAATTTGTGTTAACAATAATGATAGATGTTGCTTTTTCTCAGCAGAAACTAAAACCTCTCAATGTTTATTCTTCTGTTCTAACCATTTGGCTTTGTCTTTCCAGGAAATTCCTAGCAAACTAATCAAAGCATTTGATGAAGCAAAGGAGTTGAATTCTGACCACTTCAAAAAGTACATTGAAAAACTTCGATCTATCAATCCTCCATGTGTTCCCTTTCTTGGTGAGTCTACGCCCCCACCCCCCAATATCGGTAATCTGAACATTAGCTACATAAATGAGAGTAACCTCCCCTTGTTTCTTTCACTTAGAGGAAGCCATCTGTTTTGGTAGGCCATTTTCATTTCACCATAAATCTACAATCTATGAATTTGTTCGAATCAATACAACTGAATTTTTTAACACAAAAATATCATAAAAAGTGTTCTTAATTGTGCTTGTGCATATTTGAAATGAACTTAATTGTTATTAAGAACACATTTTATGATATTTTCGTGTTAAAACATGCAGTTGTATTGATTATGGTGAAATGAAAATGGCCGACCAAAACAGACGGCTTCCTCAAAGTGAAAGAAACAATGGGAGGTTACTCTCATTTATGTAGCTAATGTTCAGATAACTTCAATATCTTCATCTCTTTCTCTCTAGTAACACATTCTAACATTTAGTTTGCTTAATGGATTAAATCAGAACTGGGAAAACTTTCCAAGTTGAAAGGTTCCTGATACATGTTGATTTAGCAAATACCCATGAATATATGATAACACCAAATCCAAAATGTAATTGAGATGGTAGAGTAACCACCTCTGCCTTTTAATTAGCACAAATTAAACATAGCCAAGATGTTTTCAGTAAGAATCGACAATAGCCACATCAAAATTTATTGTTTACTAATAAAGCTAAACTCAATAAATTTTTGGTATGTTTACAATAAAATTTAAAGTTTTAACTTTTAATAAATTTGATATTTTGGACTGTTGTCCTCATCTTTATTGTGTATAAACAATATTCAGACCACAGTAATCTTGGGCTCTGTTCAGGTGTTTTTTGAATTGGGTTAGGGTTACCTTAAAATAAGTCATCTTCAGATATCTGATAACAAGATAACATTTATGTAGGGAACTCTGTGATAAAATATGCAGAATAATTTCCAATTTTTTAAAGATATTAAACTTGGTTGAAATAATTTAAGTCATGACAAGGAAAAACAAATCTTCTAATTTAGTTTATTGAAGAAAGAGATTTGTGTAAAGATGTTTTGTTTTTCTATGTCATTCTAACATGTGTTTGTGTTTTGCACAAAGGGATGTATCTGACCAACATTCTGCTGACTGAGGAAGGCAACCCAGACTTTTTGCCTCACCGACCAGAAGGCATCATAAATTTCAGCAAGAGGAGGAAAGTGGCCGAAATCACAAGTGAGATTCAACAGTACCAAAACCAGCCTTACTGTTTCAGGGTTTTACCCTCAATCAGGGTAAGTGGGCACAACAATGGCATTAGAAAAGGTTTAAACCTAAAGAAAAATAAAAGAAACACTTTTTCTATTTGGGAATCTGGAGCTGAAAGAGCAAATTATTGATATGCACTAACTGATGGTTTCTTTATATATATATATATATATATATATATATATATATATATGTAGAAAGGAGACCTTCATTATTTTGGGTTTCAGATATTAAGTAACCCTAAAATCATTTTATGTTTTGGAGATTAAATGACCCTAAAATTTGTATTGGATTAAGAGATACAATAGCCCCTAAATGTAGTTGGCAAAATGAAGTTATGTTATTAACAGGTAAATGGGTTTATTTTCAAACAACCATAATCTTCTAGATAGAGATCATTTTGAAACTTGAAATTAGCAAATGGTTGCTGGGGAAAAAAGATCAAAACCAAAAGATGTAGAATGATCTTTTCTTTGAATCATTGATAACAGATGTCACTAAAATTTATTATATTTTGTATTTATATTTGTTAATTTTAAGACTAAATCTGGATCAAATTGTTGTCTTGTAATAGTTTGGACAGTAACATTGAAAGAATTATTTTGACAATTAAACTCCTCCTTATTTTTGTTGTTTACTCAATGTTTTGACCGGTAGATTCTCCAGCCTTCTTCAGGTGTAATGTAAACTTTTGTTAGGATAGAGACACTCTTGTCCTTTGCTTAGAAGTAGCCAGAACTATAGCCTCTTTGCTTACAGAAGAAGAAGACTAGAGAATGTACTGGCCAAAACATTGTGTGAACAACAGAAATAATTTCATTGTCTTGAGAATGCAAGGTAGACTGCATGCCATTAATTTTTTCTTTTATTTTAGATGTTAGCCTATCATTTGTCCTCCCTTTTGTCTGGTGCTACTTGATTGATATACTGGCCACTCAGTCTGATATTAATTAAAATATATACACATTTATATTGTATAGATAATTAATTATATTTTGCTTTTTTTTTTTAATACAGGTCCATTATTTTGATCTTGTCATTTTAAAAGTACTTCACCTCTGGTCTAAAGAGTTTTATTTATTGAGATATTAGCTTCAATGTTTTTAGAATTTTCCAAAAGATTATTTCTTTTCTTCTGTTATTAAGTATTAGAAGCGGCTACTCGGCAGGATTTTTTTTTTTAAGTCAGTCTTGCAGATACATTATTACTGAATCATGAGTTGGTTCCCACAGGATGACCCATTAAAATCCCCACATAAAAAAAAACTTGCATTGGTCCAGCCACAAGAAAAATTAATGTCTACTATTTACAATAATAAATGCCAAAAAATTCTATGCTGGTATCATTTAAATTTCATTTTTTAATTATCTTCACGAATATAAATCATTATTTTTGCTCAAAAAGCAAGATCTGATGATAGTGAATGTGTATCTATATTTACTTTGTCGTTAATTGTTTTATTTTCATAGTTTCCTCCGGACATACATACACACAACTGCCCTTTCTATACGTATAGATAGAGGTGGGGGGGGATCCTTGTGGTATAGTGGCTAACAAGCTAGACTGCAACATTGTTGTAAGTGAGTTTGAACTCAGACCTTCCATGAGCACATGTAGATATTTAGGATTTTATTTTATTCAATATTAATAATGACTATTATAACATTTCTTTTCTCCAGAATGAAAGTAAAAAAACTATTTTTGAGGATAAGAAATTGTTTTTTGTAATCTTTTTTATTTCTTTTTTTCTTTTTTTCTTCTGCATTATCTTTTCTTCTCACGATTGCCATGTTTGTTTTTTTTGTTGTTGTCAGGAGTTCTTTGTAAAACTCAATCCACTCGGTGACCTCAGTGAAAAAGACTTCAATGATTATTTATACAACAAGTCTTTGGATTTAGAACCACGTGGAGAGAAACAACCCAAGAAATTTGTAAGTATCTTTTATGCATTGCATTTCTCTTTATATTTTCTTATTATTGTGAATAAAGTTCTTTATTTTATAAGTGAGTTCTTAGGCACAGATTGAAATATAGTTGGCTTTGTAGAAATAATCTATGTTTGCTGAAAAAGTATCTTGCATTGATGTCATCGTTTTGAAGAAGAAAATCATTTTGTAGAGAAAAAAAATTACATATCTGGAGAGTTGATTGATATTATCAACTTAAATCCTAATGTTACATAATAGATTAGCAAAATCTATTATTGACAAGTAGTGTAGTATAATTTAAAATGGGGCATTTAGTTTGAGTAATGGGTGATGACCCCAGAGGTTGTTTGAGACTGTGACTTTCATTGGATGATCCTAGAAGTTGAGCCTTACAGCATGCTCTGATTCCCCATGGGATCACCGCAGGTAAAATGAAATTGTCAAGGAATCAAGAAAATCTGTGCATGTAAAAATTCTAGTTTCATTATTTCACCTGAGAATAATATGAAGCAACATGAGCGATGAACAGGGTGAAGTGAACAAGATGAATTCAACAAGATGAATTCAGAGTTTTCATTCTCCTAAACTGGTTGCCTAAGCAAGGTTAAAGAGCCCAGTTTTACCTATAGTTGGAGAGAGAATACCTTTCCCAAGATTATTAGGGCTCTATGAAAGGTAAACAGCTTCGTACAGGTTTTGAACTATTTTCTATGACGGTAACCATTAAACTATTTGCCTTCATTTATATATGTGTACAAACACACACACATATATACACATGTACACATTTTTTAATTATATATATATATATATATATATATATATTTCATATTGGTCAGTATATATATAGAAAATTTAGAATAATTTTCTATATATTGTATATCAATTTATAAAATCTATATACTTCAATTGTGATCAATTGTGATTTTATATTTTCTTGCATTTAAACAAATTTGTGTCTTGCCTTTCATTAACCAAAACATTTTTTCCTGCCATTAACCTATGTATGATTCATTTCTTTACCACTTGTGTTTTTCCTTTTTTTAATTCTTAGCCAAGGAAGACAGAGTACTCACTGAAGTCTCCTGGCATCAAGCCCTTAGCCAATCGTCATAGTGCATCGACTCGTAATCCTTTCCAATTTGCACCATTCGGCCACCCCCGTATCAATGAAGAAGATTCAGAGGGACTTTATATGCTTCCTGCAACTCCAAATACTCCGTTAACCCCACCAGCCACAGATGTCTTCTCAAATTCATCAGGTGTCTCAGGTGTGAAATCTTTTTCCTATTTTCTCTTTTAACAACTATAACATCACCCCTTACACAGTTGTGTAATGAAGCTGAGGGTCTCATCTATGGGTCAATTAGATCTGTTTGAAAATTAATACTATTTTAGAGGAATAATTGAAACCATGTAACTGAATACAACCAAATGTTTATTATTAATTTTATCTTTACAATCATTTGAAACTTAGTTGCAAAATCAATGTTTTAAGAGCCAATGTGGTTCACCAGTTTGAAACCCCTATCTCGCTCAGAACATTAACCTTCTAGAAACTGTACAGAGACGTGCAACCAAACAAATACCCTCCATCAGGCATCTGCCATATTCTGAATATCTTGCTGCCCTGGGAATGGATTCGTTGAAACTGACCTGGTAAACGCTCATAAGGTCATTAATCATCTTAACAACAGCAACCATGAGCACCTTTTTGATCTCCATGTTTCTAATACACGTGGGCATGCCTACAAAGTCAGAAAACAGCATAGCTCACATGACTTTTGGAAACATTTTTTCCTGCTCAGAGTTGCCGAGGCATGGAATAAGCTGCCTGCATCTGTTGATTGTACTGCTCAATTGGCAAAACCCCAACTCTTTTATCATATATGTGCTAGAACGTAGTGGTTGAGGGTCCTAGTGTTCTGGATATGATGTTAAACTGTATATAGTGGTGAGGTTCCAATTCTGGAGCTCTGATCAATCAATCAATCAGCTGGTCATGTCAAGCCCTAGCATCTATATGATTGTCTTGGCCGTATTCTTCAAATGGCTCATATGACCAACAAACACCCAACCCGTTTTAACATGGATGCTAGACCGCCCTGTCGACTGGGGCGTTAGAATGCACCGACTGCACCTCTGCAGAGGGCTAAGACCCCCAATGGGGCCACCTGTTGGCTGTGGGTGGCGACCCGTGATGCTTAAGGATAGAACCCAGGTGGATAGAACCCATGACTTGCAATATTCCACTTTAGGCTTTTCTTGGGCTTGACGGGTGGTCAGAGAGGCCCTCTCTGATCAATCGGCTGGCCACGTCAAGCCTGAGCATCTATATGATTGCCCCAACCCTATTGCCCTTATGGCAACCCCCAATCCTTTTTATCATATAGGTGCTAGAAGGCGGTGACTGAGGGTCTACATGTCCTGGGAATGACGTTAAACTCTATCTGATGGTGAGGTTCCAGTTTTGGAGGTTTGGGGAATGTGGAGCACCCCTTCATCACCATTGCTCTCTGGTCCACTCTGACCCGGAGTGGTAGTACCTGTTAGGGTCCCATCTATGGGTTGAATAGAAAAACATGAGTTTATAAACAAAATTTTATTATGCATTAAGAATGAATTTATTTCACAACTTTGTCGGCATTAAATGACCCACCAAGGTTGATATGCCATAAAACAAACCAAACCATGGATGCTAGAAGGCGGTGGCTGAGAGTCAACTACTAGTTGTTTAATTCTACCAATTTATTAATACACATCAAGTTTAATGAAAATGATTTCTACCAGTTGACAAACTATTTGCTTTAAAATTATATATACAAAAGAAAAAATAGAAAAAATATTTAGCATTAAATAACCCACATGGGGTTGATATGCAATCAAACAAAATAACCAACTTGATTATTGAACAAGTTTACAGTTATTGATTTATAATTTGTTTGGACAAATTTTGGCAATCAAGTATTTTTAAAATTTGAAAGAAAGGAATTTCTATAATCAGGAATCACTATCAGATTAAGCATTTTTATAATGTCAATGTAATTCTAATTATTTTACTATAGAAAAACAAAAAAAGGGATTGTCAGTGGTCAGTAATTAATACAAACATTACTGACAAATTTATAAGAACTGCCTGTACTGATGCACAATAGCGTACAAGAGATAATATCATTAGAATCGCATTTTACGCATAAATAGAATAAGATGTTGGAATCTCCTGAAGTAGCCTAACTCTAACCCTAACATTAACCCTAACCCTAGTGTTTTTGGGTATTTCCATGAAATTTAATGAAATCTAATGCTTTTTATACGTAAGAAAAAGTAAGTAAAGTTGGCGGAGTGGTCTATTGTTGGTATCAGCTGTACAGCGAGGGAGTCTATCCCCTTTTCATCTGCGCTAGACCAAGGAGATTATTTTACTGAAGTGGAGCGCCATACCTACCATCAGTTCTCCACTTTACCACCCAGATCAGATTACCAAATATGAGCTACTCATTGGTGGGGGTCAGTATCGACCTCATAACCTTGCGATTCCAAGGCATTTGCAACGTAATCTAATGATATTATCTCTTGTGCATTATTGTGTATTAGTAGTGAACTGCTGGTTATTTAATTACTGCCTCATGATCTATTCATGTTGTAAAATTATTAATCATTATGAAATGGATTGGATATGATTTTATTCTTACATTGTTTTGTTTTTTCTTTGCAGGAAATTTCAACATGACATTCAGTGCTATCTCGTTAAACTCTCCTCAGGAGGAGGTTATACCAACCTTATCACCTCCACCCTTGCCCCCTCGCCAAAGAGATAGAGACTCTTTATCGTGTAGCGTGGACTCTGTGCCTCCCCTACCAAGCTCACCGACACCCCTTGAGCCTCCTTCTCTACCTCCCAGGGACAACCGTGATAGCATCCCCCCACCCGTCCCTCCCCGCCGGGACATTGCTTATGGGTCATTAACACGTGCACAGAGCATGTCTTTGTCACGGCCACCGACCCATACCCCGTTTAGTGCCACCCTCCCAAGGCGAAATTCCGAACGGAACTATCCAACTCCAACAGATTTCAATGTCAATGGAGACAACACAATTCCAGAATTGCCTCCTAAGACCTATAAACATATTCATACTTGGCAACAGATCAGTTCCAATTGATGCACTCTAAGTAGCATTCTTTTTTTTTTTTTCTTTTTTTTTTTTTCTCTCCCCCCCCTTCCCCACCCCCCTTTATTTCTCTCTGTCAAAATCTCCGACTGACAGTTTAGAAAAAAAAAACAAACAAACAAACAACAACAACACAAAAAACACTGGACAATAAGAGGAGATTTAAAAAAAAAAAAAACTCACTAAAAAACACATTCGTTTTGGAGCTGGGGGTGGGGATGATGACAACAAAACTCTCATTTACACAAAAGAAAAAACAAATTTCAAAAAATGACAAAATTATTAAAAATGGTGGATTTCCTAAGGATGATTTGTTGAATAAAAACACAAAAGAGATGAGAATTTAAAAATAAAAATTGGAAAACCTGGTTTATTGTGAAAAAAGGAAAATACAGAAAAACCTTGTCACACCTAATTCTAAAAGGGAGACAATCCATTCTAACAACAACAACAACAACAACTCCAATTCTTCCTGCTGTTGCTTCCCATGTTGTTGAGGTGCTTATTTTGTGGGGTAGCCAGCATCTTTTGAGCCACTCCTGCTTGCTTTAGTCTAGCTATTGCCGGCACCACAACTACTACTACTAATAATAATACTGCTGCTATTGCTGTATGAAAACAAAACAAAAAACAGTTGGGAAAGAGGCAGCTAAGCAGCTGTGTCCATTGCAGCCTTCTTTATATATATATAATATATTATATATATATATAGTACTTTTTGCAGAGGCAAGTAAAAAAAAAAAAAAAAAAAAAAAAAAATAGCAAACAAGAAATGAGGATGATAATTAAAAAAAAAAAAAGAAAAGATTTCAGAGATGAATGGAGAGATTTAAAAAAAAAAAAAAAAAAAAGACCAAAAATAAATAAATAAAAGAGACAATTTGAATGTTAAAAACAAATTTTAACTCCAGTCTTTAACCATTTCATCTTATATGACACTTGGGAGCAAAAAAAATTTTTTTTTCTTTCCAGGGGGAAAAAAACCAACAAAAAAAGAAAACCATTGCCGAAAAAAACAAAAAAATTACAAGAAAACACCACCGCCACCCCACCCTAACCCCAAAGCGGTGGAGAGATTGGTGTATGGGGGGGGGGGAAGTGATTTAAAGAATGAAAAAAATTATAGAAAAATTTTTTTTTTTTCTCAAAAGATGGGAATGGGATCCTCTTCATGCTCTCTCCTAGCTTTTCATGTATAACCCACGCCCCCCCCAAAAAAGGTACTGGATAATAATGAGTCTGATCAGTCTACCATCTGACCCTACCCTGAAATCCCCTCTTCACTTCCTCTTGTGTATACTGGCATGTTTTGTTTTTTTTCTCAATTGTGAAAATAAATCTGTAATGACTTGTGGGATTAAAAGAAAATATTAGCTGCGGCTGGTGGGTGGTGGGTTTTTGTCATTACTTCTGGGTTAGCTCTTTTCAAAGTTCATATAAGAACAAACTTAAAAAAAAGAAAATACCCTTTAAAAAAAAAAAAGAAAAAAAACTGGAGAAAAAGACACAAATACAAACATCCCAGAAATTAACTTTTATTTTCATTTTCATTTTTTTTTTTTTTTTTTTTTTTCTCTCTTCAAATTCTTGTTTCATTTTTTTCATTTTTTTTTTTTTAAACTCATTTCACTGGGGCACGAAGATGATAAAATACTTTTTTTTTTTTTTTTTTTTCAATCGTCAGCTGGTAAATGGTATGTTGAAATATAAAAGAGGAACCCCTGCCCCTGCTCCCAGCTAATTAACCAACCAACCAACCAACCAACCAAGACATTGCTTGAGTTCTTGCAGCAGCCCTTACAATAATCAGTGTACATACATTCTGTTTACACAGACAGACAGACAGACAGACAGACGATTATTTTACAAAATAAAATATAAATGTCAGCTTTTTACTTTCACATAAAGTAAATGTATTTTTTGGTTCTCAATTCCCTCGCCTCCTCAGCTTCTTATGAAGCACCCCCCCCCACCTTATTTCAGATGGAGTATTAAGCACACAGACACTTATGATTCTGTAATTTATATTAATTCCATTAGTTATTTTTTGAAATATGTATCATACTGTGAATATGCCTTATTTAAAACTTTTTAGTATTAATAGTCTTTTTGATGTTGTAAAAAAATCAGCAAATTGAAAAAAAAAAAAACCCATGGAAAGCCTTTTTAAAAGCAGAAAATATTTAAAAACAAAAAAAAGGAGCAACATTTGTCTTTATTGATAGAGAAAATTGTCATGAAACCTGATAAGTTTGGACATGTGACGTCTTTGCCATAAACAGTACTGGGGAAAGAAAGAAAGAAAGAAAGAAAGAAAGAAAGAAAAAAACAAACTTATTGACAATTTTCAAAATATTTTACTCTTCTGAAAATTTGTCATTTTTTTCTTTCTTTCTTTTCGTTATCAGAAAGATTATCAATGCTGTCAAGAATTTAGAATAAGACGTATTGGCAGTTACCAAAAGAAAAAAAAAATGAAAGCAGATATTCATTTTTTTTTTTTTTTAATAATGAAAAAAAAGAAAAGTTTCTCATTTTATTTATTTCTCATTTTTTTTTAGGTGTGGGGGTGGGGAGGAATAGATTTCCAAGCAAATTCAGTATCCCTCAAAGTCTGCATCTTTCTTTGCAAAAATATTAAGAGAAAAAGTTGTCCTCTTCCTACTTTTTTCAGCTATCGTAACAGCTGCAGTTTTTCTGTTGATGTACTGTGCAGGCTTAAACCGGTGCCAATGCCCTTGGCCTCAGATCACGAGACCATTGCACAAAAAAAAAAAAAAAGAATATATATATATATATATATATATATATATATATATATATATATATTTAAAAATAAATGTATTAGCCTTAGGCTGCTGCTGCTGGTATTCCGTTTCCTCTCAAGTGAAACAATTTACCAGTTATCTCCCCCTTATTACTTGGCCCTCTGTACAAATTTCCCAAACTTCCGGTCATTACATGAGTCTTAACAAAAATCCATTTCCAACTGATTTCTGTTCCTGTTGTCCTGATAATTTTTACTCATTGAATATTTTTCCCCCCTCTCCCCCCAGATATCTTTTGCACTTTTGAAAGGTGATAAAAAAATCCGTACGCCCCCACCGTCTCTATTTCTGATTTGTGTCTTCCCTTTCTTGAGTCTCGGTTCCTCCCTCACTTCCTCTTTCTTAGCTGTCACTAAGCTTGTGTTCATTTTCTTTTTAGAATAATAATAGAGAAGATAGTAAGATGCAATGATTATCAATGCAAAAGGCAAAATAAATTGAAATTACGAAAAGAAGAAAAAAATACTTATGTCTTTATTTTCAAATTAAAAAAAAAAAATTGTTTTGTAGTATCTATCTATCTATCTATCTATCTATCTATCTATTGCCTTATGGAGTAAAAAGTCCGATAATCTGTACATTAGCTACATAAATGAGAGTAATCTCCCTTTGTTTTACTTTGAGGAAGCCTGCAAAAAGTCCTGCATATAATGTGTAACAGACTCGAGGAAATATATCTTATGATGCTTAGTAGTTAGAGCATTAGATAGGAAACTGCAAGGTTCAAGTTCTCATGTCAGCTAGATGACACTCAGTTCGAATTCAGGAGAAGGACAAAAAACAAAACATAGACTTAAAATCATAGCTAAAATAAAAAATTACAAAAATGTTTCTTAGCCCTTTGAACCTTGAGAGCCTAAAGTCTAAATTTACCGTCTGCCGTTTGAGTGTGATCTTTGCACTGGTAAATCGGTGCTACGGTGTCAAGAAATAAATAAAAGTATCACTGGCATACTGGTGTAACAGGATCAAAGGGTTAAAATAGTATATTTTGTACTGGTTGACCCTGTGATACTCAGATGTTATGTTAACAAAAATAAAAATTATTTCACATAACTCTGAAATTTCATCAAATAAAAATTATATCAGGATTTAGAGTAATTGCATCGATGTGGAGAGTCGACTTTTTATGAATTTAATTTTAATTCAAATTGATTTTGCTGCTCTTTAGTACTTTTTGTGTGAGTGGGGGGGGACCTGAAAAAGGAAGAAAGAAGATTTTGTTTGGCTGTGTTAGTCGCCTGTCTCTTACAATCAGATTTAGTGGTTTCGTTTTTTTTGTTTTGTTTTGTGATAATTGCAATTGAGGTTGTTTTGGTGTGAGGCATTTTGATGTTTTTAAAGACATTGTCAGTTTCTTGTGCATCGGCAAAACCTGTTTCTTTTAAGAAGAAAAGTCTCGACAGTAAAGTGTAAAAAAAACAAAAAACAAGACCCACCCTGTTTAATAAAAAAAAAAAAAAACAAGAGAGAAGATTGTGCATCCATGAATGCGTGTTGTATTGGTACGAATGTTGTGGATCATTTCCAGTGAACTTTGACACGTCGGATCTTATATAAACCCTTCACTGAAAATGTGACTCGTGTGGTTGTTGATAAAGCTGTGTTTCACTCTATTGTTTGTCGTTTGGTTGTTGGTAAAGCCGAGTTTCACTTTTCTGTTGTTTGTATATTTGTACAGTCCAGATTTCTTATCCATCTTGCCTTCCAGCTGGGTGGGTGGCTGGGTACTTGGCTTATTATCCTTTTCCCTGATTTGCCGATGCTTTGATGGTGGAGTGGCGGGGTTTGGAGGGCAGACAGGGGTTACTCTGTGATTCAGTTGTAGCATAAGGAATTTCCTATTTAGGGTTGTCAAAAGGCTTCTTTTTTTTTTTTTTTTTTTTTTTCTTTTTAAAATTTATTTCTTTTGCTGATGACGGTTTTATAACCTTTTTCTGTTGTGCAATCACCTCATCTAAAAAAGCCCCCCCCCCATTGCTCCATAACACTACTTTGATATATATCTATATATATATATATATATATATAGTATGGAGCTTCATTGCAATTTGTATTCACTTGATAACCTGGTTCAATTGGTGATGAGGTCATCTGTAAATGACACTAGAAAAAATTTGAAAAAATTCCACTAAAAGAAGGGATTTTTTCTTTCTACTGGAGTAACTGAAAAATTTTAAAGATATTGATTGATAAAGAGACAATTGATTTTATCTGATAATTGATTTTTTTTTTTTGGAAGATGCTTCTTCAATCAAAACCAACTTTTATTTTCTGTCTATGGAAATTTATACAAAAGATCCGTCGCCTCTATGTGTCCCCTGTTATGGGACCAGAAGTCATAGTGGTAGTAGTAATAGTAGTAGTAGTAGCAGTAATAATATGATAGGGGGTCAGGCTTATTAAAATAATGATGTTTGCAAATTGTGGGTGTGATACTCGTCACAAAATTGGGGGAAACAATAACCAGTTTGATATTGATACACTGTTTGTGGATCTTTAATATAACTGACCAAAAAAATGGTGCCTTGTCCCTGAAGGCAAAAATGGAGTCCTGCCTGCCTTAGTGGCAAATGTATATTTATTAGTGACAGTGTTCAAGCCCTTCGGTAAATGTCTGTTAGTTTCTTAATTCTTGTCTCATCCTTATTTCCTTCGAGTAAGCCCCCCCCCTCAATTTCATAAGAGTTTCTCCTCTCCGTTGAATTTTCCTTTTCATCATCTAACTCGTTTTTATCTCCTCTTCCTTTAGCGTTTATTGCACAAGACTCCTACCCTCTAGAGGGACCCCCCTTGTATCTCGCACAAGTCTCCCAACCCCTTGAATACCCCCCTTTTATCTCGCACAAGTCTCCCACCCTCTCGAGTACCCCCTGTATTTCGCACAAGTATCACTCCTTTTTTGGTGTTCTCACCCTCTAGAGGCTCCCCTCTCCTCCCCCATCTCGCAAAAAGTCTCCCTCCATCTCAAATGCCCCCCTCCCCCGCGCTGTATCTCGCACAAGTTTCCTACCCTCTTGAATGCCCCCTCCCCCCATATCTCTTGGATGCATTCGTTTTCATTTCACACAAGTCTCCCACCATCTTCATCTTGCGTCTCTTGTGCTTCTTTGTGTCATCATCTCCTATCAGTGCAGAGAGATTGTTTCATTTTTTTAACACCCCCCTCCCTTCCCCCTCCCCTTCCAGATTGTAATGATGGGCCAAATATTAAAGATTTAATTAACTAAAAAGAGAATTGATTTTCTTAACCTCAAACATGTACGCATGAACATATGCACAATCACACCAAACACATTCTCTTTCTTTCATTGAATGAGAGAAATAAAATAAAATAAAAAAACAAAGAAAATACCAGCAAGTTATACATCTCTCCACCCACCCCCCTGCCCCAAACTGTGCCCCCCCCCCACATCCTCTCCTTTCTTCCCGGCTAAATTCCCATTTTGAAAGTGAGATAGTCCCAAAATTCAAACTTTCCAAAAAAAAAAAAAAACCCAAAAAATGAAAAAATAAAACAAAACCAAAAAAAGAAGGAAAAAAGCAAAAAAGGTGACAAAGGCCCACATTCCCACTTTGATTAATGGTTCAAAATTGCAAAACTCTTGGTTGATCATTCTCTCCCAAGACTTGCAGACATTTTTAAATTTTTTTTTTTTAAATGTAAATATCCAATGCCAGGCGTTCTATGTCAATTTTACTTTTTCCGCCATCAAACAGAGTTAATATAACCAACCAACCAACCAAGTTGCAGTGTGTGTCAATCTCCCCCCCCCTTCATCATTTTCTTCCAATGTACACACATTTACAACCCCCCCTTCTCCCCCCAAAAAAAATAGTAAGTGGCTGCTGCTGGTTCAACTAATTACCCTGGCCTCTTTTTTTTTTTCTTTTTTTTTTTCCTTTCCCTGAAGTTGTTGTTGACCAACATAATCCAAGTTTGGGGGATTTTTTTTTTTCTTTTGCATCCTGTGGCACTCTGCTCTTTTTCCATTTCGGAGAAAACAGACCGGCTTTCATTGTCTTCTTGTTCAAAATGAAGGAAAAAAAAAAAAAGTTGTTGGTCAATGCTGCAAGATACTGGCTTAAAGGTCTTCGAGTTGAATATTCAGACAAATAAATTATCAACTAATTATTATTATTATTATTATTATTATTATTATTATTATTATTATTATAATGTGTGACTCGACAGATGTAAGAGACCATCTTGGATTAGTACAAAAGTATTTTATTATTATTATTATTATCTCTTATATATAACTAAGAATTTTGGATAAAAAAAAAAACCTCCGAATTATCAGAGAAAAAAAAGAATGAAATTTTGGAAATGATTCTTGGCTGATTTGTAAAAATAAAATGAAAAGAAAAAAAGAAAAAACAAAAACAAAAATGTCTTTTATACCAACTAAGATTTACATCTGTTAATTTTTTTTTTTTTTTTTTTCTTTCCCCAAATTTCATTGCCTGAATTTGAATGATTTCTAGTTTCTTGCATTTCAAGATTAAATCCAAATCTTGATTGTTTCGGTGACATAGCAAAAAGAAGAAGAAAAAGAAATTGATATTTCAGGTCTCAGAGGAACAGCTATCCTGGATTTTCATATTCCATTTTACTACCAATTTCTCTCTCTCTCTTTCTCTCTCTCTCTTCCTCTCTCTCTCTCCCTCCTTCGGGGGGTGGGGTGGTATTGTGTAATGCAAGGTCACTTTAACATTGGATAGGCATTCGAAAGTACAAAAATTGTCTAGTTTTTGTGACTAGTATTACAAAAACATCAGACTATTTCAACCCTCTACTTTGGTGAAATGGGGGGGGGGTTCTGAGGACCAGATACACAAGGGTGCTATATCCTGCCCGAAGATGAAGGACATCCTATCATGGTGTAATGGTTAGCAAGCTAGTCTTGTAGATCAATTCCTACTGAATTGTACTTGAGACCTTGTGTCACATCGTATCGGTGGTGTACGAGTTGGATAAATACCTACCGCCCCAGAAAATGAAAACATGGCCCAGGTACATATGCAGACGTCATATTTTGGAAGGGGGGGGGGGTGTTAGCTGTTAATTGTGGGGGGGGGGAGAATCCTATGATCTGAATTTCACTTTTGATTTTTTTACTTCTGGGAAAGTTTAGCAGTAAGTATTAACTGAAACTTCCTTGTTTTGATTTAATCAGTAAGTAAAGTCCATGGGGTGGCCTAAAGGGAGTCTATCCCCTTTTCACTAGTGCTAGACCAAGTAATGGTCTCAATATTGTGGATATAATCCCTTTCTATTAACAAACAGAATACACTGACCATCAACTGCATATCATTTTTATCTCAGAGCCTTCCAAATTTTTTGCATTGCTAATGCACATTAAAAATTTTTTTTTTTTTTATCATAGATTACTAGCGTTGATATACAAGCTGAATATATAATTCTGAATATATCATGGCTTGGCTTCATGAACAACGTTTAAGAAGTGTGTTGTCCATGTTGGCTACAGACATGTTTGTGGGTGGTAAGACAGACGTATGTTTACTGCAGCTTAAGGTCTGATCAAAGTTTGATTGCATAGTGTTGGGATTGTTTCCTCTTTGAGGCTTTGTAGGTATTTTCAAACGATGAGACGACATGGTTAGTGGTAAGATGCCTGGTGTCATGCTTCTCAGGGTTGACCATCAAATTGTGGAATGTGCGTTTCTTTCTGATGTGTTTCTTCTATTGTAAACTTATTTTCACTCAAAGTTTTCTTATATTTTTGTATGAACATGTCCGTGCCTTTACTGCCCTAAATACTGTGTAAATTTTCTATTTCAAAACATTATATAAATTCTTATTTTTAGTTGATACAAACCAGATAAAAAGTTGAATAAATGTTAAATCTAGTTTCAATTTAGCGGCTACAAATTCCAAAATGTTTATGCATATTATCCATGAAAAATGTTTTTCCAGAATTTTGTAGGTGAATGTTAGGAATGTGTATGATACACGACTGACTACGGTAAAAAGAAATAATTAAAAATTTAGTCAATAATTAAAGAAATCGATACACCTCGAGAGAATCGAGAAGATTTTCAATTTTTGTTAACCCAAAATGACTGGTTTTATGATTTTAATGAACAAACTCTTTTCATTGGATAATTCTGTTGTCAATTAAAAAGGCAGAATTGAGTAATCTGAACATTAGTTACATAAATGACTAACCTCCTCTTGTTTGTTTCACTTTGAGGAAGCCGTTTGTTTTGGTTGGCCATTTTCATTTCATGGTAAATCTACACTGAAAATACGAATTTGTTAGAATCAATACACTATAGTTTTTTTAACACAAAAATATCATAAAATGTGTTCTTAATTGTGCTTGAGCATTATTTAAAATGAACTTAATTGTTATTAAGAACACATTTTATGATAATTTTGTGTTAAAACATACAGTTGTATTGATTCAAAAAAATTTGTATTTTCAGTGAAGATTTAAAACACGTGGATTTTTATTTTCTAACTTCTATTTTCTAATCTTCTAATGAGCATTTAGCCCCACCTCAGCTACATCGTACCTGCAGGTTAACAGCTCTTCCCTCTTTCTGTCTTCTTCTGAGCTGGGTTATACGCTGACTGTCTTCGTGCTCATCGTATGTTGTAGAACCTTGGATGATGGAACACCTCTCTTCGTGAAGACATCGGCAACCTGGTTTTCACTTGGTACCCACGTTATATTATGTATATCTTTATTAGCTATCATTTCTCGCAATATGGCCATTTCAATTCTCAAACGCTTGTCTAGGATCTGTGTCGATGAATGCGTCGAGTAGTGCATACCAGAATTGTCAGTTTTACATATGATCTTAACTTTCTTAGGATCTATGTGTAGCAGTTCACAAATGAACGTCTTATATAAGACGCACACTTCCGCGAGATCTACCATAGCCAGAGTTTCAGCAGCTTGTGATTCTTTTAGATTGCCAGTGAAGTGGAAAATGTTTCCCATTCTTTCCAACAACGAAGATGATATAGCCACCTTGAGATCCACCATCATCTAAGTTGGCAAAAGATGCGTCTGAATATCCAATGATCGACAATTCACTCAAGCAACCCAAGTTCGGTATAACAACTTTGGGATTTTTCCTTCTTTGCCTTTTTGATATACTTGTTTACTTGCCTAAAACACTCTGCCCTGCCTTTCTTCATTAATGAATTACATTCACTAACGTCAAAGCTTAGATCTGGACGTGTTTGAGTGGCGATCCAATTTAGTTTTCGATTTGCTTGCTGAGTCATTGTTTCTTCATGAGAGGATAAAGGAGCGTCGAGTAACCCCTCATGAACTGGTAAATAATCTAGTTTCTGAACATATAAATCTTGACTTAGCGTGATGTATTGACTGCTTTGCTTAAGATCCAAACACAAATATTTGAATTTGACAGCATCTTCTGACTTCACTACAAATTTTGATCCAATTTTATCAATTACCAATACTTGAAATACTTTAGATCCACCCCCACAAGAAATCATCAACATGAGTGAAAATTCTACCATGAAGCTTTCCATTTAAATTCCAAGTGAAAATAGCTTCATCATACTTCGATACTTTGGCTTCTAATCCAATCAACTCATCCTTCAGGGTCAAATACCAAATGTCTTGAGGCATCGTTAAGGCCATACACACATTTGTTAAGCTTCCATAAGTGGTCCCTCTTACATTTTGCTTCGGGGAGGGAGGAACTAGGTACACAGGTCTATTTATTTGATGACTTTGAAGAAAGGCTGTTTTGATATCTAGGGCATTACATTTCCATCCATTAGTTGCGATGACTGCTAATGCAAGTTTTAGGCCTTCTTTTGAACATGTAGGGGAGTCTGTTCTCACAGATCTGAATCTTGAAACCCCTTAGCTACTAATCTAGCCTTGGCAACTTTCCTCCCCTTTTCTATTTTTTCTGTCATAACCCATCTTGTCGTGATTTTGTTTTGACCTGTATCCTTCACTTCAGAGTACACTTTGTTTCGAACACAATTATCCAATTCATTTCTCTCAGCCTCCAATGTTGTCGGATTTTCTTCAGCAGCTAGAAAACTTTGCTGAGTACATTGTTTTGCTGTGTCACGTATCAATTCCCATCACTTGACCACTTTCTCAAAATCTAAGTTTTACTTCCTTGGGACACATTCATGAAAAACTTATTCGCACCCGTCGCTTTACCAGCTCGACTAAGGATTTTAACACTGTTAAGTTGACTATTATCCGCAAGATGACAATCCAAAATTTGACCAATTTTTGGAAGATGAGAAATTTTCATCGCAGGCTTTGGTAAATCAACGCTATCGACTGGTGCTACCACTCTGGAGGGTTCTGCAGCTGATTCAACGCGACTCTGTTCATTTCCATTTGATTCGGGCTGACTCAAGGCTTCAGAGTCAACAGTAACATCTTCATGCACAGCAACTCTACGTTCCAACGGTAACTCATCGATGTCCTCGTTATCTTCATTAGATGATTCACTATCATCATAATGACCCCTTAAATCTATCGAAGGAATCTGATCAACATTATTCATATTCTTCTTCCCATTATCTGAGGTTTTGACATTGAATTCTTGAGGATTCGTCGTCGGTATAGTTTTACTATATGGCATCAGACGACACAGGTGAACTCTGACATAGGAGCCACCGTGTTTGACCAAGACTTTTTTGTGCTCAGTCCCGATTACTGTTCCTGGGCCCAACCATCGGTCAAGGTCATTCCTCTTGAAATAAACGAGATCACCATTGTTATACCTGGCAGAGATTGCAGGCCGAAACTTGGTGCCTCAAAGCTCTTCTTAATTTTTCAGACGATTCACTAGCAATGTCCGCCTTACGTGCAGCATGCATGGCATTTAAATTTTCTGCCACTACATCACACACAGTGACACCCTCCAGCACTGACGGCTTATTCAAAGCAACTGACGGCAAACTTGGATTTATTGGGACTAAACCCATGCACAGTATTGAGTGTTCTTGGCACTAACAGCCCAAGCAACAGCGACATCAAATGAACACTTAGTATCTTCAAGGGTCTTGATGATGCATTCTTCAATAACTCCATTGTATCTTCCGCAGACTCCATTACTCCATGGACTTTCAGCTGTCGTCCTCACTATTATTGAGATTTTGACACATATCACAAAAATATTGATTGTCAAATTCGCAACCATTATCAGTCAGAACGTTATTTGGGCACCCCAAGTATGCAACCCAATATTTGAAAATAGCATTGATACTAGTCGAACTTTCTTTATTCGGCACTCTCACAGCAACACTATATTTTGAAAATAGATCAATAAAATGCAAAATTTTGTTCCCTTTTATATCCTTCATATCAAGGGCAACCCATTCATTAAATCTTGATGCAAGTGAAAATCCAACTACAGGTCTTTGCTGCACCTTCTTGTACCTCAAACATGTCTCCACATGACGAAGGAATCTCTTCCAACATTTTAAGAAATTCTTGATCAGTAACTCCTGCATTTTTAGCCAAATCCTTCAACTTTTTACCAGTCAGATGACTGAATTGTTTGTGCAACTTGGTCGCAATTTTTAGTTTCTCAGCCGAGTTTTTATTCTCAAAATTAGTGAAAAACACATGTAGGTTGTCCATTCGATGACACAGCTTTCGTTATTGGTACATAATAATGGCCAGTTGATGTAGTCATCAATTTTATTCTTTTACTTAGGATATCAATTGTATCACTGTCGAAATTCAGGTTTGCTTTTGCCTTTTTCATAGCTGATTTGCTGAGCAACAGCAGTATGTCAGCATCGACTATATCCGTGTTAATGTCTACACAGAAACCAGCAACAATGCACGGTAGCACGACTCTCTTAACAGAAGTCAGCTTGTTTCCGGGAACCAAATTTGAACACTTTGCTTCCTGTGGTGACTTTGAGGTTATTCCTTCCAGAATCTGGTAAGGTGTCGAGAAAGCAGTTGTACCAATTGAGTCCACTTTGTGTAGAAGCAAGTCCCAGAGTCCAAAATCATCCACCCTAAAGTCTCTCCAACAAGGCTGTTGGTATCAACTGGCTGATCAGAATTCAGAGCCATGAAAATTATATTCGCTTCTTCTTCGATGTTACCAGTAGAATAACCTTTATCTGGACAATCATTTGACCAATGATAAATTGAACCACATACACGACAGTTCATGGGCTTACCATCCTGTCCTGGATTTGGGCAACTCTTCGTCTTGGTACCCTACATATCTGCCCCTTCCAGGGGGTCAATAGGAAGGTCTAAATGGTCTCCTACCACCACGGTATGAACCACGACCACTTCTTCTACCATACCACTTGTTATAAAAAACATCCTCCCTATCTTCTTTCGAATCAGCATTCTGTGAAGAATTGTCAACCGAGTAAGCGACATCCTCTTTCTTCACCTGCAGGTTCACTTGCGGGATTAGAAGTACCCATTACTTTCTTTAGCTGAATTGCCATGGACTTCAGCGTCAGTTCACTGATTGTCGTTCTTATTAACTTCTCATGATCATCCATCAAGTTTGCACTCCTAAGAACCCTGTATGCAAGGAGAGATTCAGGGAGTACTATTTTATGCAACTTTAATTGTGCAATCATCCTATCAAATTCGATGAGATAATCCGCAATGGTCATCTCAGAAGGTCTGCTATATCTCTCGAACTTATCGTATGTCTCCAAAGGAGCTTGATTTTCGTCTTCCTTGAACAATTCGTCTAGCTTGCTGTACAATTTACTTAATCCATCCTCCTCATTCAAATCCGTTGGCGACATTTCCAGGATTGCCTCCCTGGCTTTACCAGTTAAAGTCAGGAAAACTGTTACAGCGCGTTTCTTCTTATCTACATTTGTAGCGTGTTCCCAGAACACCATTTCCTTTCTCCATGAAGTGTAGTTACCAGGTTCGAGCTGAGGTGGGGCTATTGTAAACTTCGCCATCTTTTAGGTCGATTTGAGAACTACGCTCTGCTACCAATGTTAAGATGTAGACTTTTATCTTCTAACTTCTATTTTCTAATCTTATCTTCTAATGAACACCTAGACCCACCTCAGGTACATCGTACCTGCAAAGAGAGAAAGAGCAGGTTAACACTCCTCTTGTTTGTTTCACTTTGAGGAAGCCGTTTGTTTTGGTTGGCCATTTTCATTTCATGGTAAATCTACACTGAAAATACGAATTTGTTAGAATCAATACAACTGCATGTTTTAACACAAAAATATCATAAAATGTGTTCTTAATTGTGCTTGAGCATTATTTAAAATGAACTTAATTGTTTTTAAGAACACATCTTATGATAATTTTGTGTTGTATTGATTCAAACAAATTTGTATTTTCAATGTAGATTCACGGTGAAATGAAAATGGCCAACCAAAACATATGGCTTCATCAAAGTGAAACAAACAAGGGGAGGTTACTGTCATTTATGTAACTAATGTTCAGATTACCCAGAATTATATTTCATTCTGAGAGAGAGAAGAAAAAAAGCTTATGTTTGGTTGGTTCCAGTCATTTTCTGTGTCTTTTACTAAGGTGAATCAAAAGTTTTGCAATATTTTGGTAACTTATTTGTTTTATTAGGCTATGTTGCATATTTTATAGTTTTCAAATCCTGCAGCAAGTGAAGCAATGTACAACATGTCAACGCACCAACTAACATAATACTACCAATCACAGTGAGTACTTTCCACGACTTGAACTACAAATATTGCAAAACTTTTGAATCACCCTCAAATATATGTCTCTAAAATTTCTGCCTTTTTACTAAGAAAATTATTAAATGTTTTATGATACGTCTCTTATCAGAAAAAAAACAAACTGAATGCATTCATATCAAGAAATTCATCTAGAAGATGTAAGTAAGTAAATTTGTTGGGGCAGCCAAACAGCAAGGGAGTCTATCCCCTTTTCACTAGCGCTAGACCAAAGAGATTATTTTAGCATCTGAGGTGGTGCACCACACCTATCATCAGCTCCTCACTTTACTCTGATCCCTGGGCTACTCATACGCTGAGTTGGCGAGGGCCAGTATCGAACCAGGAACCTTGTGATTTCTAGCCGAACACTCTACTGACTGAGCTAAACCATCCCTTTGAGCATATTATAAAGATCATTAAGTGTTTCATGTCTTTCAACATCATAAAACCTTCATCTTCATTTATTTTAGCAACTTTGATTATTATTAAGTTGATGCAAAAGTTTCCAGCTGTTTTTGACAAAATCTTTTATAACATTCAATCATCAAAATCTTTTTTTCCATTAACTTTCTATAACTTAACACAATTTTTTGTCTAAATTCCTTATTTCATTTTATTGTTGATGTAAAAGTTTCCAGCAGTTTTTGACAAAATCTTTTATTCATAAAAAAATTTGGCGGACCTGAGCATCTAGACCCCCCCCCCATCTAAAATTTTTGTTTTTAATATTTTTTTTTTTCTTTCAATGGATTATTATCGATTGCACACCAATCTATCAGATTGTAAAAAAAAAATTCAAAAAAGTTATTTATTTTTCGAGTTTTCAGGGGTGCTCAGTTTCCCGTATAAGTTAAGAAGAAAAAAAAAAATTAAAAACAAAAATTTTAGATGGGGGTGTTCCAGATGCTCAGGTCCGCCAAAAATTCTTATATTATTAAATCATGACAGTTTTCTATAACCTGATATATGCAGTTGGGGAATAATTTTGTTTTATATAATTTAGTCTTCAATTTAATATTAAAACAAAAGTGTTCTCATTTTCTTGTTACCTCTGATAAAGCAGTTCACAAAACTTGGAGGCATACAAAGAAGAGTGACAAAACTAATAAAAAGAGTAAAAGTTTCAGGAAAAGATTTAGGGCCAGTTTAGCTCAGACTATAGAGTATTCAGCTAGGAATCACAAGGTTCTTGGTTCGATACCAGCCAACTCGGCGTATGAGTAGCACAGGGATGTGTGTGGTAAAGTGAGGAGCTGATGTTAGGTGTGGCGCGCCACCTCAGATGCTAAAATAATCTCCTTGGTCTAGCACTAGTGAAAAGGAGATAGACTCCCTCGCTGTGTGGTTGATACTGACATTAGGCCGCCCCGACGACTTTACTTGAAAGAAGAATGAGAGGCGATCTAATTATAATTTCAAAATAATTTGTAGAATTACAAAATAAGACATTTTTTAAATATTTTCTGTCAAACTGAAAACTTACTGTCAAAGCAGATTTACAAATCTAAGTTTATTTATTAACCAATTGGATTTTTTTGCTAATAGTTTAAGGTGTGTGTATGTGTGTGTGTATATATATATATATATATATATATTATATTATATGTTTGAGACCAGCCGTATACAGCATGAGCAGTTGAAAAGAGATATTCACAAGAATAAAAAAGTAGACAACCAAGGGCTTCAAATCAGTCTACTATGTGACCAGTGTGGAAGGCTATGTATGAGCAAGGCTGGCCTGATCAGTCACCAATCTGTGCATCGGCAGGATGGACTAATAAAATACTCTGTGCTCCCTGGAATTACCTGTAAATGTGGGAAGGTGTGCAAGACTTTCGTGCAGCTCATTGTTGAACTTTTTTGAAGCTCACCATTATATTGTTTGAACTGTTGACTTTTTTTTCTTTTTTATTTGTTTTTTTTTTTTGCCATTATTATTATTGTTACTATATCAAGCAATGGCAATACTTGAACACGAGTTTGCTGCCATCATATATATATATATAATTGTTATTATTGTTTAACTTTATTGATCTGATGAGCACTGGTACTTTTAGTTGAATATTGTAGATGAAAACAAGTTTAGATAAATATATGAAGTATCATCTACCCAGGTTTGCACAACCTCCCCTTTGATTCAAGATGTTTCTTTATATCAATAATGAAACTAGTCCAAATGTTGATGTATAAATCACTTTCAGTTCTTCCTTTAAAGAAATGTCATAGGAATTATTATCAAAGCCTCCAGATTTCCCTACCAAAATTTTATTGAGCTCAAAAAATGGATTTTTACTGGCATTATAAATTCACATTCATCAATAAACGTCACAAAAGAAATTTGAAATGCATTACAAATTTCAATTAACTGCGAGAAAATGCTACATTTTTAAAAAATATTTCAGGTTATTGCACAAATATCAGTTTTAAAGTAATTTTGGACCATATGACCTTTAGGCACCCCTTTTGTGATCTCGATTCATAAGGACATTTTTTGCCATTTACACCATCAAAATCCGGTTGTTAGGGGTTAGTTTAATAATTAAAAAAAAAAAAACTCTAAAAATTGTCTGTTAACAAACAACCGGATTTTGACAGTGTAAATGGAAAAAATGTCCTTATAAATCGAGATTGCAGAAGAGGTGCCTAAAGGTCATATGGTCTGTAATTTTAAAACAAGATCATATTGTTATCAACGTTGTCTAGTTGATTTACTAATGTGGTGAGTTTAATCCTCACTGAGTATCTTTGTAAAGCTAAGCTTAATAAACACCAATGAATATACTTTATATATATATATAAAGTCGTCGGGGTGGCTTAAAGTCGGTATCAGCCAGAAGGTGAGGGAGTCTATCCCCTTTTCACTAGTGCTAAACCAAGGAGATTGTTTTGGCGTCTGAGGCGTGGTGCCACACCTACCATCAGCTCTTCTACTGCACAGATCCCTTTGCTACTCATATGCTGAATTGGTGAGGGCTGGTATTGAACCAGGAACCTTGTGATTCCTAGTGTGACACCTACCGACTAATCTATAAGTGGTCAATATCAATGGATGGAGCTTCTCTATCTAACTTAGGGTAGTGTGTGGACATGGAAGTCAATGGTGCTTGGTTACTGACAGTTTCTCGCCTATATGATTTTCAAACCCAGTGACGGATTATTTTTATACTGTGGTTCAGGCTCTGTAGGGGGAGGGGGAGATGGTCCTGCTGAGGTATGAGTGCTGTGTTTAGTACTCCTTATTTTTTCTGGTTTAATTAAGGAAGAGTGTTCCCATGTTTCCTGTGGTTTTAGGTGTTCTGTAGGGAGAAAAACGTTTTTTTAGTGCTGCTTATTGTTTTTCTTTTTTTTCTGGTCAGGGTGAAGAGAATTGGAATTTTATTGGATGGGGGATTTTATTGTTTCTGGAAATTCTGCTGTTTAGGGTATAAATGGAGAGTAGCATTTTTGCTTTGGGATTTTATGGTCTTTTGTGGGGTTTTATTAGGGGTCTTTTACAGTTTATTTTTACTTGGGTTTTGAGGAGGGAGGGGTACTCTTTGGGGAGTTTTATTTGAGGGGTCTGTTTTCATTTCAACGTTTGCATGTGGTCGATTTTGTTTGCTTTGCTGTATATTGTTTTAAGATTTCATTATTTTTATTTCTTATTTTGTGTTTTAAGTATTATGTGTTTTAATTATTGTGGTTTATTATTGTTTGTGGCAAGAGAAATCATGCACGTGGTAGCTCAAAGTGTGCACGAATATGTCTGGCGTGCAAAATGAGATCAGGGGAGAGTGTAGCGGGAGATTGAACTCACATCCTCCTGATGGTGAGTCGTGGCTTGACGTCGGACTACCTCGTTGGCGTGCATGTAAATTATGATGTGGAATTTTAGTATGATTATTTAAGGCCTGCCTTAACACACTGAGGTGTTGCGTTCTAGTCTTGCTGATGAGAGCACTGACATATGACAAGGAAGAAGCGAGTGAGCTTTAGCGAAAATTGCAGGTAACAAGGACTTGGTCAGGAGAAGCTGGGAGAAGGGTTTTTTTTTTTTTGGTGGAGAGATCTGGCTATCCAACCTGATGGATTTTCTAATCCTTTTATTATATTGTTGTATTAGTTTTTTTGGTGTATTTTTGTTTATATTATTCAATTTTTTTATATAAAAATTTCTGTTTATTCGTTGGAGTTGTTAGTTGGCTTAGTAAGTATTTATTTTTTTGTCTACATTTTTTTATAAGTTCTAATCATTTGTTTAGTAGTTTATTTTTCTTGAGGGAAGGTTATTATTGCTAATTTTTCTTCAAGGCATAGTTTGCATGTCCAGGTTAGGTTGTTATATGCTCGTGCTAAACCATATGGGAGTAGTCCTTAATTAAACCATAAACAGCACCCCTTCCTCCCCAGGACCACAAAACAATACTCTTCATTATCCTCCTCTCTAAAGAGCATGAATGTGTGTGTGTTTATATTTTTTAGATGAGACTTATAGATATATTGGTTGCTATACCAATTGTTTAACCCTTTATTTGAATCACGGGGTGTTCTCATTCTGTTGTCCATTTCTTTGGGATATCTCGCATCAGCCATTTACTGACTTTCACAGGCTATTGAAACCAGGACCAGGGATTGAACTCACAACCTCTAGGTGGTAGTCGGCTATGATATTTGATTTGATGTCTTAACCTTCTTTATCATGTATCTAGGCGGACATTTCAAACTGGATTTTTGTCTGCCTGATGTGTTTTTAGATTTTATCATTTCTTTCTGTCTTATCCACTTTCTCCTTTCTAACTACTGATTTCCAGATTGCATTAATCTCTATACTGGACCTACTTAAGAGGTTGGTGTGGCCTAGCATATGTGATGATTCTTAAGTTTCCTTATTTTCTAATGTTGTTCCCTATTATTCTGACTTTGTTCCACGAAGGCTGATGACCTCTCGTCTTTCTCCATATGTGATCAGCTATGCCTGAGTTTTTTGTATCTCTTCTAACAATGGCATTTTGATGTTCCTCCAACCTTACCTTCAAGTGGCAGCAGGTTTCCTCTTTACATTCCTTGCCACAACAGCAGGAGGTACAATAAAAAAAAAACTATTGGTCCTATTCTCCCCTATGGTGGGCTTCTCTTGCAAGAGATATCTTTAAACTGTTGAACTGTTTCTGAACATTGTCCTCATGTTATATGGACTGCATATCCTTTGGATCTTTTTGGAAATCTTATTATAATGGAGATTGTGTATCTGTCTGTAACTGAAACTATATCACTACACAAGTCACAATTCCCTTAGTTATTTATGTCACACTCCCCATGATTTTATTTTTATTCAAACCTCAATTATTAATAAAATTGTTTTACATTATTAAGACTGTTGACCATATCTACATACTAATAACATGCAATTGTATTTATATATACAACAAAATAGTGGATTTGCATAATGATCTTAAAAATTTGATTTTAATAAATATATGCTTAGTATTATTGATTTCTAATTGTTTGGTTTTATCTTATTGAATATGAGCTAAAATCTCTGGGATAAATTTTAAAAGAAATCCATTAACAAGAAGAAATAACTAACTTTATCCTTTACTTCCTATTTTAACTAAATAGTTAAATTAGGAAAATTTACCAATGAAAGACGGGAGTAATGGAAAATGATGGAAGAGTGAGTTTCAAAGTTGTTCTATTTTTCGATTATACCCCCTCTGTTCCAAATCTTTTTATCTGCATTCTTATTTAGTTTAATTAGCCTTTCTAATTTCATATATTTTATTATATTAAAACTTAAATACTTTCTAACAGAGTCGACAAACCATAGCAGCATTTTTCTCATCCTCCACTCTTCTCTCTTTCATATGAGACAATGTTATGCATGAAGGAGAATTGTGGATGGTATTTCTTATGCGGTAATCTGAACATTAGCTACATAAATGAGAGTAACCTCCCTTTGTGTCTTTCACTTTGAGAAGCTCTTTTTTTCTCCAAAGATCATCATATACAACCAGACTACCAGTGACCCCATTTGGTTCCTGTTTTTTTAAACTGTGGCCCATGATATTGATGCTTCTTTTTAGGAATGAGTGAATGATTCTAATCATTTATGATCCAGTTGCATTTGTATCAAGATGCATTATGTACCACCATCATCTCTGTAAATCCCAAAATGGTTGTTGTCTAATCTTTTTGTTAGATTATACAATATTAAGTCTGATAAGCTATATCTGCACAATGCAGGGCACCCATTGCTACATCGAATTCTGTGTTATTCTTCACCTATTGTTCTTTTCCCTTGAATACAACTATTCTGGCTGATTTAATAATTCTGACTTCCTTCTAGGAGATGTCTGTGTATCATTGTGCAAAAGCCATTGCTTTGAAAATAATTTCTCTGATATTGACTGATAGAATTCAGTGATATGAAGTGGGATGAACGCTGCTCTATCCTTAATTTTAAGCCATGTGATCAAATCTCACCAATGGGTTAGGTTTAGCTTATTTTCTATATCTATTTACCCTACCGATTTCAGATCTAGTAGGGTTTCTAGTTTGCAAATGAAATTCGGTTTGTGATCCTTTGTAGACTATAGGCATTTCTGGACTGGAGCACTGGGACCCTTTCACTTATGTTTAGATTTGGAGTTTTATTCTTGTTTTCTTGGTTGAGATTTTCTTCTAAATTATTGACACTTGTGTTCAGTTTATGATTTCTAGTGATATTTCTTTTGTCAATAAATGATCATAGTGTTGTTAATTTAGTTTGGAGAAGTTCTTTGGTTTTGTCAGCTTTCACTAGAATTTTATTAGAGCTTTTTTATATTATTAATGGTAGTTCCTTTTGGAATTTCCTATAGTACTTCTTAAATTTGATGTTGGTGATCAGGTCAAGAAGATCTGTCTTGAAGTTCTCCATTAGCTTCACTGGTGCCTTTTTTTTTTTTTTTTTTTTTTTTTTTTTAGTTCTGAAGTCATATGTGCTTCTTCCTTTATGGTTGTCCTGATCCTTTCATGTTGAAGACAGCCATACGTCTCATTTTTTTGGATGAGGTCCTCAGTTTTCTGTTGTTGTCTAATTATGTATTAATTCAAAATTAAGCTTCTGAACTGGTTAGTGGGTAAAATAAATTGCATGTTCACAGGGGGTTGCTTCCCTCAGCAGCACCTGCCCACCCCACTCACATAAAAGAGGCAAAGCCAGGTAAAAGAAGAGTTGACTGTAATCTCATTGTAACCAGAGAATTTATATAAGAGAACAACAACAAAAAAAAAAATCTCGGTAACAAAATCACAATTCTCTGAGAGGACAGACTAGCCATTTCTCAAAAACTGAAGATAACCAAGTACAAGGATTTGTTCGACTAAATTCTCATTAAATGATGGCACACAGATTAATTCCTCACTGAATTTAGCTGCCATAACTTCTCAAAGACAATTTTCATACAGAAAAATTTGTTTAGATTTAAATGAGACGAATACAAGGTTGTTGAGATCATAACTGTTAGTTACTCTTCTGAGTAATCTGAACATTAGTTAAATAAATGAGAGTAACCTCCCCTTGTTTGTTTCATTTTGAGGAAGCCGTATGTTTTGGTCGGTCATTTTCATTTTGTTAGGGTCACCTATCCCAAAAGACTTAAAACAAAAAATAGAGTTGCTTCCCTTTGTTTTGTTTACATTCAAATGTCGGGACGCTAATCGTTCAGGGATAATTTACTGGTTAATGTCGTCTGCGAGTGAGAAAGCATTTTTCTACTCCGTGTTTTAATAAAACCTTTTTTTAATTTCCAATAACCTTACCTTGCATTTATCATTCCTAAAATTCCATCTGGACATAAAAAACACATTTCACTGTAAATCTACACTGAAAATACAAATTTGTTTGAATCCATACAACTACATGTTTTAAAATATAAAATGTGTTCTTAATTGTGCTTGCACATTATTTGAAATGAACTTAATTGTTATTATGAACACATCTTATGATATTAAAACATAGTTGTATTGATTCGAACAAATTCGTATTTTCAGTGTAGATTTGAGGTGAAATGAAAATGGCCAACCAAAACATACAGCTTCCTCAAAGTCAAACAAATAAGGGGAGGTTACTCATTTATGTAACTAATGTTCAGATTACCCTCTTCTGGGTTATTTCCCTTGACTGATGAATTATTTATTTATCGATCTACTAGGAAAAAAAAGTTAGGGTTAGTTTAATGGGGAAAAATAAAATTATTTTTCCCATTAAACTATCCCTAACCCCGTCTTTTTCCTAGTAGATCAATAAATAAGTAATTCATCTGTCAAGAGTGGTTCCCCTTTGTTTATGTTGGAGTTATAGGAAATAACCGTCTTCTGTAAGTGAAAGTTAATTTAGTCAGGAAATGCTTACAGGCTGAAGCATGAAACACTTGTAAGTGAGCTACCTGTTGAGGAAGATTCCCATCATGTGAATACTCTCCCCAAATAAGAATCCTTTAATGAGTTCATGAGATTTGTGACAAAGCATACTTGCCTTCCAAAGACACAGATATCCCCTTCTTGGTTTGGCTTAGAACCTTTCTTTTTTTTGAGAAGCATTTTATATTTATGTTTCTTTTTAAATCAAATATTAAACTGCTACTTACAGTCGTTTGGGTCTGAAATGAAAATTTGACAAATGGGATTAAAAAACAAACTCAGAATTTAAATTAATCTTTATTCAGCCCAAATGGAGAAAAAAAGATTTTGGTTTTCCACATTTTCATGTCAGCCATAATTTAAAGTATTTATAATTTTTTTTTTTTTAAATAGAAAATTGGCTACTCTCATCCCACATCTTTAAACACAAAATATATTTGGGCTTATTATTTTCTGCTTTCAGAAAAGAAAGTGACCAATTTTAAACTTTGTATATTCAAATATCAAATTGAATTTGAAGTTGCCATTTAACAAAAAATTTTTAAAAAAAAAATGGCAGAATTAGTTTCCATTGAATATTTTCACTTATTTGGGATTTGATTATTGGAACAAAAAAGACGGAAATAGTGTAGCGCTACAAATATAAATTACCTCCCCTGACGACAGAGTTATCTCCCTTCATTGCAACTCACAACCATCGAAAGGAAATCTTGCCTTTGCCGAAATTATATTTTAGGGTTTTGTGCTGTTTGCGTCGATGATAGGAAAGTATTAAAAAGTCTAGAAAAAGGAAATGATATTACAAATGAACACTCAAGTAGATGGGATCCCTTTAAAAAATATCCTCATTGTTCAAGAAATATTCTATGAAATTTACTATTAAAAAAATAATAATTTGTGGACCAGTTATTAAATGTTAAAAAGTTTTTCAAACTATCCATTTGTTTTTAAAGAGAAAGTTGAAAGGAAAATCCAATTAGAAGAAAAACTTTCCATTATTAAAATTTTATTGGCATCATTTCTCACAGTTTTTAAAGTCAACAAATTCTTTTGGTTTTTGAGTAAAAGAATCTTCCTTGAATATTGACAAGTCATTTAGAAAGTTGTTTTGGGGTGAATGTACAGTCATTTCCTTAACAATTTTTATTAGAAATATCCCATGTGATATTGCTGGGATTGGAACCAAAAACAAATAGGTAGCAATCCAAAGAATAAGTACACCCTTATATATAATATATATATCTCGCCCACAAGAGAGTTTGATATTTTGTGATCACCACGTAGCCTCCTACCATTAAAAATTATGTAATAAAAGTTTAAATTTTTCACAACGGTTGTGTGATCAATCAAGCATTGACAATGGTTAATATTATCGGGAGTCCCCAAAGAGTCTTGAGGCTGGGACAGAAGTAATAAAGATTTCTAAAGTATCATTTAGAAACTAATTTTGTCATGTGCATAGTGCCAGAATATATCAAGAAATATTTTTCTCTTCATTCAAAAAACAAAACCACTTCCCCATAATTACTTGTAATGACTTGGTAATAACTGAATAATTTTGTTACCACCATTGTCAATTACCAAACATAAGTTAAACAATAAGTATAAAAAAAAGGGTAGTCTGCAGAGTAGCCGATTGTTGTATTAGTCAAACAGAGAGGAAGTTTATCCTCTTATTGCTAGACCAGAAAAATTGTTTTGCTGGGGTGGAGTGCTACACCTACTATCAGCTCCCAGATGCTTTATCACACAGACCAGATTAACCAAGCTGTGCTACTCATGCACTGAATTAGTGGGGGACAGTTATCGAACTTGGAACCCCTGCGATTCCTCTACTGACTGAGCTAAATGGGTCCCTTACGCAATAATTCAAAGTAACTTGTACAGAAACAATGAAAAGTTATTACACAAATGTATTAAGAACAAAATAGAATGTTAGTTTTCACATTGGCATCAATCTTAATCGCATTTCTCAGTCGATCATGGAATTAGATATAAAGTTTCATTGGTGCCATTATATTATGGGGGTGCATTTCTATTGATTTTTAATTAGGAACAGATTTCATTTTTAAAAATCTTTTTTATCAATATTTTCAACATCTATTTTGCAGTTAAAAGAAAAATGAATAAATGAGCCTTGAGGTAATAACAATTCTAAAATGTATTTTTGAATTCATTTTGTCAATGTTAGTGGCCATCTGTAGAAAACACCAAAAAAACATTGTAGCTTACCAGAAAGCAATGGTTGGTCAAGGATAGGTTTGTTTTTTCTAAGTTGTGACCTATTGTTGTGATTTTTATTTTGGACAGAAGAAAATTATAGATAATAAAGATTGGAAGAGGGATAAGTAGGAACACGTCTATAATATTCATCGAGATTCTCTACACAAAGCAAATATTACTTAAGCAAGAAATGTACCAATAGATAAACAGAAAAACATTTTTTAGCAGCAAACAATTGACTATTTATTTAGAATGGCTTCTGAATAATTAAGTTCATAACCAAATAAAATATTGACAATGAATTTGGCGGATGTTTAAAAAAAAAATTTGGTTTATATAAGAATCGAATCAGGCAGATTGATAAAGAGTTATAGACTTGACTTATTTGATTTCCTGGTGAATTAGATTGGATTTAGAGAGTCGCATCTGATCATCTCTTTCAGGTGTTCTTGTCTTATAAAGAAAAAAAAAATGGTCAGGGTAGATTTTGGGCTCTACTTAGGGGTACCTGGATAATATAAATCAAGGGATTATGGTAAAAAAAAAAAAAAAATGAATTACCCTATGGGTAGGGTTGACACAAGGTCATAAGTACGCGAGGGTTGAACTTGTTTTTCAGTAGTAACAGATCAGCGAGACTAGCTTGTTAACCATACACCATGACAGGACATCATATTGTGATTATAGTCATATACTGACTTAACTCTTAGAACTGAGCCACCCCTGTCTCACAGCTATTGGGTAAAAAAAAAAAAAAAAAAAAAATTGCACCAATGAGTAGAAATCTTTCTTTAAACCTATCATTAAATTAAAGGCTGTGAATGAAGTTTTCTTAATAATTAGCATGAACTCAAAACATTTACAAATTCTGGTTTAATTTGTCTGAATTTTGTATATGATAGATTGATTTTAATGGCATGTCAACCATTCTAGGGTTGTTTGAGATTTCTGAATTTCTTAGATGAAGCAATATCAAATTTAGAGTAGGAATACAACACCTTGCGGAATTTATTGGGAGAGGAAAAACTATCTCAACAATGGAAGATATTGAAAATGGAGTTACTTCTAAATTTTCAATTGAAGCAAAAAAAAAAAAAAAAAAAAAAAAAAAAATGAATGAAAATAAATGAATTAAAAAAAAAAAAAAGAGGAAAAAATTTTTCATTTTAGTCAGAAAAGGAATTAAAAAAAATAATCATGAAAGGAAGACTTGAACATCTAATAGTAATTCTTTATGATGACAAAAGGTTGAATGGTTGGATTTTTATTACTTTAAAAAGAGTCAATAACATTTTTAAAGTAAGAAAAATTCAAGTCTTTTTGGTTTTAATTTTTAAAGAAAAAAAAAAATGTTGGTAATTTCTTTTTTTGGTGGGGGATGTATAATTTACAGATCGATCCAATCAATTGGTGGGATCTGCCATTTTGCCATGACATCCATCTATTTATATTTTGATATCTGTAAACACAATTCAGTTTTGAATAAAGATTTGCAGTTATTTCTATTTATGAAGACAATTTGCCCAACAGAATGTACAACATAGATTAGCACCAAACACTGCATTATATGGGGGATTAAGTTAAAAAGATTTTTTTTTTTTTTTACAGATTTGTTTTTTTATAGATTTGTTTTTGATATTTTAAAAATTTTGGCAGCAACATGGACTTTAAGAATTGAAGCAAATACAAAATCTTTCATTACAGAGAATAAAATAGGACTAATTGACAAAAAAAAAAAAAAAAAAAAAAAAAAAAGAAAAGACCTCCCCTCAGAAAAATGAAATATTCGCAGTACCGTGTAAAAAAGATGACAAGAATGTATGCTCCCACCTACAAAACACACACACACACACATATATATATATATACATATATATATATATATATATATAATTAATTAATTCCCATTGAATTTAAGTATGGCTGTCACAACATTTTGTAACAATCCCAAGATACCAAGCGATCCCAGTTTCTGAAACATTTTATAATGAGAAAAGAGTGCACCAACTCACCCCCCTCTCTCCCACACACAAATGAGGGTGAGACAGGACCTCTCTCCCATACAACAGTGAGGGTGAGACAGGAGTAATAATATTTCCTATGGATAACTTTGATTTTAACCACATCTCAACCCATCTAGGATTTTATACCTAAATATTAGAGAATTGCATTCATTGTACATTTACAGTTTTTATGTCATTTTTTTTTTGCACACAATTATATCATCAAATATTCCTATATAATACAAATGATTTGCATACAGTTTTAGGGTTTCAAGTATTTCTATCTAATACAAATAATCATATGGTTTCATCAGTTAAATCATTTCAAATAACTAATAATAATCCTGAGTAAACAATCATAGCATCAAGTAATTATCAAGACAAATAGTTTACATTTATATGGCATCAGTATTCCTATCAATTACAAATCATTTTTAAATGTGAACTATTTGACCAATTGCTGAGAGCCAAACATGTCCTACCACTCCAGGTCAGAGTGGACCTAGGAGTAATGGCAAGAAAGAGGGATTTTACATTCTACAGAATTGGAGTCATCATAAGATGAAATTTAGTATCTTTACCCAGGACACATTCCTTGGTGGGGGGGGGGAGAAAGCTTACCCCCTCTCCCGCAGGGGATACAGTTAGCGTATTCTAACCCCCTGCTGACAGAGCGTATCCTAACCTCCTGCTGACAGAGCGGTTACACTTTGAAATTAGATTATTAACAATTACAAGAAGACTCAGATATTGACATCTATTACTTCTGCCTCAATGTATCACTGCACAGATAATTTGAAAAAGAAAAAAAGAAAAAGAAAGACTTTATATTCTTTCATTTTCTTAAAGAAAAAAAATGGGGGGGGGGGAGGAGTGAATGTGTAAATAAAAACTATATTCAATTTGCTGCAATAGAAGACTGGACAGCAGATGAAGAATATTCTAGACACTTGCTGTTCACTCACAGGGATAAATTTCAAGCCCATACAAAATACAAGGAGGTAAGAGATGATAGCAGAAGTGACTGGAATATATGCTTCCTTCTGACACCCAAGGGGTGTGTGTGTGTGTAGGGAGGGGGGGGTGACAGTGAATGTCAAAAAAATAGGGGGAGGGGGGCTCCCCCTATTTTTTTGACATCAAGTGACAAAACCAGATCATTTTTAAGTTTAGAATAAAGAACAGTGAAGGGTTGGTTGGTTGGGTTTTATGGTATGTCAACACATTGGGTCTTTTTAGGCCCAACATGTTTTGGTTGATTCATCCTTGATGGGTACTCAATTTTTTAAAAACTCATTTGTTTCTATTCAACCAATAGATGAGACGCACTGAAGGGGTGTGTGAGTACTGCCCCTTAATTCCACCCCATTACAAAAAAAAAAAGAAAAAGAAAAAAAGGTTTCCATAGCTGCCAGTCAAATGTTCCACCCATAATAATCAGAAATCTCTAAAACAGAAGAACCTAGATAAGTAACCAAGGATTCAAGTGGGAAGGGAATATTAAAATCAGTTATTTACCAAACGTGGCTTAGTCTTTAGCACAGGGCATATAAGTATGAGGCCACTCAGTGAGCATCAAATTCACTGTTAATGATCTGCAAGACCAGCTTGCCAACCCTTATAACATAAGGTGTCCAAATTAAAATTAAAACCAGTGTGACAATCAAAGTACAGAGATGATATATATATATATATATATATATATATATATATATTTTGGCCAATAAACTCACCACTTAACCCATTTAAACCTGTGTTTTTTCATTTTTCTTAATATACTACACACACATACATATATATATATATATATAAAAGAAAAAAGAAAAAAAAGAAAGAGAGAGAGATAAGAAAGAAGGGGGGGAGGGAGAAGAAATCTATTTGAAAGAAGGTTAAAGTATATCACAAATTATTCTGAAAATTGAACCATTTCTATTGTCTTTATGATTTCTGGTATTCAATGATTTAAAATTATTGACAAAAGGTTAAGGTTAGGTTATAATAATGAATAATAACTAGCACATACACAGTGTCCCTTATTGGTACCCTTTCATTTTTTTGCTACACTTTCAGGAATAAATGGAAAATAACAAAATTTAATTAAACTTGTTTTATGATTTGTTGTTCTTTATTAACTCTAAGTTGTCAATAAACCAAAACTTTTTCACTGGATTTCTTTGTTTTGTTTTTTTTTCCCCAGGAGATTCTCCACAATGTACTGAAATTTCACGGGTGCCAATAATTGTGACCCAGATGGCATATGTACAGGGTGGTCCGAAAATCTTGTCACCCCCTACATATTTTTCAAAAGGTAAAAGGAATTACAAAATACAAGCCAAAATTCTAGAAAATAATCTAATTTTCAAAGATTTCTTTTAGTAGTAAAATTATTACATAACTAATATTACTAAAACAAAATATAATCAAATTTAAAACAATATGTAAGGGTAACAAGACTTGCGGACCACCCTGTACATATTTCTTTTTATAAAAAAGAAAAAAAATTATTAAAAACTCAAATTTTATCTTCGGTGTTCATCTAAGTTTGATGAATTGAAAGTATTTTTAATTATTTTCAATAATCCAGAATAAAAAAAAAGTTTTGTAAAAAGGAGATGAAAAAACATTTTCTGCCTATTTCTAAATTAGAGAAATAAGTTTTATTTAGTTACCCATTCTAATACTGCCAAAGTAAAATATTGCTCAACTAACAAGTTAATACTGGGATTTGATAACAAAAGAGAATTTAGAGCAGTAGTTCTTAACCTTTTTCTATCATGCCCCCACCCCCCGATTTTGAAATTCCATCCCACACCTCTAAGCCTGGCACATAAGACAAAAGAACTTGAATTTTCAGGTCAAATTATCAGCTATTTAGATAATTAACAACTATAATTCATATTGATTCAATAGTATAACAAATAAAACGATGCAATTATAGGGCTAAACTTGCAAATCGGTCGGAAAATTAAAACATATTACACGGTGACCCAGAAAAACAGAACCCAAATTATTTATTTTCCCATTAAACTAACCCTAAACCCAAAGCCCCTAGTTCAAATAAACAGTTTTATTACAAAATTTGTGGGTTCTGTTTTTTCTGGATCACCCTAATTTTCTGATCGATTTGCAAGTTTAGCCAATTATAGTTGGAAAAAAAAAAAAAAGGGAAGCTATGAAACATTAACTGATGAGAAGTATTAAAAAAAAAAAAAAAAAAAAAAAAAAAAACTAAGATAATAAAAAAAAAAAAATTGTTTTTCTGGACTTCTCCTTGCACCACTTGGGGATGGGTAGGTACCAGCATTCGACGTTAAGAGAACTCGCTGATTTAGACAGAAGTTATTAACAGAAGTTATTTTGTACACATCTAAAGACTATACAGTTCAGTAGTACTCTGATATTATGATGGAATTGAGATTTTTTGGTCATTATTTTTAACTTGGCCTCAAAGCTGCTGAAATTGCTCAAAGAAATCAATAAGTTGAAGGAAAGAAAATATCCGATTATAGTGGCCAAAGCTGATTTAAGCATTTTGAGGGTGGGGACATTTTCCTTGAAATAAAGTGGACATCCATCTGTTGTGTTATTTCTCTTAACATCCTATACCACCTCATTCCACTTGGCCAGAAGTCACATTCATTTTCATAGTCTACCCCAAATGATAGCCTTTGTTTAAATGTGGAGGTGTATAATGTATAATGATAAAAAAATAAAAATATAAAAAAACAAAAACTAATTATGATAGAAGAGAACCTGCCATTCACAAAACAAGAATTTTTAGGAGGGACAGAATCATTTTTAAAAGTGTGTTGATTGGGGGGGTTGGTATTATTTTTGATACACCCCAATGTTAATTTCAAGAGAAAGTGTACTTAAGCCGTGTCTAAATGATGAACAAAAATATATTTGGTATAATTTTCAGAAAGCTTTGGGGAGTTACTAACCAACCCAAATTGAAGATATCATTTACTTGCAGATTTATATATATATATATATATATATATATAATATAAAAGGATATGAAAACACACAATGCTGTTAAAGTAAAAATATTCTGTATAATATTCATAGCTAATATTGAACAATATTTCGATTTATAAAAATGATCCTCAGAGTTTGTATTTTACTCCGGACTTATCGAGCGAGAGTATTTTCATTTTAACACCATTGTGTGTTTTCATATCCTTTTATCTATACTTATACCGTTGGATTTCCTTTCTCTTAACTTTATATATATATATATATATATATATATATATATAAAGAAATAACAAAAGACTTGGAGATTTAGCATTAGAGTCTATTTCAGGGATCTTAGACAAAGTGTCTAACTCTCCCGACTCATCAGATGTGAATATTATATATATAAGTTAAGAGAAAGGAAATCCGACAGTATAAGTATATGTATATATAACAAATCGAGATACCTTGTGGAAATTCGATCTTTGAACAGTTAACCTGTTTAAATGTTCAAAGTATTTATCAAAGAGTGATCAAACCTTTTTCACCTACCCCCCCCCCCATCAAAAAAAAATTCTGATTACAACCTTGAGCAAGCATTGTATCCCACTCCCTAAATTCACTTTTCCATCATACGTTTTTTGTTTACCAAGCCACATATATTAAATATGATCTTTTTACAAATTTTCTGAAGACGCCATTTGTCTTTGATACTGTGGAGGCAGGGTTGGGTGGATAGGTGTGAGGCAGAATAGAAGAATTAACAAAAAAAAAAAAAAAAAAAAAAACAATAGATGAGGGTATAATATATATATATATATATATATATATATATATAATATATATATATATGAAATGCACTAGAATGTCTACTTACACATGATTAATAAGATTTACAAATTTGAACACTTAATTTCATAAAGCAAATTATTCATCACTTTCAAGTTTTTAATATTTAAAAAAAATTAATTTTATAATTTAAAAAAAATATTGTTGACTCCCAAGAAACCATAAATATTCATTTGAGATATTTTTAAAAAAATATCTAAGAATATGAAATTAGGTAAATATTCATTTTGTTAGTTTTGGATTTTGTATAAAATTTTTTTTCGTTTTTTTCTTAAAAATTCTCGGTCGAAATGGGGTAACAACAAAAATGAAGTGAAAATAAGAAAAAGTCAACTATCATAACGAAATAAAAATTATCTAAGTCGAAAAAAAGAAATTTCTAATTTAAAAACCAAGAATATATCAAGATTTTGTTTTGAAATACGATAGCAATATTTCATAAGATGCATTGATTATTCCCCAGGAGAGAAATGAACGCATGTAATTAATATGCACCCCTCGCATAAGGTTTAAGGCGGAGTTGTTCCGTTCGGCCACCAAGATGCGGTAACTTTCAACAATGCTGATAAACTTAGTTCCATATTCTGACTGCATCCGAGTTTTGATAGCATTTAAAGGAAACAAAAATGTGCTTATAATGGCTCCTAAAAAGGCGCCACTTATAAAGTCTTGGAGAGCAATTTCTACAACATTATTCGTCTTTGGCAGATATTCTTTGACGTGATCTCTGCCAAGAAAAAACAGAGCACTACTTGGTCCATTTCGCATTAAGATGGCAGAGAGTCCACGATAATATTCAGCCAACCCATACGATCGGGTCTTTTGAAAAGCTTCAAAAGTATTCTGAAAACGTTTGTGATACGTTTGGTCCTGCATGAGGGTTTGAACTCGTTCAAACGGTGCCAGGATTGCCTCTGTGGTACCTGCAAGCATGGCTGCCGTTCCTTTGGCTACGTCAGTTGGCATCGGGGGTCCATGCAATAGCAGTAGTTCGTGGTAGCGATTGTAGATGCCAAACATTATGGCCATCGATGTGGATTTCTGCATGAGAGGTGGCAATAGGCCACGGTACAGGTGGTGAGGTCCTTCTCTGTAGATTTGCTTGCAGGCATGGAGACAAGAAATGCCAAGCAACTGCTGCCGGAACATTACCTTGTTGAGTGGAAAAGTAAGCGTTATGTTGATGAAGGCCGCACCCCAGCCGCACACAAATTCTGCATGTTTTTGAGTGTTTGGCAATGGGGCAGGAGCTGAAGGAGCAGGCTGAGTGAGGCCAGAAGAATCCATTTCTTATCACAACAGCATTTCATTCAATCTGAGAAATTTAAAAAAAAAAGAAAAGAAAAATGAGAAATTAGAAGAGAGAAGAAAAAAAAAAGAAAGAAAGAAAAAGTTAAGGCCATTAATAAAACTACAAAAACAAACGGGTACTCAGTGATTCTGGAAGCTTTTTAATTTAGTGCATCCTGGGACGCATGCATTTGATTCGAATGAGTCCCTGGGAAATTTGATGGGGACCAATTAAAAGTTTCTTAATTGTAGCATTTTTTATCTATGAACAACTAAAACTGTCTAACCTCTACCTTGTACCCCATAGTGTGTAATTCATTTCCAAGAAAATATTGAAATATATTTACAGTTAGCTAAAAATGGTGGGGGAAGAAAACAAAAAAAAACAACAACACTGGGATGCATGGATACAATTTTACTGCGTCATTTTAGATTTTTTATGCATACCTCACCAGTACATCTGTGGGTACTAAATGTACATAAAACACACAGACACAAATGGTAGACATTTTCTCCAGAGAAATAAACGACAACTGTACTTCCCCCAAAAAAACTTTCATCTAATGATGACTGGTTTCAGGACCCAAACATTCCTATCAGTAACCTAAAGCATCCCTACTGGGATACCATCATCAGAATCCCCCCCCCCCCCGTTGTGAGAATGCCAGACAAAAAAAATGTGACCTTGTCATAACATTCTATGGCAATTACAATATTCTATGATCCTCAGAGATATAATCCGTCTTTTGGTGGAGAAACATCCACAATTTGACACACTTTAATAAAAACACCACGTAACAAATTTTTAGACATTTTTCACTTTATTTTAAGCACTAAAAAAGTTGTGCGTTATCAAATCTATTTTGGAGATATGTAAATTCTTTTTCCAATTTATTCCTGCTAAAACTTGAAATCAAGGAGATAAGTCAAGATATTTTGTTTCTGTTTTTTTTTTATTATACGAGATCATTATTCACATTTTTTATTCAAGGTCAAATTTCACCTTTAAACAAATGAACACATACAGAGTAGTTAATAACTTATTGTACAAAAAATACATTTAATAAAACTTAAATAACATTACACTATTTAATAATTTTGTTGCTGGAGAGGAGATGTTATTTCTTAATTATTTATGTTCGAAAATTCTCAGCATTGAATCTAGCCATAATGTTCTGAAACCAAAGGTTGAAGAGAAAAAAAAAAAAAAAAAAAAAAAAAAAAGCTTTTAAATTTATTTTAGTCATAAGCAATTGGGAAATAACACTTTTTTGTTCATGAACACAAAAAAAGGAAAAATGTTGTTAGAGTTTTATTGAAGTGTAGTCTGAGCATAACTTAGATGAGGACACTCACTGATAACTAAACTATTTTCTATGTAAAAAACTAATTTTCAACCTTAAAAAAAAAAAAAAAAAAAAAAAAAAAAGACCTATTTTTCTCTTCCAACTTTGTTTTTTTGCCCGGAGGTAATAAAATGTTCAAAACATGGTGGGAGACTATATTCAGGGGGTTGAAATGTAAAAGTGATTTTTGAAAATGACTCCTGATTTCGACCAGAATTTAAACTCAAAAGACACTTTATGTGGCTGACCAAGAAATTTTGACTTTTTCTTTAACAGAAAATATTATTTTTCAATTGTTTAGACTTCTGAGTAAATGACTCCACTTAAATACTGTAACAACATTTTTACTTTATAGTATTCATGGATAGAAAAGTTGTATTTCCCAATTGTTTATGCTTAAGATAAATGGAAAAAGATTTATTTTTAACAACAGCAACCTTGAGCACCTTTTTGATCTCCATCTTTCTAACACACGTGGGCATGCCTACAAAGTCAGAAAACAGCACTGCTCACGCGACTTTCGGAAACATTTTTTCACACTCAGAATTGCGGAGACATGGAATGAACTGCCCGCGTCTGTTGTAGGCTGCCGAAGCACTGAATCTTTCAAAGCCTCCATGCTTCCTGTAGTCCGCTGACACTATACCTGATGCCACTCTCCACATACATGCATATTACTACCGTAAACTGTTAATGTTCCTGACACTAATACATTATTCTGTGTACTTGACATGAGACTTTGAGGAGTTGTGGTGCATCTGAGCACTGTACACAATAAATTTCATTCATAAAAAAAACAAAAAACAAAAAAAAAAAAACAACACTTTTTTGCTCATAAATAACAAAAAAAGTAAAAATGTTAGTGTTATTAAAACTAAAATTAGCATAGGCAAATCACAACCACACACCTAAAAATAATGCAAAGAACTCTGAAGTATAGTGTGCATCCAGTTGGAGGAACCATCAATACTCATTCGATCACACACTACACTAATACGAATCTTCTCTAAAGTCATCAACCTTTGTTATAATGCGCACACAATTATATTCCACCACGAAAAGATAGACAAACAACTCCTTGACGTCATATTTCAAAACCGTTCTCTCAATCAATTTGGCTTTAACAGAGTAGATCGCAATAGAAAATAAATTACGAATATATTTTAGATATAACTTAATTAAAATTTATCAGGATATGCACAATATTGTTTACGTGATGACCATTTTCGGTACTTATTTGTTATCATTTTGCTATATGTACGTTGAATAACGAAAGATCGCCACTAATTGATCCAAAGTTCCATTTATTTGTGCTACATACTCTGATAGAGTTCATAAAACCCATATGTGCCCTGATGAAGATTGACTAATTAATATTAGATCGAATAGTGGGATGAAAGACTGAGGAGGCGGGGCGTCGTGCTAATTTAACTGAGCAGGGTTTCATCATTAGACTCTTGGCCTATATTTAGATCCCTACTTGATAGACCTTGTTTTTGTCTTTTTTTTGCATCTTTTTCCTAATTATATATTATTTAATAAAATTAGAAACTTCTTTATCATTTGTGTATGTGTGTCGTTGTAAAAATAAATAATTTTTCTTAAAATCGCATTACATACAAGTGAGCATATCGAACTTTTTCTTTGAGACTCGCAATGGGAGGATGAAGTGTAGTGTCGTCAACCAGACAATCGGATGACAATTCCGAACAAAAACAAAGAGTGTGTTTTTGAGTATTAATTTGAGTTATGTCGCATTGAAGGCTTTGTGTAGCCTATTCTGGTCACCGTTGCTTTTGTACAGCCAGTTCGATAGGTGATAATTGTATTAATTGTGCTTCTCTATCACAAGGATCCATGCCACCACATAACCCTCATCCACAAGCACGACTGACTCATCATGGAATTGTGTAATATGAATTCCCAAGAAGTTTTTTCAAATTCATCTTTCTTTCTCTGCGAACTAAACCAGACGATATTTACAGACAACACTGTTAACTGCGGGTAAAAGTAGGTACCGGGTTAGACACAAGGTTTTAATATAGTTCATAGAGCCTCAGTCTGCCTATTATTAGATATAATTAAATTTACTCTGGCTCTCACTATAGTAAGCTGGAGAGGAGCGAATATATGATTCATAAAACTTTAAATTTGTGGTTCCAAGGGTATTAGCGCCTAAATTTATCGCAAACTCAACAGCTTTGTCTAGCGATAAAGCAACTTTTTCCGGTTGACAAGCCTCCATTGGGTCCGACTTCTCTCATACTATCCGATAATCCTCCTTATATCACATTTCATGAGACCAACGCGTTCCTCCTATACTATACCTACCGAGGTATAACTTAGTAGGCTATCATAACACATACATAACACACATCATCAACAAGCTATCCAGATATTGATATCACTACATTGACTGTACTTGCTATTATTGTATATTCACTTGATCACAAAAGTACTATATGACATCATAAGCACGAATGTATATAAATAAACAGTTACCAGTAATTCTATATATATATTACTATTATGAGAGACATATACCACACATTAGAATATTGGCTAATAAATAAAATTAAGTAAACAATATTAATGATACTGTTTTTGATCCTTCAGGCTAAAATACAACCAAGGTTTAATCGTTATTCATTCCTCTTTAAAATGATATATGTATATAAAATCATCGTAAAAAGGATATGATTATATAAATTAATTGATCCTTCATTTCCACTATAATGATAATATTACCATTATAAGATAAAAACTGGTTGAATGAAAGAACCAACAGTCGATTGTGGAGTGCTATGTTTACATAAATGAATATATATTCTCAAGTTTATATAGAGCTCCTCTCTCTATGATGATCTATATTTCATTGGCTGGATGAATTGAGACAAAGATGATAAAGTGATGTAGACTTGATTAATAATAATATCCTATGCGTATTGCAGCCAGACATTATATAAATGATAATAATAGGCTTCCTAATTGTTTTCATTTTTTTTATAAAATAAATTAATTAAAACTGAAGCTAAAATTTTATTACAATTTTGAATTATTAGTAAAGGTCAATATTTTTTGTCTAGACGGTCGAAAAGTAGTAAAATCTTATAATTCGAGCATTATATTTAATTTTGGCAGTGTAAAAAGCAAAAAAATAATATTCACACACATAATGGTTAATTTTTTGATATTTATTTTATTAACACAAGACAGTAGAGAAATTTTTCTATTGCGTCTAAATTTTTGATCAACGATGCTGCAGAAGAAGTGCAAGAAAGGCTTAATTTAACAATCCGTGTTTTTTACAAAATAATATATTAATTTTGAGAATCTAAAACTGGTTTGACACTACTTTTTTTTCGCCGAGAAAAGCAAGAATGAGTTATTCATCGTATAGCGTGATGAGAGATATAAAGTGGCCCAGTATCTTTAACAGACTTTCTATAGAGTCGGTGATGAGCTGTTCGCTAACTCACCCCACCTATTTCGTCATTTAATCGACTCCCTTTAGTTGCACTATACCACATACCACCTCAATAAAACTGTAGACAACCATAGTTTCCATAATAAAAGATATGAAGCATTGTCACGAAAAAAAACTCGTTTTGAAAAAGTTTCAAGTACATTTAGCACTCAATAATTGGTAGTTGGAGTTCTCAAACATGACACAGCCGCCGAATCTAAACAACTTTGCTATATTAACGCCACGGAAGCTTGGATATATTGGTACTGCAAGCCAAGGGTGGCTTATGCAGTAACAGAATAATAATAACGTCATTAGTAATAAGGAGATGACCGACCAAAACGCTCTAACAAACTCCATAGCAAAATTTCCGCGGGGGGCATACCGCTCTTCTCACCAAATACTGACAATTTCCAATATAAGCTACAAAAACCCAGAAAGTTGCCATAAAAATGTCTATTTACGTCTTAGGCAGATAATCCATCGAAGTATAGGGTATTATTCTCAAAATAACCTGTCCAGCAAAGATGTGTATGAAGAGCTTCAATGTGTGCTCTTAATGTTAGAGTCACAGAGCAAATATATGAGTAAAGAAATTCAACAAAACGAGTAGAGACTTTAGCATTATATTCTACTCGAGCTGAAATAGACTAATAATGCCTAATCTCTAAGATCTTAAAAATAGAACGAATTTTTTCATCTACTTTTGTCAGGCTACTTACTTAAAAAATAAAGGGCTGGGTTAAAGTTCCGTGATGGCCCAATTTTAACTCATAGAGAGTTCCCGTTTATAACTATAAGAGTATACCCTGATCAATTAAAAGTTAAAAGAAATTTAAAAAAAAAAATGAACTCCGATGGTATAGATAGAAAATTTTTTCTGTTTTTTGTATTGAAGTATTTCTTTTTCTATAAAAACTGCGTTAATCAAGCAAAATATAATTCGATATGAATAGAAGAGGCGAGGAGGTGACTATGAACACAAAACGACAAATCAATCACAAGCACGAAGAATACACGCTTTTTGCAGAAAACTATTTTCAGTCTGTTACGAGAGTTCACAAACATATGAATGAGATTCCTGCATTGCGATCATCTGATGAAGTACTGAATTAATCACGGAGATTAATAAAATAAGGATATTTACATTCTAAAAACACGACCTAATTATCATTACTGTCTTTCTGTTGATGGCGAGGGATTTTTATAAAGTTCTCGATCCAAAATTAGGTTGTCAATATCAGCAAATGAAATAAAGGTGTCTAAATAATATATCATTTTACTACACATACTCGTTGCTATTTTTTCATACACTTTTATCTTATACATCTCCAAATAAGCAGTATATCTGAGCTGAGTATATATTATTTTTATATCATATCCTTACATTTGTAACGTATCTATATCATATATATTTAGGAAAAACATTTGGTTGATTATTAGGCTCGGAAAGATCAAAAAAATTCGATTATAATTGTTCGTACTTTTTAAAATTTATTATATTTAACGGCAAGGATAATTTTGAGGTATATCCTCTCATAAAAGGTTAATGATAACACTGACTGTCCTCCTCTTCTGTTGCTATACGCAGGGGTAAACGTGAAACCAAAAGAGCACACACGGCCAAAACACTTAACGTGGAAATCAGGTGATTTTGTGTCTGCTGTAGTAATGTAATATAATATATATATAATATTGAAGAAAAGACAAGCGTGTACTCGTCCTATCATATATGGCTTAGAGTCAAGGTGACGAAATGGCACTTGTCAACACTACTCCGAGTCTCAATCCTAGACAAAGCTGTCTTGCATTTCAATAAGCGCTATACCGTTTCTTGCGAATCCTTAAGGGTATGAACTCCAATATATCTCTCTCATCAGCTAATGGGTAAAATAATAGGGCAAGACGGGCTCTTTAACCATTGGTAGGGTATCAGTCTAAGGTAGAGAGATACTACCTGAATTCAAATTAAACCTATAGAGGTTCAGTCGTTGATTGGGTTTGTGGCATTCCTTGATGCAGCATTTTCCTTTCCCTATGAACGTGTAACCACAAAAGTCAAGATGCAAATAGGCCTACACACACCTCACACTATACGAAACCAACTGGGCTGGGTTGGTTGTCTCACCGAATGAAACACACCTGCGTACGAACAAATCGACGAGCACAGAATCTAATTTTTTAATATTATAGTAATTCAGCGAATAAGATTAATAACAGCAAAAAACACAGGTTTAAGTGGTATAAGTCGGCGAGCTTTTTATTGGACCGATTAACTGTTCTTTAGTAACACGTGTATTGTTAAATTCTTTTATTTTTAATTTAGATTTCACTCTTCAGGGGCGATACTACTTGTTGCGCTCTAGATATACCACGGGTGACTTGCGAAGAAAAGAGTAAGATAAGAGACAGATTGATGTTATCCCACAAAAATGTGAATATTAATCATAGAAAAGCACGAGTGGTTTTATTTTATGTTTGCTTTACATTACAGTTTAAAAATTTTCTCGTAAAGTTTGAAAAAGAAACATTAAAGAAAGGCTTTTGGAAATATGACGTCCAAATATTCTACCTTCTTAAGCGCGTTGGTATGGGGCATGGTGTATGTGTGGTGCATATCGAACAGGAAAACATTGTTGCATTTTTTTAGCTGTGTGGTTGCTGTGTGTTGGTTGTATAAATTCTTTTCTTGCGAAGGATGACAGTGGTATTTAAGGTATATATTGTGGAAAACATCCCTACTGTTAACGCCTTGATTATAAAAATGCCAGCAATAAAATAAGGAGATGCATGAGGTTAGCTAGGTAAAAGTACTGGAGCGTCAAGCTGGGTTCAGAATGAGCAATCAATTAGAGAAATTTAGCCTAGCACCTGCTATCACCACACGGTGTGAGTGTTTCTGAATACTTTCTCACCTGTGGACGATTCACTGGGCTTCCCGCTAGGGCTGCACCAATCGTTGTCTTTGTTTAGCCAAAATCTAATCTGGGAGGGTAAAATAAAGTGCTTTTTATTTTTTCTTTTTTGTTGTCATATATAAGCTATGCAGTACATCTCCATTGTACAAATTAGTTTGGCTTTATATTAATGATCTTCTTTTTTTTTTTATGACCAAAATTTATGCTTCCACTGTCTCTCTTGAGCCGGCTCACGAAGTGTTTGCGAATAGTTAACATTCCACTCAAATAACCTGAAGCTGAACTTTATCTGATGGTAGAACTGTTAGTATTTTAATTAACGATTTCCAGCAGGAAGATTTTAGGGTTATATATTTTGTATTTTACATACATCAAGCATCAAAACACGTGAACGTTCAAGAGGCTTGGTTAGTTGGTAATATAAGATTCAATAAATTTCTAGTGAAATTGAAGTAACAACATACCCAAGAAAAAACCATTAAAGTCATTTTCATTCTACTCTATGGCCTGAAGGGACAATTTCCGTGATTAACAATACCGATCAACATTTATTTTAATTTTTATAAAGAATAACAGTTCAAAAACTAGACTGAAGTTTTTACTTTTAATGTGATTTTTATTAGAGACCCATTTAAATTATCGAATATCGTAAACTTAAACAGAACATAGTCTATCTTCACCTCTGCTAACAAAACGAGAAATCTAGTAAACGCCAATTCACCAGGGCACACATGTGAATATTAATGTTCGAGTGGAACCGACCACGACTGAAGACTGTAATGGCTTTAACACTCGATTCGGAGTGGAGCGGATGGTCGCGGGTAAGCCCATAGATCGTTCCTATGAAACATTCCCTCACAAAGGAGAGTTGTGGGTCACCTCAAGGTTATTCATTTTCCAACCGCGGATAAGTTGACAGAAATCCAGCGCTGCCGGTAATGTTAAAATTCGTGAACATTTATATAAGCTGAGATTAGGATTGCATTGTTTTGCGCCTCGAATGTGGGTGATTTAGGACCCCACATGCGGATGTTCATATACGAGGCCATGTGATATAAGGCAGTAATATCGGCTTAGTCTCAGTGTAGAACCATAAGGACGCTAACCTTGGTACCCTCCAAATCTGATTCGAAATACATAAAAGTTGAAGACAATGGATGCCCCCAATACATTTCTGAAACCACCTCGTTAAATATTAGTGCATCCTAACTCACATGGTGTAAGGATTACACCTTAAATCAGGCGATGGCCTCGATCCTCCCGTTGCAAACAGTAGAATATTATTTGTATTTGGAATTAAATCATGTATTAAATTGTAAAGGCTCAAGTTTGTTTGTAGTTTACCATATAGGGTGGCAATGTATTTTGATTTAGGATTTTCAATTAAAACATATGTGTGTGTATAATAAAATATTTATTTTTTTTCAAAGAGCATCAAAATATATGCTAAGTAAATTTGTGTTTTTTGATTTTATGTATAAGTCTTAGTTTTTTTTTAAGGACAATACGTATAATAATAAACCTAACCGCTCAAAATCCCCTACAGTAAGCCTCGTACTAATACGGTACTTCTGGCATCTGGTGCGCCGCGCGCATGCCAAATACAGTGATAACAGTCTTCTATCGTCGACTTGTAAAAGGACCCAAAATGATTTAGTTTGCTTATAAACGCGCATAATCCAGCATCAGTGGTAAAGATGTCGCCGTCAGGTGAATCGGCTATCGCGCGGAGCGGTAATTGCAGGGAGTGCAGCCGTATGTCAGAATGTGGGTAACCAAACTTCGCATAATGTTAATTCATAGACTGCAGTTAAACTGTCATTTGGTACCAGCAAAAAACTTTCCGTTTTAATTTTACTGACCTAAATCAGAAGTCAGACTAGTTTGTTTTAGTTTTAACTAAAACAAACTTTTAAGCCCGAAGAAAACTACCCCCACGGTAGTCAATGTTTGCTCATTTGAATTCCATAATATTTAAAATATATAACTATTTTTTTTACCCAACATGAAATATTTTTTAAAGTAAGTTTAATACTCTACGGATTAATAATTAAAGTAATTTAAAAAATCTATTTTAAAGCATGATTTCAATTTCATAAAATTTACGCTCATAAATTGAAATCATGCCGTAAAAAGATACTTTTGTTTTGTTTCTCTGTGGTCTGGAGAAAGGGAGGGGCGAATCTACCTAGAGTTAGGAGAGCTGGGCGGGTGTTTGCCTGTAAAAAATCAGCAGGCACCTCCCACTCTGTATAACTCGACTACTCACATTAACTCGCCCACTCACGGTAACTCTATATAGAGGGAGGGTGGAAGAGCGTCAGGTGTAATTTAGACAGGGATTGGTCGGTTGTTGACTTAATTGCTAATTACGCCTAATTAAAACCAATTAAACTGAATTTTTTTGCAAACACTTTGTAGTGCTAAAACCAAGGAATATCTAAGTATAAATAGTGTGTCCATAACATAAATAGAAAAAAATCCTTTAGCTGGAGAAGGTTGATAAACTCAGCTTTAGTATAATAATATATATATATATATATATATATATATAGTTATGCCGATAGCTTTTTGATTTAGTACATCTTAGGATGCACATATTTGCTTTGAAAGTCTCCGGGAAAATTAATGGGTTCCAACTAAAGTCTAATAGATTGTAAGGTTTTTATTTATGATTTGGAGAAACAACTAAAGCCATCTAACTCCTAACTTGTAACCTATCCTGTGTATATCGTTTCTAAGAAACTATTGAAATGTATTTACAGTTAGCTGGATATGGTAGGGGGAAGAAAAAAGAAAAACACTGGGATGCACGGATACGATTTTACTGCGTCCTTTTAGATTTTTGTGTGCCAGGAATGCAGGACGCGTACCTATCAGCATCTGTGTGTGTGTGATATATATATATATATATTGTATTTGTATGTTAGATCTTGTGTAAATAAGTTAGCATAAAATAAAGAATAACCAGACATTTATATGGGTTATAGAATTAATCTTTATTTTCTCTTTGTTGAGATTTTTTGTTTATAAGGTGTGTGGTAAAAGCCCACTCTTATTAATAGACTCGGCGATAATCATATGACCATACTTTTGGCCACTCACTGGCAGTACTCTGCTGCTGATATTGTTATTTATACCGGCTGTTCTGGTCATACCTACGTACAATGCTTTGAACCTTCGTGGACGACGGAACATAGGATTATATCACTGGACCTTTGACACTACGTAGGATTCCATAACTCAGGACTTATTCACTTACCAAAGGATTCTATAGCTCAGGACTTACTTACTTTAAGTCCTTTTCAACTGGCCAAGGATGTCGGTCAGAAACTTAACAGTCTTCTCTCATATATTCACACACACACACACACACACACACACACACACAGTGTTCCCTATTCAAATATCTTTCACATACCATTTTGTAGTATCTGTATTTTTCATTTTGAACACAACGTTACCTTGTAAGGTAAGAGCACATTGACCTTTCAAATTACCATATTTGTGTATGAAATTTAAATAAAGATTTTTATTATTATTACTATTACAACAATTATTATTATTAAGTAACAAAAGAATGATGTAAGTTAATATGAAATATAAAAGCATCTTTTACTTAACTGAGAAGTTTGTAATATAATATTTATTCCTAGCTGAAGTACCCACCTACATAAGGTAAAAAGGTCAAGACATGAATTGTTGACATGACAATATCGTCTTAGTGAAACTTTATTTACAAACAAATGTATTACCTGTTTATGTTTAGTAAAAGGACAAAATGTCCATCACAAACTCAGCAACACAAAATAGCAAACAAAACATTTCTACTTATTCCATTTTTCTAAACAATATTTATTTTACAATCCTTGTTAATTAGGAATTAATACTGAATAATACTTAATACAGAATTAATACTGAACAGTTTAACAGTAATGGTTAATATAAAAGATAATATTCACATAAGAGAAAAGAGATTTACCAATTGTTAGTTTTATATTATCTTATAAAGTTTATATTGTTTGGTGAATAAACTCAGTCTTGTAGAGAAATATTAAAATTTTTTTTAACTGAGTGACATTTAAGAGATTTATGAATTTAAACATTTTTATTTTTTGGCTGTGCCAAATTTTAACAGATGTTGTAACTTTGCTTGTGAGCAAAAACCAAACTCCATTTTTGGTACAAATAATGTTCAATATATGTAGAATAATAATTCAAAGGAAAAAATAAATTATATGTAGTGCCACATTGTGATTTTTTCACTTATTGAAAAATTAGAAATCATTAATAACGTAAAAAGGGGTTTTATGCCTATTTTGACAACATTTTTGGATTCCTCAAGCCTAAAAGCTTCTATAAACCAATTTTTAGGAGTAGGGAAGCTCTAGAACACATTTTATAGACAAAAATAGATTACAAAATGTAGTCATTTTTCTCACCCCCCCCTCAAATTTTTCAAGTTTAAAATCAACATAACTTGGCAAATATTTTGAATTGGAAGCATCAAATTTGGGGGATTGTCTAACTTTAACCTAGTCGTTACCTATACAAAATTTCAGAAAAATTGAAGGGGGTGGGTGACATGGCCTTGATGATTTGACATGGAATTACCCAGATATATGTTGAAAAGAGAAATAAAGGAAAGAAAATGTTGAATGGATAAAATTAGTTTAAGGAATTACTAACATGTGTTTCAGCCAGGAGTTCATTTACATATTGTATTCTATTTATTATTATTTTAAAATATAAAATAATATAAAATTATTAAATATTTAAGTATACAAAGAAAACGGCCTTCTTCAGGGTAAAATGTTTCATATTTTAAGTTAAAACGGTCTTTTAATTCATTTTTTCAACATATTGTCGGATTCATTTCCATTTTTCAACTTTATATATATATACATATATATATAAAGAATTAAAAAGAAACATAAAATCAATAATTGAGAAACAAGACAAATGAATAAAACACTTACAAACATATGTTATTTAGATTTAATATGAAACTTGACCAGCCTGACTTGAAATTTGCCAGTCACAAATATCTATAGAAACAAATAAACTAGCAGGAAGTCATTTGAAACTCCCCTCCCAAATGAAAAACTCATTGGACAGGTGATTTCAGCAAAAATTATATTATCATAATGTTGCACATACTCAGGACTCTCTGGCAAACTGTCTATTGGTCATCGCTCCTGGTAGGTCTTCCACATGGCATTCAGAATCTTTACAGAGCTGCTGCTGATTGATGTAGGTTTTTGTAGGGAAGAATATCGCCCCTGTAGGAGGGGGGAAGTTTTGAGGTGGGTGGTTGAACCACAGATTAGCAATCTATCAGATCATGTACAACAAAAAGGTTCAAAATGGCCGACTTATAGACAAGTTTGCCACAAGATTTATGTACTCCTGCTTTCAGTATTCTTCAGCCATCATTGCTGTAATTTTATTCAAGTTTTAATATTCATCCAAATTCTCATTTGCTATCAAATTTGTAAAACTCCACTATGAAAATAATTTAAGTACACTTTTATCTACTTAGCTCAGTCAGTAGAGCGTTCAGCTAGAAACCACAAGGTTCCTAGTTTGATACCGGCTCTCACCAACTCAGTATATGAGTACCACAGGGATCTGTGCGGTAAAAGAAGCTGGTGGTAGGTATGGCGCTCCACCTCAGATGCAAAAACAATCTCCTTGGTCTAGTGCTAGTGAAAAAGGGGTAGACTCCCTTGACGAATGGCTGATACTGACTTTAAGCCACCCCCAATGACGACTTTATATAGAAAAGAAAAAGAGAAGATCTGATATTTGCATGGTTTTTGGAAAGCAACTTCTAAGTCAATCTTGAAAGGAGAGTGGGATGAGATTTTGAGGAAACAAAGGAGCATGAAGCACTAATATAGATTTAAACATCCTTTCAGAAACAACTTAGTGATCTAGCTGATGCTTATATATAGAACCAGAGACAATTTAGCCGTCCAGAAAACTTAGGTTCAAGTCAGGCCTAAAGCACCACTGAAGTTACAAAGTTGATTTTAACAGTATGTCAAACTCTCAAAGGTTATTTTATGCCGAGGTAATCTGAATTATAGCTACATAAATGAGAGTAACCTCCCCTTGTTTCTTTCACTTTGAGGTAGCCATCTATTATGATTGGCCATTTTCCTTTCACCATAAATCTACACTGGAAATACGATTTGTTCGAATCAATTCAATTAAATGTTTTAACACAAAAATATCATAAAATGTGTTCTTAATTGTGTTTGCGCATTATTTGAAATGAAATTAATTGTTATTAAGAACAAATTTTATGATATTTTCGTGTTATAATATGCAGTTGTATTGATTACGGTGAAATGAAAATGGCCAACCAAAACAGATGGCTTCCTCAAAGTGAAAGAAACAAGGGGAGGTTACTCTCATTTATGCAGCTAATGTTCAGACTACCTATGCCTATAGGTAAGGAAATTATTTTCATTGTATTTTTATATTTACATATTTTGTGTAATTGTTTTTTTTAAAGATATTTTTTTACATATAGTTATGATACCAAGTATTCCTATCTAATACTAATAATTAAATGGTTTCTAGTAATCATTTCTATCTAAAAATTGTTTGCACACATATCGTTTCAAGTAACTAATAATAATCCTTAGTAAACAATTATACCTTCAAGTAACTATTCTTGGTATAAACAATTTACAGTTAGATGAAATCAAATATTCCTATTGAATACTATTCATTTTTAAATAGATCTATTTGATCCATAAATGGGACCACCCCTCCAAGTCAGAGTGGACCTGAGAGTAATAGCAAGGCAGAGGTACCCCACACTTCCCAAAACTGGAACCTTATCAGATGCAGTTTAGTGTCATACCCAGAACTTTTTTGGGGGGGGGGGGTTCTAACCTCCTCTGTAAGGGATATAGGCAAATCCCTGAAGTTAATAACATCTGCTCAGTACTTAAATAGTTGACCACTCAATAAGAAGTTGTGGCAGCATTCTAAAATTGTGTGTGTCAGACTACGAAAAGTTTACAGTTGATTATAGGATGTTATGTCACTTATCACAATGCCTTTTGTTGTCACTAAACAAACATTGTCATATATACAAAGTTTATATTAGAAACCTTTATGTAAACAATATACAAATTATATTATAATGGTGTAGCATTGCAGACCGAGTAAGGTGACATTGGTTGTTGTTGATGGACTGGTTTTCCAGAAGCTGGGTGAACCAACGTGAAGAGGCTGGAACGAGGTCGATGGAGGTCTCCTCGGGCGGAAGATCGCCAATTGCAATAGGATTACCTAGTTGGTAAAGAGATTGACTTTGAGGGTCCGCAATTGGATTACGGAGCTGATGAAGGATGACTTTGAGGGTGTGTTGTCCTGACAATAAGATCCTGAAAAGGACAGTTGTTGAGAGAAGAGCCTGATCAGGATCGGCAGGTGATTGGATTGTTGACTGGCTAGAAGAAGGGCTGGATCAGGGTCAGCAGGTGATTGGATCAAGGCTGGCTAGCAGAAGGGCAGGATCATTTTTGGACTCACCCTAGTAGATTATTATTATTATTATTAAAGTTATCTATTTAATAATAATAATTATAATAAATATAATCTACTAAGGTGAGTCAAAAGTTTTGCAATATATTGTAAGGCAGCTCCGGATAATTTTGCAGCTCTGGATGCTTTTTCAAGACAGTGAAATGGACGAACTACACTGGACTGAGATGCTAAGCTCAACAGAAACTGAGGTTTTAGCCCTATCTAATATACAAAATGAATGTTGATTTCTATAAAAGACTATAACAAAATGCGTGGCTGCACGTGTTGTGATATGCAACATGCAGCTGCAAGAGTGTGTGTGATTATATAGATAAGTAGATATTCGGGTATGAGGATTAAGACAAAACCGTGTGTGTGTGTATATAGAGACCAGAGACAGGGGATTATATGTGCATACATGTGTGTGTGTGTGTGTGTGTGTGTGTGTGTGTGTGTGTGTGTGTGTGTGTGTGTATATGTGTGTGCGGGAGTGTATATATATGTATATATAGTCTTGACGATCACAGTGGCTTGAGGTGAGTGCCCGGTCAAGAGTGTTTTTAGGAGAGCAATAAAAATAGGTAGGCAACAACTGGTCTGTTTTTGAATACATACAATTCAGAAAGGGATCAGCTGTGGGTGGTTTTCTAACAAATGGATTTTTCAAATCCATTTTGTTAGAAAACCATGAATGGTGAGAATGTGGGGGGAGGGGCATGGAATTTGAAAAGGCAGTCAGTTTTTGATTGAGGGCCGAGCAAGTCAGTTTGGATTTGGGAATGAGTGAAGACAGACTTTTAGCAGTTGACCACAGATCACAAAAGTAGAGGTCCTGACTTGGACAGAGAGGGGGTGGGGCTCCCCGCTCTCGGCTTGACAGAACACAGCAGCAGCAATAGGAAGGATGACCAAGAAAGAAAAGGAGAATGGAGTCATATCTCTGTCCATTTTGGAATGTGAACCCTAAGCTGTCTGTCTTCTTTGTTACACTCTCTCCCTTTGTTGTTGATGGTTTTCTCTTTCACAGTTCCTTGGCCCCCAGACGCAGTTCAATTGCAGACACAACAAGTGAGGGTCTAGCTAGCAGATGTGCAGAGAAGTACAATGAACCCCTGGGTGCTCGTCATAAAGGTTAGAAACGTCATAACATTCAAGTTAAAACAATTGACTTTCACCATCAAATTTTTTCATCTAAATTTTCACAATATGAAGGAGATTTCTTTCTGGGTCTGGTAGTGTTGGGAGGGGGTATATTTCCTTAAAAGTTAGTATCCGCACAGATGTGATTAATTCAAGTCTTTGCTGGTCGGCTTACTCTGGTTTGTCCAGAACAAAAACAACTACTGAAAGATTAACATTATAAACAATAAAAAGACAAATGTTTTAATTTATTCTAGTTCTAAATTTCTGTATGGAATGGTTCCCAAAGACCGGGAAAAGAAACTGGGGGTGGGAGGGACTGTAGATCAGAGCAAGAATAGAGACCATCCAGACCACAACACTGTTAACATCTAGAATATTTAAGAATCCTGGAGACCTGAGGAGATTTGCTGTCACTAGGATCCCAGTGAAAAATCAGTTATAGTGGATGTGAAAAACTCGCAAAAAGTAAAAATAATAATTGAAATAGACTTAATTCTAAAAAAAATATTTCTGCAATGATTTTTTCCCCATAATAAAATAATTTTAAAAAAGTACTCTCACATGTCTTAATCAGCTTTATGTACATAATTTTTAAAATATATATTTCAAATTATTCTAAACACTGGTTAGAGTTTATTTTCTTGGAGAATAGGGATGTCCAATCTGATGTAAAATTTACCCTCACCCCATATGATCCAAAAATTTTGAAGGTAAGGGGGGTGGGGGGTATTTTACACGTCAGATTGGACATCCCTATTGGAGAGTGATGTAAATAATCATATGACTGAATTTTACTTAATAAGTGAGCAGCATTAAATGTAAAGTAACTTAAAAATGAGATTGTCCCAAGAGGAGGAACGTATCATGTCAATGGAATTGAATTTACAATATTAACCGAGAAGTTTTTAATTAACCTGAAACTATTTCATTTACTTTGATAAAAAATGAAGAAAATACAAACTCATCCTTGTATTTAGATAAAATTCACGTGGTGACAGTCAATTACCACACACTGATACCTTTTCGAAAATAGTCAATTTTCTTTTTAGCTTTAATTTATTTTGCTAGATGTAATAATTTGAATTTCATGATAAAAAAAAATCCGAACAATTTTATTATTAGCAATGTTCACGAACACGACAAAAAAAAATACTCAACAAATAAATAATGAATTTAAAAAGGTTTTAATTAATTTTTTTTATATCATTAAAAAGAATTGTGGAAAACTGATTTCTCGTAATTAAAAAACAAAACGTAATGAAAGTATTGTAGTATTCAATAACAATAATGAAAATATTCAAGCGCCATGTGATTTTTATTACGTGTAAATAAATTTTCAAAAATTATAGTTTCATTGAATATTATATATAGTATGAAAAGATTAAAATGTTAAAAATTCTCATGAAATTTTATGAAAATTAAAACTTTATATGCGACCGAATCAGTTTTTGTTAATGTATATTGTATAATATTGTAAATAAAACTGTTGAAGGCATTGATCTTAAGTGCAGAACGAGTCGATCCATACAAAAATAATCCAGTCATTGTTGACAAATTTTGCTAGTAGTAATACGAATTAAAGATTATCTGAGAAAGAAGAAGATAAATCCGATGAACGAATAATACAAAATGCGTGTTAACTTAACCTCCATATTAAATTAATAGAATAATATCATCACATTCCATTAATGTCACATGTTTATATTGGAATCATTTTCTACTTGAATTCCAATAATAACACTTAGGGGTAAATGAAGAAAATCAAAGAAATATTTTAATGTTTTGTTTTCACGTTTTAAATTAACAGCTTGAAGCTTTAAGACAACAAACGGTGGGAAAATGTTTTTTTTTTTAAATTCTTTTTAGAATATAAAATATATATCATAAAAAAAATATTAAAATTTAAAAAAAAGTTGTCAGAATGTTAAATCAGGAAGTTACGAAATACTCAACTCAGACTTATTTAAACCAAGTGTACGTACATAAATTAAAATAGAAAAAGGAATATTAGGTACTTCTAGTTCACCTACAACTTTTTATTTTTTATTTTGTAAATAAAAAAGAAAAAGAAGATATTTACCCCAACTGACAGAAACAGATAAATCATCGAGAAATACTTTGATAAAGTTTTTTAAAAAAGATCCCAAAATAGTTAATGAAATTAGCCGAAATATGATATACACCAAAAATTATTCTTTTGGACCTCCCACCCCCACCACAAAAAAAGAAAAAAAAAGAAGAAACACCCAAACAAATCCAAAAGTACAAAGTACAGAAAAGGCAAAGAATTGTTATTGACCGGCAAAGTAAAGGGGAGAAAAAAATAAACAAAAAAAACAAAACGTAAACTTCGACAAGGTGTGTATTTATTATAAAATGTGTGTTCCCGATTTATTACAGAAAAGAGTAATTTTCTTATTTTAAAGTAATTTTGCTTTTAAAAACATTAAGCATTTTACCGGACCCCAAGTGGAGATATTTTAATTTTAAAGCAGACGTTAGTTTTAAACAATTTTCGAGTTAAAGAAAACAAAATTTAAACGGGGGTGGAGATTTATTTTATTTTTAATTTTACAAAGTTCGAAACGTTAAATAAAACTGCGTAGATTTAAACAAAATATCTATTTCTTTCTAAGAACACCTGTAGACATTTTCCTTTCAGGGTTAAATTAAAGGTTAATTTACAAGTGAGAATAAATAAACCTTATATAAAAAAAAGGTCCTAATTAAATATTGCCAAAAATCTTCCTCTATCTGCAGATTTAAGTTTTAGGGCAAATTCTATTATTTTCAACTGAAGTCTTTTTTAAGCAAACGGCTTGAAAGAGAAAAGAAAACAGTTATTTGTTCGCCCAACAAGAACGTCTAAAAGTCAAAAAGATTAAATAGAAATAAACTTGAAAAAACGATCGACATTTGATACAACAAGGACATTTCCCAAAAGAAAGTGTTTTCAATGTCTTTTGAGATCTAAGCATGGGAAGAAAAAGCATATAGTAAGGTCACTAGGACATATAACAACAGTTTCAGACAAATTAAACAGAATTCAGACTAATTTGCGAAACTCACCTGAAATTAAAATATCTTCCGTAAACTACACATCGACAACACTTAAGTATTAAGGCTTTCTTGAGGAATATTTATATCTGCTAGGCTTTCTGTCCGGCTGCATGGATCTGCCATATTTGATGCCAGGGGAGGTAACTCAATGACCAACACATTTTTTATTATCTCCCCTTGAAAAATTCCATTACTTTTACCTTCACCTTTATCAGTATAGGGTCGTTTGAATACCACAGACGAGTTACAATAGACCAACCCTCTCTATCCTTTTCGTCCTTATCTTTTGTCGACACCTGAGTTTTTTTTCTGGTGATCACAAATCCACACTCTGATGTTGTTTTCGAAGTTCTTATTTTATTTTATTCTTTCTTTTTTTAAAAAATTTTTTAGTCTACTTTTCTTCCTGCTTTCTGTGTGCTTTTCAGGTTGGGATTTTCAAGTCTGTTTGGTCTGGTGACTTTTTTTTGGTACTACTTTGGTTTCCACTTCTTGACGATAACGAAAATGTCATTATTAATCCTGATAGCTCAGTTGATCTTATGGGAGTAGTTCTACGTTGGTGACATATTCAGTGTCCAAGATTTTCCCACAGCATCCAATTTCCATATCTTGGAATCATCTCTGACTTCTCTTTAACGATTCCAAAAAGACTTCTTTTTTTTTTTGATAGAACAAATTTGGAGGATTTTTTTCCATTCCTACATGTTACTAAATTCAGCACATTCAATTTATTTTCTGTAATATTTTCAAAAGACTATTTTTGAGAGGACTTATAAGTTGATAAATGTCGTCGAGGTATTAACATTTATCGGGTATTACTTGTGCTAGAAATGTAATGATTTTTAAAAGTCTTGATTTTCTGCTGAAAGATAAAAAGGTCAGAAGATTTTCTGTTGCTTAATTTATCTCTTAAGCTTAGCTTCCCTTTAACAGCGCTAGAAAGACACGTTTTTAGTTTAGAAAGTTAATAAATGTCGAAAGGTGTGTTGTTTCTCATAGAAAACGATAACACTGGTGTTGTTTTAACACTATATTCCTGTTTTTAGGGTACTCGCTCCCTATGCCCGGCATGACAGAAGTGCCTAGTGAGCCAGGAGTTTTTGTACCCTGTGTAGTTACATACATTACATCTCCTCCTTAAGATTCTTTATTGAGAGAGAATGGGTCTGGGCAGACTGCTCTTATGACCATTTTTATGTAGCCGAGGATTATTCTGCCTCTATTTGGCCAATGGGTGAAGAGGAAGCTTCTTAATTTAAAAAAAATCAGGACTAAACCGATAGGTAGGTTTTATAATCCGCCCGATTCGTCGTAGCATTGCTGATGTCAATGCTGTGGTGGGCTGTTCACAGTCAGGTGGACTTTCACCTGTTACCTCTTGGGGTATCTGTGGGCATGCTTAGTTCCGCTTCTTCATGTTCTAAATTGTCTTCACTTGGGATTGAGGTGTTAGTTTAGTGGTTCAAGGGCGAGACCTGACTTGATCCTGGTGATGACGGACAACCCGGCCATCCTCCAATTTGATTAGAAAGGATAAGGGAGATAACTTCGGCATTAAATAACTCATAAAGAGTTGATATGCCGTTAAACAACCAAACCAAACAGAACTAGGCTTAGTAAATTACGACAACAAACCCAAGCTATCTTATTTATGGAGATTCGCTGGTTGTCAGTTCTATATGTTGTAAGGCTCGCTCGTAGTTGTGTCTAAACTCCAATATAACCGGTTTTTGCTTCTTGCGGGCTGGTAAGCTGATAGGGAATTTAGGAAAAGAAGGGAAAGGAACAAAGATAAGGATAACTTTAGGGTAAGACTTTTATTTGTTGATTCACACTATTTCCTGAAGGGGAGATAGTATCCCGAGTAAATTAATCGGAGTGTCGCCTTCAAAGTCTTGAGAGAGAGAGAGAGAGAGAGAGAGAGAGAGAGAGAGAGAGAGAGTGTGCAATTAGTAGATATATAGATAAACGTTAAGAGAGTTCTTGGTAATGAAGTTAATTTGATATTTCCTTTCTCATCGGCCCACCCATCAAAATTGTAAAACCTGAGACCGAGGAAAATATAATCAGGTAAACTAAGAAGTTAGGCACATACCAGTTTTATTCATTACTAGACGATCAATTAAACAGTTAGGGTCCCGTTGTAAAAAAGTTCCATAATGATATTGGTGCTTCTATCTAGGAAGTATCGAAGGGTTCCAATTAGTATTTTATTGTTAAAAAATTATCACTGATTTGCAAAGTAAACTGGAAATTACTTTATTCTTTAAGAGTATTCTAAGTGAATCAGTGGATTATATATATATCTAATATATAAAGGAGAGATTTTGGTATGTACGTGTCGACGTATAACTCCAAAACTGGAGGTCACTCAGATTCAAAATCTTGCATACACATTGATATCGTTCTAAGAAACACTCCAAATTTGGTTATTGATTTTTACTGATTAAGGGATATAATTAATTAGCGTTATTCGGACTATTGTCCCCATCTTCATTGTTATTTGTACAACGTTTAGGCCGATATACCCTCCGGCCTTCTTCAGGTATTTCTTGTCGGACTCGCGAAACGTTGTACAAATAACAATGAAGATGGGGACAATAGTCCGAATAACGCTAATAATACTAATCTTCAAGCCTCATCTCAAACATTCAGAGAAATAGTATAATTAATTAATCAAACAAAAATCAAACGATTTTTCGAAAGCTATAGCATAGCTGCTGCTACTTCTTGATGTATCAGCAGAGGCTCGCCTGCTGGTTTTTTCAGCTACCCGAAGAAAAAGAAGAAAGAAAGAAAGAAAGAATATCAACTTCCAGTCATTGAAAATATTAGCTATAACTTAAACTATGACTAAATTTTAACGTAAAATAAAATTCGTTTTTTTTTTGTCCAAATCTTTAAAATATTTATTTTATAATCTTTCTAAATATTTAATTTGTATTCATTGAATTATTTTTTACAGCGTGTTAAAATATTTTGCGCTGGAGAGCCGATTATACGAAGTAAAATCATACCTCGTATGTTTTTGAGACGAACTTTTATTGTACAATGTACACTCACTTAAATTAAATTGTTGTCATGCACAAAAAATTGTAGAAAAATGAAAATTGTTTCAAAACACAAGTTTACGGTTACAATTTTTAAAAATGTTAATAAAAATCAGTCACCAGTATAGGGTTATATAAATGTAAATAAAAAAATGATAAAACGAGTTGTTTTGTAATTAATACTAATGGTTAAAAAAAAAACGTCTTAATAGTTTAGAGAACTAATGAAAACGTTTTAAAATATAAGCAAAAATATATATTGCATTCTTTTTATCGTTAAGAACTAGGGCAATTTAAGAGGAAGTGCGTCCCGGTCTCCTGCCTCAAAAATTGCTACCCGGTTACTTTTAAAATAACGACCCCAGCTACGTCGTCACGGCGGTGTTACTTGAAAGAAAACAACCAACTTAGGGCGTTAAATGTATTTATTTTTTTTTTTGGGGGGGGTCTTCTCTTTTTTGTCGTAATTCTTATTTATTTATCGTAATTTGTCGTAATTCTTGTTTATTTATAGAAATTTGTCGTAATTCTTATTTATCGTAATTTGTCGTAATTCTTGTTTATTTATAGAAATTTGTCGTAATTCTTATTTATTTATCGTAATTTGTCGTAATTCTTGTTTTGTCGTAATTCTTGTTTATTTAAACTGAAAACAAGACATTAAACAAACATGAATAAAAGAAAATCTTAGTATTTAAAGTAATATAGAAAAATATGAACAAATTGAGATAGATAGATAAATAGATAGATATGAAGATGGGTGGATAGATAGATAGCTATGAAGATGGATAGATAGATAGATAAATAGATTATTGGAAATTTTATCTTTTAAAATAATAAAAAACATTTGTGTATATTGCATGTTTTTTTTTTCCTTTTGGTCTGTCTCTCAATGTTTCATTTCGTTTTTTGCTGTGAAAACGAAGGAGGGGGCTCCTGTGGCTGGCGCCTAGTCTGAACCTTTTTTGATCACGTGTTCGCTGAATTCTGCCTCTTTGGAACTGGGAAGTCGAGGCGTGTGGACGCGTCTTAGATTCTGGCATCGCAACCAGCAGATTGTCCTTTCATAGCACTGTGAGACGAACCCCTAAGCTGCTTGAATACAGACATTGGCCGGTTTAAAAAAAAAAACAAAACCTTGATTGAGAAAAGGTGGCTAATTGCTGTTGCAACCCTACAGAATTCCCAGAAAGGCTGAGACGGTGGTTTCATTTTCCTTTGGCGAAAAATGTCGCGGTTCTTTTCTCTCACGTTCTTCTCACCACAGAAGAAACTTTGTTGGAGTGTCTATCCCTTTGAGGAAAAACGGACAGCAAAAGAAAGGTACTAGCGCATAGGGGCCAGCCATAATCTTCAGCCAGGAGCCTCATTCTTTGACGAAAAAGAACGAGAAATTTTTAAGAGAACTGAGAGTTCTGTGGAACTGTTTTGGTCTCTCCTGCGCGAGAGAAACTCATTTTTAAAAGGGTTATTTTATTGTTTAATACCCTTCCTGTTCCTGTAAGTGTAACCCCCCCTTTTTTTTATACACTTTTATCCTATTTTTGTATTGTGTTACTCGACCCCTAAATTTTTATTTAGTCGTGCATGGGAAATTTATGCAAGTTTGCTTAATTTAAATTGTTTATATTTCAGTTTGCCTCCTTTAGTGGAGAAATTTGTAAAATAGAATTCTATTTCATTATAAAATAAGACCATTATTCATTTCTTTTTTCTCCTACCCTTTTTTATTGACGACGTCATTTGTTCAACGTTCGCTATTTTTCCGAAAGAGGAAAAATATTCGCGATACACACCAGGAATAACAAGCAACATTTTAAACCTAGAATATTAACCTCTTGCCACCTCACACATTAAACAAGATAAAAACAAAGCACCTAAATATTTAGATTTTTTTTTTCATTCAAAACAAATGCTACTATTTTTTTAATACAATTTAAACTTATTAATTCTAGTTTTGAAAATCAAAACAATCAATAAATCGAACAAGAAACATTTTTTTAAACAAACCCCACCCTAATAATGAATAAATAGACATATCATTACAAAAATACCTTCCTGGCTGTGCTCAGATATTTCTATGATGGCTGAATGGCCAGAGTAATAAGTGCAGGTTCAAAATCAGATCCTTTCCTTGTAGGCACCGAAGTAAACAGAACGTAAACCCGGCAGATGGTGTTCGCATATCCTATCGATTCGACGGTAATCTTTTTAACCTATGAAGATTGAAATTCAAAACACTTGTCACTGTAGAGACAATACACGAATTGCAGTATGCAAATGATATATTGAAATTTTGTTATCTTCATACAACACCGGCATTTGTGTCCCTAGGGGACAGGGGTCGAATGTCACCGACACAGCAGCAGCAGCCATCTCTATCATCATAGTCACGTGGTGATCCCTATAAAAAGCCGTGTCACTAGCGATTCCATCTCTTTTAGTTGTAACCCTTCTGACTGCTGGCCCAAGGGGTTAACACCTCTTCCACACCCGCACCCCCTACTGAGGGCGACTGCTGGCTTTCGCCCACTATACATCATACAGGTAAGGGCTTTGCTCTACATCTCCCTACGAACTTGGCTTACGGATAGAAAAACCCACGACGGACTTCTACCATTCCCCGCTTCTCAAGAGAGATTGCTATCTTTTGACCCATGAAGGCTGATAGCAATTTACCTTTATCACCAGGATAACAACTAAGGGAGCCGACGAGATAAATGCAACCTCGGACAAGCTTCACCCTTTGATACCAATGCAGTCGATAGGCTGCTAGCAGAAATAAAATTTTTGCACCCTAAACAACCTTAAACAAACCTACAACCAATTAATTACGGCTTACCCAGAACGGTCCTGTAACCAAAAATCAACTAAACTAATGACTACGTCTAAGACCTTTACGGAGCTGAGAACTAAATAATAACATACGGCTAATACCCCACGAGCAGGTGCCGCTAACTTCTAAAAGAACTGTTATTAAACCTCGGGTTGCTTGTCCGAACTAAACCAAGAACTTTCTATTCTTGTTGTACCCTTTAAATGTGCATATATATGTATTAAAACTGTTGCATTTCATGTCGTTGTAACTCTCGTTCCTTGAACTCATAACCCGCCTTTCTCTTCTGCTTACCCCTCGTTAACAATCTTAATTTTTATAGATAAAGCTGTTGCAGATTAACTATTGTTTCAATTCTTTTGGTGCGAAAAAAAATTCAAAAAGACAAAGGAATTGAGAAACAAGGGATGTTCCAGACAGAAGTCTGGATAGAAGAAAGAAGAAAAGTGATAAACATCTAAGGTTTGCTGCTTGACCGGGTCAAACAAACCTCCCGGAAAAACAACAATAGAAAGATAACAAAAGACTTCCTATTGACTGTGTGACAAATCTAGGATTGCAAGTCACGACCTACAGTTCAAGTGTAATTTGAATAGACCAGAGCATGCTGGGAAAAATTGAAAAAGTGACGGTTAGACTTATTTCGATCACAACTATTCATTTTTGCTATTCTTTTCTTTTTTTTTTTCTTATTTAAAGTTGGACCTAAATGATATTCTTTTTTATTTAAAACTGATAATTAAGTTCTGGAGAGAGAATAGTTGGATTCATACCTTTCCCAAGGGTATTAATGCTATTTTTTTTTATTACCATTAACAATAGAAAGGGGATTTACCACGCAGCTTTAAACAAGTAAACATGTCACCCTTAGCAACCAACATCTGCAATAGCTAATATGAACAGAATCAATCTCAAATAGAGTCCTTAGCCAAGGCCCTAAGGCGCTGCCTTAGCTTCCATAGAGTCCGTAACCTCAATCCTGAGTTACAACAGTGTCCCTAACAACCATAAATGGCGTCCTTAGAAATCAACACCTGCAATAGCTTCCAGAGCCAAAATAGCGTCATAGTAACCGTAAAATCCGTCCTTAGCAACGTCCTTCTGCAACAGCAAAAATTAAAAATTAAACAGTGAAATCGAATCAAATTGGAGTTACCAAGCGGTCCCACATCCAAGTTCCAGTCAGGCACTTCGATGCTTAACTTCGGTGATCGAACGTGAATCGGTGTGTTCAGCATGCTTTGACCGTAAACCAAAAAGCCTACGAAATTTGAAATTCTTAAACCTTTTTTTTTGCAAAACTTAAAAAATTAAACAGTAAACCGCTGTGAATTTAAAAAATAAGGTGACTTACAGTAGCTGAAGTTCCCAAGAGGTTACCCATCCACGTACTAATAAGGCGATACGCTGCTTAACTTCGGTGATCGAACATGAATCGATGTGTTCAGCATGCTTTGACCGTAAACCAAAAAGCCTATGAAATTTGAAATTCTTAAACCTTTTTTTTTGCAAAACTTAAAAAATTAAACAGTAAAACCGCTGTGAATTTAAAAAATAAAGGTGACTTACAGTAGCTGAAGTTCCCAAGAGGTTACCCATCCACGTACTAATAAGGCGCTGCGCTGCTTAACTTCGGTGATCGAACATGAATCGATGTGTTCAGCGTGCTTTGACCGCAACCCGAAAGATCTAAGAAAATTGAAATTCTTAAACCTATTGAAGTCAGTCAGTCAGTTAGTTAGACAGTCAACAATTGGTTTGACTGGCCAAGCCTAACATTAAGTTACTAGTTCTCTAATGAACCCACTATAACAGCTTAAATAATTCCTGCCACTGCTGCCAGGAAGAGTCCATTAAGCTGAGGAGGTGTTTGACTGTTCTACTGTCCAATAATTAACAATCTGTAACAGTCATTTCCAGACTGCAGGTTCAATCCTGGCTAAGGGTGAAAGTAACACAGAATAACAATTATCAGTATTCTACAAAACCTTTGTTTTTGCACAACTTAAAAATTAAACAGTAAAACCGCTGTGAATTTAAAAAATAAAGGTGACTTACAGTAGCTGAAGTTCCCAAGAGGTTACACATCCACATACTAATAAGGCGCTGCGCTGCTTAACTTCGGTGACCGAACATGAATCGATGTGTTCAGCGTTCTTTGACCGTAAGCCGAAAGATCCACGAAATTTTAAATTCTTAAACCTTTTTTTGCAAAACTTAAAATTAAACAGTAAAACCGCTGTGAATTTAAAAAATAAAGGTGACTTACAGTAGCTGAAGTTCCCAAGAGGTTACCCATCCACGTACTAATAAGGCGCAGCGCAGCTTAACATCGGTGATCGAACATGAATCGATGTGTTCAGCATGCTTTGACCGTAAGCCGAAAGATCTACGAAATTTGAAATTCTTAAACCTTTTTTTGCAAAATTTAAAAAATTAAACCGCTGTGAATTTAAAAAAAAAGGTGACTTACAGTAGCTGAAGTTCCCAAGAGGTTACCCATCCACGTACTAATAAGGCGCTGCGCTGCTTAACATCGGTGATCGAACATGAATCGGTGTGTTCAGCGTGCTTTGACCGTAAGCCGAAAGATCTACGGAATTCAAAATTCTTAAACCTTTTTTTGCAAAACTTAAAATTTAAACAGTAAAACCGCTGTAAATTTAAAAAATGAAAGTGATTTTACAGTACCTGTAGTTCCCAAGCGGTTACCCATCCAACTTCTAATCAGGTGCTACGCTGTTTAACTTCGGTGATCGAACGAGAACCGGTGTGTTCAGCGTGCTTTGACCATACGCCGAAAACTTGTCGAAATTTGAAATTCCTAAAATTAAATAGTGACAACACCGGAAATTGAAAAATAAAAGTGAATTATTGTACCTGGAGTTCTCAAACGGCCCCCCCCCATCGGAGTACTAATCAGGCGCTACGCTGCTTAACTTCTATAACACTATAATAATGTTATAGATTGTCTGGCGATATCAAATTAGATACTTAAGAATAATTAGGATGACTTACTAAAAGATATAGTTATATTCTTTTGTAAGGAAGTGTAAAAAAAAAAGAAGAAAAAAACAAAACAAATAATAGTAATAATATTAAAAATCGCACATGGTGACACGCAGTCCTTATATTGGGTTTCTTCAAAGTTCATCTCAAAAGTTAGCGTCATGGAAGGACAAAAATTACTCAGCAAAGAAAGTTGAAAATGTTCATATAAATTTTGATTTGATAAATAAAACAATAACTTATTTTTGATCGTCAGGTCACATCAGTGCTAACTCTAGGGGCTTCTGTACTCCTCCCCGATCGGAGCCATATGTTCAGTGGTCTGGAATCCATAAAAAAAGACCTAAAAGGGAAACAGACCCTATCAAAAGCTGGTTCCATAGCTACGTCTCATAGTCCTTGCCACCGTCTTTGTCGCTGCTTCCTGCTACCTTGATACTCAAAGTCCTGACTTGACCATATCAGAACCCAGAAGTAATTAGCTGTATATCGCCAGTCAGTTCACAAAACTTCGACTTCGACATTGACACCCCTTTGTTGTTGTACATGATTTTGATCACTGTATAATTAATAAATGTATTGTTGTATTGTTAATAAGCGTTTCGTAGTCATTGCGATTGTTGACCCGTTGACAGCATTGGTCAATTTGGCCATTTTCAGAAACAGCCCGAACCGAGAAAGTCCGAACCAGCTCTTCTTCAACTTTCCTGTGGGTCAAACAAAACAGCGTGGGCACATGAAGTCTGAACGAGCAGGTTCATCGACCTATAAGTGACCCGTAGCGCAACACGCACTTATAGGTCCACATTTGGTCCCGTGACCAGTATAGAACCACATTAAAATGGTAAAAGAAAATTGAATTGTGTTGAGAATTGACGGAGATATGAAGCTTCAAAGATCCTCTAAAGGTACCTTTTTAAGGCATTATTAGTGTAGCTATTATCGTGAAAATTTAAGGTGTCGATTTTATTGGCTTTTCCGATAGATTCTGTTGCGTAGAATTCATTGACACCAAAGAAACCGTTCAATTCGAAGAATTGACGGAGATAGGAACCCTTAATTTCCCATATTTTAGTGCCTTAAAATCACCAATTTCGTGAAGATTTTAGGTGTCGATTTTATTGTTTTTTCTGATAGATTTCGATGCGTAGATTAAATGGTTCCAACGAAATAGCTTTCTGTTGAGAATTGATGGAGGCTTCAAATATCACCTAATGCTTTAAAAAGCACCTATCTTCCTGAAAATTTAAGGTTTCTATTTTATTGTATTTTCTGGTAGATTTCAATGCGTAGAATTCATTGATGCCAAAGAAAGTGCGGCTCAAGTAAAAAAAAAATGGTGGATATATGAGCCCTTAAAAGCCCCCTATATAGTTCCTCAAAATCATCAATTTTGTGAAAATTTTAGGTGTCGACTTTATTGGCTTTTTCTGATAGATTTCGATGCATAGATTAAAATGATATTAAAGATATGGCTGGATTTTGGGAATTGGCGAACATGAGGGTTCAAAAGGTCCCCTTAAAAAGCACCCATTTTCGTGAATGTTTTAGGTGTCGATTTTATTGGCTTTTTTGATAGACTTCAATTCGCAGATTAAAATGGGACCAAATAAATTCCTTTATGTTGAAAATTGACGGAGATATGAGGCTTGAAAGATCATCTACTAGTGCCTTGAGAAGTACATATTTTCGTCAAAATCTAAGGTGCCGATTTTATTGGCTTTTCTGATAGATTTCAATGCGTAGAATTCATTGATGCTAAAGAAAGCGCTCAATTTAAAGAATTGACGAGATATGAGCCTTAAACCCCTTTTTAGTGCCTGAAAATCACCAATTTTGTAAAAATTTTAGGTGTCTATTTGACTGGCTTTTCTGATAGATTTCGATGCATAGATTAAAAACGGTACCAAAGAAATTGCTTTGTGTTGAGAATTGACGGAGAAATGAGGCTTCAAAGATCACCTAATAATGTCTTGAAAAGCACCTATTTTCGTGAAAATTTAAGGTGCCGATTTTATTTGCTTTTCTAATAGATTTCGATGCGTAGGATTCATTGATGACAAAAAAAAAAGCGCCCAATTCGAAGAATTTTCGGAAATATGATGCCCTCTTTTCTGCCTGAAAATCACCAATTTTTTGAAAAAGTTTAGGTGTCGATTTTATTGGATTTTCTGATAGATATCGATGCGTAGATTGAATTGGTACCAAAGAAATTGCTTTCTGTTGAGAATCGACGGAGATATGAGGCTTCTAATAGTGCTTTACAAAGCACCCATTTTCGTGAAAATTTAAGGTATCAATTTTATTGGCTTTTCTGATAGATTTCGATGCGTAGAATTCATTGATTCTGTAAGTTATAAGATTTTTATGATAAGTTGGAAGGCTCAGTATAACCTTCCCCCATCCGTACATATAAGTACAATAAATATTCCCAAAAATTGTTAGAAGATATTAACTATATTCTGTGAGCACATAGAGGTATATTCAGGACAGGCATACATATACTAAATACAAGGTAAATGGTAGGTATACAAAACAGATACATAAATGCATTATAAAGGATGTAGGATGTAGGACTTACTAATAGCTAAGTGTGTGTGTGTGGGGGGGGGGGCTTGCCCCCCCCCCACTTAAATCTAAAATGCACAATGGTATACACAATGTGAAGTGTTTGCTGTTCCTAGAAGAAAGAGAGCTCAGAATTCCTGGGCTGCTGTCTAAATACTCTTGTCACCTATCGGCGGAAACCAGCAGCAAGGGAAGATAACTTTTCTATACCAAACAGGGGCAGACAATCGATACAATACTCTCCACCAGATTTTTGGTGGTAGACGAAATTCTACTGAAAACAATTACAAACATAGCTTTTTGTAGGCAATGAAAATTGCTTCGGACGTCTAAAGTTCACTAATAGAGAGAACAAAAAATACTTGTTATATATTCCAGCAAACTGCATCAAATATTATTATGAAAAATATTACATGCAGTTGAAGAATTGTTTTGTGTTAATTCCACTTGTAAAATTTCCACCTTAATCCGCCTTTGCAGATTGTAAAAATTTAAAGAATTGTTCTTGCTCCCGCAGTAACTGGTAGCAAATTTTCTTCCAAATCCTTGTGTAGGAATAGGGACTATTTTATAATTCAAGGAATTTTTTTTTCTCCTGGGGTAATTGGTGGTAATATTTGCCCGTGGCGACGAGGGTTGCAAAAATATGGTTTCACATTGAAACACTAGTGTAGAATAAAGCGTGTAACTTCTGGTTTCATCTAACCTTTCAATGAATTTCTAGCCTGGAAATTGAGACATGAATGGAATTTCGTTAACTGTACAATGCACAGCTGAAAAAAGGTTTGGTGTAGTCGTTTGGATGGTTCTCTTAGTTAAATTCAGTTAGCTGTACATTGTACAGCTGAAAAATGTTCGGTGCAGACTTGTGGATGTTTCTGTTAGTGATGTCGACAAAATCCGAAATTCAATGTTGTCTTCGTTATTTACCATTCAATACTGACGAGAGTCGAATTTGTCATTCTAAAAAAAAAACAACGCCGAGTTGAATGATTACAGTTTTAATGTTGAAATGTACATTTTCTAAATGTTGCCAATTTTGCCTCCTCGGGACGGTGTCTTGTGAAGACAGTAGTCACGCGATCTAAAATTGACGCAGTCCATTGGTGTGGGGTAAAAATCAAGGTCACACATGTGCTGTCATGGGTCAGTTAGATGAAATGGGTGATGGAGGATAGAAAAATGTCTCCAGGTGATGAATAGTAATGTCTGGAGACTGGAATTTCACTTCTTGGCAAATGAACTTTATGCATTTTGTCTTTTCTTTTTTTAGGTTGTAAAAAAGTCTTCTTTACGTTCTAGTGCTCGCAAGTCTTGGTTCTTTGTCGGAAAAAATATATTTTAGGAGGTCAACGTTAAATTCTAAAGTTCATGTAGATAAAAAAAAAAATGTTTCCAGTCGGGAATCAACAGGTATAAGGTACAGAATATTTGGTGGTAAAAATCTTTTTTAAACGCATTCAGTGCGTCAGGGCATACCAATTAGAAGATGCAAAATGTGCTTAGTTTTCTTTTCAATTTAATTTTAACCCTAACTCTAAACACTAACTCTCCAAAACAACCAGCCCAGCCAAACTCATCCCCTAATACTAACCCCAACCTCTGACAATGACCCTAAATCTGCTATACGTAACCATGCCAACCCTAACACTGAACCTCCACCATGCTTCAACCCAAAAGCTTTTACTTTTTAAACACCTAACAAAACTCTTCTCCAATTCTTGATTTTAATCAGTTGGAAAAAAAAAAACAATTTTAGATCTGTGCATTTTCTATTGTTGATGATATCAAAATTTTAAGTGAATGATGCATTAAGAATTAAAAGAAAATGAAATATATTTATATTTGATAACATTTAACAGACAAAGAGAAGGGCAAAAGAAAATACACACAATTTTACATCATACACAATGTATAGAAAATTAAAAGTCTATATAAGAAGGAAACATTTAGTGATACTTAATTATCTACCGTTGTGTTTTTCTCTACCTGTTGTTATTGTTTTATTTTTTACAAACATTTTTTCAGAGAGGGCATCAGAATTAATTCAGATTCCTACGTGGAATTGTTAAACTCTGTAGTCAAGCTCTGGATAACAAGGGTAGCTAATGGTAGGCCATAAGTATGGCAACAGGATTCGGCCCCCTGCCACATCTTTGGGAAAAGTAAAAAATAGTTGTCGGCGAATTTTTACGACTACACCAATCCCAATGTTTGGTCTCCGAACTCCCCAGATCTTAACCCCATGGATTATTATGTATGGGGTGCTATTGAGAAAGACACCAATCGTCGTGCCAGTACTGCAAAACCCAGTTAATCGACAGAATTAAGGTACTTTTGTAGACCCTCCCCAGGGAAACTGTAACATCCACTTTCTCCAGGTTCCGGAGCAGGATTGAGGCTGTGATTGACGCTAATGGCGGTTATTTTGAGTGAAACTTGTTGACAGTAGTGTAATTTCCGTGGCTATTGAATTTCTTTACAATCCATTAAATTTTGTAGTTACCAAGCACTTTTTCTTTTTCCTTATGAAACTCAAATTTATACCAAACATCCTGTTTATGAAGGAAACACTTAGTGATACTTAATTATCTACGTTTTTCTCTACCTTTTATTATTGTTTTATTCTTTATACACATTCATTTCGTCTTTCAATCGCATTTAGTATGGGTACATTGAACATTTTCATCCGTTCAGATATAAATGCATAATATGCCTATTCTCATTTCCTTTTTTTCAATTGACACTTATTGTCGAATCAACTTTTGATATTTCTCTCTTGGCCCTTAAATTTACTAATAAACTTTTAATACCAGATAACTGATTAAATCTCAGCAATATATACAGACCTATCGCATATACTACATTGATTCTTGGTATAGAAAGCAATATACATAGAAAAAATATCACAATTTCATTCTATAATTTAAATTAAGGAATACTTTAGGTCTATTCTACAGACTTTTTAGTTTATTTCCTCCCTAATGAAATCTGCATGACTTTCTCGTTAACTGGTAAAAACAATTGAAAAATTGAGGGTGGGCAGTTTAAGGTGAGTTGCAAAGGTTCTCCATACAACGGGACAAATAGTTATTTTCCTGAATTCTCACAAGGCTGGTTAACACAAGGTATGTTTTACATGGGTAATCACGCAAAAAATTAAACTCAAGTGCTCACCGGTGAAAAATGTATAGTCACGTAAGCTGTCCCATTTTGGGGCACCTCAGGCACTAGGCAATGAAAATTAATTTTACCTCATTCGAGAGTTAAGAAGCCGTGGCTTCTTTTCTAGAAATCCGGCAGAGTGTGATTGACACATGGAACTTTTTAATGTGGGGAGCCATAATCTCTGGTATCACGTAATTAATTTTATCATTACTTACATGCTAAGAGGTCACCCCTCTCCGCCACCTGAGTACAATGTAATTATGCAATAGAAAATAATAATCCTGGGAAAATCTGCTATGATTTTTATAGATCTCCACTGGCCAAATCATTCTAATCAACAGGTGTGACATATCTATGAAAATACATTACTCATAACCTGAAAGTTGTGAGTTCAGTCCCTGTTCAGTACATTTTTATTTTCTATTCAATGACGCAGCCTTAACTTCCATTTTAAATAGCCCATGATATCTTAAAGTTTTCCAAATAATCAACAATTAAAAAATACATGAATAATTAACAAATTATGTAATATTTCACACTCGTAAATAATTTTAGTTATTTAAAGTTAAGATACTTTTCTTTTTTTTTTCTACTTCTTTTTCTTAAAATAAAAAAAGTTTTTCCATTTTAAAACTATTTCTGAATCAATGAAATTTATGAAGAGTCCATTTTAAAGAGAAATACCAGCTAATATAATATATCTACCTAAATAAATTAGATATTGTACTTTATCAGGACAGATGAGTCTACCAACAGCAACAACGTATTTTTTCTTTCTTTTCACCCAGCTTTCTCTCAAAAAACATATCCGTCTGAATCTGTAGAATTGGTACTTCTGCTAGAATTTGCTTTTGGTCTGCATTCGGCCACGTGTAACTCCGAAGATGTGTTTGTCACATTTAGAATCACACGAGTTTCATACCAACAGGCAAGACTCACCTGGATTTACTTCCACTGTGCCGGTACAGGTAAAGCAGTGTTATTCCTGTTAGATTAAACAAAAACACGTTCAGAAAATGTAAGTTCAATTCTTTCATAACATAGTTTTTTTTTTTTTTTTTCAAATTTCCAAGACTCTATAATTGTCGAAATTTGAAAACAGTGTTTGTGGTTTTGATGTATCTAGAAGATTGAGATTCTAGAAATATTACATATTCATTCAATTAAAAATAAAGACATTTTCAATAAACTAATTGGTGAATAGAATCATTTTTTTATATTACTGAATTGCTTGATTTCCTCTCCATGGAATGAACATGCAATATAAACTGGGGGCAAAAAAAGAAAAATATCATTTTCTAAAAGAATTTTTTTTCTACGTTCTGAATCCTATTTCAACACTAACCAGTCATAAACTCACTAATCATTACTCAGATATTTTTATTTTTTGTATTTAATTCAATTTGAAGAAAAACAGACAACTTTCAGAGAGATTAAAAGTCGTCTGTTGAAAGCTATCGACACTTTTTCCCTTACAATGGAAAAATACTTCTTTTTTTTTTTTAAACAATCAAAAACAAAAAAACAAAGAACATTTTCCTCAAAATTAATTGTTATTTGTGTTGTGAAAAATAATTATTCTAAATTATTTAAATTTTCGAAATTTAGTTTTTGAAATTTAACATTTTTTTAACATTGTTTTTAAAGGAAAATAAACGTCCTATCATGGTATAATTATTAGCAAGCTGGTCCCACAAATCTATTACTACTGAATAGCGAGGTCGATCCTCGCTGGATGACACACTTGTGACTGTCACACCCAACCCGTCGCAAACGGGTTGGTTTAATACCTACATTTAAAGTAGCATCGTAAAAAAATCTTATTCTCCCCTTATAAGTGGTTTGAACCCATTTTATTTTTCTCAAACGATAGTTAAATGTATGAATTAAATTTTGTACCCCATAAAAATGTAACAATAAAAAGGTAAGAATTAAAAATATACATCTTTTTGTCATTTAATTCTTTCTTTTTTTTTTGGGGGGGGGGCGGTGTTTACATTTAAAATAATATTTCGAGTAAAGATACATATTGGTTTAAAAAGGTTTTTTTTTTTTACTTTACCAAAATCTTTTTTCCTTACAATTTGTAATAAATTAACAAAAATATTTAAATTGGAATACTAAAAATCGATGGTCTTAAAATGTTTTTCAAATTATTAACCTAGTATCACATCCTACCCAGGGTGAACGGCTTGGGTAAATACTTACTTGGTTCGATAAATTTGTCAACTGAAAATTTATCTCCTGGTCAATAAGTTTCTTGTCAAATTTGTTAGTGTTAAACATTAATATATTTGATTCTAGGAAATAAGTCCTTACATTAAAAAAAACAAACTTAAATTCATTTCTTCCGTTGAGTTACATTGAAAAAATGTAGTCGTTTTTACAAAGAAGATAAGAATAAAAATGTCCTTACAATAAAAATAATTGTTTTTAAATCAAAATTTTTCGTATTACATTTCTTTCTTTTCAAATAAAATGTTGATTCTATTTTTTGGTTATTTACAAAATGAACTTTGCTATACAATTAATAATAAATTACAACAATAATTTTCAAATAGAAAATACATTTAAATTTCACCAATGGAATCTGTTTGATATTTAAACATAGTGGCTTTAATAATATTGTACTTGATATAATAGATAACACCTAAGATCTATCGAAATGTAAAGGTAAAGTAATTTCCCAAACCATTTGCCATGTGTAGGACGGTGTGGAATAGTTGTTTAGTGGGATTGATGACAGAGTATTGCCCAATAAAGAAGAGGATGAGACATTATACATTTTGTTTCTTATAAAAATTAAGCTGAATGACGTCACTTTTGAGATAGAAGTTATAACTTTAGCAGTGTAATGGTTAGCAAGAATGGACTTGAAGACTTATTACTACTGAATAGGAAGTTCGATCTTTGCATATAATCGTGGCAGACGTGGCCGCTAAACACTACAGTCTTACCGGAAAATTGACACAAGAATATAGTCTATTGGTCGAAACGGAATAGCTGATTTTACGGTCTTTTACAATGATTTAAATTATCAATTGTTCGCATAAATTTCTACTCGCAATTAAAAAAACGAACAATGCTCACACCACAGCGATAAGTACGTCTTTAGTAGTACATTGAGCTATAGATTTGTCCCAATGAGTTAGGTCTTAATGGGAAATTGACACAAAAATTAAATCTATCAAGCGAAACGGAAATGCTGTTTTTGCGGTCTTTTACAATGATTTTAATTACCAATTGTGCCAAATGAATCTCAACTCGGAACTAAATAAGGAACAATGCTCACACCACAGCCATGAGAACTTCTTCTGTAGTACATTGAGCCAGAGATTTGTCCCAAAGAGTTAGGTCTTACCTGGAAATTGACACAAGAATCACGTCTATGGGACGAAACCAAATTGCTGTTTTTGCGGTCTTATACAATGAATTTGATTACCGATTGTGTGCATAAATCTCTATTTGCAAGTAAATAATGAACAATGCTCAACCTCAGCCATGAGGACTACTTCAGTTGTACATTGAGCTATAGATTTGTCCCAATGAGTTAGGTCTAACCGGGAAATTGACACAAGAATCAAGTCTTTCGGTCAAAACGGAATTGCTGTTTTTGCGGTCTTTTACAATGATTTTAATTAGCAATTATGCGCATGAATTTCAACTCACAACTAAATAAGGAACAATGCTCATACCACAGCCATGAAGATTGTTCAGTAGTACATTGAGCTATAGATTTGTCCATATGAGTTAGGTCTTACCAAGAAATTGAGACAAGAATCATGTCTATCGGTCGGAATTGCCCTTTTTGAGGTTTTTTACAAGGATTTTAATTAGCAATAGTGCTCATGAATCTCTACTCCAAACTAAATAAGAAACAATATTCTCACCAAAGACATTAGGAATTCTTCAGCATTACATTGAGCTATAAATTTGTCCCAATGAGTTAAGCCTTACCGGGAAATTGACACAAGAACGATATCAAACGGTCAAAACACAATGGCAATTTTTGCGGTCTTTTACAATGATTTTAATTAGCAATTGTGCTAATAAAACTCTACTTCAAATAAATGGAGAACAATGCTCACATGGTCGAAACCAATTTTTGCGTCTTTTACACAATTGTGCTCATAAATCTCTACTCGCAACTAAATAAGGAACAATGCTCACACCACAGCCTTGAGGACTTCTTCAGTAGTACATTGAGCTATAGATTTGTCATATTGAGTTAGATCTTACTGGGAAATTGACACAAGAACTAAATCAATCGGTCGAAACGGAAAGGATATTTTGCGGTCTTTTACACTGACTTTTATTAGCAATTGTGCTCATAAATCTCTACTCGCAACTAAATAAGGAACAATGCTCACACCACAGCCTTGAGGACTTCTTCAGTAGTACATTGAGCTATAGATTTGTCATATTGAGTTAGATCTTACTGGGAAATTGACACAAGAACTAAATCAATCGGTCGAAACGGAAAGGCAATTTTTGCGGTCTTTTACACTGACTTTAATTAGCAATTGTGCTCATAAATCTCTACTCGCAACTAAATAAGGAACAATGCTCACACCACAGCCTTGAGGACTTCTTCAGTAGTACATTGAGCTATAGATTTGACATATTGAGTTAGATCTTACTGGGAAATTGACACAAGAACTAAATCAATCGGTCGAAACGGAAAGGCAATTTTTGCGGTCTTTTACACTGACTTTAATTAGCAATTGTGCTCATAAATCTCTACTCGCAACTAAATAAGGAACAATGCTCACACCACAGCCTTGAGGACTTCTTCAGTAGTACATTGAGCTATAGATTTGTCATATTGAGTTAGATCTTACTGGGAAATTGACACAAGAACTAAATCAATCGGTCGAAACGGAAAGGCAATTTTTGCGGTCTTTTACACTGACTTTAATTAGCAATTGTGCTCATAAATCTCTACTCGCAACTAAATAAGGAACAATGCTCACACCACAGCCTTGAGGACTTCTTCAGTAGTACATTGAGCTATAGATTTGACATATTGAGTTAGATCTTACTGGGAAATTGACACAAGAACTAAATCAATCGGTCGAAACGGAAAGGCAATTTTTGCGGTCTTTTACACTGACTTTAATTAGCAATTGTGCTCATAAATCTCTACTCGCAACTAAATAAGGAACAATGCTCACACCACAGCCTTGAGGACTTCTTCAGTAGTACATTGAGCTATAGATTTGACATATTGAGTTAGATCTTACTGGGAAATTGACACAAGAACTAAATCAATCGGTCGAAACGGAAAGGCAATTTTTGCGGTCTTTTACACTGACTTTAATTAGCAATTGTGCTCATAAATCTCTACTCGCAACTGAATAAGGAACTATGCTCCCCCACAAACTTGAGGACTTCCTCAGTAGTACATTGAGCTATAGATTTGACATATTGAGTTAGATCTTACTGGGAAATTGACACAAGAACTAAATCAATCGGTCGAAACGGAAAGGCAATTTTTGCGGTCTTTTACACTGACTTTAATTAGCAATTGTGCTCATAAATCTCTACTCGCAACTAAATAAGGAACAATGCTCACACCACAGCCTTGAGGACTTCTTCAGTAGTACATTGAGCTATAGATTTGACATATTGAGTTAGATCTTACTGGGAAATTGACACAAGAACTAAATCAATCGGTCGAAACGGAAAGGCAATTTTTGCGGTCTTTTACACTGACTTTAATTAGCAATTGTGCTCATAAATCTCTACTCGCAACTAAATAAGGAACAATGCTCACACCACAGCCTTGAGGACTTCTTCAGTAGTACATTGAGCTATAGATTTGACATATTGAGTTAGATCTTACTGGGAAATTGACACAAGAACTAAATCAATCGGTCGAAACGGAAAGGCAATTTTTGCGGTCTTTTACACTGACTTTAATTAGCAATTGTGCTCATAAATCTCTACTCGCAACTAAATAAGGAACAATGCTCACACCACAGCCTTGAGGACTTCTTCAGTAGTACATTGAGCTATAGATTTGACATATTGAGTTAGATCTTACTGGGAAATTGACACAAGAACTAAATCAATCGGTCGAAACGGAAAGGCAATTTTTGCGGTCTTTTACACTGACTTTAATTAGCAATTGTGCTCATAAATCTCTACTCGCAACTAAATAAGGAACAATGCTCACACCACAGCCTTGAGGACTTCTTCAGTAGTACATTGAGCTATAGATTTGACATATTGAGTTAGATCTTACTGGGAAATTGACACAAGAACTAAATCAATCGGTCGAAACGGAAAGGCAATTTTTGCGGTCTTTTACACTGACTTTAATTAGCAATTGTGCTCATAAATCTCTACTCGCAACTAAATAAGGAACAATGCTCACACCACAGCCTTGAGGACTTCTTCAGTAGTACATTGAGCTATAGATTTGACATATTGAGTTAGATCTTACTGGGAAATTGACACAAGAACTAAATCAATCGGTCGAAACGGAAAGGCAATTTTTGCGGTCTTTTACACTGACTTTAATTAGCAATTGTGCTCATAAATCTCTACTCGCAACTAAATAAGGAACAATGCTCACACCACAGCCTTGAGGACTTCTTCAGTAGTACATTGAGCTATAGATTTGACATATTGAGTTAGATCTTACTGGGAAATTGACACAAGAACTAAATCAATCGGTCGAAACGGAAAGGCAATTTTTGCGTCTTTTACACTGACTTTAATTAGCAATTGTGCTCATAAATCTCTACTCGCAACTAAATAAGGAACAATGCTCACACCACAGCCTTGAGGACTTCTTCAGTAGTACATTGAGCTATAGATTTGACATATTGAGTTAGATCTTACTGGGAAATTGACACAAGAACTAAATCAATCGGTCGAAACGGAAAGGCAATTTTTGCGGTCTTTTACACTGACTTTAATTAGCAATTGTGCTCATAAATCTCTACTCGCAACTAAATAAGGAACAATGCTCACACCACAGCCTTGAGGACTTCTTCAGTAGTACATTGAGCTATAGATTTGACATATTGAGTTAGATCTTACTGGGAAATTGACACAAGAACTAAATCAATCGGTCGAAACGGAAAGGCAATTTTTGCGGTCTTTTACACTGACTTTAATTAGCAATTGTGCTCATAAATCTCTACTCGCAACTAAATAAGGAACAATGCTCACACCACAGCCTTGAGGACTTCTTCAGTAGTACATTGAGCTATAGATTTGACATATTGAGTTAGATCTTACTGGGAAATTGACACAAGAACTAAATCAATCGGTCGAAACGGAAAGGCAATTTTTGCGGTCTTTTACACTGACTTTAATTAGCAATTGTGCTCATAAATCTCTACTCGCAACTAAATAAGGAACAATGCTCACCACAGCCTTGAGGACTTCTTCAGTAGTACATTGAGCTATAGATTTGACATATTGAGTTAGATCTTACTGGGAAATTGACACAAGAACTAAATCAATCGGTCGAAACGGAAAGGCAATTTTTGCGGTCTTTTACACTGACTTTAATTAGCAATTGTGCTCATAAATCTCTACTCGCAACTAAATAAGGAACAATGCTCACACCACAGCCTTGAGGACTTCTTCAGTAGTACATTGAGCTATAGATTTGACATATTGAGTTAGATCTTACTGGGAAATTGACACAAGAACTAAATCAATCGGTCGAAACGGAAAGGCAATTTTTGCGGTCTTTTACACTGACTTTAATTAGCAATTGTGCTCATAAATCTCTACTCGCAACTAAATAAGGAACAATGCTCACACCACAGCCTTGAGGACTTCTTCAGTAGTACATTGAGCTATAGATTTGACATATTGAGTTAGATCTTACTGGGAAATTGACACAAGAACTAAATCAATCGGTCGAAACGGAAAGGCAATTTTTGCGGTCTTTTACACTGACTTTAATTAGCAATTGTGCTCATAAATCTCTACTCGCAACTAAATAAGGAACAATGCTCACACCACAGCCTTGAGGACTTCTTCAGTAGTACATTGAGCTATAGATTTGACATATTGAGTTAGATCTTACTGGGAAATTGACACAAGAACTAAATCAATCGGTCGAAACGGAAAGGCAATTTTTGCGGTCTTTTACACTGACTTTAATTAGCAATTGTGCTCATAAATCTCTACTCGCAACTAAATAAGGAACAATGCTCACACCACAGCCTTGAGGACTTCTTCAGTAGTACATTGAGCTATAGATTTGACATATTGAGTTAGATCTTACTGGGAAATTGACACAAGAACTAAATCAATCGGTCGAAACGGAAAGGCAATTTTTGCGGTCTTTTACACTGACTTTAATTAGCAATTGTGCTCATAAATCTCTACTCGCAACTAAATAAGGAACAATGCTCACACCACAGCCTTGAGGACTTCTTCAGTAGTACATTGAGCTATAGATTTGACATATTGAGTTAGATCTTACTGGGAAATTGACACAAGAACTAAATCAATCGGTCGAAACGGAAAGGCAATTTTTGCGGTCTTTTACACTGACTTTAATTAGCAATTGTGCTCATAAATCTCTACTCGCAACTAAATAAGGAACAATGCTCACACCACAGCCTTGAGGACTTCTTCAGTAGTACATTGAGCTATAGATTTGATATTGAGTTAGATCTTACTGGGAAATTGACACAAGAACTAAATCAATCGGTCGAAACGGAAAGGCAATTTTTGCGGTCTTTTACACTGACTTTAATTAGCAATTGTGCTCATAAATCTCTACTCGCAACTAAATAAGGAACAATGCTCACACCACAGCCTTGAGGACTTCTTCAGTAGTACATTGAGCTATAGATTTGACATATTGAGTTAGATCTTACTGGGAAATTGACACAAGAACTAAATCAATCGGTCGAAACGGAAAGGCAATTTTTGCGGTCTTTTACACTGACTTTAATTAGCAATTGTGCTCATAAATCTCTACTCGCAACTAAATAAGGAACAATGCTCACACCACAGCCTTGAGGACTTCTTCAGTAGTACATTGAGCTATAGATTTGACATATTGAGTTAGATCTTACTGGGAAATTGACACAAGAACTAAATCAATCGGTCGAAACGGAAAGGCAATTTTTGCGGTCTTTTACACTGACTTTAATTAGCAATTGTGCTCATAAATCTCTACTCGCAACTAAATAAGGAACAATGCTCACACCACAGCCTTGAGGACTTCTTCAGTAGTACATTGAGCTATAGATTTGTCATATTGAGTTAGATCTTACTGGGAAATTGACACAAGAACTAAATCAATCGGTCGAAACGGAAAGGCAATTTTTGCGGTCTTTTACACTGACTTTAATTAGCAATTGTGCTCATAAATCTCTACTCGCAACTAAATAAGGAACAATGCTCACACCACAGCCTTGAGGACTTCTTCAGTAGTACATTGAGCTATAGATTTGTCATATTGAGTTAGATCTTACTGGGAAATTGACACAAGAACTAAATCAATCGGTCGAAACGGAAAGGCAATTTTTGCGTCTTTTACACTGACTTTAATTAGCAATTGTGCTCATAAATCTCTACTCGCAACTAAATAAGGAACAATGCTCACACCACAGCCTTGAGGACTTCTTCAGTAGTACATTGAGCTATAGATTTGTCATATTGAGTTAGATCTTACTGGGAAATTGACACAAGAACTAAATCAATCGGTCGAAACGGAAAGGCAATTTTTGCGGTCTTTTACACTGACTTTAATTAGCAATTGTGCTCATAAATCTCTACTCGCAACTAAATAAGGAACAATGCTCACACCAGCCTTGAGGACTTCTTCAGTAGTACATTGAGCTATAGATTTGTCATATTGAGTTAGATCTTACTGGGAAATTGACACAAGAACTAAATCAATCGGTCGAAACGGAAAGGCAATTTTTGCGGTCTTTTACACTGACTTTAATTAGCAATTGTGCTCATAAATCTCTACTCGCAACTAAATAAGGAACAATGCTCACACCACAGCCTTGAGGACTTCTTCAGTAGTACATTGAGCTATAGATTTGTCATATTGAGTTAGATCTTACTGGGAAATTGACACAAGAACTAAATCAATCGGTCGAAACGGAAAGGCAATTTTTGCGGTCTTTTACACTGACTTTAATTAGCAATTGTGCTCATAAATCTCTACTCGCAACTAAATAAGGAACAATGCTCACACCACAGCCTTGAGGACTTCTTCAGTAGTACATTGAGCTATAGATTTGTCATATTGAGTTAGATCTTACTGGGAAATTGACACAAGAACTAAATCAATCGGTCGAAACGGAAAGGCAATTTTTGCGGTCTTTTACACTGACTTTAATTAGCAATTGTGCTCATAAATCTCTACTCGCAACTAAATAAGGAACAATGCTCACACCACAGCCTTGAGGACTTCTTCAGTAGTACATTGAGCTATAGATTTGTCATATTGAGTTAGATCTTACTGGGAAATTGACACAAGAACTAAATCAATCGGTCGAAACGGAAAGGCAATTTTTGCGTCTTTTACACTGACTTTAATTAGCAATTGTGCTCATAAATCTCTACTCGCAACTAAATAAGGAACAATGCTCACACCACAGCCTTGAGGACTTCTTCAGTAGTACATTGAGCTATAGATTTGTCATATTGAGTTAGATCTTACTGGGAAATTGACACAAGAACTAAATCAATCGGTCGAAACGGAAAGGCAATTTTTGCGGTCTTTTACACTGATTTAATTAGCAATTGTGCTCATAAATCTCTACTCGCAACTAAATAAGGAACAATGCTCACACCACAGCCTTGAGGACTTCTTCAGTAGTACATTGAGCTATAGATTTGTCATATTGAGTTAGATCTTACTGGGAAATTGACACAAGAACTAAATCAATCGGTCGAAACGGAAAGGCAATTTTTGCGGTCTTTTACACTGATTTAATTAGCAATTGTGCTCATAAATCTCTACTCGCAACTAAATAAGGAACAATGCTCACACCACAGCCTTGAGGACTTCTTCAGTAGTACATTGAGCTATAGATTTGTCATATTGAGTTAGATCTTACTGGGAAATTGACACAAGAACTAAATCAATCGGTCGAAACGGAAAGGCAATTTTTGCGTCTTTTACACTGATTTAATTAGCAATTGTGCTCATAAATCTCTACTCGCAACTAAATAAGGAACAATGCTCACACCACAGCCTTGAGGACTTCTTCAGTAGTACATTGAGCTATAGATTTGTCATATGAGTTAGATCTTACTGGGAAATTGACACAAGAACTAAATCAATCGAAACGGAATGGCAATTTTTGCCTTTTACACTGATTTTAATTAGCAATTGTGCTCATAAATCTCTACTCGCAACTAAATAAGGAACAATGCTCACACCAAGCCTTGAGGACTTCTTCAGTAGTACATTGAGCTATAGATTTGTCCCAATGTGTTAGGTTTTACTGGGAAATTGACTCAATAAACACGTCCATCTTAGAAAGGAATGTTTTTCGTTTTTTTTTTACATCGATTTGCAAATAAATCTCTACTCACCAAAAGAGAACAATCTTCTTCAAAATTTTATTGAGCTAATAATTGGAAATGATATTAATTCTGAGCGTAAATCTCTACTCACAACCAAATAAGAATCAATGTTTCCACTACTATCAGGATGACATCTTCAGAACTCTATTGAGCCATAGAAATTTGACTTTTATATTGAATTGAATTTTCAAATCTGCGCAGAAATCTCTGCTCGCAACCAAATCAGGAACAATATTTCCACCCTTACCATCAGGAATTCAAAAGAAATTCATTGGATTATAGAAATCTGCGAATCAGTTAGGTCTTACCAGGTAATTTACTCAAGAACTAGAGGTACCGGTAGAAACAGAATTGACGTTTTTTCATTGATTTGAATTACTAATTCTGCAAATAAATCTCTACTCGCAACCAAATCAGGAACAATGTTTCCACTTCTACCTTGAGGAATTCAAATGAAATTCATTGAGCTATTTCTACCTATTTTGGTGAAATTTTAAGTTGTTGATTTAATTTTATTTTCTGGTGCGTAGAATACATTGATGCAGAAATAAGTGATCCATTTGCTGAATATAATAATATGGATTGATAATTTTTAAAATTAAATTTTGTAATTTTTAGTACAGTAGTGTAGAAACTAAAATGGCTGTTTTTAGTGCAGCTGGCGGCCTTGAAGGATTGAATGACAAGGCTTGACCTCAGTCCTGATCCTCCTTCCGGTGGATACCGTGAGAATCGGTGGAGAAGACCCTCTTCCGGTTTGGATTAGAAAGAAAGTTTAGTTAGTATCGCCCCAGACCACGACGGTGGGAAGTCGTGTTATGCACGCCGCCGACTCAATCTGCGCAGGTAGTCTGGTGGGGATTTCGAAATAAAATATGATCTAAGTAAATCGAAGTCTTGCGTTATTACCTAAAAACTACCAATGACACAGGGCTTCTGATAAAGAGAAATCCCCAACACGAAGTCCCCAAGACGAAGTCCAGACGCTATAAGATACCAAAGATGAGCAGAAGAATAATAGCAGTAAAAAAGGGTATACAACAGATTAACATAGTAAAAGATGATTGAATTCTCTTGAGGATTATCTGTGCATGTGTGTGTGTGTTTGTGTGTGCGCATTTGTGTCTGTGTGTCTGTTCCCAGTGTTTCTCCATGCGTCTTTCTTTTGTGTCTTTATGCATAAAATCCAGAACAAGAGAAATAACCCATAAAATTATTTAGAAATTAATTTCCTTCGATTTCACTGGTGTCCCACACTTCTGGCCTCCAATAGACAGGGTTGTCGAGATACGTACCATACAGGAACTGAGCGGCTCAATATCGAGATTAAAAGGGCGTCGTCGTCATGAACCACCAAATGCAGATGGAAATTTCCCATGCAATGTGTGTGCCTGCATCTGCAAGTTCAGAATTGGACTAACTAGTCACCAGAGAGTCCACAACTGTTGAACGACATGAAGTGACGTCATCGTCGTCTGCGATGGACTTCTAAAAGCGACAATTTATTATCTAAATATATAAGAGTAAGTTTTTGGTATGTACGTGTCGACGTATAAGTTCAAAACGGGAGGTCACTCTGATTCGAAATCCTGCATACATATTAATATCCCTCTAACTAAGATACACGCCAAATTTGGTTATTGATTTTTACTGATTAAGGGATAAAATAACTAATTAAGCCAAAATCACCCAATTTGCGAAACTGTCCGTATACCAACTCCTGCTGATGATAAAATATTGTCCTCTGCCTAACTTTTTGTTATTTTAGTGAATAAATTTCGCAGTCTTAAGCCGTTCAGCTCGGAATTTATCGCATATTTATAGTCCATTCTTAAAAATATCCATATGGTTGAAAAGAAGAGAAGATAATCTTTCTCAATATATAATTTGTATGAGTCTTTAACCATTGAATTATTTTTATAGCGAGTTAGAAAAAATTATTTTGCTTCGGACAGCAAAAGTATGTTTGGACGAAAAATCAAATCTTTATTCATATCGGAATCTTTTTATTCCTGTCTTTAAAATATTAATTTAGTTAGAAATGTTAATTTTTTCGTATATACAAAGGAGCTTTAGAAAAAAGCCTTATACAAAAATAGGTAATTAAATTATATAACTACTTATTTCGTAAATAAGTAAACATATAGTTAATAACAATAACAAAATTTAAAATATAAAAATACGATGTAGTTGAATAAATTATATGAAGAAGTTTAAATTAACATTTCGTATATAAACAGTGTTTGAAATGTTAAGTTAAGCTTTGTTGTTTCTTTCGTGTTTATTAAACAAACATAAAATAAAAATGATTCTAATGTACGTAACTTGACTAAGAAAATTTGTTATTTAATTTATCATAATTCTAATGATAAATAAATAGGCAGATTTTTTTAAAATTAAGTCACCACTTTTTTTTCTTTTTACTAAAAACCGTCAAAAATGGTTTCGAATTTATCTCGGCTGAACTTGAAAAACGGTCGGAAAATTAGGGTGGCTCAGAAAAAACAGAAACCACACAATTTGTGATAAAACTGTTAATTTTAACTAGGAGGGTTTAGGGTTAGGGTTAGAGTTGGGATTGAGGTTTAGGGTTAATTAATGGGAAAATAAATAAATAATTAGGGTTCAGTTTTTTTCTGGGTCACCTGTATACAGGATGACGCAGAAAAACAGAACCCACAAATTTTGTAATAAAACTGTTAATTTTAACTAGGGGGTTTAGGGTTAGGTGTTAGAGTTCGGGTTAGGGTGGGGTTTAGGGTTAGTTTAATGGAAATTAGATATAATATTTAGGGTTCTGTTTGTTTTGGGTCACATTCAATTTTCCGACCGTTTATCAAGTTCAGCCCTTATCTCGAGATTTCTTTTAATCATTTATTAACATTTTTTTAAAACTTTAGAAGTTACTTTAATTCATTCATATTAATGTCGTCTCGAATATAACATTTATTTCGACCGTTTATTCATTAGACAATTCTCGGAGATTTTTTAAAAAATTGATGAATAATCATCTCTTATTAGTTACCACCAATTTTCCCTGTGAAATTTACCCCCCTATATTTAACACAATGAATATATTGAAAAAAAAATTTTCCATTCGAAAGAAAAACATTAAACAAACTCCTGATGATTTTTTTTAAAATTTTCAGCTTACGGAAATAATGAAAATCATGATTGAAAAACAATGTTTTCATTTTTGCACCGTTAAATCAACTGAAATTTAATGCAGCCAAAAAACAACTTACGATAAGAGGTTTTAAACAATGAAAATTGCAGAAAAATTAATATTTTCTAGAAAATGTTTTTTTTATTCGAAAGAAAAAACATTAACAAATTCTGATGATTTAAAAAAAATTTAGGAACTTAGGAAATAATGAAAATTATGATTGAAAACAATGTTTTCATTTTTGCACTGTTAATCAACTGAAATTTAACGTAGCTAAAACAGTTATATAAGAGTTTTATTTTAATTCTATGAAAATCAAGTAATAGTCTGATTTTCACGAAAATTTCCATAAATGTTTACCTTTGATGTAAATATATCTGAAATAGTTTTTTTCTAAAATATATTAGGGGAAATATTTTTTACGAGGTCTATCCCCCATTTTATTTTATGAGATAAAAAATAATGACGCGTCAGAAAAATGTTGTACTTTTTTCTATAAAGATAAGAGTCTGAATAACTATATAATGAAATTGTATAACGTACAACGCAGTAGTTTTTTTTTTAATGAAATCGGAAATAAAAAGTGCTAAAAAATGTCATAATATTAATATTTGAAAACTTTTTTTTTGCTTTTGTATTGGTATGTACTATATTCTATTAATTGTCAAAAAAAAAAATTTAAAATTATTTTAAGAGATTTTCCATCTTTTGTGCGCTTAAATATTTTTATTTTCTGCGTGAAATAAATATTTTTTTTTTCTACGTAAAATTTTAGAATTCAGGGAACTAAAAATTGGTCCGATCAGCGCTTATTAATATTTTAAAAGAATTTAATTTTTTATTGTTGAATAGTAATGTGTGATTCTTAGAATATACGGAAGAGCAAAACTGACATATTTGTTTTGTTTTTATAAAAATGACGAGACGCTTCTCAGTAAAAAAAAGTTTGTTTTTTCTTAGCGTAAAAATTATTTTGTTTAATTTTTTCGCCAATTAGATATAAAGTAAGATATATTGATTATTTTATCAGTTTTTCTCTTAGAAAAAATATTCAAATTTTCATTTCATTTTCGATTTTAAAAATTAATACCAAAAGCGAAGACATTTTTAAGTCAATTTTACTGTGAAATAATTTTTTCTGTCTAAATTACGACCTGAAAATTACCCTTTCGCATGTAATACGAATAGGTTTATTTATTTTTTAAGATAACGCTGTAATTTTTCCCAATCGGATAATTTTATCTTTGAATTAATGTTTTTCTTTGTAACAACCCTGTACGACTTTAATTGTTTTTTTACGAGATTTTTGATAAACAAGTTCGGAAATATTTATTTCCGTTTTATTCAAGATGGCCTAAACTGTTCACTGACCGAATTGGTGATACCTACCGGTCATGACCGGGTACTTTAGCTAGTATACATATAAAGGACAATTTTGTTACGAANTGCTGCACTCTGTCTCTCTCTCTCTCTCTCTCTCTCTCTCTCTCTCTCTCTCTCTCTCTCTTCTCTCTCTCTCTGTTTTCTTTTATTTCTTTCCTCTCATGCGTTCTTTTTTTTCTCTCTCTCACTTTCTTTCATTCTTTTTCTCTTTCTTCTCCCATCTCTCCCGCTCTCTCTCTCTCTCTCTCTCTCTCTCTCCTCTCTCTCTCTCTCTCTCTCTCTCTCCTCTCTCTCTCCCTCGCTGTTTTTCTTTCTTTTTTCTCACTCTCTTTTCTTTCTTTTTTGTCTTCTGTCTCTCTTTCTTTCGTTTCTTTTGTTTTTCTTTATTTTTCTCTCTTTCTTTTCTCCATTCTTCTTTCGTTTACTCCCTTCTCTCCTCTTTTATCTTTTCTCTCATTCATTCTTATATCTCTCTCTCCCTCTATTTCTTCTTTTAATTTATTCTTCTTTCTTTCTCTCTCTCTCTCTCTCTCTTCTCTCTCTCTCTCTCTCTCTCTCTCTCTCTCTCTTTCACACTCCCTCTATCTTTTTTTCTTATCTCTATCTGTTCTTTCTTTTTCTCTTTCTTTCTCACTCTTTCTCTTTCTTTCTTCTACTTTTTCTCTTTCTTTTTTTTCTTTCTTTCTTTCTCATTCTTTCATTCTCTCTCTCTCTCTCTCTCTTTTATCTCTCCCTCTTTAGTTCTTTTTTAATTCTCTCTGTCTTTCATTCCTCTCTTTCTTCATTCTCTTTCTCTGTCTCTCTTCTTCTTCTTCTTCTTCTTTCTCTCTCTTCTCTCTCTCTCTCTCTCTCTCCTCTCTCTCTCTCTCTCTCTCTTCTTACTGTCGTCTCTTCCTCCAATTTTTTCTTCTCTCTCTTTCTTCTCTCTCTTTTCTTTCACTCTCTCTCTCTCTCTCTTTTCTCTCTTTTTTGTTTTTTATTCTCTCTCTCTTCTCTCTCTCTCTCTTCTCTCTCTCTCTTTCTTTCTCTTCTCTCTCTCTATCTTTCACACTCCTCTTTCTTTTTCTTCATCTCTGTCTTTCTTTCTTTTACTCTTCTTTCTTTTTTCTTTCTTCTTTCTCTCTTCTTTTTTCTCTTCTCCTCTTTTTTTTTCTCTATTTCTCTCTCTTTTTTTCTCTTTCTTCCTTTCTTTACCTATCTCTCTTTCTTTCTCTCTCTCTCTCTCTCTCTCTCTCTCTCTCTCTCTCTCTCTCTCTCTCTCTCTCTCTCTCTCTCCGACCCTGAATCTTTTTGTGTCAATTTCTCTTGTAGTTATATTGCAGGTAATTTCTAAGTGAAAACAACCCTGAAAGAAACAAGTAAAAACCTTACAAGTAATAAAGAAGTTTGAATCGTAACAAAATTGTCCTTTATATGTATACTAGCTAAAGTACCCGGTCCATGACCGGTAGGTATCACCAATTCGGTCACGTGAACAGTTTAGGCCATCTTGAATAAAACGGAAATAAATATTTCCGAACTTTGTTTATCAAAAATCTCGTAAAAAAACAATTAAAGGTCGTACAGGGTTGTTACAAAGAAAAACATTTAATTCAAAGATAAAATTATCCGATTGCGAAAAATTACAGCGTTATCTTAAATAAATAAATAAACCTATTCGTATTACATGCGAAAGGGTAATTTTCAGGCTGCAATTTAGTCAGAAAAAAATATTTCACAGTAAAATTGACTTAAAAATGTCTTCGCTTTTGGTATTAATTTTTAAAATCGAAAATGAAATGAAAATTTGAATATTTTTTCTAAGAGAAAAACTGATAAAATAATCAATATATACTTACTTTATATTCTAATTGGTCGAAAAAGTTAAACAAAATAATTTTTACGCTAAGAAAAACAAACTTTGTTTACTGAGAAGCGTCTCGTCATTTTGTATAAAAACAAAACAAATATGTCAGTTTTGCTCTTCCGTATATTCTAAGAATCACACATTACTATTCAACAATAAAAATTACAATTTCTTTTTAAAATATTAATATAGCGCTGATCGGACCAATTTTTAGTTCGCCTGAATTCTAAAATTTCCCGTAGAAAAAAAAATTAATTTATTTCACGCAGAAAATAAAAATATTTAAGCGCACAAAAGATTGAAAATCTCTTAAAGATTAATTTAATAGAATATAGTACATACCAAATACAAAAGTAAAAAAAAGTTTTCAAATGATAATATTATGACATTTTTTAGCACTTTTTATTTCCGATTTCATTAAAAAAAAAACTACTGCGTTGTACGTTATACAATTTCATTTATATAGTTATTCAGACTCTTATCTTTATAGAAAAAAAGTACAACATTTTTCTGACGCGTCATTATTTTTTATCTCATAAAATAAAATGGGCGGATAGACCTCGTAAAAAATATTTCCCCTAATATATTTTAGAAAAAAACTATTTCAGATATATTTACATCTAAAGGTAAACATTTATGGAAATTTCGTGAAAATCAGACTATTAATTGATTTTTCATAGAATTTTTTTAAAAAAACCTCTTATCGTAACTTGTTTTTAGCTACGTTAAATTTCAGTTGATTTAACAGTGCAAAAATGAAAACATTGTTTTTCAATCATAATTTTCATTATTTCCGTGAACTGAATTTTTTTTTAAAAATCATCAGGAGTTTGTTTAATGTTTCTTCTTTCGAATGGAAAATTTTTTTTCAAGATGATATTAATTTTTATGCAAGTTTCATTGTGTTAAATACAGGGGTTGGGTAAATTTCACAGGAAAATTGGTGGTAACTAATAAGAGATGATTATTTATCAAATTTTTTAAAAAAATCTCCGAGAATTGTCTCATGAATAAACGGTCGAAATAAATATTATATTCGAGATGACACTAATATGAATGAATTAAAGTGATTTCTAGAGTTTTTAAAAAATGTTAATAAATGATTAAAAGAAATCTCGAGATAAGGGCTGAACTTGAAAAACGGTCAGAAAATTAGAGTGACCCAAAACAAACAGAACCCTAATTATTTATCTAATTTCCCATTAAACTAACCCTAAACCCCAACCCTAACGCGAACCCTAACCCTTAACCCTAACCCCGCTAGTCAAAATTAACTGTTTTATTATAAAATGTGTGGGTTCTTTTTTCTGGGTTATCCTGTATACAGGTGACCCAGAAAAAACAGAACCCTAATTATTTATTCATTTTCCCATTAAACTAACCCTAACCTCCAATCCCAACTCTAATCCTAATCCTAGTTAAAATTAACAGTTTTATTACAAAATTTGTGGGTTCTGTTTTTTCTGGGCCACCTAAATTTTCCGACCGTTTTTCAAGTTCAGCCGAGATAAATTCGAAACCATTTTTGACGGTTTTTAGTAAAAAAAAAAGAAAGAAAAAAAAAGGAGTGGTGACTTAATTTTTAAAAAAATCTGTCCATTTATTTATTAGAATTATGATGAATTAAATAACAAATTTTCTTATTCAAGTTATTGAAATTAAATACTGATTATGAACAAAGTTGAGTTATTAAATGTTTTCGCTTATTATTGTTATTTACAGTAAAAAATAATTCAATCGATAAAACCACATCTTTCTTACCAAATAAATATTTGTAAGATAGATTATTTCATTTCATTTCTAACTAAATTAATATTTTAAAAACAGGAATAAAAAGATTTCAATATGAATAAAGATTTGATTTTTCGTCAAAACATACTTTTGCTGTCCGAAGCAAAATAATTTTTTTCTAACCCGCTATAAAAAATAATTCAATGGATAAAGACTCATACAAATCATATATTGAGAAAGATTATCTTCTCTTCTTTTCAACCATATGGATATTTTTAAGATTGGACTATAATTAGGCGATAAATTCCAAGCTGAACGGCTTAAGACTGCGAAATTTATTCACTAAAATTGAATTTTCACTGCTGATATTCGCTATAACAAAAAGTCAGGCAGAGGACAATATTTTATCATCAGCAGGTTGGTGTACGGACAGTTTCGCAAATTGGCTGATTTTGGCTTAAATAATTAATTATATCCCTGAATCAGTAAAAATCAATAACCAAATTTGGCGTGTTTCTTAGTTAGAGGGATATTAATATGTATGCAAGATTTCGAATCAAAGTGACCTCCCGTTTTGAACTTATACGCCGACACGTACATACCAAAAACTTACTCTTATATATTTAGAAGATTATAAATTGTCGCTTTTAGAAGTCCATCGCAGACGACGATGGCGTCACTTGATGTCGTTCAACAGTTGTGAACTGTCTGGTGGCTAGTTAGTCCAATTCTGGACTTGCAAATGAAGGCACACACATTGATTGGGAAATTTCCATCTGCATTTGGTGGTTCATGACGACGAAGCCCTTTTAATCTTGATATTGAGCCGCTCAGCACCTGTATGGTACGTGTCTCGACAACCCTGTCTATTGGAGGCCAGAAGTGTGGAACACCCCAGCGAGAATCGAAGGAAATTAATTTCTAGATAATGTTATGGGTTATTTCTTTTGTTCTAGATTATATGCATAAAGACACAAAAGAAAGACGCATGGAGAAACACTGGGGAACAGACACACAGACACAAATACACGCACAAACACACACACACACACACACACACACACACACACACACACACACACATACACAGATATTTTTTGAAGCCACAAAATTCCGTCAATCCTCAATAGAATTCAATCATCTTTTACTATGTTAATCTACGCATCAAAATCTATATGTAAACAATATAAAATCGACACTTGAAATTTTCACGAAATTGGTCATTTTCAGGAACTCTCAAGGGTGTCATCAGGTCTCAAATCTCAGCTAGATCTCCGAATTGAGCACCTTTTTTCTGCATCAATGAATTATACGCAGCAGAATCTATAAGAAAAGACAATAAAATCGATAACGTATATTTTCATCAAAATACGAAGACTTATAATGGCTGTAAAAGGCAATTTTGGGCCCATATTTGAGGCCCCATATCTCCTCCAATTCTTAACAGATTTCAGCCATCTTTTACCATGTTATTCTACACATCGAAATCTATGAGAAAATCATACAATATTGGCACTTTAATTTTACACGAAATTGGTTATTTTCAGGCACACTCGGGGGGGGGTCTAAAATCTCAGCTAAATCTCCGAATGGATAACTTAGTTCTGCATCAATGAATTCTACGCATCAGAATCTATGAGAAAATAAAATTAAATCAACTTAAATTTTCACCAAAATAGGTAGAAATAGCTCAATGAATTTCATTTGAATTCCTCAAGGTAGAAGTGGAAATATTGTTCCTGATTTGGTTGCGAGTAGAGATTTATTTGCAGAATTGGTAATTCAAATCAATGTAAAACACAAAAAACGTCAATGTTGTTTCTACCGGTACCTCTAGTTCTTGAGTAAATTACCTGGTAAGACCTAACTAATTTGAAGATTTCTATAACCCAATGAATTTCTTTTGAATTCCTCATGGTAGTGGTGGAAATATTGTTCCTGATTTGGTTGTGAGTAGAGATTTATGTGCAGATTTGAAAATTCAAATCAATATAAAACACCGCAAAAACGGCAATTCCTTTTCTACCGGTAGCCCCCGTTATTGAATCAATTGCCCGGTAAAGCTTAACTCATTGGGATATTGCTGTACCTCAATGAAGTTCTGAAGAAGTCTTCCTGATACTGGTAGAAAATTTGTTCCTCATTTCGTATCGAGTACAGATTAATGCACAGAATTGGCAATTAAAGTGAAAGACCGCAAAAACGGTATTTCCTATTATTTCTTGTGAAAATTTCACAGTAAAGCCAAAATCATTGCGACATTTCTATAGCTTAAGGAAGTTCTGAAGATGTCATCCTGATACTATTGGAAATATTTTTTCTTATTTAGTAGTGAGTAGAGATTTACGCTCAGAATAAATAATATTTGGCCAGTTATATAGCTCAATGAACTTTTGAAGATGTCCTCATGGCAGTGGTGGGATAATTGTGCTCGTTTTTTTGTGAGTAGAGATTTATTTGTAGAATGGGTAATAAAAATAATTGTAACAAAGCAAAAAACGGACATTCCCTTTATGGCGATGGACGCGCTTCATGAGTCAATTTCCTGGTAATTCTATAGCTCAATGGACTACCTAAGAAGTCAAGATGTCAGTGGTGTGAGCATTGTTCCTCATTTAGTTGCGAGTAGAGATTTAGGCGCACAAATACATGAATTCCGTTTCGACCGATAAACTTGATTCTTGTGTCAATTTCCCGGTAAGACCTAAATTATTGTAACAAATCTATAGCTGAATGTACTACTGAATGAGGCCTCATTGCAGTGGTGTTAGCATTGTTCATTATTTAGCTGCGAGTAGAGATTTATGCGCACAATTTGTAATTAAAATCAATGTGAAATACGGCAAAATCAGCAATTGCCTTCACACCGATAAACTTGATTCTTGTGTCAATTTGCCGGTAAGGACTACCTCATTGGCACCAATCTATACTTCAATGTACTACTGAAGATGTCCCCAGGCAGTTGTGTGAGCATTGTTTCTTATTTAGTTGCCAGTAGAGATTTATGCGCACAATTGGGAATTAAAATCATTGTAAAAGACCGCAAAACAGCAATTCCGTTTACACCGATAGACTTGATTCTTGTGTCAATTTCCCGGTAAGACCTAACTCATTGGGACAAATCTATAGCTCAATGTACTACTGAAGAAGTCCTCATGGCTGTGGTGTGAACATTGTTCCTTATTTAGTTGCGAGTAAATTGTCTCAAGAATCAAGTCTATGGGTCGAAATGGAATTGCTTTTTTGCGGTCTTTTACAATGATTTTAATTACCAATTGTGCAAATAAATCTCTACTCGCAACTAAATAAGGAACAATGCTCACACTACATGAGGACTTCATCAGTAGCACATTGAGCTATAGATTTGTCCCAATGAGTTAGGTCTACCGGGAAATTGACACAAGAATCAAGTCTATCAGACGGAACGAAGATGCTGTTTTTGCAGTCTTTTACAATGATTTTAATTACCAATTGTGCGCATAAATACTCGCAACTAAATAAGGAACAATGTTCACACCAAAGCCATGAGGACTTCTTTAGTAGTACATTGAGCTATAGATTTTTCCCAATTTGTTAGGTCTTACCGGGAAATTGACACAAGAATTAAGTCTATCTTTTGGAACATATTTGTTTATTTTACAATGATTTTAATTACCAATTGGGCGCATAAATGTCTACGGGCAAATAAATAAGGAACAATGCTCACACCACAGCCATGAAGACTTCTTCAGTAGTACATTGAGCTATAGATTTGTCCCAATGAGATAGGTTTTACCGGGAAAATTATCTCAAGAATCAAGACTATGGGTCGAAATGGAATTGCTTTTTTTGCGCTTTTACAATGATTTTAATTACAATTGGGCGCATACATCTCTACTCGCAAATAAATAAGAAACAATGCTCACACTACAGCCATGAGGACTTCTTCAGGAGTACATTGAGCTATAGATTAATGAGTTAGGTATTACCGGGAAATTGACACAAGAATCAAGTCTATGGGTCGAAATGGAATTGCTTTTTTCGGTATTTTACAATGATTTTAATTACCAATTGTGCGTATAAATCTCTACTCGCAACTAAATAAGAAACAATGTTTACAACACAGCCATGTGGATTTCTTCAGTAGTACATTGAGCTATAGATTTGTCCCAATGAGTTAGGTCTTACCGGGAAATTGACACAAGAATCAAGTCTATCGGTCGGTACGGAATTGCAGTTTTTGCGGTCTTTTACAATGATTTTAATTACCAATTGTGCGCATAAATTTCTACTCGCAACTAAATATGGAACAATGTTCACACCACAGCCATGTGGACTTCTTCAGTAGTACATTGAGCTAAAGATTTGTCCCAATAAGTTAGGTCTTTTGCTTTCTTACAATGATTTTATTTACCAATTCTGCAAATAAATCTCTACTCACAAAAAATTGAGAACAATGCTTCCACCACTGCCATGAGGTATTCTTCAGAAGTTCATTGAGCTATATAATTGGCAAAATTAGATTTATTCTGAGCGTAAATATCTACTTACAATTAAATAAGAAACAATGTTTCCAATAGTATCAGGGTGACATCTTCAGAACTTTATAGAAATGTCCCAATGATTTAGGCCTTACTGTGAAATTTTCACAACAAATAGGGTTACCTTTTAAAAACTGAAATACCGTTTTTGTGGTATTTCACAGTAATTTGAATTGCCAATTCTGCGCATTAATCTTTACTCGATCTTAAACGAGGAACACATTTTCTACCAGTATCAGGAGAACTTCTTCAGAACTTCATTGAGCTATAGTAATATTCCAATGAGTTAAGCTTCATCGGGTAATTGACTCAAGAACGGGGCTACCGGTAGAAAAGGAATATTTTGATTTGAATTTTCAAATCTGCACATAAATCTCTACTCACAACCAAATCAGGAACAATATTTCCACCACTACCATGAGGAATTCAAAAGAAATTCATTGGGTTATAGAAATCTTCAAACCAGTTAGGTCTTACCAGGTAATTTACTCAAGAACTAGAGGTACCGGTAGAAACAACATTGACGTTTTTTGTGTTTTACATTGATTTGAATTACCAATTCTGCAAATAAATCTCTACTCGCAACCAAATCAGGAACAATATTTCCACTTCTACCTTGAGGAATTCAAATGAAATTCATTGAGCAATTTCTACCTATTTTGGTGAAAATTTAAGTTGATTTAATTTAATTTTCTCATAGATTCTGATGCGTAGAATTCATTGATGCAGAACTAAGTTATCCATTCGGAGATTTAGCTGAGATTTTAGGCCTGATAACCCCCCTGAGAGTGCCTGAAAATAACCAATTTCGTGTAATATTAAAGTGCCAAAATTGTATGATTTTCTCATGGATTTCGATGCGTAGAATAACATGGTAAAAAATGGTTGAATTCTGTTGAGAATTGGGGGAGATATGGGGCTTCAAGGATGGCCCCAAAATGCCCTTTTTTAGACATTATAAGTATTTTGATGAAAATATACGTTATCGATTTTATTGTCTTTTCTTATAGATTCTGCTGCGTATAATTCATTGATGCAGAAAAAAGGTGCTCAATTCGGAGATCTAGCTGAGATTTGAGACCTGATGACACCCCTGAGAGTTCCTGAAAATGACCAATTTCGTGAAAATTTCAAGTGTCGATTTTATATTGTTTACATATAGATTTTGATGCGTAGATTAACATAGTAAAAGATGATTGAATTCTATTGAGGATTGACGGAATTTTGTGGCTTCAAAAAATATCTGTGTATGTGTGTGTTTGTGTATGTATGTGTGTGTGTGTGTGTGTGTGTGTGTGTGTGTTGTGCGTGTATTTGTGTCTGTGTGTCTGTTCCCCAGTGTTTCTCCATGCGTCTTTCTTTTGTGTCTTTATGCATATAATCTAGAACAAAAGAAATAACCCATAACATTATCTAGAAATTAATTTCCTTCGATTCTCGCTGGGTGTTCCACACTTCTGGCCTCCAATAGACAGGGTTGTCGAGACACGTACCATATAGGTGCTGAGCGGCTCAATATCAAGATTAAAAGGGCTTCGTCGTCATGAACCACCAAATGCAGATGGAAATTTCCCAATCAATGTGTGTGCCTTCATTTGCAAGTCCAGAATTGGACTAACTAGCCACCAGACAGTTCACAACTGTTGAACGACATCAAGTGACGCCATCGTCGTCTGCGATGGACTTCTAAAAGCGACAATTTATAATTTAAATATATAATAGTAAGTTTTTGGTATGTACGTGTCGGCGTATAAGTTCAAAACGGGAGGTCACTTTGATTCGAAATTTTGCATACATATTAATATCCCTCTAACTAAGAAACACGCCAAATTTGGTTATTGATTTTTACTGATTCAGGGATATAATCAATTATTTAAGCCAAAATCAGCCAAATTTATCGCCTAATTATAGTCCAATCTTAAAAATATCCATATGGTTGAAAAGAAGAGAAGATAATCTTTCTCAATATATGATTTGTATGAGTCTTTATCCATTGAATTATTTTTTATAGCGAGTTAGAAAAAAAATTATTTTGCTTACAAATATTTATTTGGTAAGAAAGATGTGGTTTTATCGATTGAATTTTTTTTACTGTAAATAACAATAATAAGCGAAAACATTTAATAACTCAACTTTGTTTATAATCAGTATTTAATTTTTTCGTATATACAAAGGAGCTTTAGAAAAAAAGCCTTATACAAAAATAGGTAATTAAATTATATAACTACTTATTTCGTAAATAAGTAAACATATAGTTAATAACAATAACAAAATTTAAGATATAAAAATACGACGTAGTTGAGTAAATGATATGAAGAAGTTTAAAATAACATTTCGTATATAAACAGTGTTTGAAATGTTAAGTTAAGCTTTGTTGTTTTTTTCGTGTTTATCAAACAAACATAAAATAAAAATGATGTACTAATGTACGTAACTTGAATAAGAAAATTTGTTATTTAATTTATCATAATTCTAATAAATAAATGGACAGATTTTTTTTTAAATTAAGTCACCACTTTTTTTCTCTTTCTTTTTTTTTTTACTAAAAACCGTCAAAAATGGTTTCGAATTTATCTCGGCTGAACTTGAAAAACGGTCGGAAAATTAAGGTGGCCCAGCAAAAACAGAACCCACAAATTTTGTAATAAAACTGTTAATTTTAACTAGGATTAGGATTAGAGTTGGGATTGGAGGTTAGGGTTAGTTTAATGGGAAAATGAATAAATAATTAGGGTTCTGTTTTTTCTGGGTCACCTGTATACAGGATAACCCAGAAAAAAGAACCCACACATTTTATAATAAAACAGTTAATTTTGACTAGCGGGGTTAGGGTTAAGGGTTAGGGTTCGCGTTAGGGTTGGGGTTTAGGGTTAGTTTAATGGGAAATTAGATAAATAATTAGGGTTCTGTTTGTTTTGGGTCACTCTAATTTTCTGACCGTTTTTCAAGTTCAGCCCTTATCTCGAGATTTCTTTTAATCATTTATTAACATTTTTTAAAAACTCTAGAAATCACTTTAATTCATTCATATTAGTGTCATCTCGAATATAATATTTATTTCGACCGTTTATTCATGAGACAATTCTCGGAGATTTTTTAAAAAAAATTTGATAAATAATCATCTCTTATTAGTTACCACCAATTTTTCCTGTGAAATTTACCCAACCCCTGTATTTAACACAATGAAACTTGCATAAAAATTAATATCATCTTGAAAAAAAATTTTCCATTCGAAAGAAGAAACATTAAACAAACTCCTGATGATTTTTTTAAAAAATTTCAGTTCACGGAAATAATGAAAATTATGATTGAAAAACAATGTTTTCATTTTTGCACTGTTAAATCAACTGAAATTTAACGTAGCTAAAAACAAGTTACGATAAGAGGTTTTTTTAAAAAATTCTATGAAAAATCAATTAATAGTCTGATTTTCACGAAAATTTCCATAAATGTTTACCTTTAGATGTAAATACATCTGAAATAGTTTTTTTCTAAAATATATTAGGGGAAATATTTTTTACGAGGTCTATCCGCCCATTTTATTTTATGAGATAAAAAATAATGACGCGTCAGAAAAATGTTGTACTTTTTTTCTATAAAGATAAGAGTCTGAATAACTATATAAATGAAATTGTATAACGTACAACGCAGTAGTTTTTTTTAATGAAATCGGAAATAAAAAGTGCTAAAAAATGTCATAATATTATCATTTGAAAACTTTTTTTTACTTTTGTATTTGGTATGTACTATATTCTATTAAATTAATCTTTAAGAGATTTTCAATCTTTTGTGCGCTTAAATATTTTTATTTTCTGCGTGAAATAAATTAATTTTTTTTTCTACGGGAAATTTTAGAATTCAGGCGAACTAAAAATTGGTCCGATCAGCGCTATATTAATATTTTAAAAAGAAATTGTAATTTTTATTGTTGAATAGTAATGTGTGATTCTTAGAATATACGGAAGAGCAAAACTGACATATTTGTTTTGTTTTTATACAAAATGACGAGACGCTTCTCAGTAAACAAAGTTTGTTTTTCTTAGCGTAAAAATTATTTTGTTTAACTTTTTCGACCAATTAGAATATAAAGTAAGTATATATTGATTATTTTATCAGTTTTTCTCTTAGAAAAAATATTCAAATTTTCATTTCATTTTCGATTTTAAAAATTAATACCAAAAGCGAAGACATTTTTAAGTCAATTTTACTGTGAAATATTTTTTTCTGACTAAATTGCAGCCTGAAAATTACCCTTTCGCATGTAATACGAATAGGTTTATTTATTTATTTAAGATAACGCTGTAATTTTTCGCAATCGGATAATTTTATCTTTGAATTAAATGTTTTTCTTTGTAACAACCCTGTACGACCTTTAATTGTTTTTTTACGAGATTTTTGATAAACAAAGTTCGGAAATATTTATTTCCGTTTTATTCAAGATGGCCTAAACTGTTCACGTGACCGAATTGGTGATACCTACCGGTCATGGACCGGGTACTTTAGCTAGTATACATATAAAGGACAATTTTGTTACGATTCAAACTTCTTTATTACTTGTAAGGTTTTTACTTGTTTCTTTCAGGGTTGTTTTCACTTAGAAATTACCTGCAATATAACTACAAGAGAAATTGACACAAAAAAGATTCAGGGTCGGAGAGAGAGAGAGAGAGAGAGAGAGAGAGAGAGAGAGAGAGAGAGAGAGAGAGAGAGAGAAGGTAAGAAAGGCAGAAAGAGAAAGAAAAAGAGAGAGAAATAAGAGAGAAAAAAAGAAAGTGAGATAGAGAAAAAGAAAAAGTGAAAGAAGGAGAGAGGAGAGAAAGTGAAAGAGAGAGAGAGAGAAAGGAAAGAAGAAAGATAACAGAGAGCGAAAGAAGAGAGAGAAAGAAAGGAAGCAAGAAAAAAGAAAGAGTAAAAGAAAGAAGACGAGAGATAGAAGAAAAAGAACAGTGAGTGGAAAGATAGTGTGAGAGAGAGAGAAAGAAAGAGAGAGAGAGAGAGAGAGAGAGAGAATAAAACAAAGAGAGAGAGAGAAGAGAGAGAGAGAGAGAGAGTGAAAGAAAGAGAGAGAGAAGAAGAGAGAGAGAGAAAAGAGAGAGAGAGACAGTAGAGAGAAGAGAGAGAGACAGAAAGACGACAGAGAGACAGAGAAAGAAAGAATGAAAGAAGAGAGAGAATGAAAGACAGAGAGAATTAAAAAAGAACTAAAGAGAGAGAGATAAAAAGAGAGAGAGAGAGAGAAGAAAGAATGAGAAAGAAAGAAGAAAAAAAGAAGAGAGAAAGTGAGAGAAAGAAAGAGAAGAGTGAGAAAAAGAGAAAAAGAAAGACAGATAGAGATAAGAAAAAAGATAGAGGGGTGTGAAGAGAGGAGAGAGAGAGGAGAGAGAGAGAGAGAGAGAGAAAGAATAAATTAAAGAAAGAAATAGAGAGGGAGAGAGAGATATAAGAATGAATGAGAGAAAAAGAATGAAAAGAGAGAGAGAGGGAGTAAAACAGAAAAAAGAATGAGAGAAAGAAAGAGAGAAAAAGAAATAACAAAAGAACGAAAGAAGAGAGACAGAAAGACAAAAAGAAAGAAAAGAGAGTGAGAAAAAGAAAGAAACAGCGAGGGAGAAAGAGAGAGAGAGAGAGAGAGAGAGAGAGTGGGAGAAGAGAGAAAAAGAATGAAAGAAAGTGAAGAGAGAGAAAAAAGAACGCATGAGAGAAAGAATAAAAGAAAAACAGAGAGAGAGAGAAAGAGAGAGAGAGAAGAAGAGAGAGAGAAGAGAGAGAGAGAGAGAGATGATGAATGAAAGAAGAAGAGAGGGAAAGAAAGAAAAAAAAAAAAAAGAAGGAGAGAAAGAAAAGAGAGAAAAAAGAAAGAAAGAGAGATAGAGAAAAAGAAGAGATAGAGAGAGTGAAAGAGAGAAAAGGAAAGAAAAAAGAAAAGAAAGAAAGAAAAGAAAGAAGAAAGAAGAGAGAGGAAGAGAAGAGAGAGAGAGAGAAAGAGAGAGAGAGAGAAAAATTGGAGAGGAAAGAGAAGGTGAAAGAGAAAGAGAGAGTGAGAGAATGAAAAGAGAAAGAAAGAAAGGAAGAAAAGAAAGAGAGTAAGAAAGAGAGAGCTAAAGAAAAAGAAGGAAAGAAAGGGAAGAAGAAAGAAGAAAGAGTAAAAAGTGAGGGAGAGAAAATAAAGAAAGACTAAAAGAAGAAAGAAAGAGAAAGAGAAAAGAGAAAAGAAAGAAGAAGAGAGAGGAGAGAGAGTGGGAGAGAGTGGAGAAAGAAAGAGAAAAGAGAGAAGATAGTGAGAGAGAAAAAAAACGAAAGAGAAGAAAGAATAAAAGAAATAGAGAGAAGTGAAAGAGAGAGAGAGAGAGAGAGAGAGAGAGAGAAAGAAAGAAGAAATAAGAGAGAAGAAGAAAGAAAGAAGAAGAAAGGGGAAAAAGAAGAAAGAAAGAGAGAGAAAGAAAAAGATAGAGAGAGGAGAGAGAGAGAGAGAGAGAGAGAGAGAAAGTAGAAGAAAAGAGAGAGAGAAAAGGGAGAAAGATAGAAAGATAGACGAGAAAGAAAGAGAAATGAGAAAAAAGAGAGAGTGAGAGAAAGAAAGAAAGAAAAGAGAAAGAAGAAAGAAGAAGAAGAAAGAGAAGAGAGGAAGGAGAAGAGAGAGAGAGAGAAAGAAAGAAAAATAGAGAGGAAAAAGAAAGAGAAAAAGAGGAAGAGAGAGAAAGAAAGAAGAAAAAAGAAAGAGGAGAGAGAGATAAAAAGAGTGAGGAAAAAAGAAAAGAGAAGAGAGAGAAGAGAGAGAGACGTGTGTGTGTGTGTGTGTGTGTGATCGACCTGATGATATTGTAAATTATTATTGATTAATTATTTTTTTTTAATGCTAGAAATTCCGAAAACCCTATTGGTCTACATCCGGTTACGTGGATCAAATCACGTGTCAATCCAAGTTTTGCCCCCGTTGAAGAAGAAGAAGACGAATTTCATCCGTGCAGTGAAGACACATCTTGACTCTTCGAAACGCTGACTCTTCTAAACATCAGAAAGTAATGTTACACATACAAGACGTTCGCAAAATGTAAGTTCAAATCTTTCAGAATTTAGTTTTTAATTTATTTTTTAATTATTTTATCATTTTTTTAACAAAAGAATTGTCGTCTGTTTTCTTGTTGAAATTTTACAATTTTTTTATGTATCTTACAAACTGAAATTCTAGAAAAATTCCATTCCATTAAAAAGTAATTAATCAATAAATTAGTCAGTAAACAGAATCATTATTATAATTTCTTTATTACTCTCTGTAAAGTGAATATGACACATAAACTGGAGACAGAGAAATAAAAATATCAAAAATTATCTTTTTAGTTTTTATTTTAAATTTATTTTTTTCAAATATTTTTCAAAATTTGTAACCTGAAAAAAATCCGAAAGATTTTAAATAAAATAACAGTTGTATTATAAAATTCATTCATTGATAAATCAACACTGAAATTTTCATTAAATCGGATAATTCCCTGATTTTTGGTTATTTTCAGGGGGGGGGGGGGTAAATTTATTTTGTAAAACACGGATAAAGTCGTCGGGGGTGGCCTAAAGTCGATATCAGCTAATCAGCGAGGGAGTCTATCCCTTTTCACTAGCGCTAGACCAAGGAGATTGTGTTTGCGTCCGAGGGGAGCGCCACACTTACCCTAAGCTCCTTACTTTACCGCACATATCCATGTGCTACTCATACGCTGAGTTAGCGAGGCCGGTATCGAACTATGAACTTGATAGTTTCTAGCCGAACGCTTTACTGACTGAGCAGCGATTTTTTTTTGCTTTTGAATTGAAGTAATCTTCCTATTATCAACTTTATAAACAATACGAATACACTTATATCAATAACTTGTTTAAAATTATATTAAAAAGAATTACAAGTTCAAAATAGTTAAAAAGGAAGAAAGAAAAAAAGATAATTTACAAATTTTTTTGAGTTTTAAATGTAAACAATTTTTTCAAACAAAAGAATTTCCTCCCTTGAACTTTTAATCTATAACAGAAGAGCGGGGGAAATTTGAAGAAAAACAGACGACTTTTTCCGAGAGAGAAAAAAATTGTATGTCTGAATTCAACAGACACATTTTCATTTACAAAGAACGAAATAATAGTATGAAAAAAATTTTTTAAATTAAAAAAAGCAACAACAACAAAAACTTTCTAACTTATTTATTATTATTTTACGTTTTGTTTGTGTGGTGAAAAATAATTATTTTAATAATCATTTTAATTTATTTCAACTTCTTTCAATTTTCTTGAGTTAGTATTTCTTGAAATTGAATAATTTTTTAAACTTCATCTTCCAATGTTTATTCTTTTTTCTTTCCTGTAAATTCTTTTTTTTTTTAAAAATACGATCGATCTAAGCTAAGTATACCCAAAAATTCGGCTGCTATTCATTTTAAAACAAATTAAAATTAATTAAATCGATTATTTAAGGTCCAATTTTTGTCTAAGTCGAAAACTAGTAACATAATGAGCATCATTAAAAAAAAAGAACAAATATTACACATGTAATTTATTTTTAATACATTTAAAACGATTTTTTCGGTCAATTTCGATCCTGTATGACCGGAAACGCTGCTTAAAATTTGTGTTTACAAATAAATTGTAATACTCACGATTAAAAAAATTACCAAATAATCAGGGAATTATCCGATTTTAATGAAATTTTTATATTGATTTATCAGTTAATATTTTTATAATGCATCAGTTATTTTATTTCAAAACTTTAATTAGGTATTTCTGCTATGATAGATTAATACATAAAATTCATTTAAAATATGAGCAGCATTATTTTAAGTTTAAAATGTCATATAATAAGATTCTAAAAATATTTTTTTAAAACTACTTTACTTTAGTATCAATCATCCATATCTTTTGGTTGAAAACTGTATTGGAAATTAGCCCCCTTATAAACAGAACAAATATTTTGTATATTTTTTCTTTTAAATAAATAAGAGCCAATCAAATAATTATCAAAATGAAGTAAAAAAAATCTCCAAAAATTATTTTTTAGTTTTTATTTTCATTTTATTTTCGATTTTCAGTACTTATTTTTTTTTTATTTTTTTCTTCTATTCACACCTTCAGTCTTTTGTTTTTTATTTATGCAGAAAAAAGTATCAATCACATATATATTGCACCAATATTTTGCACCCCAAATAACGGGAGGGGTTTCAAAGTTAAGTGACTTGAAAAAAATAAGAAAGTTTTGAAATAAAGAATGAATTGCATTTTAAAATTCATTCATTGATAAATCAACACTGAAAATTTTATTAAAATTGAGATAATTCCCTGATTGGTAATTTTTTTTCCAATTGTGTGTGTGTGGGGGGGATTCAAATTTGTATTGAAAAAACACAGATTTTTCAACAAATTGGGTGTACCTAATCCAAGCCTTTTCAAAACATATTATTGCTGTATGTTCAAAGAAAAAGGTTTGATTTCTTTTTTTTTGAATTGACAACACTTCGCAAAAGACTCAAGAAAAAAAAAAGGTAAATTTGCTTACATATTATAGCTAAGTTAAATTGTTTCCAAATTTGTTTTTTGTTTTTTCTTCATTTGTTTTTTGTTTTTTGTTTTTCAACATAAAAAAATAATCGTTACCATTCTAGTATGTGGCCTACCTTTTGAATGTGGCCTACGAAATCATGTCTCTTTTATAGTATGGTGCCCTACCATAAAAAACATATTATAAGGTTATAATAATAACTACTAATGCTAAACTAACCCTAACCTAACCCTATTTCAGAATTTTAGAATATTTTAGAATTAAATAGATCTCTGATTCTGTAAATTATGGATAAATTCTTTTTTAATTATTCTTAATTACTATTTACAGCTTATAACTGAATTGCATTTCTTGAATTGATATACGTGAAAAATAATTAGTTTTAATATTTACTTATATCTGTAAATATACTCTTACTGAGGTAGGACACATTCAAACCTGGTAGGCACATACTATACAAAGATCAAAAAGGTAGCCAATACTATTACAAAAATCAAAAAGGTAGGCCACATACTATAGTAAAGAATCAAAAAGGTAGGCCACATACTATACAAAATCAAAAAGGTAGGCCACATACTATAATGGCACCAAATAATCTCACATATATGGGGTGGTTGTACTGTAAATGCAAGTCTTAACTAGGTACCACCAATTGTGAGGTCACAGACATATTTTACAAAATAAATTTAACCCCCCTGATTGAAAAAAATTGATAAAAATCAGGGAATTAACCAATTTTAATGAAATTTCCAGTGTTGATCAATGAATGAATCTTAATCAACGAATACATTATAAAAATTGCTTAATTTTGACCCTCCCTTATTTTGGGGACACAACATATTGGTGGGGTTATATAAATTTGAATCTAATTACCTTATAAATAAAAAGATGAAAGACAGAAGGTGTGAATAGAAGAAAAAAAAATTAAAGAAATGCTTTCGATAGAAAATAAGTACCAAAAATCTGAAAATTAAATGTAAAAAAAAAAGAATTAAAGAATATTTGATTTTAAAATGTAAAAATATGAAATTTAAACCAAAATTATGTGTTTCATATTTTAAATGAATTTTAACTATTAATTAAGTATATAATAGATGGTGTGAATGGTAATATTTATTTGAAAGAATTTTGATTTATTTCCATTGAATCAGTTTCATTGAAATGATTTGGTAATTCAAAAGAAAGAATTCATTGATTAATAAGTCAACACTGAAAATTTCATTTAAATCAGATAATTCCCTGATTTTTGGCAATATTTTGTTTATCAGACTTTTAGGAGAATTTTATAAATAAAAATGTGTATCTGTCTAAATGGCACATTTTTGCTGTTTTTCATCTCTTGAAAATGTGCTCTTTTAGTTTGGTGTGGTTGGGTTTTACAGCATGTCAACCCCTTGGGTTATTTTATGCCGAATACTTCTATTGGTAATTAGGTATTCAAAAATGTATAGGGGTTTATTTGCTGTAATCAAGTTTTCTGTTGAGAATTTGAACATCAAGAGAGTGAGTGGGTAATTTTGGTAGGTCTATGAACTTACATCCTTGATAAGAGGCCGGTTCTTTTCAAAAAGTTTAATATCCTCCTGGGATCTATTTTTCCAAATAGTTTGTCCATGCTGTCAAAATTGTAGAACTTTCTTCGAGTGTGGGAGAGGTGTGTGTATTCAATCAGAATATGTTTTATTGTGTATCGGTTTCCACATGAACATTTAGGTGGGGGTTCTTATTTTAAAATGAAGGAGTGGGTTAATCTAGTGGGGCCGATGCTTAGCCGGGTGATAGCGGTTTCTTCTCTTCTGGTATTACTAGGATCAGGTGTCCTTTCTTTTAAGTTGGGCTGTAGTTTGTAGAGTTTGTTGTGGGGATTTTCATCCCATAATTGCTGCCATTTGATTGTCATTATTTGCTTGATTTTTGGTTTAAGATCACTGTATGGTATTTTGTAATTTTTGACTGGTATCATGTCAAGTGCAGATTTAGCTAATAAATCTGCTTTATCATTTCCCTGGATTCCTATATGGCTTGGAATCCAGCAGAATATCACTTTCTTGTTATGGCTAATGGAGTTAATTTGTTTAAAAGTTTAGTGATTCAAGGGTTATCCAGTTTTCTACTTTTAATAGATTGTAGAACAGAAATGGAGTCTGAATGAATAATGAATTTTTTCGAGTAGCTAGTTGAGACAATGTTAAGTGCTATATCTATTGCACTGGCCTCAGCAGTAAATATGGAGGCTTTTTTTGGAAGGTTTTGTTGTTGAAAACTACTCCACATCCGGTTCTATTGCTGTCTTTGGAGCCATCTGTATAAATATGTGAGTAGTTAGGATATTTTCCTGAATGTTGTGGAGTTTCTCGTGATAGATTAAGGGGTGAGTATTCTTTTTAGTGAGCTTGCTTAGATCAAGGATCACTACTGGCTGTTTAAGCAGCCAGTGGGGAGAGCTTAGCTGTATAGTATCATGGATGTTTATTAGTGAGATGTCTGCGTCTTCCAGTATGGGTTTCATGCGGAGTCCAAATGGCCTTTTCTTTTTGGTTAAATAGGGTTTGCTGTTTGGGATTGAAAATGCAGTCATGAGCTGTATTGGTTGGAAGTGATTTGATTTTAGCATAGTATTGTAGACCTAATTTTGTAAATCTAAGTTTGTGCTCTGTTAAAGTTATTATATTAAGAAATTGATAGAATGTCAGAAAAATTAAAATAAGTCACAATTTACAATTTTGATTTTTTATAAAAATTGAAAGGGGTGTCTTAGTATCAAAATCTTGACCATTGTGAGTTAGTATCCATGCTGTCATAGTTTTTACTCAGTATTTAAAAAGGTAAGAAGACTGTTAGAATTTGTTCCCAATTGAAAAAAAAATTTTTTGTCATATTTGATTCTTTTTTTTTTCTCTCTCAAATGTCTTCCATGAGATATGAAATACTTTAACAAAAAAAAAATATTCTAAACTAATTTTTTCTCTCAATTTCTACCAAATGATTTTCAGCAGTCCAAATCAAGTAAGACTTTTACAGTTTTTGGTACCTTTTTCATATGCTTCTTGTCCATAAAACAATATGTGCACATTTCATCTGTTGGATTACATTTTTTCTCCTTAATATTTCTTGAATGTTTATTATGTATGTATTAAGTGTTCCAATGTGTAAATAAGCTTATCTTACCTTATATGTAGTTCAATGTTACTGTATCATTGGATATGATAATATTGGGCCATGTTAAGTGGGGATGTGACAAAGTATTCTCCCTAGAACCAACCAAACCATTAAATGCAGTTAAATTCTTGAATAATTTGTAATATTATTCATTAAATAGTAACTTATCTGAATATTTTCTCCTTACTCGTGCTTGACAGGCAGTCAGAAAGGCCTGATCCAATCAATTGGCTGGTCATGTCAAGTGCTAACACCTATATGATCAAGTCCTGATGGTATTCTTTAAATTGCTCTCATAGTAAACATACTCAACCCTTAAAGGTGCTGAATGTGTGTCAACTACCAGTTTATTAATAAAATTAAGTTAATACAAATGATTTTTACCGGTGTTCTGGCTAAACTGCATGGTAAGGTTCCAATTCTGGAACTCTGGGAAATGTGGAGTACCCCTTCATTAAAAAAAAATAACCAGTGTTAAAACATCTTAGTTCATGTTGTAACATTTTAATGGGGTAAGGTAAATTTTATAGCATAAAAGAGATAAATATGTAACAGAAAGTTTTGAAAATATTCTTTTTATCTAAATATTTTACAGTATAGAAACTGAAAATCTCAGTATAGAGACTGAATATACAGCAGAAAAATGTTATCTCTCAGTAGAGAGACCCACTATACAGTAGAAACATTTTATATCTCATATAGAGATTCAGTGTCTATCCGTCTGTAACTGAAACTACATAATACCCTCAGAAACTGCGTAAGTTTATCAATGAGTAATCGATTTATTGTCAAAATCATTACAAGAAAAGAATAAATGTTATATATTAACAAGTTCTCTATGAAAATCTGAGTTAGATTTGCCTCAAAATAACCCATATTATTAGAACGTTTAAATCCGCATTGTGTCTTAGATATCACTAAGAAATAGAGGTTTACATAATGTATGGGATGGTTAATTTGCATACTGGTTTTGATAAAACCGGGTTTAATAAATAATCACTTGGCATTATTGATCTTGTTTTAATCTCCAGCATATTAAAATCAATGTTATGTATGATATTATATAGAAACCAATTGGAATATAATTAAAACAAGTGTAATCTTCTTATATGCGTTCTCATTTAATTTCACTAGTCTCTCTAACTTAATATATTTCCTTACATTAAAACTGAAATACATATGTCCGGAGGGTGCATATTCTTGATAGTTTAACTAAAAATTCTGGAAATTTTTGCATAGCAAAAATATCTTATAATCCAAGGTAAATAATTAGTTCACTTGTGAGTAGAGTTATTCCCCTTTGAACTAATTATTTACATTGGATTATAAGATATTTTTGTTACAAATAACTCCAAAAATTATTTCTTTAAATATTTACATACTTACTATAGATTCCTTAAAATATGTTTTTTTCTGCTATTCACACCTTCGGTCATTTGTCTTTTTATTTATACAGAAATGAATATCCATCATTTAACCCCACCGATATTTTGAACCCGAAAAATAACATGACTGATGTATTATAAAGTCATTCATTGATAAATCAACACTAACATTTTCATTAAAATCGGATAATTCCATAATTTTTGGTAAAACGGAAAGTGGGGGGTAAATTTGTTTTGTAAAAATAGGGATTTTTTGACAAATTGGGTATACTTATATAGTACGATGCCAAAGAAAGTCGTGAAAGTGAGTGCTAAAAAGTGTCTCATTTGTTTCTCTCTTAGCATGGACTTTTACTATGCAAAGTTCCCAGCTACCTTCCGCACGGTTTTTGTAGATTTTATTTAATGGTGCTCAACTATACCAGTTTGACACAAAGACCATTAACGTGGGGGTCTACGCACAAACTAAAGCTCATGCGTGGCCGGTGAAAAAGATGCGTGGGTCTCTTCAGCATTCCTCTATTGGGGCACATCGGGCACTGGGCAAGGACTCTATTTGAGATTGATTCTGTTGCTATTGGCTATTACAGGTGTCGGTTGTTAAGGACGCCATTTATGGTTGCTAGCGACGATATTGTTACCCAGGATTGAGGTTATGGACACTACGGAATCTAAAGACACTATTTGAGATTGATTCTGTTGCTATTAGCTATGTTAAGTATCGGTTGTTAGGGATGTCTTTGTTATTCAGGATTGAGTCCTTAGCTTCTATAGCGTCTGCGACCTCAATTCTGAGTATCAATAGCGTCCCTAGCAACATAAATTTGCGTCCTTAGCAACCACCACTTATAATAGTTCATACCAACAGAATCAACATCAAATAGAGTGGTCACCTTATTACATATTTGGTTGTGAGTAGAGATTTATGCGCTGAATTGGTAATTAAATCAGTCCTTTTCCCGCTAAAGGCTAAGTCAATGGTCCAATTCTATAGCTCCATGAACTTCTGAAGTAGTCCTCATCGGAGTAGTAAACACATTGTTTTTCACTTGGTTGCGAGAAGAGATATATGCCGAGAATTGGTAATTCAAATTAATGTGAAAGACTCCAAAAACGGCAATTCCGTTTCTACCATTATGCTCCCTTCGTTAGTAAATTACCCGGTAGTTAGTCCCAGTTCTTTAGTCAATTTCCCGGTAAGGCTTAACTCAATGGGACAATTCAATAGATCAATGAACTTTTAAAGTAGTCCTAATCGGAGTGGTGGTCACATTGTTCCTCATTTGGTGGCAAGTAGTGATTTAAGCGCAGAATTCGAAATTCAAATCAATGTAAAAGACAAAAAAAGAAAAAATTAAAAAAAAAATTCCGTCCCTACCGTTAACCCCGTTTTTTAGTCAATTTATCATAAGTCTTAATCGGAATGGTGGTCAAATTGTTCATTTGGTTGAGAGTAGACATTCATTCGCAGAATTGGTAATTCAAATCAATGTGAAAGATTGCGAAAATGGCAATTCCGTTACTGCCGTGAACCTATGTTCTTTAGTCAATTTCCCGGTAAGGTCTAATTGAATGTGCCAATTCTATAGCTCAATAAACTTCTTTAGTAGTCCTCATTTGAGTGATGGTCACATTGTTCCTCATTTGTTTGCGATGAAAGATTTAAATGTAGAATTGGTAACTCAAATCAATGTGAAAGACCACAAAATCGGCAATTCCATTCCTACAAGTAATCCTCGTTCCTTAGACAATTTCTGGGTAAGACATGAGTCAATGAATTGAGACATCAATGAACTTCTGAGTAGTCCTCAACTGAGTGGTAGTAACATTGTTCCTAGTAGAGATTTATGCGCAGAATTAGTAATTCAAATCAATGTGTAAGACCGATGAATCGGAATTCCGCTCTTACGAGTCATCCTCGTTCATTAGTCAATGTGCATAGGTTAAAATAAATGATCAAGAAAAAAAATAAATTCTTTGCAAAAAAAAAGTACTTTGATTTTGCACAAAATGGCGAAATTTGCCTACTCTCAGTGGTGGTTATCAAAAAAATCACCTAAAACTTTTTTCACCATCAGTAAATTCAAGGCATTAGAATCCATGAGAAAAAACAATAAATCGATAACGTACATTTCATCAAAATACGTAGTCTTATAATGGCTGAAAAATGGCATTTTGGGCAAACCTTTGAAGCCCATATCTCCCTTAATACTCAAGCGCCATCATCCATCTTTTACTATGTGATACTCCTCATCGAACTCTATCAGAAAAACATAATAGTTTGGCACTTTATTTTTACACCAATTTGCCATTTTTGCCCTCTCTCAGGGGGGTTATAGAGCCTCGAAAATCACCTAAAACTCCTAATTCACCAGTTTTTTCACCATCAGTAAATTCAGGGCATTAGAATCCATGAGAAAAAACAATAAAATCGATAACGTACATTTCATCAAAATACGTAGTCTTATAATGGCTGAAAAATGGCATTTTGGGCAAACCTTTGAAGCCCCATATCTCCCTTAATACTCAAGCGCCACCATCCATCTTTTACTATGTGATACTCCTCATCGAACTCTATCAGAAAAACATAATAGTTTGGCACTTTATTTTTACACCAATTTGCCATTTTTGCCCTCTCTCAGGGGGTTATAGAGCCTCGAAAATCACCTAAAACTCCTAATTCACCAGTTTTTCACCATCAGTAAATTCAGGGCATTAGAATCCATGAGAAAAAACAATAAAATCGATAACGTACATTTTCATCAAAATACGTAGTCTTATAATGGCTGAAAAATGGCATTTTGGGCAAACCTTTGAAGCCCCATATCTCCCTTAATACTCAAGCGCCACCATCCATCTTTTACTATGTGATACTCCTCATCGAACTCTATCAGAAAAACATAATAGTTTGGCACTTTATTTTTACACCAATTTGCCATTTTTGCCCTCTCTCAGGGGGGTTATAGAGCCTCGAAAATCACCTAAAACTCCTAATTCACCAGTTTTTCACCATCAGTAAATTCAGGGCATTAGAATCCATGAGAAAAAACAATAAAATCGATAACGTACATTTTCATCAAAATACGTAGTCTTATAATGGCTGAAAAATGGCATTTTGGGCAAACCTTTGAAGCCCCATATCTCCCTTAATACTCAAGCGCCACCATCCATCTTTTACTATGTGATACTCCTCATCGAACTCTATCAGAAAAACATAATAGTTTGGCACTTTATTTTTACACACAATTTGCCATTTTTGCCCTCTCTCAGGGGGGTTATAGAGCCTCGAAAATCACCTAAAACTCCTAATTCACCAGTTTTTTCACCATCAGTAAATTCAGGGCATTAGAATCCATGAGAAAAAACAATAAAATCGATAACGTACATTTCATCAAAATACGTAGTCTTATAATGGCTGAAAAATGGCATTTTGGGCAAACCTTTGAAGCCCCATATCTCCCTTAATACTCAAGCGCCACCATCCATCTTTTACTATGTGATACTCCTCATCGAACTCTATCAGAAAAACATAATAGTTTGGCACTTTATTTTTACACACAATTTGCCATTTTTGCCCTCTCTCAGGGGGGTTATAGAGCCTCGAAAATCACCTAAAACTCCTAATTCACCAGTTTTTCACCATCAGTAAATTCAGGGCATTAGAATCCATGAGAAAAACAATAAAATCGATAACGTACATTTCATCAAAATACGTAGTCTTATAATGGCTGAAAAATGGCATTTTGGGCAAAATTTCCCTATATTCAATTCACCACCAGGTTTTTCACCATCAGTAAATTCAGGGCATTAGAATCCATGAGAAAAAAACAATAAAATCGATAACGTACATTTCATCAAAATACGTAGTCTTATAATGGCTGAAAAAATGGCATTTGGGCAAACTTTGAAGCCCATATCTCCCTTAATACTCAGAGCGCATCACCATCTTTTACTATGTGATACTCCTCATCGAACTCTATCAGAAAAACATAATATGTATTTATTTTTACACAATTTGCATTTTTGCCTCTCTCAGGGGGGTTATAGAGCCTCGAAAATCACCTAAAACTCCTAATTCACCAGGTTTTTTCACCATCAGTAAATTCAGGGCATTAGAATCCATGAGAAAAAACAATAAAATCGATAACGTACACTTTCATAAAATACGTAGTCTTATAATGGCTGAAAAATGGCATTTTGGGCAAACCTTTGAAGCCCCATATTCCCTTAATACTCAAGCGCCACCATCCATCTTTTACTATGTGATACTCCTCATCGAACTCTATCAGAAAAACATAATAGTTTGGACTTTATTTTACACACAATTTGCCATTTTTGCCTCTCTCAGGGGGTTATAGAGCCTCGAAAATCACCTAAAACTAATTACACAGTTTTTACCATGTAAATTCAGGGCATTAGAATCCATGAGAAAAACAATAAAATCGATAACGTACACTTCATCAAAATACGTAGTCTTATAATGGCTGAAAAATGGCATTTTGGGCAAACCTTTGAAGCCCCATATCTCCCTTAATACTCAAGCGCCACCATCCATCTTTACTATGTGATACTCCTCATCGAACTCTATCAGAAAAACATAAAGTTTTGGTTACGTGTAGTAGGCTNCCATTTCCTATAATTTTTTTTTTTAGAATAAAAATGACTTTTATTAGAGAAATCTACTTTTATGACAATTTTAATAACATTATGTTCCTTTTTAAGAATAAAAATGACTTTTTATTAGTAGAAATCTACTTTTTTACGACAATTTTGATAACATTAAGTCTTTTTAGGATTTTAGAACATTATATCCTTTTTTAGAAAAATGACTTTTATTAGTAGAAATCTACTTTTTACGACAATTTTTAACAACATAAGTATTTATTTTTTTTATAACATAATATTTTTAGGACAAAATGACTTTTATTAGTAGAAATTTACTTTTGACAATTTTTATAACAATGTTTTTTAGAACAAAAATGACTTTTATTAGTAGAAAATTACTTTTTACGACAATTTTATAATAATGTCTTTTTTAGAACAAAAATGACTTTTATTAGTAGAAATTTACTTTTTTACGACAATTTTTATAATATACTGTCTTTTTTAGAACAAAAATGACTTTTATTAGTAGAAATGTACTTTTTTACGACAATTTTTATAACATAATTTTTTTAAAAGTTAAATGACTTTTATTTGTAGAGAAATTTACTTTTTTACGACAATTTTTATAACATTATGTCTTTTTTAGGACAAAAATTACTTTATTAGTAGAAATTTACTTTTTACGACAATTTTTATAACATTATGTCTTTTTTAGGACAAAAATTACGTTTATTAGTAGATATTTACTTTTTACGACAATTTTATAACATAATGTCTTTTTTTAGAATAAAATGACTTTTATTAGTAGAAATTTACTTTTTTACGACAATTTTTATAACATTATGTCCTTTTTAGAATAAAAATGACTTTGATTAGTAGAAATTTACTTTTTTACGACAATTTTTATAACATTATGTCTTTTTTAGAATACAAATGACTTTTGTTAGTAGAAATCTACGTTTTTACGACAATTTTTATAAGATTTATTCATTTTTAGAACAAAAATGACTTTTATTAGAAGAAATCTACTTTTTTACGACAATTTTTATAACATAATCTCCTTTTTTAGAATATAAATGACTTTTATTAGTAGGAATGTAAATTTTACGAGAATTTTTATAATATAATGCCTTTTTTAGAACAAAAATGACTTTTATTAGTAGAAATTTACTTTTTTATGACAATTTTTACAGCATAATGTCTTTTTTAGAACAAAAAATGACTTTATTAGTAGAAATTTACGTTTTTACGACAATTTTTATAACATAATTGCTTTTTTACAACAAAAATTAATTTTATTAGTAGAAATTTACACTATTACGACAATTTTATAACATACTGTCTTTTTTAGAACAAAAATGACTTTTATTAGTAGAAATCTACTTTTTTACGACAATTTTTATAAGATTATATCTTTTTTAGAACAAAAATGACTTTTATTAGTAGAAATTTACTTTTTAATGACAATTTTTATAAAATTATGTCTTTTTTAGAACAAAAATGACTTTTATTCGTAGAAATTTACTTTTTTACGACAATTTTTATAACATAATGTCTTTTTTAGAACAAAAATGACTTTTATTATTAGAAATTTTCTTTTTTACGACAATTTTTATAATATACTGTCTTTTTTAGAACAAAAATGACTTTTTAGTAGAAATGTACTTTTTTACGACAATTTTTCATAACATAATATCATTTTTAAAAGTTAAATGACTTTTATTAGTAGAAATTTACTTTTCTACGACAATTTTTATAACATAATTGCTTTTTTACAAAAAAATTAATTTTATTAGTAGAAATTTACACTTTTACGACAATTTTTATAACATACTGTCTTTTTTAGTACAAAAATGACTTTTATTAGTAGAAATCTACTTTTTACGACAATTTTTATAACATAATATCTTTTTATAGAATAAAAATAACTTTTATTAGTAGATATTTACTTTTTTACAACAATTTTTATAACATTATGTCTTTTTTAGAATAAAATGACGTTTATTAGTAGAAATCTACTTTTTTACGACAATTTTTACAACATTATGTCTTTTTGAGTATAAAAATTACTTTTATGTACAAATTTACTTTTTTACGACAATTTTTATAACATTATGTCTTTTTTAGAATAAAAATGACTTTTGTTATTAGAAATCTACGTTTTTACGACAATTTTAATAAGATTTATTCTTTTTTAGATCAAAAATGACTTTTATTAGTAGAAATCTACTTTTTTATGACAATTTTTATAACATAATTCCTTTTTAGAATATAAATGTCTTTTATTGGTAGAAATGTACATTTTACGACAATTTTTATAACATAATGCCATTTTTAGAACAAAATGAATTTTATTGGTAGAAATTTACTTTTTATGATAATTTTTATAACAATGTCCTTTTTTAGAACAAAAATGACTTTTATTAGTAGAAAATTACTTTTTTACGACAATTTTTATAACATAATATCTTTTTAGAAAAAAATGTCTCTTATTAGTAGAAATTTACTTTTTTACGACAATTTTTATAACATAATGTGCTTTTTTAGAACAAAAATGACTTTTATTAGTAGAAATGTACTTTTATACGACAATTTTTCATAACATAATATCATTTTTAAAAGTTAAATGACTTTTATTAGTAGAAATTTACTAATTTTTTTTTTATTTATTTATTTTATAACAATATGTCTTTTTTAGGACAAAAATTACGTTTATTAGTACATATTTACTTTTTACTACAATTTTTATAACATTATGTCTTTTTTTAGAACAAAAATGACATTTATTAGTAGATATTTACTTTTTTACGACAATTTTTATAACATTATGTCTCTTTTAGAAAAAATGACTTTTATTAGTAGAAATTACTTTTTTTACGACAATTTTTATAACATTATGTCTTTTTTTAGAACAAAAATGACTTTTATTAGTAGAAATTTACTTTTTTACGAAAAATTTTAAAACATCATGTTTTTTTTAGAATAAAAATGACTTTTGTTAGTAGAAATCTACGTTTTTACGACAATTTTTATAAGATTTATTCTTTTTTTAGAACAAAAATGACTTTTATTAGTAGAAATCTATTTTTTACGACAATTTTTATAACATAATCTCCTTTTTTAGAATATAAATGACTTTTATTAGTAGAAATGTATATTTTACGACAATTTTTATAACATAATGATTTTTTTAGAACAGAAATGACTTTTATTACTAGAAATTTACTTTTTTATGACAATTTTTACCGCATAATGTCTTTTTTAGAACAAAAATGACTTTTATTATCAGAAATTTACTTTTTTACGACAATTTTTACAACGTAATTGCTTTTTTACAACAAAAATGACTTTTATTAGTAGAAATTAGTAGAAAAAATACTTTTTTACGACAATTTTTATAACATACTGTCTTTTTATAGAATAAAAATAACTTTTATTAGTAGAAATTTACTTTTTACAACAATTTTTAGAACATTATATCCTTTTTTAGAATAAAATTAGTAGAAATGTACTTTTTTACGACAATTTTTACAACATTATGTCTTTTTGAGTATAAAAATTACTTTTTTTTATAACATAATGCCATTTTTAGAACAAAATGAATTTTATTAGTAGAAATTTACTTTTTTAGAACAATAATGACTTTTAATAGTTGAAATTTACTTTTTTACGACAATTTGTATGACATACTGTCTTTTTTTAGAACAAAAATGACTTTTATTTGTAGGAATCTACTTTTTTACGACAGTTGCTACAAGATTTATTTTTTTTAGAATAAAAATGACTTTTATTAGTAGAAATCTACTTTTTTATGACAATTTTAATAACATTATGTTCCTTTTTAAGAATAAAAATGACTTTTATTAGTAGAAGTCTACTTTTTTACGACAATTTTGATAACATTAAGTCTTTTTTAGAACAAAAATGACTTTTATTTGTAGGAATCTACTTTTTTACGACAGTTTCTATAAGATTTTTTTTTTTTTTAGAATAAAAATGACTTTATTAGTAGAAATCTACTTTTTTATGACAATTTTAATAACATTATGTTCCTTTTTAAGAATAAAAATGACTTTTATTAGTAGAAATCTACTTTTTTACGACAATTTTGATAACATTAAGTCTTTTTTAGGACAATTTTTAGAACATTATATCCTTTTTAGAATAAAATGACTTTTATTAGTAGAAATGTACTTTTTTACGACAATTTTTACAACATTATGTCTTTTTGAGTATAAAAATTACTTTTTTTTATAACATAATGCCATTTTTAGAACAAAATGACTTTTATTAGTAGAAATTTACTTTTTTATGACAATTTTTATAACAATGTCTTTTTAGAACAAAAATGACTTTTATTAGTAGAAAATTACTTTTTACGACAATTCTTATAAGATAATGTCTTTTTTAGAACAAAAATGACTTTTATTATTAGAAATTTCCTTTTTTACGACAATTTTTATAATATACTGTCTTTTTTAGAACAAAAATGACTTTTATTAGTAGAAATGTACTTTTTTACGACAATTTTTTATAACATAATATAATTTTTAAAAGTTAAATGACTTTTATTTGTAGAAATTTACTTTTTTACGACAATTTTTATAACATTATGTCTTTTTTAGGACAAAAATTACGTTTATTAGTAGAAATTTACTTTTTACGACAATTTTTATAACATTATGTCTTTTTTAGGACAAAAATTACGTTTATTAGTAGATATTTACTTTTTTACGACAATTTTTATAACATAATGTCTTTTTTTTAGAATAAAAATGACTTTTATTAGTAGAAATTTACTTTTTTACGACAATTTTTATAACATTATGTCCTTTTTAGAATAAAAATGACTTTGATTAGTAGAAATTTACTTTTTTACGACAATTTTTATAACATTATGTCTTTTTTAGAATACAAATGACTTTTGTTAGTAGAAATCTACGTTTTTACGACAATTTTTATAAGATTTATTCATTTTTAGAACAAAAATGACTTTTATTAGAAGAAATCTACTTTTTTACGACAATTTTTATAACATAATCTCCTTTTTTAGAATATAAATGACTTTTATTAGTAGAAATGTACATTTTACGAGAATTTTTATAATCTAATGCCTTTTTTAGAACAAAAATGACTTTTATTATTAGAAATTTACTTTTTTATGACAATTTTACAGCATAATGTTTTTTTAGAACAAAAATGACTTTTATTAGTAGAAATTTACGTTTTTACGACAATTTTTATAACATAATTGCTTTTTTACAACAAAAATTAATTTTATTAGTAGAAATTTACACTTTTACGACAATTTTTATAACATACTGTCTTTTTATAACAAAAATGACTTTTATTAGTAGAAATCTACTTTTTTACGACAATCTTTATAAGATTATATCTTTTTTAGAACAAAAATGACTTTTATTAGTAGAAATTTACTTTTTAATGACAATTTTTATAAAATTATGTCTTTTTTAGAACAAAAAATGACTTTTATTCGTAGAAATTTACTTTTTTACGACAATTTTTATAACATAATGTCTTTTTTAGAACAAAAATGACTTTTATTATTAGAAATTTTCTTTTTTACGACAATTTTTATAATATACTGTCTTTTTTAGAACAAAAATGACTTTTATTAGTAGAAATTTACTTTTTTACGACAATTTTTCATAACATAATATCATTTTTAAAAGTTAAATGACTTTTATTAGTAGAAATTTACTTTTCTACGACAATTTTTATAGCATAATGTTTTTTAGAACAAAAATGACTTTTAATAGTAGAAAATTACTTTTTTACGAGAATTTTCATAACATAATGCCCTTTTTAGAAGAAAAATGACTTTTATTAGTAGAAATTTACTTTTTTACGACAATTTTTACAACATAATGTCTTTTTTAGAACAAAAATGACTTTTATTAGTGGAACTTAACTTTTTTACGACAATTTTTATAATATACTGTCTTTTTTAGAACAAAAATGACTTTTATTAGTAGATATTTAGTTTTTGACGACAAGTTTTAGAAGATTTATTCTTTTTTAGAACAAAAATGTATTTTATTAGTAGAAATTTTTTTTTTTACGACAATTTTCATAACATTATGTCTTTTTTAGAACAAAAATGACTTTTATTAGTAGAAATTTACTTTTTTACAAACATTTTTATAACATTATGTCTTTTTTTAGAATAAAAATAACTTTTTCTAGTAGAAATTTACTTTTTTACAACAATTTTCATAACATTATGTCCTTTTTTAGAATAAAAATGACTTTTATTAGTAGAAATGTACTTTTTCACAAAATTTTTTACAACATTGTCTTTTTGAGTATAAAAATTACTTTTATTAGTACAAATTTGCTTTTTTACGACAATTTTTATAACATTATGGCTTTTTTAGAACAAAATTAATTTTATTAGTAGAAATTTACTTTTTCATGACAATTTTTATAACATAATGTCTTTTTTAGAACAAAAATGTCTTTTATTAGTAGAAAATTACTTTGTTACGACAATTTTTATAACATAATACCTTTTTTAGAAAAAAATGTCTTTTATTAGTAGAAATTTACTTTTTTACGACAATTTTTATAACATAATGTCTTTTTTAGACCAAAAATGACTTTTATTAATAGATATTTACTTTTTTACGACATTTTTTATAACATTATGTCTTTTTTAGAACAAAAATGAATTTTATTAGTAGAAATTTACTTTTTTATGACAATTTTTACAGCATAATGTCTTTTTTAGGACAAAAATGACTTTTTTTAGTAGAAATTTACGTTTTTACGACAATTTTTATAATATAATGTCTTTTTTACAACAAAAATGAATTTCATTAGTAGATATTTACACTTTTACGACAATTTTTATAACATACTGTCTTTTTTAGAAAAAAATGACTTTTATTAGTAGAAATTTACTTTTTTACGACAATTTCTATAACAATATGTCTTTTTTAGGACAAAAATTTCGTTTATTAGTAGAAATTTACTTTTTTACGACAATTTGTATAACATTATGTCTTTTTTTAGAACAAAAATGACTTTTATTAGTAGAAATTTACTTTTTTACGACAATTTTTATAACATAATGTCTTTTTTAGAATAAAAATGACTTGTATTAGTAGAAATTTACTTTTTTACGACAATTTTTATAACATTATGTCTCTTTTAGAAAAAAATGACTTTTATTAGTAAAAATTTACTTTTTTACGACAAATTTTATAACATAATGTCTTTTTTGGAACAAAAATTGACTTTTATTCGTAGAAATTTACTTTTTACGACAATTTTTATAACATTATATCTTTTTTAGAACAAAAATGACTTTTATTAGTAGAAATTAACTTTTTTACGAGAATTTTTATAACATAATGGTTTTTTTTTAGTATAAAAATTACTTTTATTAATAGAAATGTACTTTTTACGATAATTTTTATAACATAATGTCTTTTTTAGAACAATAATGACTTTTAATAGTAGAAATTTACTTTTTTACGACAATTTTTATGGCATACTGTCTTTTTTTGAACAAAAATGACTTTTATTAGTAGAAATTTACTTTTTTACGACAATTTTTATAAGATTTATTATTCTTTAGAACAAAAATGACTTTTATTAGTACTAATTTACTTCTTTACGACAATTTTTAGAACATTATGTCTTTTTTAGAACAAAAATGTCTTTTATTAATAGAAATCTACTTTTTTACGACAACTTTTTTTAACATAATGTCTTTTTTAGAACAAAAATTACTTTTAGTAGAAAATTACTTTTTTACAATAATTTTTATAACATAATGCCTTTTTTTAGAACAAAAATGACTTTTATTCGTAGAAATTTACTTTTTTACGATATTTTTTATAACATGATGTCTTTTTTAGAAACAAATGACTTTTATTAGTAGAAATTTACTTTTTTACGACAATTTTCATAACATTATGTATTTTTTAGAACAAAAATGACTTTTATTAGTAGAAATGTACTTTTTTACGAGAATTTTTATAACATAATGTTCTTTTTTAGTATAAAAATTACTTTTATTAGTAGAAATGTACTTTTTACGAGAATTTTTATAAGATTCATCCTTTTTTAGAACAAAAATGACTTTTATTAGTAGAAATCTACTTTTTTTATGACAATTTGTAAAACATAATGTCTTTTTTAGAACAAAAATGACTTTTATTAGTAGAAATTTACTTTTTTACGACAATTTTTATAAGATTTATTGTTTTTTAGAACAAAAATTACTTTTATTAGTAGAAATATACTTTTTTACGACAATTTTTACAACATAATCTCTTTTTTTAGAATAAAAATGACTTTTATTAGTAGAAATCTACTTTTTACGACAATTTTCATAACATTTTGTCTTTTTTAGAACTAAAATGACTTTTATTAGTAGAAATTTACTTTTCTACGACCATTTTTATAATATAATGCCTTTTTTAAACAAAAAATGACTTTTATTAGTAGAAATCAACTTTTTTACGACAATTTTATAACATAATGTCCTTTTTTAGAATAAAAATGACTTTTATTAGTAGAAATGTACTTTTTTACGACAATTTTCATAACATTATGTCTTTTTTAGAACAAAAATGATTTTTATTAGTAGAAATTTACTTTTTTACGACAATTTTCATAACATAATGTTTTTTTAAAACAACAATGACTCTTATTAGTAGAAATGTAATTTTTTACGACAATTTTTATAACATTATGTCTTTTTTAGAACAAAAATGACTTTTATTAGTAGAAATTAACTTTTTTACGATAATTTGTATGATATACTGTCTTTTTTAGAACAAAAATGACTTTTATTTGTAGGAATCTACTTTTTTACGACAATTTCTATAAGATTTTTTTTTTTTTAGAATATGTCTTTTTTAGAACAAAAATGACTTTTATTAGAATAAATTTACTTTTTTACGACAATTTTTATAACATTATGTCTTTTTTAGAACAAAAATGACTTTTATTAGTAAAAATTTACTTTTTTACGGCAATTTTTATAACATAATGTCTTTTTTAGTACAAAAATGATTTTATTAGAAGAAATTTTGTGTTTTACGACAATTTTTATAACACAATGTCTTTTTTAGAACAAAAATGTTTTCTATTAGGAGACATTTAATTTTTTACGACGGTTTTAATAACAATGTATTTTTAGGACAAAAATTATTTTTATCAGAAGATATTTACTTTTTACGACAGTTTTTATAATATTGTCTTTTTTATAATAAAAATGAGTTATATTAGAAAAAATTTACTTTTTTTACGACAATTCTTATAACACAATGTCCTTTTTATAACAAAAATGTTTTTTTAGAAGATATTTACTTATTACAATTTTTTTATAACACAATTTTTTTAGAACAAAAATGATTTTATTAGAAGAAATCTACTTTTTTACGATAATTTTCATCACAAGAAATTGTAGAAACAAGTGACTTGTATGGGTATAAAGTCATTTTGTACTATAATTTTTATAATATAATGTCTTTTTTAGAACAAAAATTATTTCATTTATAGAAATTTACTTTTTTACATGATGTCTTTTTTTAGAACAAGACTTACTTTTATTAGAAGACATTTACATTTTTACGACAATTTTGTATAACATAATGTCTTTTTTTAGTACAAAAATGATTTTATTAGAAGAAATTAACTTTTTTACAAATATTTTTAAAGCCTTTTTTAGAACAAAAATTACTCTTATTAGAAAAAATTTACATTTTAACGACAATTTTTATAATATAATGTCATTTTTAGAACAAAAACACTTTTATTAGAAGAAATTTACTTTTTTAAGACAATTTTTATAACATAATATCAGTTACAGAAAAAAATTACTTTTATTACAAGAAAATTACCTTTTTACGACAATTTTTATAACCTAATGTCTTTTTTTAGAACAAAAATGACTTTTTGAAGAAATTTACTTTTTACAAAAATTTTAATAACTTGATGCCTTCTGAAAAAATGACTTTTATTAGAAGAAATTTACTTTTTGAACAACTTTTATAACATAATATCTTTTTTGGAAGAAAAACGACTGTTATAAAAGAAATTTACATTTTTCCGACAATTTTTATAACAATGTCTTTTTTAGAACAAAAATAACTTTTATTCGTTAAATTTATTTTTACGACAATTTTTATAACATAAGTACTTTTTTACAACAAAAATAAATTTTATTAGTAGAAATTTACTTTTTTTCGACAATTTTTATAACATAATATCTTTTTTACAAAAAAAATGACTTTTATTAGAAAAAAATTACTTTTTACGACAATTTTTATAACATAATATCTTCTTTGAACAAATATGACTTTTAATAGAAGAAATTTACATTTTTCGCACGATTTTTAAAGCACAAATGACTTTTATTTAGAAGATATTTACTTTTTTACGTCGATTTTTATAACATAATGTCTTTTTTAGAACAAAAAACTTTTATCAGAAGAAATTGTCATATTCATGGCAAGGCATTTACTTTTTTACGACATTTTTTTAACATAATGGTTTTTTAGAATAAAAATTACTTTTATTAGAAGAAATTTTTACTTTTTTACGAAATCCACCGCTGCACGCAGGCCGACTCTGTCCGCAGGTGAATCACACTCGCCTTCCATTGTAGCGCCAGGTTGACACCCCTTAACACTGCATCAAGCTCTGCCAGATTTATGTGCTGATCTGAGTGTACCGGTCGTAGCCAGCTTGCGTCTTCAATTATGGCGCCATACACCAGTGGCCAAGGAGCTTGCATCCACCCACACAGTGACATCCCAACTGTTCACCCACCAGTCACCGTGTGCTGGATCAGTTTGTGCCGTTCTCGCAATAATCTCCTCCAGCATCCGACGCAGTTCGAGGTATTGAACTTCGTCATCCCATCCTGTTGTTACGGCGTTCGCTCTCCGTTTTAAGAACACGACTGCAACACGGAGCCAGCCACACACTGGAAAATGCCCGGTCAGCTGCCCACACACGGAAACGATACTTCGACGTATAAGTACGTCAGGAGCCGTCGGACACTCGCCGTCGCGTCGACATCGAAGTCTACCGTGCTCCTCCCAGACGTACAAGCCCAACACACGAGCGCCACTACTCAGTTACTCTGGGTCCTTACAGGTCAGCCCAAACAGCTCAAGATGCACCTTCACATGAGCCGCCAGACACACACTCTCGTTAACGAATATGTCGTCGATGTATGACGAGGTAGCGCTGTTGATGGTGTCATCTTGCCCGATCACAGCTTTGATAACGGATCGCATGATCTGCGGGGCCACGTTCAGCCCGAACCCCAAGCGGGTAAGGCTTTACCCCTTAACCTTCACCGTTTGGAATGGCCACAAGGACTTGTCAACGTGAATTTGTAGATACGCCCGGCGCAGGTCCACTATAGCGATATTTGACCCTTGCTGTCGCCATTCCCTCAGCTTTTGAGCGCAAAAGTCTGCATTGGCTGGATAAGCATCCACTTGCGCATTCAGTTCGCGATAGTCCATGACTGGTCGAACCTTCTGTTTGTTCTCCTGTAGTACGGCCATCAGCGGGATCAGACCCTTTGGGGGTCCAAGCTCATCTTCAGGATACGGAAGCAGCTAGCCGTTGTCTATCTAAATCTGCAGTTCGCGATTGTACTCCTCTTGGAGATGGATAGAGATGGGATATTCTGCTAGCCTGTTTTTCAACGTGGCTGGTGGCTGGTTGTCGGACCACTTCTACGATGCGGTCCAAATCCTTTCACTTGCACCATACTCTGCACAGAAGTCGGGCTCGCTGATCCAGATGGCAGCGCAGAACGGTTCGCTAGACTGGGGAAAATTTACGCCGCCGGTGCCAGTTACGAACACTCCCCCCAGCTGCTTGATTGCGTCCAATCCGAGCAACAAGTCAAATCCTAGTAACGCCCCATCCACGACTAGAATGTTAATGTCGAGGGGGGGGTCTGTTGCTTACGCCAAGTTTGACTACTCCAATTCTGCAGCAACTGAGTGTCCTTCCACCCACTGTTAGTACTTGCACCTTCTCTCTTCGCCACGTCCGACAGCATGCCATGCGTATCAGTGACTGCGTACAACCTGTGTCCACTAGGGCGGTACGCATCGTCCCATTGATTCGTACAGTGACCACAGGCAGCGCGCCGTTCAGTTGAGCTTTGGGGAGGAGACTGGCGCTGAAGACTCGTCCCCTTGTCCGTTTCCCGTACAATTTCGAGCAATGTGACCCTGTCGCATGCACCGGTAACAGGTGAGGGTTTTTCGCGGCCTGGGACTTTCGCGCCGCATGATGCAGTTTCGAGCCACGTGATTGGGTCCGTTACGTTTGGGCTGCGGTTTCATTTGCCTGACAACATGGTGGATGTGTTGCTGCGGCTGCCAGCCTTATACCCGCAGAGCTGTCTTTTAATATTGCTCGTGCGCGGACCAATATATCTGATATGCCAAAGTCGTCCAATCGGAATGTGGCCTGGAGAAGTTCCTCTGCATGTTCTGGCAACCCGGCAATGAATGCACATATCAAACCCCGCTCTGTCTTTCCTCCGAATTGAACAACAAGCTTGCGCAGCTCTGTCAAGAAGTTTTCTCCCGGGCGCAAGCGGCGTGCCGCAAACCGCTTGTAAGCTGTCACGGAGTTGAGGGAAAATGTAATGTATAAGGCTTCTTTTATACAGGCAAAATCGGCCCTCTTTTCGTCGCTCAGTTGCTGGTAAACTGCATATGCACCACCTGAGAGGCGCATCGGAACCACACACTCGATTCTCTTCAGGCCGCTCAGCTGACACACTAATTCCGCCTTCTCTACCCACCCAACTACCGATTGCCCAGAATTGGTCCCGTCAAAGAGGGGTATCAACTTGGGGTCGAAGGCCATAATGCCGAAGTAGCTTTTAGCAAAACTGCTTTCTTCAGGTTATCAGTGGTGCCGAAACCCAAGAATGAACCAGGGACCTTTAGATTATCAAACAGTCCAAATATATCTTCTCTTCCACTCGTTTCGACAATCAACATGCTACTGCAGACTTTCTCCCTGAACTGAGAGGAGAGGTCCCTAAATATCCCATTGCTGTGTTTCAGCCGGGCTTCTTACTCTGAATTGCACGTTCGACATTCATCAGCACGCGTCAATCCTCACGACGAGACTGTACATCCGGGTTACTCTGCACTGCTCGTGCGGAATTTCACCAGCATTTCAGCAACGAAGAGGTGACGAGTTCAATTCCCGTGGACACTCGCCACACTGCTCCCCCTTGCACAGGCCACACACATCCGTACTCGTTTCGTTCGTGGGAGCTGGGAATCTGATTGTCTACAGTTTAAAACAAAAATTATTTCATTGGAAGAAATTTACTTTTTACGACAATTTTTATAACATAATGACTTTTTTAGAAAAAAAAAATGACTTTTATTACAAGAAAATTACTTTTTTACGACAGTTTTTTTTAGCATTAAGACTTTCTTTTTTTAGAAAAAAATGACTTTTATGAGAACAAATTTACTTTTTTACGACGATTTATATAACATAATTTCTTTTTTAGAACAAAAAAGAAGAAATTTACTTTTAGAAAACAATGCCTTTTTAGAAGTCTTTTATTATAAGGAATTTACTTTTTTACGAAAACTTTTATTACATAATGTTTTTTTTTAGTACAAAAATGACTTTTATTAGAAGAAATATACTTTTTATGATAATTTTTATGGCATAATGTCTTTTTTAAAAGAAAAATGTCTTGTATTAGAAGAAATGTAATTTTGGTACGAAAACTTTTATAACATAATGTCTTTTTTAGAACAAAAATAATTTTTATTAGAAGTTCACTTTTTTACGACAATATTTATAACATCATGTCTTTTTTTTTTTTAAATGACTTCTTTTCTATGAAAATTTTCATAACATAATGTCTTTTTTAGAACAAAAATGACTCTTATAAAAGAAATTTATATTTTTCCGACAATTTTTATGAGATAATGTCTTTTTTAGAACAACAATGACTTTTATTACAAGAAAATTACTTTTTTACGACAATTTTTATAACATAAAAGTCATTTTTGTTCTAAAAAAGATATTATTAAAAGAAATTTACTTTTTTACGCCAATGTCTTTTTAGAAAAAAATGACTTTTATCAGAACAAATTTACTTTTTTACGATAATTTTTATAACAAAATGTCTTTTTTAGAACAAAAATGTCTTATATTAGTAGATATTTACTTCGAAAAATTTTATAATATAATTGTTTTTTTTTAAACAAATATTACTTTTATTAGAAGACATTTTGTTTTTTACGAAAATTTTTATAACATAATGTATTTTTAGAAGAAAAAATAACTTTTATTAAAAGAAATTTACTTTTTTACGACAATTTATTTTAACATAATGGACTTTTACAATAAAAATTGCTTTCATTAGAAGATATTTACTTTTTTACGACAATTTTCATAACATAATACCTTTTTTTAGAAGAAGAAACATGACTTTTATTGGGAGAAAGTTACTTTTTTACCACAATTTTTATAACATAATATACTATTTTAGAACAAAAATCACTTTTATTAGAAGAAAATTACTTTTTTACGACAATTTTCATAACATAATGTCTTTTTTAGTACAAAAATGATTTTTATTAGAAGAAATGTAACTTTTTTACAAAAACTTTTACAACAATCTTTTTTTCAGAACAACAATGATTTCATTAGAAGAAATTTACTTTTTAATGACAATTTTTAACAATTTTTAACATTTGTATTTTTATGACAATTTTAACATTATGTATTTTTATGACAATTTTTAACATAATGTATTTTTATGACAATTTTAACATGTATTTTATGACAATTTTTAAATGACAATTTTTAACATTATGTATTTTTATGACATTTTTTAACATTATGTATTTTTATGACAATTTTTAACATAATGTATTTTTATGACAATTTTTAACATAATGTATTTTTATGACAATTTTCAACATTATGTATTTTTATGACAATTTTTAACATAATGTATTTTTATGACAATTTTTAACAATGTATTTTTATGACAATTTTTTTTTTAACATTAATGACAATTTTTAATTTTTATGACAATTTTTTTTTTAACATTATGTATTTTATGACAATGACTTTAATTAGCACAAATTTACTTTTTTACGACAATGCTTATAACATAATGTCTTTCTTAGAACAAAAATTACTTTCATTCTAAAAAAATTTACGACAATGTCGTAAAAAGGTAAATTTCTTCCAATTCTTGTTCCAAAAGGAATGACTTTTATTAGAAGAAATTTACTTTTTTACGACAATTTATATAACATAATGTCTTTTTCTGAGCAAATATGAATTTTATTAGAAGAATTATTTACTTTTTTACGATAATTTTTATAACATAGCGACTTTTTTAGAACAAAAATGATTTTATATGAAGAAATCTACATTTTTACAACAGTTTTTATAACATAATGTCTTTCTTTTAAACAAAAATGACCTTTTTTAAGAAGAAATTTACATTTTACGACAATTTTTATATCATAATGTCTTTTTTAGAACAAAAACGACTTTTATTAGAAGAAATTTACTTTTTGACGACAATTTTCACAACATAATGATCTTTTGTAAATCAAAAATGACTTTTATAAGAAGAATTTTACTTCTTTACGACAATTTTTATAAAATCATTTTTGTTCTAAAAAAGACATTATTAAACGAAAGTTACTTTTTTACAACAAGTTTTATAACATAATGTCTTTTTAGAACAAAAATGACTTTTATTACAAGAAAATTACTTTTTTACGACAATTCTTATAACATAATGTCTCTTTTAGAATGTAAACCTCCCTCGGGCCGTGAGCACCTGTTGTCCTTTTACTGTGCATCTTCTGCATTACTTGCAACTTTCAACATTACTGGCCATGATCGTCTCGTGATCGTCTGTTCCTTGACCCTCACTTGTGTCCGTAATTCTGCCTCAGGGCTCATTCAGGGGGTTTACAATCAACAATAAAGAGAGAATAAGACAAGACAATTTCAGGTGAACTTCAGAAATGGTCAGAGAGGTATATAGTTCGCATTCATTTTTCCTATCGGCTACAGTTCCATCTGCTCCCATCGCTTGTTGAGATGGGGGATACCCCCATTTCTTTGGGGACCTCTGCTAAGGCTATCTTCTAGTGGGCAACAGATCTTACTTCTTCAGCGTCCCAAGCTCAACTGCTCTCTTCGGTTCCAGAAAACTAACTGACTAAACTTTCAAAAATCTCCCAGAATCCCAATTCTCGCAATCAAATATCGTCTACGAGATTTGTGCCTATCCATCGCGTGATTTGAAAAAGTCTTTGTGTTTAAAAGACCACCCACGTGGTGAGTTTTATGACCCTTCTGACTGTGGTCAACTATTATTTGCACAAAGGGCCAGACATGACTTTTGTCTGCTTCTAACATTAATGGTTCCTATCACTCCTTTTTATCTATCCTAAATTCTTTTTCTTATTTTTAAGATTTACTTGACTTGGCATTGACCCTACTTTATACATACAATATATGTTGAAACACACACATGCATATAGTATGCACACACATTATCCACACTAGTTACTATTTACTACTGGTCTTGCTACTACATATTCAATCTACACACATATACACACATATATGTGGTTTGACTTACTACTTATCCAATTATCTACCTAGAATTATATATACACACCTACACCCGCATGCACAGATGCATACTGCATCCATGCATTGTGCTATCAGAAAAAATGAGTTTTATTACAAGAAATTTATTTTTTACGGAGATTTTTCTAACATAATGTTATTTTTAGAACAAAAATGACTTTTATTAACAGAAATTTACTTTTTTACGAATTACTGTTTTACGACAATGTCTTTTTGAAAGAAATTTACTTTTTTTCGACGATTTTTATAACATAATGTCTTTTTTAGAACATAAACTTTTATTATCATATTAATGACAATTTTCATAACATAATGTCTTTTTCAGAAAAAAATGATTTTTATTTGAAGACATTTACTTTTTTACGACCTTTTTTTTTACAAACAAAAATGAGTTTTATTAGAAGAAATTTACTTTCTTACGACAATTTTTATAACACAATATCTTTTTTTGAACAAAAATGACTTTTATTTGAAGATTTTTTTTTTACAACAAAAAAGAAATTGTCTTTTTTATAACAAAAATGAATTTTATTCGAAGATATATACTTTTTTAAAACAATTTTTATAACATTATGTCTTTTTTTTTTAACAAATATGACTTTTATTAGAAGAAATTTATTTTTTATGGCAGTTTTTAAAAAACATAATATCAGTTTTAGAACTAAAATGACTTCTATTAGAAGAACTTTACTTTTTTACGACAGATTTTTTAATAGAAAATATTAAATTAGGGTGATTAAAAAAAAGCAATACTTTAAATATATGTTCTTACATTTGGGGCACTGGTGGTTGTCGTCAGTGATGTTATCTTCATTGGCAAGTTTCGGGTCTTCCAGCATCAGACTTCCCTCGCCATGCCGACCCTATCAGAGGTGATCAAACTCTGATATAACCAACTTCAATAGACGCTAAAAGACGCTTGATTTTTATTCTTTTGGACGATTGTGAAATTCTAATCCCGCTTATCTGATTGGTTGGCGCTAACACTCAATCAAATGCGCAGTTCCTTCTGTTTAAATGGGATACGTGGATAGTAACACTTTTCTTAGAACGGATTACAAGCTTTAGAGATTTAGGTCCTATATTGTTCGATTTTTCCCTCTCTTTGGTTTTCTTTGCCTGTCTCCCTACTTTTCCTCTCCTCATATCCATAACGTTCTGCTGCGTAGCTGACAATGATCTTTGATGTAGTTAAGATACGTTTATCCACCGATCCTTTTGCTGATGTTTCAAAAATTTCACATATGTCCATGTCAAAATCGTGCCAAGCCTTTCTGTCCACGGCTGCTGGCCATTTATTTGTTTCCCAATGTACTGGTTATGTCAGGTGAATATTGAGCCACAGCTTGGAGGATATAGGCGCTGTGGTGGGCTTCCTGGCCCTGCACCTCCTGCATCTCACCGGGAGAAATTCCTGTGCGCTGCGTCTGGTTAGTCCCCCCCCCCTGACACTTCATACGAGCCTGATGGATTTTTAAGCCGCGCATATTTTTGCATTTCTTTCTTTTTAATATAAAAGATTAAATTTGGGAGATTTTTTGCAAAAAAAAGCAATTAATTTAGTAAATTTTTAATGCAAAAGGTTAGATGTGGGAGAGTTGTTGGAAAAAAGCAATAAATTAAGTGATTTTTTTTATGCAAAAGATTTAATTTAGGAGATTTTTTGCAAAAGAGCAATAAATTTAGTGATTTTTTTTATATAAAAGATTAAATTAGATTTTTTTAAAAAGCATGAATTTAGAGATTCCATTGTGTTGTTTGTCTTCTTTCGTCCGAATAATTGCATACCACTGGGAGAATACGAGCTCCCTAAAGACCGTATTTGCTCTTAATTTGCAAATTTTGACTTGGCTATCGGACGTAAGAAGTAATTAAAATAATGTTTACTGACAAAAGAAATTATCTGAAAGAATTGACTGTCTGTCAAGAAAGAAATTGTTTGTGTATCTTCGACAAAAAAACTCTTCAACACAGCCACAAGTTAACGAACATTAACTGTTGAAATTGAACATAATACATTTCCTTGAAAACATGAGGTTGGCGGGAGACTCAAACCCCATTACATACTTATCAGAAGGCTGTCGACCTGAATAGTCACCTTAAAAATGGACTCATCAACCGCTCATTTAAAAGGTCACTTACCCAGGTTAGTAGCTTCTAAAAAGCACTCCCTACACTTTTACTTATCGCACGAGAACCGAACTGCACGGACGCGTCGCAAAGCAATTCCAAACAATTGACTTCCTAAGAACATCTAAGAGAAACGTCTAACAGAACTCTACAAACTACGGCGACCAGAATCCATTGCTAGTGCCACTTCACCTACGAACTGTAATTTCAACTCTCAGATAAGTCCTGCTGCAAATGCCATCAAAATTTGCAACAATATGTTTGTACCCTTTGTCAATATATGTGTTTAAATTCCATTGTGTTGTTTGTTTTCTTTCGTCCGAATAATTGCATAGCACTGGGAGATAAGAGCTCCCCTAAAGACCGTATTTCCTCTTAGACAGATTATTTTTTACAGCGAAGTAAATAACAATAATAAGCGAAAACATCTAATCATAATTCAACTTTGTTTTTAATCAGTATTTAATTTTTTCGTATATACAAAAGAGTTTTAGAAAAAAAATTATATAACTACTTATTTCATAGTTGTAATAGCAATAACAAAATTTAAAAAAATAAAAATACGATGTAGTTGAATGAAATATAAGAAGTTTAAGTTTAACTTAATATTTCGTATATAAACAGTGTTTGAAATGTTAAGTTAAGCTTTCTTTCTTTTGTGTTTATTAAACACTAAACAAACATAAAATAAAATGATTCTAATGTACGTAACTTGAATAAGAAAATTTATCTAATTTATCATAATTCTAATGATAAAAAATAGGCAGATTTTTAAAAAATTAACTCACCACTTCCTTTTTTTCTCTTTTTTTTTTAACCCGTCGAACTTATCTCGGCTGAACTTGAAAAACGGTCGGAAAATTAGGGGACCCAGAAAAAACAGAAACCACAAATTTTGTAATAAAACTGTTAAATTTTACTAGGAGGGGGTTAGGATTAGGGTTAGGGGTTAGGGTAAGAGTTAGGGTTTAGGGTTAGTTTAATGGGAAAATAAATAAATAATTTGGATTTTTTTTTGGGGGGGTCACCCTAATTTTCGGAACCGTTTTTCAAGTTCAGCTCTTATCTCGAGATTTCGTTTAATCATTTATTAACTTTTTTTTTTAAATTTAGAAGTTACTTTAATTCATTCATATTAGTGCCGTCTCGAATATAACTAATTTCGACCGTTTATTCATTAGACAATTCTCAGCGATTTTTAAAAAATTTGATAAATAATTATCTCTTATTAGTTACCACCAATTATCCCTGCGAAATTTACCCGCCTATATTTAACACAATGAAACTTGCATAAAAATTAATATTATCTTTAAAAAAAAATTCCATTTGAAAGAAGAAAGATTAAACAAACTCCTGATAATTTAAAAAAAATTTCAGCTTACGGAAATAATGAAATTATGATTAAAAAAACAATGTCTTCATTTTTGCACCGTTAAATCAACTGAAATTTAACGTAGCCAAAACAACTTACGACAGGAGGATTTTTAAAATATACTATGAAAAATCAATGAATGGTCCGATTTTCACGAAAATATATTAGGGAAAATATTTTTTTACGAGGTCTACCCCCATCCTCTATTTCATTTGAAATATTAAAAAAAATAACCAAAATTGGGTATACTTATCTCTTATTTTCTCTCCACTCACTCTTTGGTGTTCCTATTTTTTTAGTCCGGTCAGGGACCGGGTACTTTAGCTAGTACCACATAAATGTATCTATTTAGCTAGGTTCACTCGCCGACCGATCCATTCAAAAATAAACTCTTGCTTTCTTTCCTAGCGCAGCCTACTTACACCAAAATGCCTCTTTCCCTCTATGGCTTTATCTATAAAGATGACGAAGGAGAAACTAATATACTCAAAGTTTGCTAATATGGAGGTAACCACGAGTGTGGCAGTCAAGAGTTAAAGAAATAACCAAGCAACTAGAATTCGAATAAAAGACATGTATTGGACACATAAAACAATAAGGTTGCAAACTTTAGTTCGTCTGCACAAATGTTTATAATTTGTCACTTAACTGATATCCAGAGGTAGGGTATTATCGGAGCCCTTAGCTACGGCCTTCTGAAATTTCGGATAGACGTTCTGTTTTACGTCCGACTCCGTTGCTGTCTGTTGAAAAAGAGATGGAGAGACCCTTTTTTTAGGTCCGTCTCCTTTGAGGGCTGGATCAGAAGAGGGCACAAGAATGTGTCTATTCGGTTTTGCCGCCAAAGTATACTGGCTCGTGATTGGTTGGTTCGAAACAGAGGCTCGTAGACAAGGACGATAACCCCCATACTTCAGAATTCTCAATATATCCTACTTTAAATTAAAACCATTTCGAATGGCTTGGATTTTAAGCACATAATTTTGTGCTTCGAGTGATTTAAGGGAGATGGAGGCCGTGGGGTTACATTAAAACAAAAATCACCCAGAAACTGAAAAACATATAAACAAAACTAATTGTGGACCATTCTAGTTACCTCCTTTCCTTCAGCTAGTGTGTAGGATCACCGACTGTCTTCCGATATTTAAGGTTCGAAAGCAAGCCGGTCAGTTCCTCTAAGACGGGAGTGGGTGTTCTTGGTGAAAAAAATGTGGTTTGTCTGTTGGTCGGGTGGGTTGGGTTTATTAGAAAAGCTGACCCTCCAGGAATAAATGTATTAGGGTAAGACGAGCGGATCTAGAAAAAACTTGGGTTTGGGGTCCAGGGTGTGTTCTAAGTGAAAAAACTGGGGTTGATGATCATTCAGCCACCTAAGAGGACCTATGGTGTATGCAGTTTTTAGGCTCTGCCTTTGTGTCTTTGTTTTATTTTTCTATTTTATAGACTTTGGTTGTCTATCTAGGGGTGGGGTCCCAGACAGGAGACCCGTCAGTGTTGGCCATGATGGGCAGGAAACAATATTTCTACTCCTGCCCCCGTTCTCGCTTGCGGCATTTATCCACCTTGCGTTGAATGTCATGGGTTCGAGCACCCTTTTACCGCACCTAATCTTTACCTTAAGCTGATGCTTAAAATAATAGATCAGATCACGACATGAGAATTCCTCGCCCTTATGCAATCCCTTGTTTCACTTCGTCCATACCACCATTCTAGCTACGGCTAGTTCAGCGAAAAACACCTTTTGTTTTTCATCGGAAAACGGCGGACTGACATTGTCCAGGACGTACCCAACATCGAGCGGCACCCACTGATTTGGTGCGATATGAGACGTAACCCCTTTCACGTACCCCCCAAACGGACACACCTTGCTACAGTGGAAGAAGTCGTGCTCAGTTATTTCTTCTAAGCCACTGTTGCAGCGGGTGCAGCACAGTAAATCGACGATGCCTGCTTTGTATTGCACGCTTTCGAGCAAGTCGCCAACGATGAGCCGTGCTGCTCCACGAGCGGATCCGTGCCGGACCCCTCCACTAATGCCCGATATAGTGCCCTTCGTGTCTATGAGACGTCAATAGACTCAGGTAGTCTTCGAAGGGCGGCGCGACACTCGGTTAGAAACCGCGCTTCTCCGCGAGTTTCACGAGGCCGCAGCTGGTGGTCTGGAAAGATGGCCCAGATCCGCTGCTACCACGCAGTATTGGTGTGCAACGATCGATACAGGAATGCCAAGCTCTCAGCGTCTCGATGAGCTGCCAAGTTCGGCATTCCTAAACCTCCATTACAAGGCCGCTGGGAACAAACCTGTCTACGAACCATTGGCCGGCGCCGCCTCCACAAAAAGCGGAAAAAGGCCCATTCTACCGCCAATAACCGAACTGCAGGCAGAGGAAGTACAGACAACCGGTAATGGATCAGGGGGAAAATGTAGGTGGCACAAGCCTCCACCCTGCCCTTTAAGGACAACTGCCTTGGAAACCATCTTCGGATCCGAGTTTCCACCTTTGCCAGTACTTCCGACCAATTTCTCTCCACTTGGAGATCAGGCCCAAACCAAACTCCAAGGATTTTGACTGGACCGTCACTCCAGCGGAAGGAACCGGACAGGATATCGGATCCTGTCCAGGCTCCCAACTGTAGCCCTTCGCTCTTGTCTAAATTGATCTTTGCCCCAGTGATTCGTTCGTACCTTGCAAGCGCCTTCTTCACCACAACTATGCCCGAAACACTAGACACGAACACGGTGATATCAGCGTACGCGGATACCTTGGCTCTCACGGGGCCAGGAACATCATTTCCGCACAGGACTGGTCATTAGGGTAGGTCTATTTTTATACCATCACAGGTTTCAAACAGAGAAAGTTTCTAATTAACATAAAGAATAATTGTACAAAATATTTTTGCCGAAAACTTTACCAACGATTGAGCAAATGCATTTATAGGAATGACTCCTATATTTTTTTTACAAATAATCAGAGATCTTAAAACAATTATTTTAGTAGCCATAAATTAGGATTTAGATTTTTTAAATTGTGATTGAAAAAGAATAGAAAGAAAATTAGTTTGGAAATATTTTAGAAACAATAGATAATTGTTTACAATGTAGATAATCTAAGGACAAAAGATTGTTTACAAACGAGAAATAATAGTTGAAAATTCCAATGATGATATTTATATCAATAGAAAACTGAATGGTCATTGGAATGTCACAAGTAAAGAATCAGCTGATCTTTGTGCATTTCATTGAATATCGGCAGTTTTCTAATGACGTAGATATTGCCATCTGAATGTTCAAATATCAGCTGATTCTGTTACTTGTGGCATTCCAATGACCGTTCAGTTTTCTATTGATGTAAATATCATCATTGGAATTTTCAACTATTATTTCTCGTTTGTAAACAATCCTTTGTCCTTAGATTATCTACATTGTAAACAATTATCTAATTATCTATTGTTTCTAAAATATTTCCAAACTAATTTTCTTTCTATTCTTTTTCAATCACAATTTTAAAAAAAATCTAAATCCCAATTTATGGCTACTAAAATAATTGTTTTAAGATCTCTGATTATTTGTAAAAAATATAGGAGTCATTCCTATAAAAAAAAAACCTAGATTGAAAAAATATTGAAAATATTTTTCAATATGTTATGTACTTCTTTAAGTAAGTAGGCCAATGTACTCGTCTACCCGATCTTGTAATGACATTTGGGTGGGGGTGCTTGTCGGTGTGGATGTCTTTGTGTTTGACTTTGTATTTGAATGCGATTGTGAGTGTTCAGTCGTATTGCTCTTTGTGGATAAATCCAAATACGCCGGTTTTAATCTGTCTATTGAGACTGTATCTTCTTTGCCGTTTTTGATAATGTTAAAGTATTTCTGTTGTCTGCTAATTACTTGATAAGGTCCAGAGTAATTAGGGCAAAGAGGTCGTTTTACCATATCGTTACGTACGAAGACATATTCACAGTTACGAATATCTTTTGGTGTGTAACGGCTGCTTTCCTGAGTTCTTGTGGGTGTAAAGACTAGATCACTAATCCCTTGTTTAAACTTTTGTACGAAGGATGTGGTTGGTTGAAGATGGCTGTTTTCCTCGCAAAACTGTACCGGCAATGTCACTGATGTCTCGAAAACCATTTCGGATGCTGTGCATCCCAAATCTTTCTTTATTACGTTTCTGATTAATAGCAAGATTAGTGGAAGATTTTCGAGCCATGTTCCAGAACAATTATTAGCTGTTAATGCAGCTTTGAGTTGTCTGTGAAAGCGTTCGACCAAACCATTTGCACAAGGATGATATGCTGTGGTCGATATATGTTTAACTCCTAGTAATTTCATGAACTCATTGAAAAGTGTTGACTGAAATTGGCTTCCTCTGTTCGTAGTAATTATCGAAGGATATCCAAATATCGCGATCCAGTGACGTAATATGTTCTCGGAGACTGTCTCGGTAGAAGTATCCTTCAGAGGTATAGCGGCGGGCCATCGTGTGAAACGGTCAACTATCGTAAGTAGATAATGATAACCGTTCGTTTCGGGCAACGGTCCGACAATATCGATGTGTAGGTTCATGAACCTCCCGTCTGGTTTGATGAATTGTCCAGGAGGGAATTTTGTATGTCTGGTTATCTTGCTTTTCTGGCAATTCAAGCAAGCCTGAGTCCAGTTTTTTTTTTTATGTCTGCGCGCATTTTAGGCCAAACAAAACGATTGCTAATCAATTTGGCAGTAGCCCTTCGTCCAGGGTGCAATAGGCTATGAAAATGTGTAAACACTGCTTTTCTTAATGAAGGTGGTATGTAAGGTCTTGAGCAACCTGTCCCTACGTCGCACAGCAGTGTTTTTGTTCCAAAAGGTGCTGGGTGTTCTTTCAGTATCAAGGAAGTTTCCTCTTTTACCCTATCCAGTGTTTTATCTTTTTGTTGTTCTTCGGCGATGAGGTCGAAATCAAGGGTTTTTAAATCTATAGATTGTATTGTGGAGCGTGAGAGTGTGTCTTTTACAATGTTGTCTGAACCCTTAATATATCGAATATCCGAGGCGAATTGTGATATATAATCGAGGTGTCGAGCATCCCTGGGTGTATATTTATATGTATTCACGTAAGTGAGGGGTTTGTGATCCGTGAAAACAGTAAAATTTCGTCCTTCGAGGAGATGTCGAAAATGTTTTATAGATAGGTAAATTGCAAGTAATTCCCTTGAGAAAGCGATGTATTTTTGTTGTGCATTTTTTAGTTTAATAGAAAAGAAGAAATTTTTTTTCGAACCATTTTGATTCTAGTGTAACACTGATCCTATTGAATTTCCAGAAGCGTCAGTTGTCAATGAGAGAGTTGAATTATCCTCTTCAATGATATAAGAAAGTTTGGTAAACTCGGCTAAAGCTTTCTTTGCGTTGTGAAATGCCATTAAAGCTTCTCCTTCCAAGTTTATCTTCGGATTCTTATTTTTTGTTTCTGTAACAAGTCTGAGAGCGGCGTCAAGAGTCTAGAACAACCTGGAATAAATCTACGGTAATAATTTATCATCCCGAGGTATCTCCTAAGTTGTCGCAGTGATGCTGGTTGTGGGAATTGTATTGCTGCAATCTTTTCTGTGACAGGTGTGATCCCATGTTTGTCAATTTCATGACCCAAAAAACTCAATGTGGGCACAGCAAATACACATTTGTTTGTATTTATTTTTAATCCAAAGTGTGCCAGTCTCTCAAAAACTTGTCGTGTGTGGTCTTGATCTTCTTCCTTATCACGACTAGCAATAAGAACATCATCTATGTAGGCAAATACAAAAGGAAGTCCTCTCAACACTTCGTCGATTAGTCTTTGAAAACTTTGGGCGGCATTGCGTAACCCAAATGGCATTCTGGTGAACTCATATAGTCCAAAATGGGAAGTAATTGCCGTTTTTTGAATGTCTTCCTCTGCTACTGGTATCTGGTAGTAAGCTTTAATCAGATACAGTTTTGTGAAAACAGTAGTTCCCTGCAAACCTGTGACGAAATCATGCAAGTGTGGGATTGGATATCTGTCCGGAACTGTTTTGGCGTTGAGATTCCGGAAATCCCCACAAGGTCGCCATGCATCTGTGTCTAGTTTCAGAACCATGTGCAGCGGAGAGGAGTAAGGGCTACTTGAAGGACGTATGATGCCCAGTTGCAACATATTCTGAAATTCGTTTTTCGCTATCTTATATTTATCTGGGCGCAATCTGCGAGGTGATGCGTGTGTAGGGGGCCCAGTTGTTGTGATATAATGTTTAGCGGTGTGACAAATTTCATCTGTGTGTTTAGTGGGGAATTTTTCTATCAACCACTGATATCCATTTGCTATTGGTATGACAGAACTAATTCCTGTGGACGTGTGATGTGAGCTGATTCCTCTAATTGTTACATTCGTATTTGTTGTAACCTGATGAATAAAGGTATCATTCCGGACATGCGCACTCATACATAGACTGACGGGCGCCAATCTTTGAAATAAAACTTCAGTTCTTATCCTGTTACCAGAGTGTGTTGACTTGTTTTTATTCTCGCTTTAAAGAACTCAAAGTTACCCTTTTTATAAACTGGGATATAAAAAGTTAAACTTTAATATTGGCGACGAGCGACGAGGAAGAAACAGAATATAAAAAGAAAAAAAAAAAAAAAAAAAAAAAAGAAGAAAAATAAGAAAGACGAATACACGACGCGTGCAAGAAGAAAAGATACGACACGTGGAGAAAAAAAAAAAAAAAAAAAAAAAGACAGGAACGGAACCAAAAGATAAGTGATATTTTTCCTTTTATGTGTATTATTGCATTATTTCTGTAGTCACTATTGTCTATACTTACATATCTATCAGTGCTGTTAATAAATATTACTGTGTCAGTGAAAATTCCCCGTATTTTAAACGAAAAAAAAAATTATCAAGGCTAACACAGGAATAAGCTTACGTCTCGAACCATTTAACATGGACTCAGACAGGACCAATTTAAGTGAAAAATGGAAATCCTGGCTTGAAGTATTTGAAGACGAACTTTATTTGCAACGAGTCACAGACGATAATGATAAAATCATTTGCCTAAAAAGATACGCTGGAAAAGAAATAAGACTAATAATGAAGTACTTGCCGAACACAGAGCAAAATGGAAAAGAATCTTACGAGGAGGTTAAAATGAAATTAAATCACCATTTCATACCGAAACAAAATAAACAACACGCTAGGTTTTTATTCAATAGAATGAGACAGGAACACGAGGAATCAATTTCACAATACGCCATGAGGCTAAGAGAACAAGCTGAAGCTTGCGACTTTGAGGATAATAGAGAAGACAGAATTCTGGAACACCTTATTCAAACAATTGACGATAGTGAAATGATAACTAGAGCAATACAAAAACAGTGGAATTTAAATAAATTCCTAGAAGAAGCGAGTCAACGTAACGACCTTAAGCGAGAAGTGAAAGAGATTACAAAAACTCATTTAAAAACTATAGACAACGAGAACTGGACCGATAGAGTCAATGCTATAGGAAGAAAACGACCAACAGGGCGGACAGAGCTGAAAAAACAAATAAAATGCCGATACTGTGGGGTACAACACAGATTTGATAAAAGACAGAATTGTCCGGCATACGGACAAGTTTGTTACAACTGTGGGAAAATGAATCATTACGGCGGCTGCTGTACCCGACAACAGAATGCAGTGAACCAAAACGACAGACAACCCTACAGAAAACAAGATAATATTCCTAGAAATATACGGAGGGTTGAAAAGGAGGCAGACACAAGCTCTGAAGATGAAGAATTCATAAGAAAAATGAAAATTAAAATTCATAAAATAAAAACCGTAAAACAAAAACATGATAACAACATAGAAATAAGGATAGGAGAGATAGACACATACTGTGAGCCTGATAGTGGAGCATCCGCGAACATTATGGATGAATATCAATTTAAGGCACTAAAAAGAAGAACAAGCGTGGGTGAATTAAAACCCAACTATGACCGAGTAAAGACTATTCAGGGAGAATTATCAGTGAAAGGAGAATTCGAAACGATAATTCGCAATAAAAACAGAGGAACTAAGACGAAATTCATCGTCATAAGAGGACACATAGATAACCTCCCCTTGATAGGCAGAGATACCCTAATAGAATTAGGTATGATGGTACTGGAGCCGAATGGGAACCTAAAAGAAACCAATGAGCTTCGGATTAAACGTATAAATGGAACAAACGAACCAAAGCAATTAATTGAAGAATATAAAGATGTATTCCAAGTAATGGGAAATATTAAAGAACCTAAGACTGGAAAAGTAATCGAAGTAGGATTCGAAATGGAAGCTGGAATACAACCTATAGCCCAAAAACCCAGGCACGTACCATACCACTTAGAAACCCCACTAAAAAAATGGATTGAACAAGGAGAAGCGGATGGCATTTTTGAAAAAGTACCCAGAAACGAAGCTATCACGTGGTGTTCACCATTAGTTGTGCAACCTAAACCGAGGTATGCGATGAGAGACCGCAACAAACTAGAACCGAACATGATACGAGCTAGCATAGACATGCGGATACCAAATAAATACATAAAAAGAAGTAGATATGTCCAAGCACCTATCATTGAAGACTTTACATATCACCTAAGGGGGTGCAAAATGTTCAGTAAAATGGACTTAAAAGCAGGGTACCACCAACTCTCAATAAACGAGGAAACTCGAAAATTAGCTACATTCAGTACACCTTGGGGAAATTACAGACCAAAACGGTTGATATTCGGGGCCAAATCATCACAAGATGTATTTGACCAAGTAATGTTCCAAATATTTGGAGACATACCTCTATGCATGAACCAAAGAGATTACATAATCCTCGGAGGAAAAGATAGAGAAGAACACAACAAAACCCTAAGGAAAGTACTCCAAAGAGCCAAGGACTACGGAATCAAATTCAACCGAGAGAAGAGTGAATTCTGTAAAACAAATCACGTTCTTCGGTCATTTGTTTACACCAGAAGGGCTAAAACCAGACCCTAGGAAAATTGAAGCTGTACTAAACTGCAAGGAACCAAAATCCAAAGAAAAAGTTAGAAGCTTTCTGGGAATGACAGGCTACCTAGACAACTTTATAAGGAACTATGCAACGCTTAGTGCACCACTGACGAACGTAACAAGGAATAAAACAAAATTCAAATGGAACAAAGGAAGCATTTGAAAAACTGAAATCTGCAATAACCAGCCCTGAAACAATGGCATATTTCGACCCAAACAAACAGACTACAATTAGAACAGAAGCGAGCTTCCATGAAGGACTGAGTGCTGCGTTGTTCCAGAAAGGACCACTCGGACAGCAACCGATACACTTCATCAGCAGAAGACTATCGGACACAGAAAAGAGATACAGCCAAACAGAAAAAGATGCACTAGCTGTAAAATGGGCAGTAACGACACTCAGAAATTATCTGATAGGAGCACCTAAATTCGTTATAATAACAGCCCACAAACCCCTAATCCCAATGTTTAATAAACTCCCACCACGCATAGAAAAATGGATTATGGAAATAACGGACTTCGACTTTGAACTTAAGTACGAACCAGGAAGAAATGAACTGGATCCATTGGACTATATATCAAGACACCCTATATCAGAAAACTGTGGAGACAACACGGAAAAAATAATAAACCACATTTCACACAAAGAAAATGCTGAAACTTTAGATAGAATAAGGACAGAGACAAAGAAAGATGATACACTAACAAGATTGACATCATACATTACCAACAACGACTGGATCAAAGCCGAAAAGGACATAGAAATGTTACCATACAAACATATAAAAGAAGAAATCAGCATAATAGAAGGAATAGTCTACAGGGGAGATAAAATAATTATCCCAAAATCTCTCCAAAGAAAAATAGCAAAAATAGGACACTACTTAGGACACCTGGGAAGGACGAAAACCAAACAACTATTAAGAGGAAGATATTGGTTTCCTAAAATGAACTCTATGATTGATAGAGTCATAGACCAATGCTATGAATGCAAAATAGTAGCAAGTGATCCACGACCAGAACCAATAAAACCCACTATCATACCCAAGAGAAGCTGGGAGGTAGTAAACCTAGATTTTGGAGGGCCATACCCAGACGGACATTACAACCTTGTTATGGTAGACCAGAGATCAAGATATCCAGTAGTGGAAGAGGTACAAAACACATCTTTCAAACAGACAAGAATCAAACTAAAAGAGATATTCGCAACCTACGGGACTCCTAGAAAAATATTAACGGATAACGGACCACCTTTCCAATCAAAAGAATTCTCAGAATTCGCTGAAGAAGAAGGATTTTATCATCACAGGATAACCCCACTACATCCTCAATCAAATTGCGAAGTAGAATCATTTATGAGAATGGTAAATAAAGCAGAACAAATCGCTAACCTACAAAACAAAGACAAGATAGAAAGAAGAATCAACATTATAGAAATGCTAACAGCATACAGAGCCACACCACACCCAGCAACAGGTATAGAACCTTATAAAGCTATGGAAGGTAGAGAAATTAGGATAAAGTTAGATTATAACAAACCTAACAAAATTGAAACAGAAAAGAAAGAGACAAACGAGATGATAGAACATAATGATGAAAAATATAAAAATAAATTCAATGCAAACCGAAGGACTAAAGAAAGAAAATTCATACCTGGTGACTATGTACTCGTAAAACAACCAAAGAGAAACAAATGGTCAACACAATATGAACCAACGTTCTATATTGTAACTGAAACTAAAGGATCGCAAATTAGAGCTAGGCGAATATATGATGAAAGGGAGATAACACGGGATATTAGTCACTTTAAACTTGCAAACCAACTAGTGAATGAAAGACTAGGGACTGACACAGATAATAGCACTGAGAAAACGGAAATACAGGAAACAAAGAATAATGTAGATAATTATAGTGATTACGATGAGATATGCACTAATTACACACCAACACCAGAAGAAACCACAATAACTGAGGGCACACCACAAAAATCAGATGAACCAGGCACAGATGAAGATGAAACAGCAATTGCAATAACAGACGAAAATGAAACTACAAACGAAGAAAGAACAAATAGACCCAGAAGAAAAAAAAGATATACCAAGACACTTAAAAGACTACATATTATGAACATTCATTATGGGGGGAACTCAAATCTCTTGAAGTTGGGAGAAATGTTGTAACCTGATGAATAAAGGTATCATTCCGGACATGCGCACTCATACATAGACTGACGGGCGCCAATCTTTGAAATAAAACTTCAGTTCTTATCCTGTTACCAGAGTGTGTTGACTTGTTTTTATTCTCGCTTTAAAGAACTCAAAGTTACCCTTTTTATAAACTGGGATATAAAAAGTTAAACTTTAATAGTATTGTCATCGATGAGAGAAAGTTTAGCCATATTGACAGACAAGTTGAAATGTGAGAGGAAATCTGCCCCGAGAATGGGTGTTTTTACGTCAGCTTGAGTGAAAATCCAAAGAAATGGACGTCGCAAACCCAAATTCAGTGTCAGTGGTACCTCCCCATATGTTTTTATTTCTGAGCCATTTGCGGCTTGTAGTGTGTATGAGGATGGTATGTGTTTCTGTTTGGGTTTTGGAGGGATCACACTGACTTGTGCACCAGTATCGACTAAAAATAAATATCTGGAATTTTTATCATGGATGTAAAATAGACGACCTTTTTGTTCGATTCCAGCAGTCAAATTCGTCTCTATTTGCAAACTGGGGAAATTGTTTCCCTGATTCTGTTTAGTGCTACTGTTTCTTGAAAAAAATTACATGGTTCTGTGCATTTTTTCGCCTGATGTCCATATGTATAATGATACCAACAGATATCTTGGGTAATTCTCTCTCTGTAGAATGATCTCAGTCTACCGCGGCTTAAACTGCGCTGTGAGTAGGACCAGTGTTTTTCAACTGGTCGAGAACACCGGAAATGCTGGCTGCATGCCAAACTCTGAAGTTGCAGGGTGATATCTTCAAGCTTTTCTTCCAAACGAGAAAATTTATCAGGTGGTTCTATAGGTGGAGGTATATGTGGCATAAACATTTTTTTCTTGGCTGCTATCATGGATTTTATCTTCTATCTCCGCTACCTTTTCCAACTCCATATCTTCGGGAAGTGATGCAAGTATCTGTGTTGTGTGTGCTTCTAGTTTGTCTTCCCATAGGTTTCTCAATATTATGTTGGAAATCTCATCTTCTACAACTAAAGCTTGCATCTTTCTAAATAGTTGTGAAGGCTTCAAATGTCCCAGGCTTAGATCATGAACTAGATCGTGCAACCTTTTTTTATATGATTTCTCCACGCGTTTAAGTATTATAAGAAATACTATCTTAAACGATTCAGTGACCTCCCTTTGACCAGGGCAACAGAGCCAGGGGCCTTAGCCATAAACTGGGGAGAAACCTCATGCGATTGGCTAAGGGCCTTGGTCAGCAACAAATCAGAGCCTTTATTGCTAGGCCTAGATTTCCCGCTAATTTCGAAGGACGACACTAGGAATCTTGCTCTTTTCCCAGCACCAGAGGTCGAGATAAGACATGCTTTGAAGCCTACCCGTCACTGACATCGAGAACGACCTGTTTGAAACCTGCCCAAGGGTGGAGCCGTAGATTTTCGTAAAAATCACACTTCTAAACAAGAGACAGATAAGTTTCGCAAAGACATTAATTTTGCAAATCATTACACACCATATACAGTGCATTTTGTTAATCTTGCATACATTTGTGAATCTTGCATAGACTTTGTAAATCTTACATATACTTGTATATCATCTCACGTATTGTATTTTGTATGTTACATGTTCTTGTTGTTTGATAAACGCATTGTTTTGTTGTAAAGCCTTGAGTTGTGTTTATTACCTGTTATTTTATCCTTGTCTTTACCTTGCCAGTATAATTGCCAACATTTTGCAAAATTAATGATACGATTGTGAACTCGATAAACTCAGGTACAACTCAGAAAAGGCTAAATTGACTGTACGAAGGTTGTCACTTAACACCAAAACCAAAAAAAAAACGCATACAGTACACCTTGTAAAATTTGCATCACTTGTAGCAATTGTATTATCTTGTTGTGAAAAAAAAAATTGAATTTGTTTTCAGGTATTGCTACCATTTGAACTTAAAAAAAAAAAAAAAACTATTAAAACAACTAACACCCTTTTATTAAAAAAAGGGGGACATTTTCTGAAAGAAAAAAAAAAATTACAAATTGTCTGACGTTAAATGTTTAAAACCTTTGTCTGTTTGAGAAAAAAAGGGGAATTTGCATAGGCACGAGAAAATAAACGAAAAAATATTTTCAGTTGTCAATTTCACTCCTCGCCAAAAGAGGAAGGTCCAAGAAACACTAACATTTAAATACGGACCACTGCTGCTAAAATTTTGCCTTCGGCTAAGAAGGGTCAACACCTCCCTCGCCCCTTGTAACAAATTCATGAAGGTTCACTACTAAAATTGTAGTCGACACCCATACGTCTGAGGAAGGAAGAATAAATTTAAAAAAAAAAATTTTTTTCGGAATTCTTAAAACGATATAAAGAGGGCGGATACAACCATTGAGGATTTATTACTCTGTCCCTTCCAAATTTTATATCAGTATGAATAGTTTTAGGGATTTAAAAGGCGTCAAAGCTTTAATTGACTCCCGTGAGGATTTAATGGGAGAGATAAACCTAATACTAGAGGTGGTGGAACAACCGGACAAAACCATGGGGAAGGGCGCCTTTGACCAGGAAGTAGCTATATTACGAGAAACACAGAAGGAAATAAGGAATTTGAATGAGAAAATAAAAGGATTATGTATGAAAGCGGACGTAGACTTGGCCGAGAACGGATTCCTTACAGACAAGAAAAACCAAATTTCCTTTCGGACGGATACAAACAACCGCATTGGAATAATCGAGGATGCTCTTTCTGTCAGCGCCAGCCCTCCCGGGAAAGAAGCGGTCAATACTCCTGAGATTCCTAGTCCCAAACTTCAGTGCACAACCTTCAGCGGAATAAACCCGTCAAAGTTTGAATACAAAAATTTTTTGGCGCAATTTGAGAATTGCACTGGAGCAGTGAAGTGTCAGAAGTACAGCCTTGCTAAGAAGCTATTTAACTGGATATGCCCTACAACTGGTGTCTCATCTTTCCCTTGAAGAAGAGAATTATGACATAGCCATAAGCATGCTGAACAAGGAATTTCTGGATGTTCCGTTCATTATAGACGAAATATTCAAGCAAATCATGGATACCACGGTTAAATATGACAGTGAATTTTCGTCTGTGAAGTGTTACCTTGCAGAAGTCCGAGCAGATTTATCGGAACTAAAAACTTCTTATGGATGGGATTTCTTCGAAGAAAATACCCCAGGATTTATCATAGTGAGCCATATTGTGCTGAACAAACTTCCAGTGGCTGTCCGAATGGAGATTAGCCGCAAAGTTGGCAATAATTACCCCAATTTGACTCAAATTTTTGAAAATTACAGTGAGGCTGTTGGAGCGTTGACATTAGCTAAGAAACAACAACACGCAGCACAGAGCAGATACCACGGAAAAAATCAGGCGGCCGTACAAAATGGCGGGCGTCGCGAAGGGGATGAAGCAGCCTTACATAACTTCACCACCTCCACACAAGAAGTGCAATGCAAGCTTTGCGACGCAAGAGGACACGGTATGGGCAGATGTGAAAAATTCTTTACATACACTGCAAAAATACAGAGGTGCCTAGAGCGGAATCTATGCATCCACTGTAGCAGCAAAGGACATAAATCTGAAAAGTGCCTAGGATTACAAAACAAATTGAGGTACCCCTGTAGACACTGCTCTTCACGTTCGCATGTGACACCTCTATGTAAAACCCAATTGAAGGGAGCTTCATTTTTTTCGCACATATGGACCAATCAAGGAAGTGAGGGCAACTACATGTTGCCGATAACATCAGTCACGTTGGTTCACAAAGGGAGAAAATTCCTGGTCAATTGTTTGTTGGATACAGGCAGCCAGCGGTCCTATTTTTCTAAGAACATACTCAAAGGATTGAAATGTCATGGGATCCCTAACCCAATCGACTTCCATGTGAAAACCTATTCAGGAATATCAACCAAACAGTTAGAACAGGTTGAAATGAGAGTCGGCTTGGGGGGGAGGAAATTTATCAACAAGTCCATCCTGCTAGATGATAGATTCGACATCAAATTTGAGTTTGATCACCTTGACATACTCACAAACAATTTGACGAATCTAAAACACAAAATAGCCTTTCATAGGGAGGAGAACCAAATTAGGATACAAGGGATACTGGGAGTGGATATTCTCCAACACATGACACAGGCCAAAATCGTTAGATGCATGAACGGTTCAGCTTGGTCAACGGTGAATGGAATCTCTCCTTTCGGTGATGTGCAGCATTTCCTGTATGACCACCAAGTTTCACCAGTCAAGGATAGACACGGCGATGCAATGGAGAACTACCACACCATTGTCTCAGAAAATGCAGCCTGTCCAGATAAAATGTTGAAAAGGATATTGAACCCCAAATCTGCCTCCCCAGAGATGTTTCCGGATATATTCGAATTCTCCAACGTGGAAAGAAATTTGGAAAGGATGTTCGCTGTGGATGCAGCAGTTTCCTCCCTTGAGGAAGATCATATCAGCGAGTATGATAAAACCAAAATTAGGGAGTTTGAGGAGGCAATCGAGTTAAAAAATAACACCTACTATGTGGAATTGCCCTGGCTCGAGGACAAAATAAATTCTGTACCTTCCAATTATCGAGTAGCATTGAAAGTGCTGGACAGAACGATGCATTCGTTGGAAAATAAAAAATTGGATGGCACTTATCTTGACATCTTTCGACAGCAGGAAGCCGAAGGTGTTATTGAAAGGATAAAGGTTGCACCCCATGAATTTGACAAGTATATATGGATACCGCACCGACCAGTATTCAAGACTGACCAGCAATCAACTACCAAAATAAGGCCAGTCTTCAACTGTTCCCTGAAAACAGGGGGTGCTTATTCTCTAAATGAGGCCTCGTATCCAGGAGTCAACCTGATGAACAATATGTTTGAGCTACTTCTATTGTTCGTCAGCAATAGATATGTGCTGTTAGGAGACATCCGCAAAGCCTTTTTGATGATAAGGCTAAAGTCAGAAAAGGACAAAACACAGATTTTGCTTCTTTATGAAGGATGGCAACAGGTTACTATGTTATCGATATACCACATTGATATTCGGATTCAATGCCTGTCCGTTCATCCTGAGCTATGTCATCAAACACCACATAAAAAGATATCCAGATGACGCTTGCAGTCGGATGTTGAGGAACAGATTCTATGTGGATAATCTGTGCATGACCGGTAACTCCCTCGAAGAATTGATCTCCTTGTACACGGAAGCTGTACCTCGACTTCAGGCAGGAAACTTTCAGTTGAGATCATGCAATTCCAATTGTGAGTCCCTGAAGTCTATAATGAAGGAAGAAGGTACTATCGTACAACATGGATGTGAATACGAGAAGGTTTTGGGCTACAATTACTATCCAGAATCTGACAGTATAAGCTTAGCAAACGCATCCGTAAATACGAAAGTATTTTCCAAAAGAGAAGTTTTGGCCCAAACAGCCAAAATATTTGACCCATTATCACTTTGTTCTCCGGTCATGGTTAATACCAAAATACTTCTCCGCAAGTTGTGGTCATTAGGATTGGCTTGGGATGAGGAGATACCAGATGAAACGAAGAACCTCTGGTCGAGCATAGCGGAGGACCTAGCAGGTCTGCATGATATATCCTTCCCAAGACATGCGGTGGACAGTGATAGTCCAATGAATTTATATCTATTCTGTGATGCGTCCCCACAGGCCTATGGATTTGCTGTCTACGGTGTACAAGGTGGGAAATCTCGCCTCATATTCTCAAAAGTAAAGGTGGCCCCCATGAAGCCAAAAACACTCCCTATGATGGAACTACTTTCAGTGTATTCTGCTATTAAGTCCCTAGCAACGCTGTTAAAGGCATATTCCAACATCCATTTTGAAAGCATCTACGTCCTGGTGGACGCACAAGTCGTTTTGTCATGGTTACTCACCAAAAACATAAAGGCAAAAAGTTTGTTCACCAGGAACCGATTAAAGGACATCCAAGAAATGAGGAAACAATTGCACAAGGAATTCGCTGTGGATATCAAATTTAAATACGTCCCCTCTGAAGATAATCCAGCTGATCTGCTTACTCGTGGCATAAGCTTAGGAAAATTCCTGCAAAAACTCAAATATTGGACATACGGCCCTGATTGGTTAGTAGATGTTGAGAAATGGCCTACTAGTAGTTTGGATTGTCTGAGCCCTGAAAATAAGTGTCACGTGGACAATGTTTTCTATAATACATTAACCTGCAATGTTAAAGATCCAATGATTTCCTTTGACCGGTTCTCCGATTTCAACAGATTACACAACGCCACAGCCTTCATTTTCAAATTTATAGGCAAATGCAAGCAGCTAGGGGAGCAAACGGATTACAAGACAACAGCTGGGAGATATTTAATTAAAACTATGCAACAGCAAGCGTTCGGCAAAGAGATTGCATACGTGCAGAGTCCGATCAACAAAGAAATTCCCGCATTGGTGAAGAATCTCAACCTTTTTTTGGATCCGGATGGAATTCTAAGAGTGGATGGCAGGATCGCCAAGGCCACTAATGAATATGATTTGGTATATCCAATTCTTATTGCTAAGAATCATCCATTTTCGACTCTTGTTATAAACAACTGTCACAACAAATGTAAACATTTAGGCATAGGGACTACTGTAGCAAAGTTAAGATTGTCAGGATACTGGATCCCACAGGCAAGACAATCAGTGAAAACTGTTATATCTAAATGCCATACCTGCAAAAGGTTTAACTCACTGGCCTTCAAGTACCCAAAACTAACTAACTTACCAGAACATAGAGTCAAATTTATAAAACCTTTCCAACACACAGGGATTGACTATACTGGACACATATGGGTACAAGTAAATGGGAAGTCAAACAAGATGTATTTGCTGATCTTTACTTGCATGAACATTCGTGCTGTTCACATAGAACTGGTCCCAGATATGAGTACGCAAGCGTTCATTCAAGCCCTGGTTAGATTCTGCAATGTTCATGGTGCACCCACACACATTTATAGTGACAATGCACGTTCCTTTAAATCAGCTTTAGGTGGTGATATAGTCAAACACCATGTGGACAGTGATGAGTTCCACAAAAAATATACAAACCCGGTAATTAAACACATAAAAATACCGTTGTACTCGCCGTGGTTTGGAAGCACTTGGGAGAGACTGATAAGAGTGATAAAGGCCTGCCTGTACAAGACATTAGGTAGGGCGAAAACAGACTATTTTCATCTGCTGACATTGTTATCTGACATTCAAAGGGCAGTGAATTCCAGACCACTGACATACAGGTGCTCCACGGATGAAGACATCATCCCTTTAACACCTGGTTGCTTTATACAGTCTAATGTAAATGGTGAACTATCATTTCAAACAGACACTCCAAATGTTTTTGAATCAGAACCTATTGCTAGGGCAACACTCATACACACCTTGGAGGCCAGAGAAAAGATGTTGAACAGATTCAAGACCCTGTGGTTTGAGGAATATTTGCTTAGTCTAAGGGAAAGTTGCAAGGATTTGCATGAGACTGAATTCCACAACAGAATCAAGGAAGATGATATAGTCATCATCAAAAATCCAGCCAAACCCAGACCATTTTGGAAGCTGGGCAGAGTGATAGAATTGTTCAGAGGTGATGACAACAGAGTTCGTTCAGCTCGGATCAAAAGAGGTGATGGCATAATTGACATTCATAGCCTCAAACACCTACACCCACTTGAACTTTCTCTCACACACAGATATTCCACTGACAATCCAGCAGAGGAAGAGGAAAATATCTCCTCACCCTCGGAAAACCTTCATACAAAAGCTCCGGATAAAATAATCAGTAATAGACCTAAAAGAACAAAAAAAATCAAGGTCTAATCCTGCATACGTCTACTATTAAGACAAGCACACATACACTGTAGAATCAGCCAGAAGCATTGGAGAAGTCTCCTTGAAAGTGCTTGTTAGACAACAAGTTAGCAGTTAGGGTACCACAATACATACATACGCACAGAATATTAAAGTACCCAAATGAAGAACATTAATACAAGTAGATAAGTTTACAGATAACACACAATGTACCATTGCGTGTTTTTCTTTCTCTGTGGGAGAGTATAAGAAATACTATCTTAAACGATTCAGTGACCTCCCTTTGACCAGGGCAACAGAGCCAGGGGCCTTAGCCATAAACTGGGGAGAAACCTCATGCGATTGGCTAAGGGCCTTGGTCAGCAACAAATCAGAGCCTTTATTGCTAGGCCTAGATTTCCCGCTAATTTCGAAGGACGACACTAGGAATCTTGCTCTTTTCCCAGCACCAGAGGTCGAGATAAGACATGCTTTGAAGCCTACCCGTCACTGACATCGAGAACGACCTGTTTGAAACCTGCCCAAGGGTGGAGCCGTAGATTTTCGTAAAAATCACACTTCTAAACAAGAGACAGATAAGTTTCGCAAAGACATTAATTTTGCAAATCATTACACACCATATACAGTGCATTTTGTTAATCTTGCATACATTTGTGAATCTTGCATAGACTTTGTAAATCTTACATATACTTGTATATCATCTCACGTATTGTATTTTGTATGTTACATGTTCTTGTTGTTTGATAAACGCATTGTTTTGTTGTAAAGCCTTGAGTTGTGTTTATTACCTGTTATTTTATCCTTGTCTTTACCTTGCCAGTATAATTGCCAACAGTATTGCCTCTTTCAATTTATCATAGAGACGTTCCTCTGGCCTGTTGCTCAGTATATCAATCACATCTGTCGCAACGTCTGTCGGGAGTTTTTCTGCCGTGTAGGCAAAACGTGTACGTTGTGATATGATACATATCAATAGAAAACTGAACGGTCATTGGAATGCCACAAGTAACAGAATCAGCTGATATTTGAACATTCAGACGGCAATATCTACGTCATTAGAAAACTGCCGATATTCAATGCACAAAGATCAGCTGATTTTTGTGGAATAATTAATATTATAAAAAAAGGAGTTATGGGGGAGAAATGACCAGACAGCACCGGAACATCACCAAAATCACACAGAGAGTTGAGACACGTCAAACAAAGGCTTCACTCAAAAGTCATAACAACTCAATCTGTCTCACACCTTTTCTCTCTTTCCGAATTGACAGTGCATAAGCAAAAACATTCTTTACTTACTTTGTTTTGGTTAAAAATCACGGCCAACCACTCTTATCAATGTAAGTCTTTTTTCATTCATAAAAACAATACAATCAATACGGACGCACTCAACATACACTACTAACTACAGACACATATAGTCTGTCACCTCGTTGAAAGAACAAAACTATACCACTTGTATTTATGTATGTAAAATTGTTTATTGTATCAATTTTGTCTTCTTCTCTTGTTTTGTGCGGAGACTGCATTTCCGTATATACATTTAAATTGTGGGGATCAAAACTCGGATCTTCTTTAACCACACAAACAACAAACAAATCGGTCCCTACACAATTAAATACAAACAAAATCGAATGTTTTGAATTTCGCTCGGTGTTAACCGAAAGATAAGTAGGTCAGATTAAAACCTAGTTTTGAAGAACAAACATGTAAAAAATAGGCTTAATAAAAGATCTTATTTCATTCAAAATCCTGCAATTCTTGGTAGATTAAATAAAAGTAAATAAAAAAGAAAACGCAACAAAAATATTTAATTTAAGAAAGTATAAATATTAACCAAATTCGACATCGTTTTAAGCGGTTATTTTTCAGTCTTCACCGGAAACTACCATATCAACACGTTTTTTGGGGGGTACTTATGAATTTAATTTGAGCTGATTTAAAACACAAAAATAATTAAATTTTTCCCCTTTTTTGTTTGAAAAAACTTAATTATTAGAAAAAAGAAATAAGTAGCTTTATATTCTCAGTAATAGATAATTTTTTAATTTTATTTTTATTTTCGAAGACATTTTTTTTCATTCGCAATTTTTTTTGCATGCTACCAAGCGATTTGCCTTTATTTATATGATAAGTAAATACATATTTTATCTTTCCCTATATTTTTCCATTTCTTTAAATTTCATTCTTGAATTTATAATTAATTTTTTTCAATTTCTTATAACAACAAAAACATTTTTTTTTCAGATAGTTTTCTAAACAAATGGTTGGAAAACGAACTCTTAGTGTTTCTGTCACACATTTTGGAAGTCCACCTTGACCATTAAATCAGACAGAGTCGCCAACTTTTCGACAAGTCATCCAGTATTATTATTTTCTAAAAAAAAAATACTTGTTCAAATTTAACAAACTTAGCTATTTCGAAATTAATGGCAAAAATATATATTTGATATTTGGAATGAAGTTAATCCCCGTTTGCCTGTTAAGCGTGAAGTACAGGAGACCTGTTAATACGGCTTTAATGGCGAATAAATGACTACATAACTCTACAAAGGAGAACGGTAGTAAGGGGGGATAACCCCGAAGGGTCAAAGGGAGATAAGTTCAGAGTTCAGAGGGCAGGGAATAATATAGAATACTACATTCTCCCCTACTATTAAATTTTACATTTCGCAATAGCGAGTGGGCTTTCTCCGTTCTCTTACAGATCGTCTCTGATGGTCAGCAGGAGTGTTCGGCACTGAAAGTATGGGTACATTTGGTGGTGAGAGTTCTGAGGAATCATCAGATTCCTCTGTAGGGGATTTCTTGTTCCCCTGATTTCAGTTCCATCAGATACTAGTTTATGGCCCGTGGTATCAATCTTTTCCGAAGTGGGTAGACCTGAACTTTGAATGGCTGAATCAGTCTCCTTTTCAAGGTCAGTTGGCTTACTATTTGGTGATTGGTAGCTAAATCCCGTACTGAGACAGTATATTCACATCCATTAGCATGCCGTACGTGTGCGTATTGAGGGTTTGCCTCAAGTAACTCCATTTCATCAACCAGGGGTTCATATTTACTGGCACGAACATTACGGCGTAATAAGACTGGTCCTGGTACCGATAGCCAGCTTGGTAATGAATGTCCACTGGGAGATCGACGTTGATACGCAAAGAGTCTTTCATGTGGTGTTGCGTTTGTGGCTGTGCACAGTAAGGATCTTATTGAGTATAATACTTCAGGTAGTACTTGTTCCCACTGTGCGTCACGTAGGCCTTTTGATGCTACTGCCAGTGTGATGTGCTTCCAGATGATGCCATTGTATCGTTCACATTGACCATTTCCTCGCGGATTATACGGCGTCGTTCGGCTAGCCGCTACACCTAGTTCTGTCAGGTACTCCTTTAGCTCCTTAGATAGAAATGCGAGTCCTCGGTCAGAGTGCACATATGCTGGCGTTCCAAACACTGCAAACAATTGGTTAAGACAACCAATAATTGTTCCCGCTGTCATGTTAGTACATGGGAAGGCAAACGGGAAACGGGAATACTCATCTACTACTGTCAGTAAGTAGTGGTTCCTAGAAGCAGAAGGTAATGGTCCTTTGAAGTCCATGCTGATCCGTTCCATAGGCTGTGTAGCTTTTATAAGATGGGACGCCTCTGGAGTGTAGAATCTCGGTTTAAATCGAGCACATATAGGACACTCTGCACATATTTTCTTGATTTCTTCTATAGAGTAAGGTAGATTTCTTACTCTCACGAAGTGAGCCAGTCTTGTTATTCCTGGATGGCAAAGACGCCTGTGGAGATCTGCCAACTCTTTCCTTGTTAATAATAGCTCCACAATATGCTCTTGAGAGTGTGTCGGCTGGGATGTTATTTTTGCTTGGTCGATACATTGTCGTACTCATAGCATCCCAATTCCATCCTCTATCGTTGGATCTTATTATTCTTTATTTTTCCCAATCTCTTTGAGTGGAACATAAATTGGACGGCCTGTTGATCAGTGGCGATCGTAAATCTTCGTCCAACCAGGTAGTAGGACCACTTTTTCACTGCTTCTATTATTGCATAGTCCTCCTTTTCGACCGATGAGTGTTTGCGTTCCGTGGGGCGACCAGCTTGATTCAAGGTAGCGGCAATGGCAGTATTTGAAGCATCCTTTTCCACCACCAAGGGTATGGTTTCGTCGATGGAATGCAAAAGAGCCTTTCCAATTTCCTCCTTGAAGGTACTAAAAGCTTTCTCTGCTTCCTGGCTGAGAGGAAACGTATCTGCTGTCACCAGTGGTCTAATTTTGTCTGAGAACTTGGGGATCCACTGGGAGTAGTATGAGAATAGTCCAACTACTCGACGGTTTTATCCTTTGGGACTGGCAGTTCTTTTAAGGGTCGTAGTCTGTCCGCGTCAGGTTTTAGTGACCCATGGGTGATGGTATAGCCCAGGAAATCGACTGACTCAGTTGAAATAATTGATTTATTTTAATTGAACGTTAGGTTGTACTGCTTCACGCTTTCCCGGAATCGCTCCAAATTCCCATCATGTTCCTCTTGTGTCTTCTCTGCAACAATGATGTTGTCCACATAGGCGTAGGTTCCACCGAGGTTATGTTTCTTGATAATATTGTCTATAGTTCTTTGGAAGCAGGCTACCCCATTAGTGACTCCAAATGGAACTCTGCAAAACTGATGGAGTTTACCATTAGCTTCAAAGGCTGTGTATGGTTTATCTTCATTTCTGATGGGTATTTGGTGGTAGGCGCTCTTCAGGTCCAAAGAACTAAAATATCTGAAACCAGACACCTTGTAAACCAGATCATCTATTCTTGGAAGTGGATAGGCATCGAGGCGGGTGAACCTGTTGTTTGTCTGGCTGTAATCTACCATTAGTCTTTTCCGTTGACGCTCATTGGCTATGATTAGGACCTGGGCCCTCGAGGGAGACGTGCTTTCCTCGATAACTCCCTCGTTCAACATCATCTCAATCTCGGACTGAACAAACTGTTTATCATCATTTCCGAGTCTACGTGATTTAGTGGCTATAGGCTTGCAGTCTGGAGTCAGGTTGGAAAACAACAATGGCATTTCCACTGAAGCAGACGGAACGCTGCAAGAAGACGAATTAGAAATATGAAGGCCCTTCCTGGCGCCCCCGAATACATATGATACCCCAGAGTGTTGACTCATAAACGTCACAGCACAGGTCTTCCAACAGTCTAGTGTTGGGATAGGCCTCACCCAAGACGTTTATTTCCACTGTACAGAGTCATTTTATGGGAGAATTTAATGATGACGAAGCCATGGATACGTTTCCAGTAGCAGAAACCATCTTTAGTTTTCGTTTCTTAACATATTTAAACGAAATAAACGACCCTGAGCTTCTTGTATCGGCTAGGGCCACATCATCCCCGTTATCAACCAACACAATCACCGTGGCTCGCTTTAGCAGTTCCGAAGAAGCTGAAATAATAGTAGCGAGAGTTGTAGTAGTAGTAGTAGCGGTCGGCAACATCGCCGCTGACGTGGGTGACTGCATTGTTTGACACGCCTTCAAAAAATGAGCCCTCCTCCGACATTTAAAACAAGTAGCCTCTTTAGCAGGACAGTATTTTCGTTCGTGACGGTAACGAGCACAATAAGGACACTTACTTTTAAAAGTTTTCGGCTGTGTAATTGCACATGTACATGGAGGGTCTTCTTCTCTCACCGTTATGGAATTAATGGCCGGCATCTGTTGGTGTGTATATGACTCCGACTGTTTTTGGGCGATGTCCATGGCTCTGGCTTGGTCAACGGCTGTAGTCAAGTCTAATGTTTTGTTTTCCAGTAGACGTTGCCTCATAGTTTGTGACCGTAGTCCCCTGATGAAAGCATCTCTAATACTATCATCTCGGTTCTGTATAGCGCTTACCGCTTTGAAATTGCAATCTTTTCCGAGTAGTTGGAGATGTCTCACTGTGACAGAGAACACGAGGTGAGTGGCCCGCCGTATTCTCGAAGGAAGCGGGCTAGGCTTTGCCTGGCATGTGGAATCGAACCCGCGTCCTTCGGAATGCGAACAGGCGACACATTGGCACCGAATTCACAATACTACTGTCCCGGATGTAAGCGCCAGGTGCCCGGATGATGGCTACGAAGATTCCGGCAGCTAGGATTGGCTCGGGAATCTCGTGCGTGGGGTGCAGACACCCGGATGTTGAAGGAAAATCTCGTATAAATAGAGGTGGGGTGACGACAGCAAGCAGTTGCGATTTTTCAGCTTCTGATGATAATAGAGTTGGTGATTGTACGACGAAGACGGATTTTTTTCTTGTGCTGTAGATTTTGTGACGGCGACGACATTGTTGACCCCCCCCCCTTCTCTTCAACAAGTCGAATTTATTTTCCCCCTCTATTTTCTTTTCTTTTTCGTACCAGAAGCTATTTCGGCTTTGAAGTTGTGTAATATCCTTACATAATGGCAGACGCCAAGTTCGACCTCAAACTCATTCCTGAATTCAACGGCTCCACGTCTGTGGTGGACTGGGTCGAGAGAGTGGAGCTAACGTGTCGCTTATGTGGGGTCAAGCAGGTCGACCTAGTCATCCCCCTGCGACTGACGGGAGGTGCTCTGGACGTTTACCAGCAACTAAACTCACATAATCCACTATCGATTCATCCTCTTTTTGGCACCTACTGGCTAGTTCGTGTCTCGCATACACCTCGTTCTTTGGCTTGATGTACAAGTCCTTCAGAAGATTCAGAGCTGTCTCATATTCGTCACATTCCGCTATGTACTCCTATACTGTCGGAGAGACAAATGTAATCAAGGCATCGAGTTTGTCAGTATCACTTGCCTGGGTAGATCGACGAATCAGCGCTGCGAAGGTTCGGTACCAATGCTTAAAGTCCCTATCCGCTGAGGGGGAGTTCGGTGAAACGTCCAGGCATTCTGGTTTGAGGAATTTGTCCATTTTTAATGTTTGACTAGTTCCTCGTAAATTTATTCGCCATTAAATTGAAGTATTGAATAAACTCAGACCTGTTAATAAGGCTTTAATGGCGAGTAATATAGAATACTACAAAGCGAAAGGTTTATTGTAATTAAACTGAAAAGGACATGTTTCGAAAAAGCGCATCAGATAAATAGAAAATCTGTTTCTTCAGCACAAAAGAAAATGATGGTAAAAAAACTGGATACATTGTTTGACATTTCTTCTTGTTCCTGTCAATTGCCAATTTTAAGTTGTGAAGACAAAAATGTGAAATGCAAAAAAGAAAATTGTCAGACTAGGCGCATAGTCTGTATTTGTCCTCTCAAAGATAAGGTAAAGTTATTTCTCTATTTTTCTTTTTTAATGGATTCAAATATCATCCCAATATTATAAACATTTTAATTCAAATGAATTTCTATAACGATATTTTATGTAAATAAGTTAGAAAAGTAACTTGTATCATTTTCTATGTGATATGACATTTTGAGATCTTAGTTGGTTAGATGTATTTTATCAGATCAGTTCACAATAGCTTGCCTTCTAAATAACAACTGGCTACTGCCAAAAACATCGGCTTATTTATGACTCCACTCCACTCCTACCAACCACCTCATTTCCGGTCTGTACTCTTATAAAAAGAAATTAAATTTCGGGCGCCATTTTCTTCCCAGCCCAAGGTAAGACGAGTTTCATTTTTTATCTTAAATTACATGCCCCCATGATCTTAAGATCATTTCACATAACGTAATTTCGTGTCCAAATTGGTGCATTACGCTCTCTTTGCAGTCTTTGTGTCGGTATGGGTTCATTCATCTCGCTCTGATGTTCATCTTCCATATCCTCATCGTTCGCAGGTAGTACTCGCATTAAGTCTATGATATGCTGTGGTGTTCCGATTACAATCAGGTTGTTTGGTGACTGGCTCCCCGTCACTACTTCTCTCCCCCACTGCGTTGTGCACCGGACATTTGGTGGTTTCACCCAAGCCTCTTCACCTATTTGGATTCTGGGTGGTCCTTCGTCAACATCTGGGAGTTTATTTTTGGGTGTCTTCACTCGTACAAGAAAATTGACCGTTGGGGTACGGTCTCCTCTCTCTGACCGACCTTGGGGGCCATATTTTACCAGAATGTGGCCTCTATCGGTGTTATTCCTCCCCTTTCGGCTATTGCTTTCACGGTTCTGTGGTTTCGTTCCACTATTCCATTGCCCTATGGTCTGTAGGCTGCTCTATAGTACCTTCGAATGTTCCATTTTTCGAAAAGTGCCTAGAGGATATCTGAGCGGAAGACTGTACCATTGTCCATTATCACCTCCACTACTGAACCTCGTTCAAAAAACACCTTTTCCAGTTCTTCTACAACAACGGCCGCCGATTCCGCACGCAACTCCCTCCATATCGCTAGTTGCCCTGGTCCACAGTCCATCATTGACAAATATGCAGGCACGCGATAATGGGTTATATCGATGGCTAACCTTGTCCAATTTGTTGTAACCCCAATTTTGCCAGGATCATGTACGGTTGGGGCAGGGTCAATTGATTGGCATCTGGTGCATTCCCTAACTATCCTCCGGACTTCCTCCCTTTTAATAAGCGGGTCGACCTTTCGCACTAAATACAAAATCCTATCTACTCCCATATGGTGCATGCCATACAACTCCTGGAATTTGTTAATCCCTAGACAGCATGTTGGAAACTCGTTGTCCTCCTTGATCAACCAGTTTTTATTTACTCGTGTTAGCGCATCCGCCTTATTTTTCTCCGAAGGCACAAACACTGCTTTTATTTGTAATTCAAATTCAGCTATCAATTGTCGCAGTATTCCTAATCTCCGCTTTATTATCATTTCTCCAGCACCCTTCGTCCGTATTCTTCCGCTCTCCTCCACTGCACAGTTTATCCAGCTCAATACTGTGGCTGAATCGGTGTTACATAGTTATTAGATCCCTAATACTTTTTTAAGGTAGTGTAGAAATCATAATGGCGATTAGTGCAGCTGATGGCCTTGGGAGTGAGTGAAGGCGCTTGACCTCAATCTTACCTTGCCTTCCAGGGATAAATCGTGAGAACCGGAAGGCATAGAAAGACCCTGTTCCGGTTTAAGGAGTAAGCAACTCAGTCAGTCAGTTAGAAGTTAGAAGCCGAGCTAGCAAGATGTAAGGATCTGCGCAGACGTCTGGTTTGAGGATTTGGAAATAAAGTAACATCAACGTAAATCGAAGTCTTGTGTTTATTACCTAAAAACTAACAATAACACAGGGCTTCTGATAAGGAGAATTCCCCAACAGAAACCAGACCCGAAGTCCCCAAGAAAGTCAACACCAGACGCTAGACCAGACCAAGATGATAGACGATCAGAATAGCAAAGCCGACCAGAAGAAAATACGACCAGAGTAAGAAGTAAGAAAGGGTATACAACATTATATCGATTTGGTACTGTGAAAACGTCAGTACGCAACATCAGTCTTCACTTCCATCTCTCTTAATCCTGACTTTAAAGCCAAATTCACTCCCTTTAACACAGCCTCTAACTCAGCTACATTAATGTGGTTAAAATCATCTTTTTTCCTCAGCCATCAAACCACTGATCTCCATCACTGTGGTAATACTGCTCGTATCACACCACACGACTCCTGATTTTGTTTTAGGGATGTGCCAAGTCCCTGTTATGGGGTCATTTCTTTTTACTTCAGCCAGTATCTCTTGTATCACAGAGACAGTTCCTTCATCAACTCTATCATCATAATTTATCCCACCCGCTCTTCTCTTTACATAGCTACATGCCGGTCTTAGCCACCCAGCAATGGGATAGTGTCCCAACAATTTTCCACTGATCGAAAACAACTCCCGCCTACTCATATCTGCTGTTATCTGTGGGATCTCGTTCCCTCTTCCAAGTACCAGTTCACCTTTTTTCCCTCCTTCAATTTAAGGCCCAACGCTGCCCCACCTTCTGGTGGTTTTGTTGTTAGTCCAAATTCCTTCAGATGATTGACTACTTCCTTCGACGATACCTTTGTCACGTCTATGAGTATATCGTCGATATATGGATCAGTAGCTCCTCTCGTCTTATCACCCTTCATTAGCACAGTTTTTAGAACTGCCACCATAATTTTTCGCGCAACATTGAGTCCAAACCCCAACCGAGTCAGGCAGTAAAGTTTGCCTTTATAGCACACTAGTTTGTATCGCCATAGCCTTTTTGCAACATATAATTGTAGGTAGGCCGACTTCAGGTCTACTATCGCAGTTCCTCCCGCCAACTGTTTCCATTTTCTCATTTTTTCATCACACACATCGATGATGTCGCTTCCAGTATAGCTCTTGACATATTTGTTTAGCTCACGAAAGTCTAATACTGGTCTGACTTTCCCTTTAGTTGCCTGGACCACCGCCATCAAAGGTAACACTCTTTTCACTTCACCTCTCCATGGTAGGAGAATTCCCTCCGCAATCCACCTTTCCACCTCTTTTTCATACCCCACTCTTTCTCGCTCCTCTAAGGGAGTTTTGTAATATTCCGCTTTATTTTCTAACAGTGGAGGTTCTCCTTTCCACCGCCATTTCACACTCCATTTTTTGCCGTCAAACTCTGCTTTAAAATCCTTTCGAAACAATTCTTCTCTTCGGCAGCTACAGCACAGTATGTCTCTCCGAACTTAACTTCACCATTTTTTACAGTCAACCCTCCCAGTCTGCAAATAACATCCATCCCAATGATAATGTCTATATCATTGATTAGACGTTCCATGATAATTGCCTTTGTTGTAAACCTTTCTCCACCTAATTCTATTTCTATCTGTCTGGTTCCTCTGCATTCCACTTTAGTTCCGTCCACTGCTCTTATTGTGGTCCGACCTCAACCACATCTACGAGTGAGCTTGGGACTGAGTAAAGTGGTGGTACAGCTGGCATCAATGAGAGCTGTCGCCCTCATGCCAGCCACTAACACCTCGGGGGAGACCCATACCGCGCCCTCACTCCGTTGAAGGGGCAGCCGCTGGCGCAAAAGCTTCCCCTTGATCGTTTCTCTGGTTCAGGGGGCAGTATCTGGCAATATGCCCAAACTTCTCACACCTGTAGCACATAGTTCTACCTCTTGGTGGTACTTTGCAATCTCTGAGTCGGTGTGGCCCATGACATCTGTAGCACCGAATAGCGGATGATAACTCCATTGCATATTTTTCAGTCGGTTCTTTGCTACATGCAACCGCTCCCACCGTCCCGGAATTCTGACCTCGTGTTCTTGTCAACACCCTCGCAGTTGGTATAAGACCTGCGATCTCCATTGTTTTTATGCCGGGCAATTGTTGCAGACTCATTGATATATTATACGGGAAACCAGTTACGAAGGCAAATTTCGCTGTTTGGTCCAGCTCTCGTCCTACATATCCGGCTAGTCCTACCAGCCTCCTGATGCTGTTGGCATACACGTCTACCGACTCCCCGGTCCACTTAAACTTTTGAAGTTTCTCAAATGCCTCAAAGGGCCCTTCTGTAAATGCCTCTCTCAGCCTCTACTTCACCCATCTCCATGTAGAGGGCAAGTGCATCTCCCTGCAGAAAAAGTGGAATAAAATTTGCCAAGTCAGAGATCTTCAGGAGTTCGGCCACTAGCTTTAGCTTTTTCAGCCATGCCACAAAATCCTCCTTGCCATTAAATGGCTTAATCATTCCCTTCGCCAGTTTATCCATCGCCGAAATAGCTCGTTATCAGATCAGCTCACAATAGCTTGCCTTCTAAATAACAACTGCCGACTGCCAAAAAATTCGGCTTATTTATGACTCCACTCCACTCCTACCAACCCCCTCATTTCCGGTCTGTACTCTTATAAAAAGAAATTAAATTTCGAGTGCCATTTTCTACCCAGCCCAAGGTAAGACGAGTTTTATTTTTTACCTTAAATTACAATTCAACATAAATTACATCTAATATTTCAAGTAACAATGGAAGATAGAGAGAATCTAAAAGACCAGAGGGCCAAAATAGGACCCAAGGGTAGTTTCCAACTTGGACCTGTGGATAAAGTTTGTCATTCAGAAACCTAAAAGTAAATAGGAGAGAAATCAATTAGTTTTTGTCTTTTTCTTCTACTACACGTAGAAGGAAAAAGTCAAAAACAAATTGATTTCTCTCCTATTGCGTCTACATCTTATGATATAGATATTATTCTTTCCCATTCATTAAGTAGTGAAGAAATATATGAAAGTTATGAGACTGGCAGCAATATTCCACGAGTGTTTACAGCCTTTTAAAAATTATTCGGTATGCTACTGAGTTAATCAGGGGCGATGTTTCCTCGAACTTAAGAGCAAGTCATGCAAATGTATAACCCGTCGGTCACTACTAAGGGCTCACAGAATTTCCGAAATTGGCCGTCAAGATCGGATTTTCTGCATTAACCAAGTATTGCAGGGTCTCTATATTTGCCGACGGTCTAGCCGAATGCCCATGATGTGTTCAGATCTCAAACGACTAGAAATCTGCTATAGAAACTGATTTCCAAGGTTAATGGCGGCCTAGTTGTCACATAAAAAACAACGACTCTTTTTCTTCAAACTTAACAAAATTTATATTCAAATAACAAAAGAATACAAACAATTATTTCTCAAAACTGTGGGAGTGATGGACCCGTAATTAATAACTTCTGGTCTTCTGCAAAGTATTGTGCAAAACAGTTTATAAAGTTGACTAATTTTCAAATGGTCTTAGCTGAAGTCAGTTACTCTCGGCTCTCAGTATTTGCGTTAATCTTCTCAGATAGCCCGATCAGCTCATGTGATTCTCAAGCAATTACAACTTCATCTGCTCTCAGGTCTGTTTTGGCTTCATCTGCCCGTTCGGCCTCATCTGCTTCTCAAGCCAAAAACGTCTGAGTTAAATAATATTTCAATTGGAACAATTTTATTTCCGGCCGGCATGAAGATATTAGTAATTCTCTCTGGATATCCTATCCTGGAAAAGCACCGCCTCCTCTAGTTCCAACCAGCCAATTGAATTCCCTTCCGCCAAATCGACAGGGGCTTCAGTTCTTCCGGCTACTTGAGTGTCTTAAATACATTTGATTTTCTTTAATTCCGATTTTCAACAAGAGTTTATCTAAGTGGGAAAGGAAAACAATAAAAAAAGATTCTCTTCCGAGCGACATCAGTCTGGTTATATCAACAAGCTATCTCCAGCCCTTACAGTTAACTCAAGTGTTTCCCCACTGGAGGTCTCCCAGGCCACTTGAATTACTTCAGCATCGACCCCTGGATATCTTGTTCCGCGCCTTTAGTCTGGTCACTTCAAAGGACCGTCTCGATCGCCGCCCATTTAAAGATCCTTGCTTCTGGGAGGTCCTCTGCCCAGCCGAAATTCCAATTTCGATATTTTACTTCTGATATGGTCAGCCTTATCCTGGCTACCATCTGTTTTGATTCTATTCTGACCCAAACGATCGGAAGATTTTAACTTCCGATTTTTTTCTTTCTTTTTTCTAATTTCAAAACCTGAATCAGGTCACAAATGCCTTTCTTTTAGATTAACAGGCTATGTCCTTCTCAACCCGAGTGTTGATATCAAAAACATAATTTTAGATAAATATAAAATAGATTGTGCAAAAGAAAGCACACAAAAATGCCCATCAAAAACACATTGATAAAACAGAAAAAATATTTGTATTGGTGTTGATGGAAGACATGATGAAAATACTCTCTTATACAAAGAGATTGTGGAGGCAGATAGAAAGAAACAATTTAAGAAAAGAAGGGAACAGAACACCATTTGACATTCACAAAGGAGATGGGTTGTGGTAAAAGTGGAAAGTACCTTACAAAGAGTTATCCAAACTACTGGAGCAACTGGTGCTGTTCTAGCAGAGGAGGTTTTTTTAGTGTTTTGGAGGAGTATGACAGTGTTGATACCCTAAAAGCTGTTTTACTGGATAACACCCATACAAATACTGGCTGTGAATCTGAGCTAGTTTCAGTTCTAGAGAAACAACTAAAAAGGAAATTGCACATTATTGGTTGCTCTCTACATCAAAATGAGCTTCCATTCAGAGCGGTTTTTAAGCACATTGATGGCAGCGCAAGAAGTCCAACATCATTTATTGGTCCAATTGGGAGATTGTGTACAAATAACTATCATAATTTACCCCAGGTCAAATTTTTACCGATAGTTAGTCCTCTAGAGAGCCAATATTCTAGCATCAAACAGACAGTAGTAATCTGAGTAGTGATCAGATACTTTTAGAATATGCAGTAGCGATTTCACGAGGAAAAGTCAACCCTAGATATGCTTCATGGAAAATTGGACTTTTAAATCAGGGACGAAGCTATGAAAAGAACTTTAGCCATTCGGTAAGTAATTTAGATAAGATTGATTAAAATTATTTCATCGATTTATAGATTCAATTTAAAGTAATATCCTAATTTCATGATGAAAATTAAAAATCAAGACAAGGTTGAACGTTAAATTTAATTCAATATATTGATTTTCCATTTGTCTTCAGGAGAGGAAAGTCAACCAAAAAGAGGCTAAAAAAATACCAAAAATAAATTTTGATGCTACACATTGGTCACAGTTGATCGACCTATCTCAAAATGGAATTTGTAAGCCTGGATTCACAGAAGAATTTTTACATAATGAACTGGAGTCATCAAAGAGTGAGATAAAATTAGAGTTTTGATTTGCCTTCACACACACAAAGTGTTGAAAGGGCAGTAAAATTAACTTCAGCTTCCCAATCGGTTTATGGAATTGAAGCAAGGCATAGGCATATCATTAAAAAAGTTTTATACCATGAAATGAAGCCTTCCTTTGCTTCAAAGGGCTCTTAAGTAGAGCAGTTTAATATGATGGCGTGGTAAAAGTTACGATTATCTCCAGAACATTCCTGTATCTTCATCGTGTCTTTATGCATTACAATGATTACATGAAATAGAAACTTAAAAGACTCACAATTAGTAACCAGTAGATATTTAAAAGAATGTTCAAATTACAATGGTAGCTTATGTTAAAATCATCATCCCTTCATTTTTTTCTAGCAGAGTTCATACTTATTTGCTTTTGTTCCATTGATAACAGAAAGAATAACGCTACAACAATATCTTGCAATGTTATTACTGACGTATCTCAATTAATGAGGTAAAATGCTGCTTATATAAGATATTAGGGTGGGTAGGGGGAATTTTACTTTTGATATATTCTATTCATTTTATTTGAGTAAGATAAATTGACAAATTTTTCTGAATTGAAATTATAAAATTTTAAAGCAATTTCTTATGCAAATGTATCAAAAACAAGGATTTCAGAGGGTTTCATATTAGACGATCTTTAAATCTAAATGCTCAAAAATTGGTGCAAGCTAGAAACCTACTTTTTGGTGTCAGTACTTATCATACCAATACCCAACTCTATTTGTTACATTTTGCTATTAAAAAAAAGTTGAATATCGACCTACCCTACTGAACATGGCTTCCCCTCTCTAAGCCTACGGAGCAAGGGCTCAAAAGCGAGGACATAGAGAAGAGGAGACAGGGGGCAACCCCGTCGTACGGACCGCCCAATCACTTCGATTCCCGAGCGTTTCCCATTTACTTTTACCACTGCCGTAGGGGATTGGTACATAATATTGACCTATTTGCTTTGAATCTTGATCCATTCAAACCGGAGTTCCTCCAGTATGAATTCGGTGGTCTCCAGGACAGCCTCCAGGAACCGGTGGTCCACCCTATCGAATGCATTGGACTGATCTAAATTCCTGCCATCTTTCTTCATATGTCTGTGACGTAGGCTCTGATTTTCTTCTCATTGCTTCTAGCCATCTCTGTGGGACTCTGGTGATCTTGTCGGCTTTATTTTGACTAGACCCGACCAACGCAACATCTACCTCCAGTGCGTACTCTTTGATAAGCTTTGAAAACGTTCGAAGTCGTCTTCTGATGAGCATTTTAGTAGCAGCCTTTGTGCTCACTCTGGATTTACCAGTCAACGTATTGATGAGCCATCGGTAAACACACAAGGAGTCAGTTTTAAGTGGATAGATTTAGCCTCCCAGTGTATGGAAAGATTTACTCCTTTGAGAATCGCATCCAACTCTGCAAGGTTGATGCGTCGCCTGTCAGATTCTGTTCGCATCCAAAAAGCATCCTCGATCGCAGTCCCATGTGATTTAAGCAGGACCCCTGTGGCCAGGGAACTTGCGTCAACCCACACATCAAGATCCTTGCCATTGACGCACAATTTGCTTTTGCAAGGGTTGATCCGACTCACTCTATTGATGGTTTCCGTTAGCATGCGTCATAATGGGGCATCGTCGGTCTGGTCTTCCTATCCTTCTATCACCGCACTTGCCCTTCGCTTAATAACACTGGTCGCTACTCTCAACCAGCCGCATACTGGGAGATGTTCCACGATCTTTCCACAGAGAGAGAACACCTTCCTCCTGGTAATATCGTCTGGGACGTCCGGTAATTCGTTCCCCCGTTTCCAAAGCAGGACATCCTCTACTCCCCAAACAGTCAAGCCAATTACTCGAGCTCCATCCTTTAGTCTCTCCGGAGTTTTGCTGGCCAGTCCGAAGCGCGATAAATGCTCAGCAACTTTGATTGCAGATGAGACACTTTCATCCAAATACACATCATCAATGTAAGCAGAGGTTGCCCTTTTGATGTGATCATCCTGTGATAAAACTGTATTCACAATGGACTTCATTATCTGCGGAACCATGTTTAGTCCAAATCCTAGCCTTGTTAACCAATACTTCCGACCTTGGAAAACCACGGTCTGATAGGGCCAAAGTGGCTCTCCGACACGCACTTGAAGATAAGCAGATCGAAGATCTAGCAACGCTACATTTGATCCGCGCCGTCTCCATTCCCTTAGTTTGCTAGCACAAACATCAGACTCCGCGGTGTATGCGTCCACGTGAAGGTTGAGCTCCCTGTAGTCCATTACAGGGCGGACTTTTGATTTATTCTGCTGGACGACGGCTATTAACAGGAGCAACCCTCTCAGGGTCCAAGCTTCTGTTCGTCATAGGGAGCAAGCCAGCCTTTATTGATCCATTGCTTCACTTCCTCCTCGAACAATCTTCTGACTGTTGCCAACATCGAGTACTCTGTGACACGGTTTTTCAGCATGCTGGGCGCCTTGCCTTCCGCCCATTTCCACGTCGCAGTCCATTCATTTCGTTGGTGGTCAAACTCCGCTCGAAAATCGGGTTCTTCGATGACAAGTGCCGGCGCAGCTGCGCAAACAGAGACTGGTTCATCAGGAAATTGGACCTCTCCTGACTTCAAGATGGATACTCCGCCAAGAACTTTTATGGTGTTTATTCCCACCAGAAGGTCAAACCCAAGAGGCTCTTCTATCATTACCAGGAACTCAATTACAACCGCACGCCCACTTTCGAGTCGGAGGCTGACAAACCCAACTCCACATGTCCGCGTTCTCCCGCTGACAGTAACCACCTCGTTGGTCTGCTTTTGCCACGTTTGGCACACCTTCTCGCTCACTAACTAATTGGGCTTGATACTGAGCACCCCGAATCAACTAGTGCGGTGCATTTCTTCCCGTTCATAGCCATTCTAATGGTTGGCAATGCCGAGTTCACATCTTGCCCGGGGAAGAAGCCGGCGCATAGCTGTCGTCCCCTAACTCTTTTCCCGGACAATTCAGAGAAGTGTGATCTAGTCCTTTTCATCGGGAGCAATGTGCACTTCTTTTTCGCGGTTGGTGGTCCCGAACTTTCTATCTGTCGCGCTGAGCGAGACAATCTCTAGCTAAGTGGTTAAATTCATTACATTTGAAACACCTTATACTGGTGTTCTTCGTCTGGCCTTCCTTGGTGTGCACTGGTCCCATTTTTGACTGAACAAAGCCAACATACAAACTCAGCTTTCTCAATCCATTCAATAATGGATTTGCTAGTACCCGCACCGCTAAATTCCAGTATTAGCTTAATGTCGAATTTATCTGTCATCACGAAGCCGAAAATAGCTTGTATGAAGTTTTCCAAATGGAGTCTGTTCAAATGACACCAGTAATCACTTTCGTTTCTGCAAACTTCTCTACTAAAAAAATTTTGAAAAAGAAAAAATATGGAAAAAACAGTAATTAGGATTATTGGAAAGTACTGGGGCTTTCTGGTTTATGAAGGGTTGAGTTTAAACCACTCTTAAAACGGTGTTATTTTTTTATTCTTGCGTTCATAGTAATTTTTTAGGAGTGAATTTGAGGGACGTCAATTTCATATGTGTGAGTATATATAACTTGTCAGTCGTCTTTATTTGTATCAATTATTCAAACCGAGTTTTTAAAAAAGATATTTTTTATTCTTTTATATTTTATTAATGTATGTTTCTGGTGGAAGGTAGCCTCTACGTGTTTGTGAGTCTACGAAAGTCGGCATATAGGGCTTGATTTTAATCGCTCATTTAAACAACGCTTTTATACTCACGTTTTGTTTTATTTTATTTATTTTACTAACATTTTCTATGTGTATGTGTGAGTGTACTTAGCGGGACGCGCTATATAATAGCAGGACTAACTTAGTACGATGAATTGGAATAAGTTACGAATAAATTTTATTTCGTTTCTTTCGTTCGTTTTAGGCTAGTTCGATTTTTCGTAGAAAAACGTGTGACGGAGAACGAGAAAGGAAAGGGAGCAAGACATTGTCTTGCCTGCCGGGATCGAACTCGCGATCTCCCGCATGCAAAAACAAATGCGATTTTGGCACTGGACGGACGCGAGGTTCGACTGATGTGCCCGGATGTTTGGGTAAATAATAAATAACAAGTGAGTCGAGCGCTGGCGGTCAGCAGCAGCAGAAGCAGTCGACGACGGCTAAGCGCTTTGAGAACGACCCAGTAAAGAAATGGATTTTAGTCCAACAGAAACAAAACTAAATAGGAAATGCGATTTTGAACTGATTATTTCGACTACGACGACGGATTTTCCAGCTGCTAGACGAAGACGAAGAATGTATTGACCAAAAGAAAGTCTGGCTTGTGAGAAGACGGTGAACTCGCTTGTTTTTGGTCCCCCCTCAGCAGGAACTTCTTGATTCGAATATCTATATCTATTTCCCCCCATATATTCCCCCCTTCTATAAAACGTTATTTAAAAATACATTTAATACATAGTTTTGAGGGGGAAGATATATTTTAGTAACATATAGACTAGTCGTCCAAACCATAGATTGTTTTTGTAGAAACTCTTTTTTTAAAAATACGTTTACGTACATATAGTTTTGAGGGGGTATATATTTTAGTAGTATCATATAGTCCAACCATTTGATTTTCGTAAAAACGTTTTATTTTTTAGATAGATTTAGTTACATATTGTTTTGAGGTAAAATACATTATAAATACATTAATAACCTATAGTTTTTCGATCAAGATCATTCGTTTCATAGTTAAAAATAGATTAAAAAATAGAAGAATAATAAAACATAAAATCAATTAAATGTATATAAGAGGGCGAACTTACCGCAAGTGGAATCCGTAAAGAATAGAATATATTGAAACTGGAATGAACATTTGATTCCATTTTATATTTGTGGTAGAGAGTCGTGAACTTTTCATTGGCTCAAACTGACTGTGATTTCCCTATTTAAGAGTTAGAATTTTTCTGAAGTTTATTAGCAGCAAAATAGGTAAGGCAGTTTTGAAGGGAGATAGCATAGCATAGTTAGGACTAAGCTGGCGTATCTGATAACAAAAAGTATCAAGCTCAATTAATTAGTAAGAGGTATTACGGGTTTAAAGTGGGGGAGCCTCTTAAATCTCCCAGTTGTAGGTAAATTGTCGTACAAAGAAGACAAACACACAGTGGAAATTTAAATACATGTATTGACAAATAATAAAAGAACTTGTTGCAAATTTTATTGGCATTTGCTACAAGACTTATCTGTGAGTTTAAGTACTGTTCGTGGTAGAAGTGGTGATAACAGGGGTATTCAGGGCAGTAAGCTTCTTCTATCAATTTGAAGTCCCAAAATTTTAATCTTTTCTCTTTTCCACTTTGGCGCTCTGTTCAATTTTGGTATAGGGCTGCCTTTAAATTTTTTCCCACTTATATCTTTTTTTTTTTTAAATTTTCTTTCAGATTTTTTTTTTTAGTTTTCCCTGGTGAATTTAATTGTTCTTTCAGTTCAACAGAATTAGAGTCAATTTTTCCAATTTGCATTAACTTTTTCCAATTCTTGCAAATTTAATTTTATATTAGAATTAGCATTAACATTCTCCAATTCTGGTAAAATCAATTTTATATTAGAATTAGCATTAACATTTTTTAATTCTGATACAATTGTTTTTTTCATTTAGTTCAACAACTTCTGCCACACGTGCTTTAATTCTCCTTTTTATGGCATTTAACTGAGTCAAGATTTTTATCTCGTACATACTATTGTTGCGGGGCCGATAAGGATGTCAACCCCACAGACTTTTGAATTAGTGAAACGACTGGAGGCAATGAAAGAGACAAAGGCAGAGGATTTAGATGGCAGAAAGTAACCTGGTGGTCAATTTATTATCGAGAATTGACAAAAGGTAAATCGGCAAGTTGAGAGTTTTCGTCGTTCGAGGTTGGTCGCTCAACGTTCGGTCAGTCTTTCGTTGATCTGGGTGGATAGGTCGTCGGTTGTCGGATAGGCAGCTGGAATCCGGAATCGGGATAGCCGTGCGTCTATGGTCGAGTTTGACGTCGTGGTCGGTCGGTAACGGTCTCGGCTTGCGATTGGATCGGCTGCGAGCCCCGGTCGTAGTCCCGTCGAGGACTGTTCGGGTGCGAGTGTGGAACGTAACAGCGACGGACCGTTTGCTTAGCACGTGTGTTACTTAGGTCTGATTGGCCGCGGTTATGCGGGGTTTCAGACCAGCTTGTACGTGTGCGCAAATGCCTCGAGCAGCAAAGCGTTTGCTCGGCAGAAGATCTACCAAGCTAGGACTTAGCGTACTGTCGGCGAGGGTCGCCTATCTGGTCGTAAGACCCAGATCTTCTAGGGATTTCGCCCTAGGATTGCATGAGTGGTTAAGGAAAGACTGAGGTGAAAAGGGCCGACTGGTTAGCTCTGAAAAGAACTGGGTTTGTTTAGCCTTGAAAAAGGCTGGTATTGCTGGACTGGAAATGTTCGTGTCATCACAGCAAAGAACGAGGCTGGTCGTCTAGCGGCAAAGAAAGGCAGGTCGTTCCAGCAGCGGAAAGAGGCAGGGCGGTCAGGAATCAGGAACGGCCATTTGTTTGGAACAGGAATGAAGATCGTCAACTGTTGCCGGCTGGCTGGGACTGTTGTTGTCATCGCAAAACGACTTTCTTAAATACACGAAATTTACTGGAAATATCGAATGACGTCAGGTCAAAAGTTCTTTAACGATGCTGAACTGATGGAAAAGGAATGTCCCTACGTGACAGAATCTGTGCCAAAGGGGTGGAGCTTAAAACAGCGAAACTGGATTTGTCTGGTCAGACATGAAAGTGTTGGAACTTTTGGAACGTTTTGGAACGTTTCTGTGTACGTGCCTTAACGCGCACGCGCGTTGGCCTACGTGCGTTCGTTCAGCACGTATACGTTCTGAAGAAGGGGTCAAGGCTGTTTTGGCCCCGACACTATCTTCTTTTACATCCTCAGCTAATCTATTGATGTTTACGTCGCTATCCAAGCAAAGTCCCGTTATATCATAATTAGCATCATTTATTTCAGCCAGTAAATTCTTTATACTATGCTCTATTTCCGCATAGTTCAATAAATTTGAAATAGACTCCAATGACGCTAATTTGACTTCTAGTTTTCCTTTAGTGACATTTATGGCATGTATTAAGGGTTTGACACCTTCGACATCTTGGTAATCATTTGCCATTCTTACGACCTTAATGGAGAACTTATCCTGTTTTCTTGGGTTTTTATAAAAATATTCAATAAGTCCATGGCTATTTCCTGCGCAAATACTAATGACAAGTAGTATTAACAATACCAAAAAATGACATTAAATGTCTAGAAACACAAACAATATCCTTCGAACAGAGAGCAACAATATTAAACAAATAATATTAAGCAATTAATATTAAATTATATTAAACAAATATCAAAAATGGCAAACAGCTCTCAACAGTGACGGTGCAAATTTTTTAAAGGGAAGCCTAACTGCCTCTTCCTCCTCCTCCTTTTTTGGGGTGGGCAGACTACTACTTGAACTCTGAGTGACCCCTTTCCTTGTAGGTTGAAAAGTTCGTTTATTCTAAATTTTCTTTTAGGTGAGAAGAATTTTTTTCTTTTATAACACGCTGAAATAAAGGGTTGAATTTTTTGTTTGATGAAATTAATTTCTGTTGTCGGTGTGTGAAGAATTTTTATTTTTTTTATTAAGGAACTATATATTGTTCAAATTCCGCAGTTTAAGGTTGTTTTATCCTTTTTAAATTTTAACATGCGGTTGTTGAAAATAAATGGTTGAATTTTTTGTGGGTTCGAATTCCCTTTCTTTTTTTTTTGACGAAATCAATTTCTGTTATTATCAGGGTTGAATTTTTATGTTTGATGAAATTAATTTTTGTTGTCGGTGTGTGAAGAATTTTTTGTTTTCAGATAGGTAATACGCTCTTTAAGGAAATGTATTAGTTCAATTTTCAACAGTTAATGTTCGTTAACTTGTTGCTGGTGAAGAATTTTAGAAAATCCTTGTTTTGTCAAAGTGTGAAGAATTTTTCCGTTTTTTCTTCCAGAATAAATTTTTTTGTCTGTAAACGTTTCAATTACTTCTTTCGTCCGACAGCCAAGTTAAAATTTCGCAGTAATAGGAATTTACTTTTTTTTCATTTACCTCTTATGGCCGAACCAAATAAAATTTGCAAATTAAGAGGAACTTAAAATTGTAATAAAAGCATTAAAATTTGCAAAATAAGAGGAATTACGGGTTTAAAGTGGAGGAGCCTCTTAAATCTCCCAGTTGTAGGTAAATTGTCGGACAAAGAAGACAAACACACAGTGGAAATTTAAATACATGTATTGACAAATAATAAAAGAACTTGTTGCAAATTTTATTGGCATTTGCTACAAGACTTATCTGTGAGTTTAAGTACTGTTCGTGGTAGAAGTGGTGATAACAGGGGTATTCAGGCCGCTGGTTGGAATGTTGTTAGGACGCTTCGTCAGGTCGTTTCTCGTTCTTTTGTCAGTATGCTATTGTATCAGCCTTAGAACGTTTGCTGATACAATGCATTAGAAAATGAGCTGGTTATGTGTGAGGTGTCTGGAGGCGTTTATTTCCACCTTCCCTGGTGACTGTTCTGTGATAAGTCAAAGTAGGGGGTGCTATTTTATTCGCCTGGGTAACTGTTCCTTTAAATGACGGTGGATGGGACCCTTTTCAAGTAGACTAATTAGGTCCTCAGCCTTCTGTAGTATGCTATTGTGACAGCCTTGTGTAGTATGCTGACACAATGCCTCAGAAAGTATGCTGTGAAAAAATGCCTCCGTCCAGGTCGACGGCCTACAGACAAGTGAAGTTTTTTGATTCTGGCGCCAACCCTCAGTTGGCGATTCGCCCCCTAGCGGCAGGGGAAGATAATTCTCTATCGAATTTCCGATATTAGGGCTAGATTAAAAAGAATGTCCTACGAGGTGACGAATATGATTCAAGAATTGGGAGCTGAGGAACTAAGGACTGACACTCAGATGAATATCGCGAGTGTCACATCGCCGGACGGGCAACAGCGGACAACAAACAAAGATATTTGTCGGGAATTTTGTGTGACGAGGGCAGAAGGTCGCTTGCTGTGGCCTTGGGCTAACGGGTTGAGGTCCCTCAACAATGATGAGTCTTCACTCACCTGGCGAGTGATTCGCGGCACCCTCTGGGTCGACAGGAGGCTGAAAAAAGCGCTTTTGGCTACTCCGCCAGTTTGCGTTCGGTATAAGGGGGAGGCACGAACTAAGGAACACCATGAAGGTGAGTCTTTCTCATCTTAGGCTCTGGTCACTTTTTACAAGCAGCAGATTAAAGTTAAAATTCGGTCTGAGAGACAGACTCTCTTCATTGGAGTTTGGCGAAAGGTGGGTGAAAGTAGCGCGACTGTGTCAAGTGAAAGACGCTGACCTTGAATTCTCTCTTGAACTTACAGGTACCTAAGAATATTGGGTATTTGGAAGAACAATGTCGACCCATCCCAGTTTAGGTAGACTAGATTTTTTTAGAAACTTTTTGTTTTTAATTTACTTAGCTAGTGTATGCAAGCTTATGGGCCCTTTTCTTTTTTTAGTACCCACGATTTTTCGTTTTCTTTCCCCTTCCCACCCCATTAGATGACAGAATTTCGAGTTTTCCGGATTTTTGAGAGACTAATTTTTTTTCTTCCTCCAAGCATTTTCGACCGGTAAATTATTTTTCTACCATATTACTAAGTGAGGGGGGGGGGCATAGTAATCCTTTTATTTTATCATATTTTTTCTTACATTGTTTTTCCTGGGGTTTCTTTTCGTTTTATTTGTATATATGAATCATTCGCCCTCCATCACGACCATGTAAATATGGGATTAGGCGTAGGTTTGCCATAGAGAGACTGGTAAGTTTTGGTGTTTGTAGTACGAATTGGTTTTATGGTGAATGGAAAATTGTAGTATGAATTGGGTCACGAATGGAAATAGTTAAGTTGAAATTTAGGTTAGAAATTACCACCTCTCCCACCCCTTTTTTAGGCCTTGTACCACATTTTTGTATATTACAAAATAAATAAATAGAAGCAAAATCTTTATACTAGCAGCACGTAGCTTACAGGGTGGCAGCTTGAAGATACCGGATTCAAGCTGGGGTTGCTATCCGAGCCGATATGATGCCCAAGAACCCGAAATTGGCGATGAAGATAGCGCATCACTGACGAGTATCCTTGTATGCATGTCGCATTCCTGTATACGGCATATTACTACCATGCTTCCAAATATACGCTTTCCTTCATCCCCTTTCCTCTCTCAGACTTCCATCTAAACTAGGTCAACCAGTTTCATCAGCACGCGAGCCCTTCGGAATTAGGTCAAACCAACTCAAAGACTTTCGGTGGTCACTTCCGTCCGCTAATGGACCAAAATACGCACATTCTTGCACAAACATGCGTTTTCAGGGCATTACGACATGCACCAGGCTGTAACGACCTCCGCAAGAGGTTGTAGATAGTCCTGGCCTTCTGCCTTGCGAAAGTCCGGCTCCGACCGCTTGTGTAGAATTAATTCTGCCTGCAAGCGCATTTTCTATCACGAAACGCGGCGTGTTAGCGTCGAAAAATTCCAGTTAAGAAATGGGTTTCAGGCAAGACCGGCTAGATACTAGAGACCCTCCGGGGTCGGGTGTACCGGATACTGTCCGGACAACCCTGCGCCAGGCATGCGCACTTGGGATCGCCGCAGCGGCCATCACCTCGGTAGCTTGATCAAACCAACCCAAGTTGCCTGTGGCTGCTAAATAACAAGTTCAGTGTGGTGAGCTTTCGAGCAAGATTCCATTATTGGCAAAAAAACCCTTCGCTCTCTCTCTCTCTTTTCTCTTCGGTCCCTTCTCGGTCTCTGCTTGGCTTCGCATCCACATCTCGGCTCTCGGTCTTCCCTTCCAGCCAGCAAGCTGCTACTACTCCGCTCCTGTCCGCCGACGTTCCAGTACTCCCAGATCCAGCCGTCCAGCGCGACTCCACTCAGCCATCTACTGAGCCAGCCTCTTCCTCTACAACGGTCCTTCTCAGGACCACTTCCAACTATTACTACTTCTCTTCTCCTCTGGCCTCTCTCTCTGGCCACCCTCGGCTCCGGTTCGATCCTTCACCTTGGCCCTGCCTTGGTCCTTTGGTCAACATACCGGCAAACTGCACACGTTCCAGCCCACCAACGACAAGACCTGCCTCGACTCGGCTCCGCCTTGGTTTCAGCTTCTCGCACCTCACTACCGACGTTTCCTGCAGTATCCCAACATACCGGCAAACTGCACACGTTCCGGCCCACCGACGACCCTGGCTACTGCCGATCCAGCCACTCCTCATCCGACTCTTCCTTCAGCGACCAGCTACTACCTTCGTCTACCAGTATACTTCACATTGGTTCACCAACATATCTCCAGCCTACGGAACATTCGACCCGCAGTGCCCGTTGCGCACATTCCAAGTCGTCTCCACAACCGATCCTCTGACGCAACCGACACCTTCCCAGTCTGAGATATTAACGACCCAACATTCATGTAGTTCGGCAAATAAAGATTTCTGTTTCTTGTTAACCAAATCTCCTCGTTTATCCCCCTTTATCTGGTTTGTGTCATTCAATCCATTTTTAACAAAAGTCCGCGGAGTCGACGTCCTTATCGGCTCCGCGACATGCATCTATGTATTGTACGACTTTATGAATTTAATCAAAGTGTAATATGAATGTTCTCTGGGTGGGCACAGTTAAGTCCGACGACAATGCTGCACTCTTCTCACCAATACTATCACAAGGTCTTGTTTCTCGTCCACTCGTCACCACGGCCAAAATGCTACTGCAAGCTTTAATTTATTCTAATTTATAGACAAAAATGCCTTTTAAGTGTGTTGTGCCTTTTTGTAATGGGAACTATAAAAATGGGCCGAAAGTTTGTGTTTTTTTCTTTCCCCAATGATAAAAAGTTGTGCGAGAAATGGATACACGCAATCAGACGAGAAAATTTTTTACCTACAAGAATTGCAGAGTGAGTTATTTTTTTGTATTAAAACTAAATAAATTTAATTTAAACTTCAATAATTGAAGTATTTTAAAGTCTTTGTAATTCACAAAATCTAGTTTAAGACATTAAAAGCGCTGTCTTAACTTAGCAAATTTTTTCACATAAGAGCGTGTTTTTGTAAAACTCATATTTTAAAAATAAACTATAAAGAAATTCTCGATATTAATTCATTAAATTCATAAAGGGATGTTTTTGTAAACATAAAAAAATAATTCTGATAATCCTAACAATATTTGTGGGTAGTTTATTCATAAATAAATGAGTCTATTAAATTGAATTGACCCTTATTATTTTGATTAGTCTTAAATGCGAGAAAGTAAATATTTGTCTAATGTCTAATAATTACACAATTTTTTCGATATAAATTCATTCAAATAAAAAAGGGATGTTATTATTATTATTATTATTATTATTATTATTATTATTATTATTATTATTATTATTATTATTATTATTATTATTGTCGTCGTCGTCGTTATTATTATTATTGGACTAAAGTTGCAAATCGTCCTCAAAATTTAAACGGAAAATTTTGACGGCGATTTGCAACACATCAAACTAAATTTTGAAATTAAAATTAAGTTTAAAAATCAGACTCAAAATACTTGACTTTTTTGTGGGGGTAAATCATGAAATATCTTCTAAACTAAAATATTCATGTGCCGTTTAGAGAATATTTCAAGATTCGTTTTTATTAAATTAAATAAACTAATCTGACTTACCCAAAAAATGTCAAGTAGGAAAAAATAGATAAATAAATAAAGAAAGAAAGAAATATTTTTTTTATTGATGAAATAAATCAATTACTAACCTTACTTACCAAAAAAAGTCAAGTATTTGTTGTATTATTGTATCTGAACCTTTAAGAGTTACTGCCCCTGAACTGGGCAGAGAGACACAGAGAATAAAACATTGCTTCCTACCCTTATACGTCGTTCTCGTGTTCCTCATTTTAATTTAAATCATGGTGGCAGCTCTGGGAAATATACCCACAACGAAAACAATGAGAAAAACACCGAACAAGACTAACTAAAAAAAAGTTATGTCAAATTTTTTGACAAAAAACCTTTTTGGACGAATTAAAAATGTACGTCCTCTCGCCGAACGCAACCCGACACGAAGTTCTAAAAACAAAACAAAAAGACCAAAAGTGTTGCAGTATAAAAACAAATTGTTCTCTGGAACAAACAAGTAAGTGCTGAATTACATTTTAATAACACTGTATTTCATGTTTTTGTATTTGTTAAAAGAATATATTTGTCAAAATGAGCAACATTAGCGAGCCGTCAATGTGCTGGACAGCAGAAAATCTAGTGGAAGAATTCAGATTCTTCAAGCAAAGATGCAGGTTGTATTTTTCTGTTAAAGAAATTCCAGTAGACAGACAGGTCGAACATATATTGCTATTTTCTGCCTAAGAAGGTTCAACTCCTGGATATTCACGGACGAAGCCGACGAAAATAATCCACGGATTATTTGGCAGAAATTCGAAAAACGTCTAGACCCCCAAGTGAACTTCCACATACATCGTTTATCCTTTCGACAGTACAAATAAAAAGACATTGAAAGCATTGATGATTTTTTAGCAAGGTGCAGGTTGCAGGCGAAAAAGTGCAAATTCCAAGATACTGAAACAAGGTTATTAGAACAAATTTTCTACCGAACCAGGCACACGGGTTTGAGGAAGCTGCTTTTAGAAAAAGGGGAAAAGATCTCACTGGAAGAAGCCCAAATTATAGGAAGAGCTTACGAAGCTTCAATAGGCCACATGAAGCAAATGGCGGAAATCCACAGTGGTGAAAGCCAGGAAATTGACTCTGTTAAATACAGCAGTTGTAAGCGGTGCGGTAGCATGCAGTCCCACAAAAAGGAAAATTGTCCTGCATGGGGTTCGTTTTGTTCAGCCTGTGGACGAAAAAATCACTGGGCTAAAGTCTGTGATAACAGACATGAAAATAAAGGAAGACACTCCTAGGCACAATTTAAAACAAAGGGACCCAAATTTAAACCTGGGCACAAGGAGACCCCCGGACGCCAGCAGTACAGACACCATTATAAAAAAAATAATGTGTACTCCGTAAATGCAAACCAGGATAACCAGGAGTTATAAAACCAGTTTGCACAAATGACTTTTGATTCTATCAAGCGGCAAGAAAAAATATAAGAAAACAGTTCAGTTAGATGCTGTAAAGAATAGTTAACGACACACAAGGCTTATAAACAAAACAGAGGCTTTATCGTAGCAAGACAAAGTTATACAATACAATACAATACAAATACAATACAGTACAAATACAAGGTAAGTTGGTACAAATGTTTGTGTAAGTTTACAATGTGTAATGTTTGTAAATGTTCGAGTTGTGAGTTGTTTGTGAGTTGTTTGCGATTTGATACTTATCGCGGACTTATCTTAAATCCAGGTAGAAAGTCTTGCTAGTTGTTAGTTGCCTTTTACGCGAACAGCGGCCCTGCATTTGCTGTTCCAATTCCTTCTCGTTCCGTGAACGCCTGGAGTATAAATTTACGTCCTTCCGAGATAGATTCCAGCGGGCAAGAGGGTGGATAGCAGTTTTCACTATCAAAATTGGCGGTCCAAACTGAGCCTCGTAACGTGTGCTCTGATTGGTCGCCGGCAAAGGCCCTTAGCCAATCGCATGAGTTTTCTCATCAGTTTATGGCTAAGTCATTAGGCTCTGTCGCTATAGACAAAGGGAGATAATTAGAATTGTTTTGGGCTTATTATGTTTATTATTTGCATAAGGTGGAAAATAGATAGTATTATTTTCCATAAAAAAGACATTAGGACTTAAGCCTTCGCAGAACTGACAATTAAGCGTCCCAACTTACCAGGCACCCACAAACTAAAAGCCAAAGTTGACACAGAAGCTGAAGGAAATACCCTCCCAGTACGTGTTTTTCGCAAGATGTTTCCAAACAAAGTCAGCAATTCTGGACAGCCACTCCCTGATACAACACATAAGAAGTCAACTGTACTGACTGCATATAATGGATCCAGCATCCCTCAGCATGGTTCCATCAACACAGAGTGTACATACAAAGGAGAATGGAAAACACTCAAGTTCTTTGTGGTGACATCTGAAGGATCTACTATACTAGGATTACCCTCACTAAGAGACTTGGAACTGGTTACGATGCACTGCGTTATCGAAGAAAACCAAGCGCATATCAACTCTGCAGAAGACCTGAGAAATATGTACCCGGATCAATTCGACCGAATAGGCAGTTTCACAGGAGAATACCGGATTGTCCTGAAACCGAACAATCATCCTGTCATCCACGCACCCAGGAAATGCCCCAACCACATGAAAGATGAGATTAAGACTGAGCTGGATGATATGATGAAACAAGGGATCATTCGCAGAGTAAGCGAGCCTACAGAATGGGTGAACAGTCTAGTGTATGTGCGGAAAAGTAATGGTAAAATCCGCCTGTGCTTGGATCCTAAGGACCAAAACAGAGCTATCATGCGGTGCCATTACAAGACTCCCACAATAGGGGTGATGGCATACGAACTTTCAGATGCGAAGTATTTTTCCAAACTGGATGCCAAGAATGAGTACTAGTCAATCAAGCTCAATCCTGAATCACAGCTACTGACCACCTTTAACTTTAAAGGTATTTCTTCCAGAGAATGCCTTTTGGCCTGGTCATGTCACAAGATGTATTCTAGCAGAAAATGGACATGATTCTAGAGAAATGCCCTGGTACACTAGGACTCATAGACGACGTCATTGTATATGGCAAAACCAAAAAGAAGCATGAACAAAATCTGCACAATTGATGGTGATCGCAAAAGCCGAAGGACTTAGTTTTAACAGCGAAAAATGCCAAATAGACCAGAAGCAGATACACTTCTTTGGGGCCATATATGACAAAAATGGCGTACGCCCTGACCCTGAGAAAGTGGAAGAGATTAAATTACTTCCCAGCCCAAAGAGCATCACAGAATTACAAAGAGTGCTAGGAATTATTACCCACATGGCACCATTTATTCCACATCTCTCAGCACCAATGAGAGATCTACTAAAAAAGGAGTCGGAGTATGGGTGGACGGAAAGTCACCAAATATCGCTGCAGGCGATAAAAGATTTGATTTGCAAATAAATGCTGCTAACATACTTCGACCCTAAAAAAGAAACCGTAATCCAGGTAGATGCATCCAACAGAGGCCTAGGTGCAGCCCTACTGCAGGAGGGAAAACCCATAGCGTTTGCGTCGAAATCGCTGACAGAAACAGAACAACGATATGCAAACATTGAGAGGGAGTTCCTAGCAGTTGTCTTCGGATGTGAGCGTTTCCGAACATATATATATATGGCTGTGCTTTCCAGGTAGAAAGTGATCACAAGCCCCTAGAGATGATCAACTTAAAAAACCTAATTGCAGCCCCACCTCGACTCCAACGAATGTTATTACGCCTACAATGGTATGACATGACTATTGCTTACCGCCCAGGAAAAGAAATGGCATTAGCGGATGGTTTTTCCAAACTCCCCAACAAGAGAGCGAAAGAAGCTATCGACCTGGACATAAAAGTCGATTTTGTACAATTTTCAGCTCAGAAGTTGACACAGATTCAACTGGCAACCAATGCTGACCCAATAATGTGCGAACAAAGGGAAATTATCCTGCACGGTTGGCCCGATACGTTCAGGGAAATTGGGAAGAATATGCGACCATACTGGCCCTACCGAGTTGAGTTAGCAATAGAAAATGGGATATTACTCAAGGGTGAACGAATCATCATCCCAAAATCCCTGCAAAAAGAGGTACTGCACAAGATTCATTATGGCCATCAGGGAATGGAAAAATGCAAGTTGCGAGCAAAAAGCTGTGTATTCTGGCACAACATCAACCAAGATATTGACAGATTAGTCCAGCTATGCGATGCCTGCAAGGAGCACATTAAATTAAAAAAAATAGTTATTAGAATTATCCCAAACTGTATTTATCACCATCAATCACCTTTAGAGAGTCACCAGATTCTAGAATAATTCGACTGGACAATTCTGCACTTAAAAGTGCTTTAAATGAAAGTGTTAATGATGCGTTAGTATATACAAAAAAAAAAAAACAAATTTTATGATATTAATGATCTAGTAGGAAAATTAAATTTTCTTGATAGAGATTATTGGAATGTTATTAGGCAGCAAGAAACAGTTATCATATGCAGTATCATAAAAACCACATATCCAAAAATAAATTTGTCTATTTTAATCGAGTCTAATTTTGCAGTTCATGTGTATTGTAGGGATGTGAAAATGGATATGATAGGAGATTATAAAATTCTTAAGAATATAAATTATCAAAATAATCTAGAAACTCTAAAAGAAAACATGAAGAAAATGGACACAGAACAACAGTAAGCTAATCCCCCTAGTATAATTTTTATATTAAAATTGATAATGTTATTTTTGATATTGATACAAGATGAATCAAGCAAATATTTTAATTCAATAAAATTCATATATGAGCAGCTAAAATTAATGACACAGAATAAGCTTGATTATTCAACAGAAATGATGATATTTTCTCCTAAAGGGTACAGATTGTTAAGAGATAGCAAAAATATAATTTTACCTGTATTCAACGATTAAAAGAGTAACATTATCAACAAATATGAATACTCTAATTGAGCAACATGATAACAATTTTCTCATGTATATTAAAAACAAATTTAAGTTACACCACAGCATCTTTACTTGTTGATGAAATTCACCTAAAACCTTATTTTGATTATAAGGGTGGTAATATTGTTGGCTTATCTGACAATAGAAATGAAGCTGCAACAAATGCATTTGTTTTTATGCTTAGCAGTGTATTCTCACCATATAAGGATGTTGTGCATGTTATGCCAACTAAATGTCTTAAAGCTGAGAATTTATTTAATATAGTTAAACGTATAATATTTGGTTTAGAGGAGATAGGCTTTCAAGTATTATCAATCATAACAGATAATAATGCGATAAATAAAAAAGCTATATCTTACTTTTGCAATCCATCAAAGCTTTCTATTGTATATCCACACCCATTTGTTAAGTCTTGGCCTCTTTTCTTTCTATTCGACTCAGTCCATATATTAAAATGCATTAGAAACAATTGGATTGGTCAAAAAGATGCAACTAAATGCATGCTCTTTCCAAAATTTTGTCATAATGGAAATCATGAATTAAATAGTATCCAAAGTGCCCCATTATGTACCTTACAGAAACTTCATGCCCTGGAATCTCAGTAAATTTTGAAATATTGTTATAAATTGACCTTAAAAGCTCTTTCTCCTATTAATCTTGAAAGGCAAAATGTTAATTTAGTTCTGCAAATTTTCAATGAGTACACTATTCAGGGATTATTGACGTTAGGAAAACAGGAATGTTTGCCTAATTTTGCAGAAGTTGCAGAATATATAAACATATTTTATATTTGGTGGACAATAATGAATGTAAATACACCATATAAAGGTTGTCGCCTTGAAAATAAATACTGTAATTCACTTAGAGTAAATGAAGAAAATTTTAGATTTCTCTCTGTATTCTGTGACTGGTTAGAATCTTGGAATAGCATTTCTGAAAAAAATGGCAAATTAATAAAGGAAACCTTCACTGCTTTGCATCATCCAACATATGCATTTCTAGAACTGACAAAGTATTGCATGGAAGAATTGAAAATGCTATACATATTATCTGGCAAATTTCAAACTGATCACCTTGAGGCAAGGTTTGGTCAATACCGGCGACTTAGTGGTGATCAGTATAATATCTCAATACAGCAAGTGTTTGAGTGTGAACAAAAAATTAGAATGCTATCAGTTTTAAAATTGAGCTTACCATTTAATCAGTAATGCATTAAAATTGGTTCGAATAATTTACAAGAACCAGATTGGGATTAAGTGACAGAGCAGCAAAAGTTAGATATTTATAAATTTAGAATTGATGTCAAAGAGGATGATGTTAATAAATGTCGAGAAGTTCTTCCTGTAATACTATATTTAGCCGTTATAATAATGCTGTTATGCTATTTTTAAGAAAACTAAATGCAATAATTGCAAAAACTTATTATCTGGAAGAGATAAAGTAGAAGAAATACCTGAAATAAACAACTATTTTCAAGGGATTAAAAGAGGTTCTCTCTTATATCATAATGATACTACAAATTTTGTTCCATATAATAGTCATTGGTAAGCTGATAAAAAATCATTCTTTTCTTCATTCAGTAAATCAAACGAAATTAACCATGCATATAACATTGAATGTATTGGCAGACCATGAGCTACTTTTTAATGTTGACATGAAGGTCATAATATTGAAAAAATAGAAAAGATGTTTATCTTAAGCTATACAAATGCTCTTTTAAATATTTTTTGTTCTAGAGAAAATGATGACATCATTAATAAGTTAAGCAAAAAAACTTCAAACATTCAGCTGAATTTTATATCTGTGACCTATTTTTCAATAAGTATTATTTGATTTTTTAATCTGTTTGTATCTAATTTATCTGGTTTGTATTTAATTTTTCTATTTATTCACCATTTACTTGTAATTTGTTTGTCTGTTTATCTAATAATTGATTGTACATTTATTCATAATTCAGTTGTTCCTGTATTAAGTAATCATCACTTTATAATTACAATATTGTAAATTTACAGAATAATCATTAAAATTGAAAAAAAAAGCAAATCAAAACGATGTTGATTATAATTTATCTAAACTTGGTTTCAAATTTATATTTAATATATTTATTTATATTCAATGTAATTTGTTTGTCTGTTTATATATAATATTGTAAAAATACAGAATAATCATTAAAATTGAAAAAAGAGCAAATCTAAACAATGCTGATTATAATTCATATTTAATATATTTATTTATATTTATTGTAATTTGTTTGTCTGTTTATATCTAATTATTGATTGTTCATTTATTCATTATTCAGTTGTTCCTGTATTAAGTAATAATCACTGGATAATTACAATATTGTAAATTTACAGAATAATCTTTTAAAATTGAAAAAAAAGCAAATCAAAACAATGCTGATTATGATTTACCTAAACTTTATCAAATTTATATTTAATATATTTATTTATATTTATTGTAATTTGTTTGTCTGTTTATCTAATAATTGATTGTTCATTTATTCATAATTCAGTTTACAGTTTTTTAAAATTAAAATAAAAAACATGCAAATCAAAACAATGCTGCTTATCATTTATAAAAGATTGTTTTCAATTTTTTAAAAATAATATTATGAACGAATTTCAGTTATTAAAGTTTAATGTAACGGTATGTGTTTTTTATGTACCTCAACGCTGCCATTACAGGGTTTTTTTTTTAAATTAAAATAAAAAACATGCAAATCAAAACAATGTTTGTTATAATTTATAAAAATTGTTTTCAAATTTGAAATAAATAAAATTATGAACGAACTACACAGTTTTTTTTTTTGTTTTTTGTTTTATTAAATTCGCGTTTGGAGGTTAAAAAGGATTTCAAACTCCTAATTGGAAAATTTCCCCAAACATTTCCATCGTACCAACAATCAGATAAGCATGGCACCTTGCTAGAAACAACAGTTGGAACGTTAATTAATAGTTGTAAGGCGTTCTACAAGATTTGTAACGTTTTTTTTTTTTTACTTGCGTCAAAAAACAGTGAAAACAGGTCGGTTTTGTCTCGATTTTGACGTAAACGAATTTTTTAAATTGTTTCTAGCAAGGATGCATGGCATTACATCATGCCTGATCGTTGGCCGAAAACTTTGGAAAAATTTCAGAAATCGCACTTTGAAAGCCTTTGTTTACATGTAATAGCGCTAAAAAAACAAAACAAAACAAAAAACTTGTGTAGCAACATTGAAAATTAATAAAATAACATGGAATTCGGTATTTTTATCAAGCCTCCAACCTATCCAATAATGTCTGATAATTTGCAATTTTGAAAATTTTTGTTAAATTTGATAAATTTCCTATGCGAAAATCTACTGAAAACACGTAAAAACCGACTGAAATATTGCATCGTCAAAATAGAAGTAGATAGTGAAACAGTGCAAATAGGTCGATTTGTGTGTGTGTGTGGGGGGGAGGGGACACAAATCGACCTATTTGCACTGCTTCACTATCTACTTCTATTTTGACGATGCAATATTTCTGTTTCTTTAAGCCCTTATAAACTATTTAAGATATTAGAAACTATGGGGACTATTTTGTTTGGCGAAATTGCCCTGAGAGTGACCAGGTCACTGGTGGTCACATATACCGGGTGGGGTTGGTGAAAAGAACCTACTGATTATATAAAACTACTATCTGGCGGTAGTCACACACAATTTGAACTTTTCTATGTATTATACTATTATTTATACTAGAAAGTAATTTATATGTATTCTTTACTTATATTATTATTATCCTTTGTCTTGTTGATTTATCCCAATAATATTTTAATCTCATGAGTTAGTGGTAGTTTAAAAAGTGGCTTTTTTTGCATTGATCACTATTATTTTGTATTACCCATCTGATGCCCTCATCAATAGTTTAATTTATAATCAGGGTTCCCACGCGTCCTGGAAAACCTGGAAAAAAATGTTGTTTTCCAGTACTGGAAAACCTTGAAAAGATAGGGGTAGTTTTTTCAAAATCCTGGAAAATTTTCGTTTTTTTGTCCTGGAAAAATTGAATTATCTGAGACAAAATTAATGTTATTGTTACCGTTAACAAATATAACTAGTAAAATAACAAGGACACTTTTTTATTTTTTTGTTTTTCATTTAACATTTCCCAAACTGGTCATAAATATTCATTAAACAGTAAAAATGCTTCTGATTGAAGTTTCGCTTTCATCATGTAGCAATATTTTGATTTATTTTTATACGACACTGAACAAGTCAAGAATTTGTCATCAGACTAAAGATAATAAGGTATTCGTTAAAGAAAGGTTAAAACATTTAACAAAACTCCCCCTCTACCTCGTAAATTTAGAACATTTAAAAAGAATTTTCTGTACTTGTATAGAATAGCACACACGCAAAATTTTGACTGAAAATGAACAATTTAAAAAAAAAATACATTTAAGAATTAAATAAAATGTTCATTCAAAAAAAGTTTGTTAAACATTTTTGGAAACACTCGAAAGTAAAAATGTTCCTAAGACAAAAGTTGATAACCATTTTAGTCTCGGTAGTTTGTCGGATGTGGGGGTTGGGATCAAGCGACTGTCAACAATGTAGGATTGGCAGTGTTACTGTCTTTAGTCATGTTGACGGGGTGGGGTTGGGGAACACACCTTCCTAGCAAGTCTTCAAGCAAGCGGTGCTTGAACAAAATATTCAAGGACATTAAATGTCAATTTCAACTCCGTTAAAGTAAGTGTTCTTTTTACGGTGATAATACTCCTCACCCAGGTAAAAAAGAACAATTTCCTCGTATATTCCTACCATAAAATAAACTGAACACTCATTTTATATTCTTTATTTATTTTAATATTTACTTCAATGTGTATATTCTAAAAGCTTTTATTTTGTGAGAATGGTTAGTTTTAAAGTGGGGGCTCGTTTTTACACTTCAACTTTTTACTCGTAAATTCCTACCATAAAATGCCCAAGCCTAATTTTATGGTAGGAATTTACGAGTAAAAAGTTGAAGTTTACCCTTTGTTGTTATTTCTTTTCTTTTTGGCTTTGGTACTCTAAAATAAAAACGTCAGATTTTAATCATCGTCGACGAAAAAACAATTACGATCATAAAAAGAGGATCCAATTTATGCCTAAATTGTAAAACGAGCCTTTAAAACTAACCTTTAAAACTAACCATTCTCACAAAATAAAAACTTTTAGAATATACATATTGAAGTGAATATTAAAATAAAGAAAATATATTTAGTATTGTAAAATAACGGGTACAAAAAATAAAATATTCATTGCAAAAACACGGACATAAAATGAGGGTTCAGTTTATTTTAAAGGAATATATGAGGAAATTGTTCTTTTTTACCCCCACCCACTCCTGGAAATATTGGTCAGGTACTATTCGCAAAGTTCCATCCCGGTCTCCTGTGGTAATAGATAAAAAAACAAACCCACCTATGAATGAAGTCCCTAGCTGAAGCGGTGCCTGCAGTATATGAAAAAAAAATTTGTTGATTGAAGGCGTTTTTATCGACATTATTTTTTTAGTGTTTTGAAGGTGTTAAAAGTAAGCCATATTTTTGAAAATATTAAAAAAACACAAAAAACAGCGCTTTTTCCCAAAAAGTTAATGCGATATTTTATCCCCTCCAGTCTTTTTTCGATAAGTAAATGACTAAATGTAAATATTTTAACCTTTTTAAAAATATGGCTTACTTTTAACGTCTTCAAACTAAAAAAATCCATTAAAAAAATTCATAAAAACGCCTTCAATTGACAAATTATTTTTTCATATACAGCAGGCATCACTTCAGCTACGGACTTCATTCATAGGTGGGTTTGTTTTTTCACCTATCACCGGCTAGCGTTTTTTAAAGGCAGGAAGCCGGGACGGAACTTTGCGAATAGTACTATTGGTCATTTTAACGTTTTGTCATCCTGGATTCCTGCCCTAATTTACGCTGTTTTTAATTGCTGGCATAAGACATAATTCTAGCCAAATATAGATATTTTCCGAGTCATGTTTTTCACATTTTATCATCAAATTAATGGAGATATTTTACAATGCCCCACCCCAACCCCACTTTCAATCGCCAAATCAATTTAGATATTTTACCCCCTCCCCAGGTTTGATTTTTTTTTTACCATGAATCTTTACAAAACAAATTCAAATTTCAAATATGTACGTGCTGTATTTTTCACTTTTTATCAGCAAATATATGTAGATATTCTACAATTATGCCCCCCACCAGTTTTATATTGGCACATCAATTTAGATATTTTATAACCCGCTCTTAGCCCTGTCGTCTGGGTCTTTAGAATTCACCGACTGCAATTGGGCCACCTGTTGGCCATAGTGTGGTGACCCATGATGCTTAAGGATGGAATCTTTGTGGATGAGCAGTCCATGACATGCAACACTCTGCTTAGACTAAGCATACCTATTTTTTGGCTACTTTTCATTTTAAAAACTAATTAAAATTAAATTGATTATTTATGGTAAAATTTTTGACTCAGTCGAAAAGTAGTAACATAAAAGTAACAAAAAGCAAAATAATATTACACATGTAATTTATTTTTAATACATTTAAAACTATTTTTTTGGTCAATTTTTATCAAATGTGACTTAATATGGCCAACTAGAGTTGCCGTATAATCCGTGTTTACAAAATGAATTTAACACTAGATTGAAAAAAAAAAAAATTACCAAAAATCTGGGAATTATCTGATTTTAATGAAATTTTCAGTATTGATTTATCAATGAATGGATTTTATAATGCATCAGTTATTTTATTTTAAAACTTTTTGATTTAATTAGGTATTTCTGCTATGATAAATTAATATATAAAATTCATTTAAGATATAAGTATCATAATGTTAAGTTTAAAATGTCATATTATTATATTCTAAAAACATATTTTTTTTAATAACTACTTTACTTTAGTATCAATCTCTAATAATTTTTTGTCACAAACTCTATTGAAAATTAGCGCCCCCCTTTAAACAGAGCAAATATTGATGTATACTTTTTTCTTTTATGAGATAAATAATTAAATAAAGATTAAATAAAAGTAAAAAAAAAAAAATTTTTTAAATATCCAAAAATTATTTTTTATTTTTTATTTTGATTTTATTTTCTGATTTTTCGATACTTATTTTCTACCTGAGTAGCATCCTTTTTTTTGAAACGGGGAGGGGGGTATATTTGTATTGTAAAAACATGGACTTTTTAACAAATTGGGTATACCTAGCTTAGACCATTACTTAGTTTAGATGGGCGGTCGGAGAGAGCACCTCCGATCAATCCATGATCAACCCTTCTTATAATATGTGATAGGTGGTGGTGGCTGAAGGTCCCATCTGATGGTGAGGTTCCAGTTCTGGAGGTATGGGAATGAGGAGCACCCCTTTATCACCATTGCTTCCTGGTCCACTCTTTACCGGAGTCGTAGTACCTGTTATGGTCCCATTTATAGGTTGAATAGAAAAATGTATATATAAAAAAAATTGATTATCCATTAAGAATTACTTTATTTCAAAAGTTTGTCAGCATTAAATGACCCACTGAGGTTGATATGCTGTAAAACAAAACAAACCAAACAAAATCAAACAACCCGTTCTGTTTAAAACATTTTGTTTTTATGAATTTGTACAAAACACAATCCCCTCCCCCATCTGCCTAATATGACAACATAAATAAACATGAACTATATTTTTGAGATGAGGTTTGATAGGAATAATTTTGATTTTCGGGATTGTTGTCCTCATCTTTATTGTATGTATATACATATAATGTTTCAGCTGTTATATCCCCCAGCCTTCCTCAGGTGTATCCAAGTATAGTAATGATCCAACCTGGGAAATTATTTTTAACAGTTTGATCAAACAGGCGTTGAAGAACCTTCAAAGATCTCATTCAAAAACAATGACCACTGTTTTTGCACGCCTATCATTCTGACATGTGTCACGAGAAGAATCATGATCATTTAGAAAAAGTTTATTGGCGTTTCCTGTGCAACTTAAGGCATAAAATTTGCCATCAGTCTTTTTCGATATTTTTATTTTCAAAGTAATTAACTTTAAAAACAATTTGATTTAGTCTTTTTAATAATTGGTTCCTATATTGTGTTCATCTCTATACTAGGTCACTACAGTCAAACATATGCTTCTTTGAGATGTTTTCTTTTCCAATGTGCTTCACTATCTAATATTTTAACTTTGAAATATAACTTTAATATATAATAGTATATAAAATATAATATAGATATAAAGTGAAGGGGCATTGGGAAATATCTCCATATATTTGTCGATAAAAAGTGAGAAACACAGTACGGTAAATATTTGAAATTTGTACAAATTCAATAAAAAAAATTATCTTAAACATGGGGGGAGAGGGGTAAAATATCTGAATTGATTTGCCAATTTAAAAACAGCAATGGTGATCATGGCTAAGCAATTTTATAGTACATTTTGTCCATAAAATCTGTTTGAACTTTAATGAATTTATAACTTTAAAGTGCACACTGACTTTATGGAACCCTCTATAATTAATTGATAGATGTAGTCATCATCTATAATGAACTCAAGATACTTTATTAACCCGGCATCATAGAAAAGTAAGAATGAAACTGGCTTAATTTGTCAATATTAGATATAATAGTAAATTATAAAATTGCCGCGAATAAGTGCTGTCCTGGAAAATTGTTAAAATGTACTGGAAATGTCCTGGAAACGTCCTGGAAAATGGTTTCCTAAAATGAGTGGGAACCCTGATAATCCACAATAAAAATTCATAATGTAGCTATCATCATCCAAGAAAATAATACCGAGTTTATTGAAATTGGTCAGAGAAATCGTTTTTAGATTTGTTCCTATCCCCAAATAAAGATTCTTACGCCATTCAGTGTTAGAAACAAGGACTTGAATTACCAATAAAACATTTGTTATGCTACAGGAAAATACAAATCAAATTAATTTTCGATGCAGTTGTTGCACTTGAAATTGAAATATCTTTACATTGATTTGATTTTTTCCGCCTTTAGAGAAATCATTATCTACACGATTTTTAGGTTATAAAAGGGTTTGAATCATCACAACCATACAAAATTATACCAAAGTTATTGAAATGGAACAATTTAAAGAAAAGATTGGCTCTAATGTTTCCTCCAGCCTAAATCCAGTTGTTTTCTTATATATTGGGAATGAGTTCAGTGCCAGTAAAATGTTATTTTTGGTATCACAGGATCGAAGCCAACGAGAAAATACCAAGGAAGTTTCGAACTAAGTATTTGATCCCCATTTGGACCAGGTTTTCTTGTGAAGACTCGGGTTTGAAAATTTTGGCCTTATGGGCGGCCAAATGAATACTTTATTTGCCTAAAAATTAAATAAGACGGTGTTTTCTAAGGCCATTTTTGTTGCTGATTACGATTCTGATGAGATCATTTACCTACGATCTCATTTTAGGTTGGTTCCGTGAGGATTTTCAACATGGCGGTTGGAAATCCTTGTTTTTGTTAAAGAAAAAGACAATACATGGTGTAATATATCTAATAATGTTTTCTTTGTCACAGAATATGAAAATACATTCATTTTATTGATTTAACCAGTTCAAATTTCTTTATCGTGCAAAAAAAATGAAAATGTTAAGTTTAGAGACGTTTTTGCCCAGAGATATCACGCATGAAGTTTGCAATAGTTATCTTCCCCACATAAGAATTTTCCATATAAGTTAGTCATTTGACTCCCAAATTTACCAAACTGGGATTCACATCCTAAGTTTGTGAGAGATGCATACTGTTGTTCTTCTCTTTCACCATTATCATCTTGCTAGAAGTATTCTACCTCCATTCACTACTTAACATCAATAACTTTCATCATTACTGCACCTTTCAGCTTTTCTATCCCATTTGATTCTATCATTTCATATCTTTTAATTTGGTGTGAACAATCAATTTGGGTTCAAAGAAAACATTCACCCTAATTTCTATCAAGTGACACATCACTGGTGGCTATTTCATCAATCCCCAGAAAGTGCGTCAGAGGGAATATGATGATATATCCCATCGTTCTGTAGATTTCTGGGCACAGGACAAATCACTCATTCTGAATGTGTGTAGAAACGACAAGCACTAACTTTTTGCTGTTGATATCAATTATGTCATCAAAGAAAACTTGTGGCTCCTAGTGTGCCACAAATAACTTTGCAATAAGTTTGCAATACGTCCAAATCTGTTTGATACAAAGCTTTTGACTCCCTCATGTTGAACATTGTTTCTTTCCGTTTACTGTCTATAATAATTGTATAATGAAAGTGTGCTGCATGACTAGGGGAAAGAAATTTAGCAATAGCAATAAGTCCAATAAACAGGGGAACAAGGCTTTCTCACCAGCAGTTATCAATAACAGTTTTTGAATCTCAGTCTTCTGCTCAGTGTCTTTATAGATGGTATGGTCTACACACAATATGATATGAGCACAGCATTTTAGTTGCTTATCATGATCTACTCCCAGATTATCAAGCAAGAATTTGCAGTTATCCAAAATTCAATTTAACTTTTAAGGTCATCAACAGTGCAATTAGCAAGTACAGGTTCAGTTTGTAATCATAAGCTTTTGCCCTGTCCTCCCTTGAGTGGCTTAGATTCTCACCATAGCCAGTTGTGAGTAACGTTCTCGCACCAGAATTTCGTGTTACTTCTATATGGTCCGTTTTGACATCGCAGTGATGATGAACAGCCAACTTTGTGGTGTCATCAAGTCCTGTTGTAATGACTTCGACCAGCATATTCAAAATTCAGGTAAGATTCATCTTCCAGATAATGCATGGTTTTTCGACAACTGGGGAGCATATAGATCAGACCTCTATGAATATCAAGGCATAGATCTAAAATTATTCATCCTTGCTGTCACTGCTACACAGATTGGGATCTGATTCACTGCCTACATTTGTCATCGCGAGCGAATGTCCACCGTTAACCGAATATCATATTGGTTACATTGGCGGCAAACTTAATTTTGGGAAAATGTGAATTCTAACAAACACCAAATTACATGCTCATTCAATGGTTTGCATCCATGGAATGCAAGAGCATAACAAGCGGCGTTGTCATTTTCGCCAACCTGTGGAAAACAAAGTTTTCTATCCGTAAATAGTTCTTTATGTAGGTTGCTCACTGTCCTGGAAATTACATCTACTTTCATAGTTTTCATCAAAAACACATACCAATGCGTCTTTTATCATCAATTAATCTAGTCCTTGCTGTTCTTTTTTCTTTTCTTTTCTTGTTACAAGACACTTCTTCTTTGCAGAAAATTCTCGACTCCCCTTTCTCTTCATCCTTATCCAATCTTTAAGAGCTGTATTGGTGTAAACTGCTTTGTAAATTCTGAAACAGTTCTCTTCATAAATGCCCGATCGTCAGGTGTCATTTTGACACTAAAGTATTCTTCCTTTGGATTTGATAGGATGGATCCAAATAACAAATATTATAGGTATATTAAGTAAGAGAATTCCAATACTTTTGCATACCAAAGCTAGCTTTTGGATTTAGAACTTCTGTTTTAAGCTTTTTAGCTTTCTGTAAAAGATCGAACCATTCATAAACGTATTTCACTCTAGTAGCAACTGCTTTTTCATTTAGTGGGTACACATTTTTGTCTATCCAGTCAGGCCATAGTTCATGTGCAACAATATTAATAGCTTGATCACTGCTCAAAGAGTATTTCCCCTTCTGTCATTTACACAAATATAGCGGTTTTCAGCTGCCATTTTGAAAATCACGGAACCAACCTAAAATGACGTCATAAAAATTCGACCTCCATTTGCCCACCCCTATTTATAGGAACTATGTATTGCCTGTCGTGTAATAAGTAAAATGTTTTCTGAATATATATTTTGTCCCATTTCTGGAAAAGTGGCAAGTCAAGTTTTTGTTGTTGTTGCTGTTCTGTCCAGTGATATTGACAGAATAAAAACTATATCATATGATGTGAACAATGCAGTTTGTATTTTTAATTATCTACGATTCATGTTTGGATAGTTGTTTTTCGGCATGTCAACTTTTGTTGGGTTATTTTATGCCGAGGTCAGTTTTTTCTTTTTTCCACTTTTATAGATTCAAGTAACAATTCTTATTCAATAATAATCGTTATTTTTTTTATCTATTTATTTATTTGCATACGGTTATATGGTTTAAAACGTTCCTATCTAATCTATATATCTTATCTCTATATATAATGGAGATTGTTTGCATTTCTATCTGAAGCCGAAACTACGTCACAGATTCTACAATAAACTCTAGCATTTTTCAATGAGAACCTAATTTATAATCAATTTGTGTTATACTTAATATTAAAGGAACAAATTGCTTTATATACAAGTATTGAGTTGCCTTTGTAATATTTGCTGGTCTGTAACATTTGCATAGCCTATTTTCAACGAATCTTTTAATAAATGCATGTTTAGTTCTAAACAGTTTCTAATTGATATTTTAATTTTTATTTGTATTTATGATTATTTCATGTATAAAGTTTTGCGAGAAATTAATTTATAAATAAAAATACAGCCACTAATTTATATCTTACGTTAAATTATTAGTTATGGTCTTTTGTCCGTGACTACTTCCGTTTTCGTTGCGGTAAAAAAAAAAATTTTTAAAGTTTTAATAGAGTTAATTTTTAATGAAAAAATTTATAGATAAAAAATTTATAGATAAAATTTATTTTTAATTTTCGCGGCACCTTCACAAATATAACAAGTATTTTTTATTTCAAATTTTATTATTTCTATTAGGAATTTTTTAAAATTTATAGATAAAATTTATTTTTAATTTTCGCGGCACCTTCACAAATATAACAAGTATTTTTTATTTCAAATTTTATTATTCCTATTAGGAATTAAAAAAAAAATGTTTACATTTATTTTTAATTCAAAATTTGTTTTCATATTCCATATTAGTAATATTAAAATTAAAATAACAACCAGTTCTGAGCAATGCTTTTCCGCTAAATATGATGACCGTGATTTATTTAGAAATTAAGAAATATCTTTTAATTTTAATTTGTCATAAATATACCCTTGGACCTTGTCAACCATTGTAATAATTCCCTTACAGAAAATAGTTCGTTGATTTAAAAAAATAAAATAAAAGTAGGTCTGAGACAGACGACAAGAATCAGACGACAAAAAAAAAAATGAAAACAAAAAAATGATTTTACGTGTTTGTTTTTTTAACACTTAGCGCTTCTTTCTTAAACTAAAAATTAATCTTTATTTTTTTTATCATAATTGACGCAATACCTTTAAAATTCATTATTCAACAATGTTTAACCGAAGTTCGTGGTAAAAAAAATGTTCCCTACCTAAATCGAGGCCACCGAAATCGGTGGCCTCGCCTAAATACAATAAACAAATGATACAAACACCATGAAAAAATTTATAGATAAAATTTATTTTTAATTTTTGCGGCACCTTCACAAATATAACAAGTATTTTTTATTTCAAATTTCATTATTCCTATTAGGAATTAAAAAAAGATGTTTACATTTATTTTTAATTCAAAATTTGTTTACGGTTATTTCATATTACTAATGTTATTTTTCATCATTTATTTAAATTAATTGTAGCGAGAAATTAATAGTATTTGGTTCAATGTTTAAACAATACACATTCATCAATAAGAGGAATACTATTCTGTATTAGATGATTGAAAATAGCATTTTGCTTCGAGTTTATATAAATTTTGTTTTGTTTTTAAAAATTAAATAAATAAAATTATTCGTCGGACTTGAGCATCTGAAACCCCCCATCTAAAATTTTTGTTTTTAATTTTTTTTTCTTTCTTTTAATGGATTATTACCAATTGCACACCAATCTATCAGATTGTAAAAAAAAAAATTCAAAAAAGTTATTTATTTTTCGCGGTGCTCAGTTCCCCGTATAAGTTTATCGTATTTACCAAATAGGCGCTGCATGAAAGATTTTATAGATAAAATAAACATTTTTACTTTTCGCTGTACCTTCACAAATATAACAGGTATTTTTTATTTCAAATTTTATAAATCCTATTAGGAATTTAAAAAAAATGTTTACGTTTATTTTTAATTCAAATTTTTTTACGGTTAGAACATATTACTAATGTTATTTTTCATCAGCAATATATTTATTTAAATTAATTGTAGCGAGAAATTAATAGTATTTTGTTCAATGTTTAAACAATATACATTTATCAATAAGAGGAATACTATTCTGTATTATAGAAAAATTAAATAGTTGAACACTGGTGACCCAGGTGGAGCAAGCCGACGAGTCGGAGTTGCAAAAGGAATAATCTTTTGCGACCCACTCCTGCCTAGGGTCTGGTAACAAGTAGTAAACACTCCGTAAAAAAACCTCTATAACAGTAGTTGATCACGGGAGCGAAGAAGACGATTGAACGGGGGAGGAAAGCCCATTATATAGGCGCTGCAATGTCTCCTCACCCCTTCAACTTCCGACAGGAAACTATATAATGCAATCCCTCTCTGGTCTCGTGTTCAATCACAAGAGTCAGAACCTCCCTCAACCCAACCAGCAGCTCCAGACGGTAAGTCACCAGTCCTCCCCCTTTTTTTCACACACTCCCAATACTAACAAGAAAGGAAAAAAAAAAAGTTTTGAAAAAAGTTTTGAAAAAAAAGGGGAATTGCGTAACCCTGAGAGGAGACTTAACAGGTACTAGACCCTAGTCACGGGTCACCTGGAGGTACCCTCATTCCGTCCCCTAGCTCTAGGCCCCACTGTCGGTTGCAGTTTTCAGTCTTACCCAATACCATCACATGAAACAGTCTAAGCGGGGGAGTAGACTTGGTCTACCCCTCCGTCTTTTTTAGGGAGCGCAATCCGGGCAGTACCATTTTTGCATTCTGGGGGGAGCCACGTAAATTCCCACACACTGGAAGTGGAACCACTCGTCACACAAATCCCACCCAATCATGTCCGACTCTCCCTGAGGAGTGTTACACACAGGTCATAGCCAGGCAGGGCTCTCCGCGCCCGGAGAAGGGCAGGTGGGCTCTGCGTACTCATCTGCATGCAGAGGTGCTCGGAGGTTGCCGGACTGACTGAGCACTCTGGGACATCTCCAGGTCGTCAGGAATCAGTGAAAGCTCCAGAGGAAATAAATGTTTCAGGGAATGGATTTTCTCGATACCGTTCCCCTTCCTGACACGTGCCGATCTCACTACTCCGTCGTCACCAGGAATAACATCCAGGATGGATCCAAGGATCCAAAATGGTCTCGGTTTCAGAGGACTCTTGACGAGGACCACATCGTCCTTTTTAAGGCGGTTCTCAAATTGCAACCGAGACTGCCCCGGGGACCCCCTCCTGAGAACCAGGAGATACTGGTTATACCACAGCTCGTGGAACTCCAACAGCCACCGGTTTCTGAGCTCTATGGTTTTAATCAACCTTTTCCGGCTGGGAGGCACAGCAGCTGAAAGGTCTTCCCCTTCCAATCGCAACAGCAACCCAGGACTACTGTTAGGTCTCAGGAACAGGTTAGGCGTAATCGCCGTTAGATGCCTTTTCGAAGATGTCTGATTGTTTACAGCTCTCTGTATGTCCGAGATTATGGTCAGGAGGGTGAAATAATCCACCTTACCTCTGCCGATAACTTTGAAGAGGCAGGTCTTCAGGGTCTTAATACAACGTTCCCACGTTCCCCCATACCACGGGGAAAACAAAGGGATCGTCTTTAGTTTTAAGCCAGAAGAAGCGAATTTATTATGGTATTCCTGGAGAAGAGCAAGACGACAAAACAGTTTCCCGCTACCCAGGAAGGTCTTTGCGTTGGCACAGTAGAGTGCCTCTGGAATCCCATACAAATTGGTAAAGCATACCAGGGCTTGAAAAAACGACAACACCCATATCCGGAACCACTTCAATATGCACTGCCCTAATGTTCAGGCAAGTGAAAAAGAGTAGGTACATCTTTTTTTCCTCTGTTCCTTCCTTTATCCAGAGATGGCCGGTAAAGTCGACTCCTGAGTTCTTGATTGGTACTTCGAACTCTACCCGAGAAGCAGGTAGGCTGGCCACAGTGTTTGGTAGAACGGGTCTGGAGTTGTATCTCTTGCATTGAGCACAAGATGCCTGAACCTTGTGGGACCCAGTAGCCACTACGCCTCAATTCGGCCAGGGTCGAGCCCGCTCCCAGATGAGAACATTTAATATGACAATCCATAATGATAAGCCTGGTGATCGGTTGGTATTTACAGTGGATTCTTGACTTCGTATCTGAAGTGTGTAGATCAGTTGAGTCGGCCCCTCGATCGGATCAAACCATCCTGGTCCAGAAAAAGATCCAGCTCGCGGACCCTCCCAGGTACTAATCCGCCCCCAGGCTTCAGTAGATAATCGAGCTCAGATGCAAATTCTTGCTGCTGTAGAGATTTCATCAGGTAAATTGTTGCCCTTCTCTCATGATGTTCCTCTCGACCCCGCAGCATAGCAACAAACCTGAAAACCAGGGAGGAGACCCTCAGCAAGCGAGTGAAAGTAGAAAATCTCTGCAAGGGCAAGACAGAAGGAAACTCCTCCCTCGAGACTACTGAGAAGCTCATCGAAGAACGAGCAATCTGTTGGCATCGATTATTGAGACAGGGTAGACTTTGTCCCTGCCAAGGAAGGACCCCCTCGCGCAACCAGAATTCGAAGTTGGATTTAAATTTCTTGAAGGTCAGTCCCCTGGTGATCAGGTCAGCCGGGCTCTGCACAGAGGTAACATACTTGAAGTGAGGTCCGAGACCATATCGGGACTCCAATTCACGACTCATTTGCAAGATGTCCTTGAGTCGATTCCTTGCAAAAATGTTTTTGCTAGCCATAGACTGGGAAAGGAGCCAAGACAATAACACCTGGGCGTCGGTAGCTACATATAACTTGGTGGGTTTAAAAACTCCACAATTGTCAAATATGGTTGGTAAACACTTGATTGCAAGGTAAACAGCAATTAACTCCAAAAAAGGTAGTGTCCTGTCCTTCATGGGCGCGACCTTAGCCTTAGCAACCACTAAGGATGATTGTTGGTTCTGCACGACGAAGGCTGAGAATCCATATGCCTCCCTTGAAGCGTCACAAAAGAGGTATTTCTCCCCCGGTTGGTCTCCATTAATGGTTTGTCGCACGAATCGAAGATCGCTCAACTTGGAGAGGTCCTCGGCCAGCGCCCTCCACAGAATCAGAGATTCAGGAGGCAGTGGATCGTCCCAACCGAAACCCTTCTTCCATAATGTTCCCATCAGCACACGGCTTCGTATAGTCACCGGAAGGCAGAGTGATAGTGGGTCAAATAGTCTGGCATCTTCGGACAGAATTATCCTCTTGGTAGATGCGTCTGGATCGCACATAACAGGGGCAACATACAACAGCTCAGAGTGGGGATTGTATCGATATCCCAAAACCCTTTCCCATCCGTCTCCGAGTTCGCACAGCGTACCGTCCCTCTTCATCTCCCTCCTCTAAGGAAGTCACAATTTGTGTTGCAGGACTGGATGACAAAACTACTCTCCCTGCAAGCGCTTCTTAGCCAGAAAATATAATCTGGAGAGTTTTTCAGGGTCTGTTTCGGAAGTCACCAGGTTGTCTACGTAGAAATGGTCCTCCATTATCCTACGGCAATCATTCAAAGGGTATCGAGCCGCATGAAATCTCAAGATACTCCCAAGCACGAATGGGCTGGAAGTAAATCCGAAAATCAATGTAGAGTATCTGAAACAACGAAGGCGATCTCCGTCCCTGAGAAAAAAACAGAACCTGTTCCTGTCAGCCTCCAGTTCCAGTTTCCATTAGAAACGCCTTTCGGATGTCAGTCAGCAAGACAAAGCTGTTCGTTCTAAATGATAGAAGCAATTTTAACATGTCTCCGATGAGGTTGACACCAGAGCTTTGTTAAGTGAGACAGAGTTACCCGTTTTCAGACTACAATTAAAAACGGGCCTGACCTTCGTGGTGGCGCTTGGGTCGTCTTTATAAACCGGCCGATGGGGTATCCATATGTATTTTCCAAAGTCTCATGGTTTCACGAAAATCCCCTCTATGATGCCCTCCCGCTGCTGTTGATAGAATGCCTCCAAGTACTCCTGGTACTTCCCCCTTTTAGGCAGTTGGCAACTCTGTCCAGGATGCGCAAAGAAACCACGTGATTTGAAGGGACCCGGTCCAGCTTATCAATATGCCAGGGGAGTTGTACATGGTACTTCCCATCCTTGAACTCAATGGATTCCTGAAAGCGCCTCATTTGCTCCTGGTCATAATTAGAGTAGTTGTTGTGGTCGGGGATACCCAAAGACTCCATACTGAACATCCGTTCCCATCCTCTTTGCACGTCACTGAGGGGAAAGAAATCAGCCAGGGGGTCAACGTAAGAAGGCAGGGTGTCAAAAACAAAACACATGTGGGAAGAATCCACCTGGGGCGTCCGCTCAAGCACAGAATTAAAGGAGAAATGGGCCACTTCAAGTCGAGGGGGATGATCCGCAGAAAAAAAAGAGTCAACCTCGCCGAATGGAACGAGATCAGCCGAGATAGAGAAAGCCCAGCCCTGCAGACAGGGCACCATCTTCAGGGGACCCAGGATGTGGAAAAGGTCCAGTCCGACAATGCCCCCGATAGGAATGTAGTCCGAATCCTCATCGAATTGCCCGGCCAAGGAAATGCCGGAGCTCTTAAAGGCATTGAATAGATGTTTAAAGTTGGCCAGACGGAGAGATAAATCCAAAGAATCTGCCACCAAAACAGGCGATGGCTGAGTACGCCCGGAACCTAAATTAATTTCCAAGACCACCTCTCTAAAGTCCTTGATACATTCACCAAGAAGGGTCGACAGTCTGAGTTGGCAATCGATGCCACAGGACTCCAAGGAACCTAAGGATTGCAACACTGCGGCAGACAAATAAGAACGACCACTTCCAGAGTCCAAGAGGCAATTAACCGACATGTTTTTCCCTCCAATGTGGAAGGTGACCTGAAGAATGGGTGGCAAGCAGCGAGAGTACCCAACTGATATCCGGGAGTCCGATATCATCTGGAGTGTAGAACCTCTACGAGCAGTGTCAGCCTTAGTCCTCCAAGATGGTCCCGGCCGGTGTTCAATGATGAACCAGAAGAGGCTCCTCCCTTAATCACCAGACGTTAAATGGCTTCACTAGTGAGCTGCAGAATGGATGACAATGATGATATTCGCCTTCCGGTCAGCAGTATCATCTCTCCCTTCAAATCATTAGGGTATTTTTGAAACAGAATTTTCGCCATCAAACGCGCTCCGGTCGAGTCATTCTTAGAGAAGTCGCAGGAGAAGGAGCTTCCCAATTCCCCCAGGAGAGAGGCAGTTCTTGAGATAAATCCTCTAAGGTCAGAATAGGCTCCATCCTCCTTTGGCGAAAAGTCGAGGATATCCTGAAACATCTGGTCTATAATTTCGTCCACATCCAAATATTCATCCTTCAATATAGAAAGGGCACGCTGATAGTTAGCATTCGTGCAGCTTAAATGGTTGACCAGCAGCAGTGCTCTGTCGGACAGGGAGCATTTAAAAAAGTTAAGTCGTTCAGCATCATTGGCCATACCAACCACACAGTTTTCAAACCTTGATAAAAAGTTTCGAAAAAATGTGGTCGGTGTCTGTCTCATAGCCGTTGAATGTAGGCCCGGTAATCTGTACCTGGGGAGGTCTGACTACAAATGAAGAAGATCTTCCCGGCGCAGGTAACGTAGAACGCGGGGTGGAAGCTGTTCTGTTGCCAGTTCTTTTTGTGATCAGATCAACAAAAAGAACAGGAGAAAGCAGGGAAGCATCCAGCTCACCCAGTTCCGCGTGAAGATCCAGCAACAAGGACGCCCAATCACCCTCAGTAGCCCGTATATCGGTACCCGAAGAAGGAGATAATTCCAATTGATTGATGCATATCTCGATTTCAGTGATGAATTCTAAAATATCTAACGGAATATACATACGAGATCATTCTGTCCTCGCGGTACAGTTTCATCCTCTCCCTGACCTTGATCTTTAAAACCGTGATACGGTGGAGCAGTTGGTCACTGGTATCTGCCATGGTGGATAATTGGTTTACCCAAAAGGGAGAAACAACGATGCCAAGTAAATATTCCTTTTGCAATTATTTGGAAAAATTAAATAGTTGAACACTGGTGACCTAAAGGAATAATCTTTTGCGACCCACTCTTGCCTAGGGTCTGGTAACAAGTAGTAAACACTCCGTAAAAAACTTCTATAACAGTAGTTGATCACGGGAGCGAAGAAGATGATTGAGGATTGGGGGAGGAAAGCCCATTATATAGGCGCTGCAATGTCTCCTCACCCCTCCAACTTCCGACAGGAAACTATATAATGCAATCCCTCTCTGGTCTCGTGTTCAATCACAAGAGTCAGAACTCCCCTCAACCCAACCAGCAGCTCCAGACGGTAAGTCACCAGTCCTCCCCCTTTTTTTCACAGTATTAGATGATTGAAAATAGCATTTTACTTCGAGTTTATATAAATTTTGTTTTGTTTTTAAAAATTAAATAAATAAAATTATTCGGCGGACCTGAGCATCTGGAACACCCCATCTAAAATTTTTGTTTTTAATTTTTTTTTCTTTTTCTTCAATGGATTATTATGGGTTACACACCAATCTATCAGATTGTAAAAAAAAATTCTAAAAAGTTATTTATTTTTCGAGTTGTCAGGGGTGCTCATTTCCCCGTATAAGTTTATAGTAAATCGAACCCCCATATCGGAACCGCTCTATCTTAACAGTTGGGCTGAATTTGAACAAAGGTGTCAAAATTAAGGTGACGGAGAAAAACAGAACCCACAAATTTTGTAATAAAACTGTTAATTTTAATTAGGGGGGTTTAGGGTTAGGTTTGGGGTTAGGGTTGGTGTTGGGGTTTAAGGTTAGTTTAATGGGAAAATAAATAAATAATTTGGGTTCTGTTTTTTTTCTGGGCCACCCAAACTTTGACACCTTTGCGCAAGTTCAGTTCGAGCGGTTCCGATATGGGGGTTCGATTTACTATAATCTTTATGGGGATATGAGCACCCCTGAAAACTCAAAAAATAAAGAACTTTTAAGAATTTTTTTTAATAATCTGATAGATTGGTGTGTAATTGATAATAATCCATTGAAGGAAGAAAAAAAAGAAATAAAGAAATATTTTTTTTTATAGCGGTTCCGATATGGGGGATCGATTTACGATAAACTTATTCGGGGAACTGAAAACTCGAAAAATTAATAACTTTTTAGCATTTTTTTTTATTTACAATCTAATAGATTGGTGTACAATCGATAATAATCCATTGAAAGAAAGAAAAAAAAATTAAAAACAAAAATTTTAGATGGGGGGGGGGTCCAGATGTTCAGGTCCGCCAATTATTCAATTTAATGCTTACTTTAATGGATATAAAATTTATTAAATCTCTAAGAAAATGAATTAAGAGTGTAAGAACATATTATATTCATTAATTTATTGTACAAACATTTTTACATAAACTAGAAAAAAACGCCATCTGGGCGGTTATAAAAATTAATTTTTGAAAGATATTGTCTGAGATAAAATTTCCATATAAGAGGGTTTGTATTATCGGTAAAATCATCAAATTTATTAAAGGAGTAAAGAAAGAATGAAACCATTTGAACTGGAAACTTGCTTCTTTCCCTCTCAAATCAAAATGTTGCATGCATCTATTGATTATTAATTAAATAATATTTTATCAATGACAGTATTGTGATGTAAACAGTGACATAGTTTTAGTCACAAATTGATACTGAATCTATTATCAAAAGATTTTATTTATTGAAGAAAATTTTAAAGAATTTACATTTTTACATAATTGTACCAAATAAAGTTTAGTTGAAAATAAATCTATAAATTAGATATTTTTATTTCCTCCGATCAAAAAAAAATAATATTAGGTATTATTTAGCATTTAAATATTGATTTAAGTATCATTACTCTATTTTATTTTATATAATATTTATTTACACTAAAACTAAATGTTTGTTAAATGTAAAATAAATTAGGTGAAATTCAATTTTTTATTTCAAAATTTTTAGAAATAATCAAAACAATAAAAATCATTTTGTATAGTTAATTGTTTTATTCATTGATAAACTAAATTTAATTTTATTAGATATTATTTCAGGAAAATATTTGGTGTAGAAAAGTTACCTTTCCTAATTTCTATTTCAAATTGTTTATTTTTTACCCCTTTAATGAATTTGATGATTTTAATTACTAAAATCATTAAATGTTGAATGCCCTTTTAAAGTTTTTGGCATATTTTGGCATTGTTCTTTTTTATTACTTTAATTGATTTATTAATTTTACTTGGATACTACCCCTCTAACATTGAATTTTAACTCCCAATCCCTAAGGCTATATCTTTCAAAATTAAATTTTTACAATAATTTTCAAACAGACCCATAGCTATTACTATTACTATTTTCCCCTTAGATATTCATATTCTGGTTGTATTTGTGAGTAATGGCAATGAAAGTGTGACTTCAAACTCTCTAGAGCTCCAGAACTGAAGCCTCAACTCCGAATTCAGTTTAGTACCATACCAATAGTGTCATGCACTGCATTCTAGACTCATCGACTGTGTATTTCTGATTCAGGCTTTATTTTTGTTGTTTGATAACAAATGTTATGCAATCGTTACTATTAATAATAAGATAAAAGATTATCTAAACAAATGTCTCATAAACTAAAATAAATGTTTTTCTATTATCTAACATAAAGAATGTATACATGTATATAAACAGTGCTGACTATCTCTTTATCAAGAGGCTATGATAATATCTGATAAAATAACTTAAGTGTGTCGGGTAACAGATGAAGACTTTGGTCGAAGTCATGGGGGAGACTAAACAATGAAAAAACAAACAAACAAAAAAAAACTTGTAACTTTACAAACTAACAATAACAGCAGTAGAAATCCGAAATTTTTTTTTCAAATTTCCGGCCAGTATGACTGCGGTTTAAAGATGTGTATCACACTCGTATAAATAAATACATACAAAATAAATATCTTGGTGAGTACTAATATATTACATGGAGGCAGCAGTGTATTTACTACCTCAAGCACATAAGATATAGAAGTATTTCCATAATAACACACGTATTTACCTCTGAATCTTCATAGATAAACAAACATGTCATAAAGTCCGAACCCTAGGATAAAACTGGACTCACAAACTGGACTGGTACAAAATGGTTTAGTAAGCTCAACGCAAAAAATCGATACTGTTCAATTGAACTAGACAAAAAGAGCCAAATCCTAAACTGCTTCAACAATCCATTTAACACATACTGTTTCATCAGGATTTCCAAGAATGTGTTCCGTTAGAAGATGGAACAAATACTTGAAAAATGTCCTGGAACCATCGGTATTTCCGATGATGCTGTAGTATCTAGAAAAAATTTTTTTTAAAGATGACGATAAAAACCTGATAAATCTGATGGAAGCCGCAAAAATGATTTTGTGTTAAACAGCACAAAATGCAACATGAAGACAAAATCTATAAAATTCCGACACATTCTCAATCACAATGTTCTGATCATCGGTGGTGACATGAATGCTGACATAGATCAAGACGAAAATGATAAATTCTGTCACATCAAACAAAAATGGCGAACATCTTACGAGAATACTTATAAAATCACAGATAAGCCAAATGAAGAGATTCTAGACACTTTATGGAGAATGAAATTGACACAATTGTGAGAGCAATTAAAAGCAGACCTTGATGAAATATCTCCTCTAGTCTGGAGCACAATGAAATTTGATGATATACTTATTCTATTATACAACACCTTATATGAATAAAACACAAAAGTAAAATAAACGAAAAGCTGCATCCACCTCATCATGAAGAGAGGCGAACTTGGAATAACTAAACTATACAGGGACATAACTTTACTGCCATAGCTGCTAAGGTTTGTTTTTTCGTCGTATACGATCTGAAGTTGTAAAAAGTCTTAAGAAAAATCAGAACGTATTTCGGAGAGATCATCAACTTCTCACATTCTGGCTATTCGTTGAATCAACGAAGGAGTACAAGCAAAAATCTCAAACACTTTTCTATGTAGATTTATCCAAGGTATTTGCTCCATAGAAAATGAGCAAATACTTCTACGATATGAGCACACCAAAGAGACTGTTACCACCATAATGATACTCTACAAAGATACGATAATGTGTATAGTCAGGAATCTCAATTCTTCGACATCCGCTCCAGTGTTCGACAAAGCTGCGTTCTATCTCACACCTTGTTCAACTATGCTATCGATTGGATCACCTCCCATGTGCTCGGAAACGTTCCAGGTGTAACTGTTGGCTGTAATTTCAACCTGTCAGACATAGAATATACGGATGACATAGCAATTTTGGGGGAGAACTTTGACAGTCTCCAATCAACTGTTGAGTGTTACGCTTCTAAACTTGGAATGAAAATCAATGCGCAGAAAATGAAGCTTCTAAATGTTGGATTTCCTCCAACTGAAAAACAATCGATCGTCCTCAACGAGGAAGCCCTTGAAGAAGTGAGCAATTTTAAATACCTCGGTTCGATTGTCACTGCAACGAGTCAATGAGAAGAGGACATTAACAGACGTATTGGTGACGCACGCTTTGCTTTCTGTCGTCTTCGTAAAAGACTGTGATCTTGACAGGAGATAGGACTGCATACAAAAACACGTATCTACCAACCGCTTGTTCGCGCCATCCTCCTATACGGCTGGGAAACATGACCGATCAGGGCTGGGGACTTGCACAAACTTCAAGTGTTTGAACATTAATGCCTTCGCCGCATCTTCCGTGTTCGATGGTGGCAATTCATCCACTGTTCGGGCAAGATGCAGAATCTTCTCCCTCCAACAGGTTCTTCTTGTGATAGGTCTTCGATGGCCCACTCATACTTTGTCGATAACCCGATGACATCATCCATGAATCCATTCACCTAGTACCACCTCAAGGATGGGAGAAACGCCAAGGAGGTTATTTTGAAAAAAAAAGTTCTTTGTTGAGGTGGGGGGTCTGCAATCAAGTCCACTGCAAATATTCCCTGGTCTCCAGTTCGCCGCAAATATTCCCTGGTCTCCAAGTCCGACGCAAATGTTCACTGGTCTCTCAACCTTTCGGTTAACAGCTGAACGCGCTCGTCGCTCTCCCCTGTCTTCTTTAAACTCCCGCTACTTATAGACGTAGCTTTTCAACATCTGGACACCCGAGTCGAACCTCGCGCCCGCGCAACGCCCACGTCTCATTACTTGCATTTGGGGGAACGCGGGTTCGATTCTGGCAGACAAGACAATGTCTTGCTCTCTTTTTCAGCGAATACGACAGCTGCTGCGCATCGCCACCGTCCGACTTCCGTTCTCCAACACAGAATTCAACAGAAAACATGACTCAAAACAGCCAAGCAAGATACCGAGCTGATTTTGGGCCCAGGCCTTTATGGATTTCGTCGATGGAACCGCGAATGGCTGACACTCAATTACTTTGGATCGCCGCGCATAGTCTGCATTCATTTGGGATACGGTGAATTCGTTGGGTGGAGCCGGCTCAACAAACCCAGGGTGAATGCTGCAACAAGTAACAGTTACAGTAATAGGAAAGGCAAGGACTCCTATTGAAAAGTTTTCAATCATATGGAATATGACGGAAAAAGAAAAAGAGCAAGACATTGCCTTGCTTGCCGGGATCGAGCCCGCGTCCTCCCGCATGCGAATGTAGACGCGAGTTAGCATTGGACGGACGCGAAGTGCCAGGATGTTTCGGTAAATACGTACATAAATAACGTGCGAGTCAAACGCAGGGCAGTAAGAAGTTGCAGTAGCAGGTTGACTGACGCGAACGACCGAGTAATTCTTTAATGTGATTTTTGCAGCTGCTAAACGAAAACGAAGAGCGTGTTGACCAGGGGAAAGTTTGGCTTGCTGGAAGACTGTGGACTTGCTTGTTTTTGCCCCCCCCTCTCGGCGGGAGCTTGTTGATACGAACATCTATTCCCCCCCTATATTTCCCCCTTTTTCCATAAGCTATTTCGGCCTTGGATGATATTTGCCTTGGATAATATCGGCTTTGGATAATGGCGAAAGTGAAACTCGGCAGCGGCGTTATAAAGCCCTTTAATGGCGAGGGAGATGTTGTGGCATGGCTTACTAAGGTAGAGCTGGTGGCGAAACTCCAGAAAGTTGATGATGTGGCAAGTTTTTTGCCCTTGTTTTTGGAGGGAGATGCCCTCCAACTGTATTTGAAAATGGACGAGGATCACCGGACTGATATTGCCCTTATCAAATCTCGTTTGAAAGAGGCTTTTTCGGACGGGGAGTTTCCTGCCTACACTAAGTTGAAAATGATTAGGTGAACAGAAGAAAGCGTGGACATTTATGCCAGCAAGATACGACAACTTGCTGGAAGGGCAGGATTCTCTGGGCATGGTCTTGAGAAGGTGATGAAGCTGGCATTTGTGACAGGGTTCCCGAACGACATCTCAAAGGAGCTGCAACAGGTCCCAGTCATCGAAAAATTGACCATGGGAGAGTTGCTAACGCGGGCCAGGGTGCTGACGAAAGACCCGACCGAAGATACGGTCGCGACAACGTCTTTCCCTCGACGTGAGGGGGAAGCGTCTTTCGAAACGAAACCCCAAACGGTCCTCACCCGTTACAGGTGCGGCGGCATGGGTCATGTAGCTAGGGATTGTGCAACAAGACGGACCGATGGAACGACCACCCGCAGAACACGCCAGGAGATGCGATGCTTCAGATGCTGGAAAATCGGCCATTTTGCCTTTCAATGCCAGGGAAACGGCTCAGGGGAAAAGACGTTAGCGCCAGTCTCCTCCCCAGGCAAGTAAAAAACAAGGCGCACCCCACCGTTCGTGTATGTATCGACGGACGACACTGCACGACTCTAGTTGATACCAGGTGTTCTAAAACACTGATGAGCACATCGGTGTATCGCCGGTAGAGACGACAGAACGTCGACGTACTAACTGCAGATGGAAAGATTCTGAGTTGCCATGGGACTAGCTGCGTCAAGCTTGCTGTAGACCGCATGCAACCTTTCTATCTGGATGTCTTGGTCGTTAAGGGAAAGTTGTTGGGTTTCGATCTCCTACTGGGCTTTGACGCAATCAAAAACTCGGAGTAGTACACCTGACAGGGTCAGGTGATGTTCACTTCTTTGTGAAGAGCATACCCAAGTGTGCTGCAATCAAAATCGATGAACCCGACTTCAGCGCTGTATTTGATCAACAGAAGAAGGTGTGGACTGCCTTGTGGAAATGGGCGGGTGGTGAAACACCTGAGCCACTAAAGAATCGTGTACGAGAGTACCCTGTGGCCGAGCATATTCGCGCCGAATAAGAACTGGTGTTATGGGTGAAGAATGGTTGGTTGGTACCGTATCCTGCAAAAGAACTGGGTCGAGCCAAAGTCTTGATTCCGTTAATGGCAATAGTCCAACCGAACAAGAATAAGGTGAGGCCCGTAATGGACTACAGGGAGCTCAATGGATTCGTTGATGCGTTTACGGCAAACGCAGATGTATGTGCACAGAAGTTGCGGGAATGGCGACGTGAAGTATCTGAAGTTGCCATATTGGACTTGAGGAAGGCTTATCTTCAAGTTCACATACACAAATCACTGTGGCCCTTTCAGACAGTAATGTTGAAGGGGCGGAGGTATTGTCTCACGCGACTGGGATTTGGCTTGAATGTTGCACCGATGATCATGCAAGCCATTATGAACTTTGTCATCTCCCAGGATCCGACAATACAACAAGCTACGTCATCATACATTGATGACGTCTTCATCAATACACATCTTGCGCCCCCAGATAAGGTGAAAGAGCACCTGGCAAGATTTGGGCTGGCCTGCAAGACTCCTGAGCGGCTTCAAGAAGGAGAACGAGTGCTGGGACTTCACGTTCAAAATGATGGTGGTAGACTACGATGGACATGGGGAGTAGCTACTCCAGATTCTCTACCAGTCATGACGCACCGGGCCACCTTCTCATTGTGCGGGACGCTTGTTGGGCATTATCCAGTTTGTGGATGGCTCCACGTGGTGGCGGCGTATATAAAACGTCGTGCCAACTAAGTGACTACTGGATGGGACGATGCAACGAAGGGCCCTCCCCTTGTCGGTATGTTGACAGACACGTTAACTAGAATACAGCAAGATTATCCCGTAAGAGACGAGTGGTATGTGGACGGGCGTGAATTCACAGTTTGGGTGGACACGAGTTCACTAGCCACTGGGGTTGCGCTAGAAGCTAACGGATCAGTTGTTGAAGATGCGAGCTGGTTGCATCCAGCGAATAATGTGCAACACATTAACTTAGCTGAACTTGATGCAGTCTTAAAAGGCGTTAACCTGGTACTCCAGTGGCAGGCAAAGGTACTACATATCAAGACTGATTCAGCCTGCGTCTACCGATGGACGTCGGACGCACTAACAGGGAAGGCACGGCTAACTACCAAAGCAGCTAGCGAAATGCTACTACGAAGGCGACTCAGAACGCTCGTGAGTATGGACTAGAAGTGGATGTATCTCTAGTCAAGTCAGAGATCAACAAAGCTGATCAACTAACACGAGTACCACAGCGGTGGCTGAGTAATATAAAAACCGAGGTTGAGCCCACCCATTCTACCTGCGCAGCATCTGCACCCCGGCTGAACATTCAGCAGATTGCGCGTATACACCAACTGATTTTGCTAAGAGGCAGGACCCGACTGTCTCAAAAGCCGACGTACGACTGGCAGTAAAAACGTGTACGGCTTGCCAATCAATTGATCCAGCGCCTGTGCACTGGCGAAAAGGGAGTCAATGTAGATAACAACTGGAGTAGGATAGGAGTTGACATCACGCATTACGGCGGGAACCACTATCTCTCGCTCATTGATTGTGGTCCTTCGCGATTTGCAATCTGGCGACTTCTTCGCCAGCAAGATTCACAAAGTGTCGTGCGCCAGTTGGATTCAGTATTCTATGAGCGTGGCCCACCCATTGAGATATTGACAGACAATGCGACCGCATTTACCAGCCAACACTTCCAACAGTTCCTACAGGATTGGGGCGTACGGCTCGGATTTCGGTGTGCCTACAAACCAGCTGGAAACAGTATTGTAGAAAGGAGCCACAGAAGTGTGAAAACGATTGCGGCAAGGAAACAATGCACTATACCAGAAGCGGTTTATTGGTATAATGTTACGCCAAAAGACAGCATCTCAACTTCCACAGCACCGTTCAACACTATATACAATTATACTGTCCGCATACAGGGTATTGATACCGTGGGCAACCCTGAACCGCAAGGTGACCAGGGACAATATCGAGTAGGGGATGCTGTCTGGGTGAGGATCCCTCACAGTAGGTGTACGAGTAAATCCAGGATAGGGCAAGTAACTGGAATTAACAGTCCCCAATCTGTGCAGGTCGATGGGATTCCTCACCATGTGAAAAACTTACGCCCCGTTTCAGGAATGCTTGTGCCATCCAGTATTACCGATAATTCGTCAGAAAATGAAGAGCAGAGGGGCGGATCGGGATCGGAATCGCTATATGAGGCCTCTGACACGAGTGACTCGGAAACTACCGACGATGATGAGGATGGTCCCCCTGATGATGGACGTGAACGTGGTTTGGCCGAGGAAGAAACCACAGATCCCCCACTTCGAAGAAGCGCCCGAACAAAGAGGCCAGCACCCACCTGCACGTTTTGTGATGAGGACATCAGGGGGGGGGGGGGGTGACGGAGAACGAAAAAGAGCAAGACTTTGTCTTGCCTGCTGGGATCGAACCTGCGTCCTCTCGCATGCAAAAACAAATGCGATTAAGGCACTTGAGTAATATGCCGATAAATAACCAAAGCGAGTAGGGCGACAGCAGAGAAGCTTTCGGCTTACGTGAGACAGCAGTCAGAAATATTATTTTGACGACGGCGACGGATTTTCAGCTGCTGGTCGAAGACTGTGTTGACCAAAAGAAAGTTTGGCATGCGAAAAGACAGTGAACTAGCTTCTTTTTGCCCCCCCCCCCTCAGCAGGAACTTGTTGAAGCAAATATCTATTTTCCCCTCTATTTTCCCCCTTCTATAATTGCTGTTGCTGTTGCATCTTCATCTTTAATTGGTTCATCTGATTTTTGTGGTGTGTCCTCAATTATTGTGGCTGCTTCTGGTGTTGGTGTGTAGTTAGTGCATATTTCATCGTAGTCACTATAATTGTCTACATTATTCTTTGTTTCATGTATTTCCGCTTTCTCAGTGCTATTATCTGTGTCAGTCCATAGTCTTTCATTCATTAGTTTGCGAGTTTAAAATGACTAATATCCCGGGTTACCTCCCTTTCATCATATATTCGCCTAGCTCTAATTTGTGATCCTTTAGTTTCAGTTACAATATAGAATGTTGGTTCATACTGTGTTGACCATTTCTTTCTCTTTGGTTGTTTTACGAGTACATAGTCACCAGGTATGAATTTTCTTTCTTTAGTCCTTCTGTTTGCATTGAATTTATTTCTATATTTTTCATCATTATGTTCTATTATCTCGTTTGTCTCTTTCTTTTCTATTTCAATTTTGTTAGGTTTGTTATAATCTAACTTTATCCTAATTTCTCTACCTTCCATGGCTTTATAAGGTTCTATACCTGTTGCCGGGTGTTGCGTAGCTCTGTATGCCGTTAGCATTTCTATTATGTTGATTCTTCTTTCTATCTTGTCTTTATTTTGTAGGTTTGCAATTTGTTCTGCTTTATTTACCATTCTCATAAATGATTTGCTTCGCCATTTGCTTGAGTTATCCTGTGATGATAAAATCCTTCTTCTTCAGCGACATCTGAAAATTCTTATGATTGGAATGGTGGCCCATTATCCGTTAATATTTTTCTAGGGGTCCCGTTGGTTGCGAATATCTTTTTCATTTTGATTCTTGTCTGTTTGAAAGATGTGTTTTGTACCTCTTTCACTACTGGGTATCTTCACCTCTGGTCTACCATAACAAGGTTGTAATGTCCGTCTGGGTATGGCCCTCGAAAGTCTAGGTTTACAACCTCCCAGCTTCTCTTGGGTATGCTAGTGGGTTTTATTGGTTTTGGTCATGGATCACTTGCTACTACTTTGCATTCGTAGCATTGGTCTATGACTCTATCAATCATAAAGTTAATTTTATGAAACCAATATCTTCCTCTTAATAGTTGTTTGGTTTTCGTTCTTCCCAGGTGTCCTAAGTAGTGTTCTATTTTTGCTATTTTCATTTGAAGAGATTTTAGGATAATTAATTTATCTCCCCTGTATACTATTCCTTCTATTATGCTAATTTCTTCTTTTATATGTTTGTATGGTAACATTTCTATGTCCTTTTCGGCTTTGATCCAGTCGTTGTTGATAATGTATGATGTCAATCTTGTTAGTGTATCATCTTTCTTTGTCTCTGTCTGTTATGTTATTTGGGGTTATCCACAAAGGTTGCCTTCAGATTAAGTCGGAAACAGGAGCGCGTTTTCACATGTGTTTATTCATGGTTGACGGGGGCGGAAGTACATAGGATTAAGGGGCGGACAATTAGGATTCATTTAAGGGTTAGTCCAAGGGACTTAACTAATACAACATCCCCCTTTCTTAATTAAGAATGGGCTTTTTACTTTAATATGTATTTACTCAAAAAAAAATTTTTCAATCTTTATTTGTGAATATTTTTTAAAAAATTCAATTTTTTAGGGAAAAGCTAGAAGAGTCTCTTATATGTAAATTTTTAAAAGTTTTTAGTAGGGAGGTTTCAGAGGTCTAGCCTCTGAGGAGTCCTTATGCATCGCCGAGATCGCCGTGGTTTAGGGATTGGCCTTGATTGTCCACAGCTGGGTGATTGGATAATCGGTTGCTTCATCACTATGGGCGGTGCTGGTGATTCAGGTATTGCTACCTGACTGCAGGTTGGTGGTGTGCTTCTCTGGTGACTGCTATGACATGAGGGAATATCAGCATTTATACCGTGTTGTGGTTCTCTTTGTGATGTGTTTGCATCAGCTATAGGTAGTTGGTATTGTCTACCTTTAAGTACCGGACTGCATCTAGCTGGCCTAAGGAACTGTCTATTCCTTCGGTGGGTGCTACCATCTGCAGACTCTACCATGTACGATCTTGGTTCAGTGGTAGGGTGTTGGATTGTTCCGGGTTCCCACAATTTTGTCCTCTCATGCTGCACATAGACTTTTTGACCAGCATACAACGGGGGATGGTTTCGATTTTTGTATTTGTTGTATTGATCCCTCGATTTGTTTTTGTAACATTGTACTGCTTGTCTAGTCTGTTTATCACCAAACTGTTGTTTTGATACAAGTGGTGTTTGCATCTGTCTCCCATTCAGTAATCCTGCTGGAGACTTAAGGTGAGCTGACAGTTGTGTCGCTCTGTACGCCATCAATGCTTGGTGGTAGTCATGCCCGGTTTCCTGTGCCTTTAGCAAAATTCTTTTGCACACTCCTACCATTCTTTCCGCAAAACCATTAGACTGTGGGTAGTGTGGGGAAGATGTTTTGTGTAGGAATGCATACTTTTTCGCAAAGTCTGTAAATTCTTTGCTGGTAAACTGGGGTCCATTATCCGTGTAGAGGATCTCTGGCGAACCTCTTTCCTCGAAGATTGCCTTCATGTTCTTAATGACGGCTGTAGATGAGGTTGAATGGAGTTGTCTCACAAATGGGCTTCGGCTGCTACAAGTTTCCTGCCATTGTGAACAGGTCGGCACTTAAATATTGCCAAGGGTATGTAGGTGTTTCGTGCTGGCGCATCGATTCGGCTGGAGTGCTCGCTTGATATTTCTGGCAGGTGTGGCATTTGGCAATAAAATCCTCAATGTCCCTATTCATCCCTGCCCAGTATACAACTGTTCGGGCCCTCAGTCTTGTCTTCTCAACTCCTTGATGTGATGCATGGAGTTCTCCTAGGATCCCTCTTTGTAGTGATGTTGGTATTATTATTTTATCACTCTTGAGCAGGATCCCATCTTGGATTCCTATTTCATCCTTGAAATTCCAAAAGGGTAGGAGACGAGTTGGACAGCTAGATCGATCATCGGGCCAGCCAGTCATAACAATATGGGAGAGTTCTTGTAGAACTTCATCCTTCGATGTTTCTTCTCTGATATTCTCTATCCTGGTTGGTGAGAAATTCTGATAAGGGGTTATGTTGTGCACTTTCACGTCAATATGCTTGCTGGGTATTGGGGATACTCGTGATAAGCAGTCTGCAATCGGAACTGCTTTTCTCGGGGTATATTTCACGGTTATGTCGTAACCTTCAACCTTTAGCAACATTCTTGCTAACCTTGGGGGTGCCCGTGCTATATTCTTTAATGCCATGGACTCTAAAGGCTTGTGATCTGTTTGGATTGTGACCTTGTGGCCCATGCATAGTGGTGAAATCTTTCCATGCCAAAAACAATAGCCAACATCTCCCTTTCAATATTTGAATATCGGGTTTATGGACCTGACAATGTCTTGCTCGCGAATGCGACTGGCATCTCATTTTGTAGGAGAGCTGCACCGAGGCCTGTTGTAGATGCGTCTACTTGAATGACGATCGGTTCTTTTGGGTCAAAATACCTCAATATCGCGACTCTCCGAATTTCTTCTTTTACTTCCTCAAAAGCCATCTGCTGTTGCGATGACAATGTGAACTCCTTATCTTTTGATATTAAGTCACGAAGTGGTTTGATTAATGTTGCAAGGCGGGGTGTAAACTTGTTTAAGTAGTTAACAAGTCCCAGAAAACTGGTGAGTTGCTTTACATCCTCTGGGGTTTGCATTTTGACAATCGCCTCTACTTTCTTCGGGTCTGGTTTGATGCCATCTTTTGAGATGATGTGACAGAAAAAGGGTATCTCTGCTGCTTTTACCACTACTTTCCCAGGGTTGAACTTGCAGTTTATCTCCCTTGCTCTTAGTAGTAGCTGTCTTAGTGCATGGTCATGATCACTGCCATCCTCCTTGAATCCTTAAACAATCATGTCATCACAAATAGAAAGGACGTTTTTTATATCCCCAAAGTTCTCTTCCATAGCACGCTGGAATTCATCTTGTGCACATTTTATTCCCATGGGGAATCTATTAAACATATATCTCCCAAATGGAATGATAAATGTCGTCAGTTTCCTGGATTCTTTGTCCAGATTTAAATGCCAGTATCCTGACTTTATGTCTACAATCTTAAACCATCTGGCTCCCTGTAGTTGGGATACGACTTCTTCAAATGTTGGGGTGACAAAGTGTGGTCTACGTACCGCTTTGTTTAAGTCTCTAGGGTCTAGACATAGTCTGACTGAACCATTAGCCTTAGTTACACATACAAAAGAATTGACCCATGGCGTTGGTTCAGTCACTGGAGATATGATACCTTGGTTTACCAGGGAATTTAGCTCCGTTTTAAATTTATCCCTGGGATATAGGGATCCGTTGGGGTGGGTGCACGACTGGTGGTATTTTCGGGTCGACATGAATGGTGTATTCACCAGGTAAGCAGCCAATTTATTGGAATACGTCTGGAAATTCCTTGATAATTTTATCTTTTGTAAGTAAATTTCCTCTCATACTCAGTCTGGGTGTAGGTACTGGTTTCCTTCTGTGGTGAAGTTTCTCTTTTTTAGTACCGTTTGTCTGTGCATTCTGTTCCCTCGTGGCTGGAGTGTCTGTTTTTATAGCCAGGTTTAAAGTTACTAGGCCCAATTAAACTCTTCTTTTCGTTTACTCCATCCACCTTAGCATTTATCTCCATTTGTTTCTTCTTGTTGCCAATTTTTAATTTGGCATATGCCTCCATGGCATTAGAGGGTAGTTTCTGGGTGGAGTAGAAGTACACATCCTCGCTACTGGAGTCGCTGTCGTTTTTATTCGTTGCCGTGTGGATATTTCTGTTTTTTGTTGGCTTGTAGCCTCGTTTTCCTTTTGTCTCCTTGTTTTTTTCCTGGGTTTTTGAACGGCAAACGTTTGCAAAGTGCCTTTTCTGTAGCAAATAGCGCACGTATTTCCCTTCGCCGGACATTCACCTCTGAAATGGCTCCTCCCACAGCAGCTACACTGCACGTAATTATTTTTCATTTTCGAAAGTACCGCGTGCGCGCTGGAGTTTTCAAGTAGAACACGAATGGTTTCTATTTGCTGGGCTGTAGCCTCCTCGGTTTCTGCTATGCTTAACGCTTTTGTTATCGTCAAGTCTCTATTTTCCTTCAGTAAGGACGTTTGTGTTTGTTTAAGCATCATACCAAATATAAAGATGTCGACAATTAATGTTTCCTCAACAATAGAATGATACTCGCATTGGTTTATTATTTGTCGTAGCCGCTTCAAATATGCGTGCGACGACTCGTCTGGTTTTTGTCGGCACTGTAAAAGTTCGTATATTGACACACGGAAATTTGACCGTGGCCTAACATATTTTCTGAAATATGTTATGTATGTTTCTACAGTCATGGCTTCACCCAGTTGAAACTCAAATATATCACTTATTTCTTGCCCTTCTACGGCGGACCATAACAATAGATATCTAATTTTGACGTCTTCATCCAAATCTCGTAGCGGACCTTCAAAGTGAAGCTCTACTTGTCGAATAAATCTTTCCATCTCTTTAGAAAGATTCCGACTAGACCAGTCTATCGTTGGTGGAGGTAGCTGACCAGCCATATTCAAATTTTTTTTAAAACAAAATGTACGTAGAAAAATTTCTCTTACCTTCGTAAGACCGAAGTGAACACCTGTGTCCCTTTTTTTAAAAAAATGTTTTCAAATCCTTGGAAATATCACTGTTGTCCGTGATTTTCTTGGTTTATATTGTCCATGTGGGTTTTTAATCCCTTTTATCTGACCCCATGTTATCTTATTTGGGGTTATCCACAAAGGATGCCTTCAGATTAAGAAGTCGGAAACAGGAGCGCGTTTTCACATGTGTTTATTCATGGCTGACGGGGGGCGAAAGTACATAGGATTAAGGGGCGGACAATTAGGGTTCATTTAAGGGTTAGTCCAAGTCTAATACAACACTGTCCTCATTCTATCTAACGTTTCAGCATTTTCTTTGTGTGACATGTGGTTTATTATTTGTTCTGTGGTGTCTCGACAGTTTTCTGATATTGGGTATCTTGATATGTAGTCTAATGGATTCAGTTCATTTCTTCCTGGTTCGTACTTAAGTTCAAAGTCGAAGTCTGTTATTTCCATTATCCATTTTTCTATGCGTGGTGGGAGTCTGTGTTGGGATTTATTAAACATTGGAATTAGAGGTTTGTGGGCTGTTATTATAACGAATTTAGGTGCTCCTATCAAATAATTTCTGAGTCTTGTTACTGCCCATTTTACAGCTAAAGCATCCTTTTCTGTTTGGTTGTATCTCTTTTCTGTCTCCGATAGTCTTCTGCTGAGGAAGTGTATCGGTTGCTGTCCGAGTGATCCTTTCTGGAACAACGCAGCACTCAGTCCTTCATGGAAGCTCGCTCCTGTTCTAAGGGTAGTCTGTTTGTTTGGGTCGAAATATGCCATTGTTTCAGGACTGGTTATTGCAGATTTCAGTTTTTCAACGCTTCCTTTTCTTCATTGTTCCATTTGAATTTAGTTTTATACTTTGTTAAGTTCGTCAGTGGTGCACTAAGTGTTGCATAGTTCCTTATAAAGTTGTCAAGGTAGCCAAGAAAGCTTTTAACTTCTTCTTTGGATTTTGACTCCTTGTAATTTAGTACAGCTTCAATTTTCCTATGGTCTGGTTTTAGCCCTTTTTGTGTGAATAAATGACCAAAGAACGTGATTTGGGTTTTACAACTCTTCTCTCGGTTGAATTTGATTGCGTAGTCCTTGGCTCTTTGGAGTACTTTCCTTAGGGTTTTGTTGCTTTCCTCTCTATCTTTTCCTCCGAGGATTATATCATCTCTTTGGTTCATGCATAGAGGCATGTCTCCAAATATTTGGAACATTACTTGGTCAAATACATCTTGTGATGATTTTGCCCCGAATATCAACCGTTTTGGTCTGTAGTTTCCCCAATGTGTACTGAATGTAGTTTTCGAGTTTCCTCGTTTATTGAGAGTTAGTGGTACCCTGCTTTTAAGTCCATTTTACAGAACATTTTGCATCCCCTTAGGTGATATGTGAAGTCTTCGATGATAGGTGCTTGGACATATCTACTTCTTTTCACGTTTTTGTTTGGTATCCGCATGTCTATGCTAGCTCGTATCATGTTCGGTTCCAGTTTGTTGCGGTCTCTCATCGCATACCTCGATTTAGGTTGCACAACTAATGGTGAACACCACGTGATGGCTTCGTTTCTGGGTACTTTTTCAAAAATGCCATCCGCTTCTCCTTGTTCAATCCATTTTTTAGTGGAGTTTCTAAATGGTATGGTACGTACCTGGGTTTTTAGGCTATAGGTTGTATTCCAGCTTCCATTTCGAATCCTACTTTGATGACTTTTCCTGTCTTAGGTTCTTTAATATTTCCCATTCCTTGGAATACATCTTTATATTCTTCAATTAATTGCTTTGGTTCGTTTGTTCTGTTTATACGTTTGATCCGCAGCTCATTAGTTTCTTTTAGGTTCCCATGCGGTTCTAATGCTATCATACCTAGTTCTATCAGGGTTTCTCTGCCTATCAAGGCAAGGTTATCTATATGTCCTCTTATGACGATAAATTTCGTTTTAGTCCCTCGGTTCTTGTTACGAATTATCGTTTCGAATTCTCCTTTATAGTTTTTACCCAGTCGTAATTCGGTTTTAATTCACCAACATTTGTTCTTCTTTTTAGTGCCTTAAATTGATATTCATCCATAATATTCGCGGATGCTCCACTATCGGGCTCACAGCATGTGTCTACTTCTCCTATTCTTATTTCTATAATGTTGTTTTATTTTTGTTTTATGGTTTTTATTTTATGAATTTTAATTTTCATTTTTCTGATGGATTCTTCATCTTCAGAGCTTGTATCTACCTCCTTTTCAACCCTCCGTATATTTCTAGGAGTATTATCTTGTTTTCTGTAAAGTTGTCTGTCGTTTTGGTTCACTGCACCCTGTTGTTGGTGGATACAACAGCCGCCGTAGTGATTCATTTTACCACAGTTGTAACACACTTGTCCGTATGCCGGACAATTCTGTCTTTTATCAAATCTGTGTTGGACCCCACAGTATCGGCATTTGATGCGTTTTTTCTCCTCTGTCCACCCTGTAGTTCGTTTTCTTCCTATCGCATTGACTCTATCGGTCCAGTTCTCGTTGTCTATAGTTTTTAAATGAGTTTTTTGTTATTTCTTTTACTTATCGCACTACGTTGAATCGCTTCTTCTAGAAATTTATCTAAATTCCACTGTTTTTGTATTGCTCTAGTTATCATTTCGCTGTCGTCAATTGTTTGAATGAGGTGTTCCAGAATTCTTTCTTCTCTATTATTCTCGAAGTCGCAAGCTTCAGCTTGTTCTCTTAGCCTCATGGCGTATTGTGAAATTGATTCCCCGTGTTCCTGTCTCATTCTATTGAATAAAAACCTAGCGTGTTGTTTATTTTGTTTCGGTATGAAATGGTGATTTAATTTCTTTTTAACCTCCACGTAAGATTCTTTTCCATTTTGCTCTGTGTTTGGCAAATATTTAACTATTAGTCTTATTTCTTTTCCAGCGTATCTTTTTAGACAAATAATTTTGTCATTATCGTTTGTGACTCGTTGCAAATAAAGTTCGTCTTCAAATACTTCAAGCCAGGATTTCGATTTTTCACTTAAATTAGTCCTGTCTGAGTCCGTGTTAAATGGTTCGAGACGTAAGCTTATTCCTGCATTAGTCATGATAATTTAATTAATTTTTTTCCGTTTAAAATACGGGGACTTTTCACTGACACAGAGTAATATTTATTAAACACCACTGATAGATATGTAAATATAGACAATAATGACTACAGAAATAATGCAATAATACACATTAAAGGAAAAATATCACTTATCTTTTTGGTTCCATGCCCCCTCCCCCTCCCCTCTCTCTCTCTTCTCTCTCTCTCTCTCTCTCTCTCTCTCTCTGTGTATTCGTTTTTTTTCTTCTTTATTCTTTTTATATTCCGTTCTTGCTCGTTGCCAGTATTACAATTTGCCTTTTTGTATCCCAATTTATAAAAAGGGTAATTGTGAGTTCTTTAAGCGAGAATAAAACAAGTCAACACTCTCTGATAACAGGATAAGAACTGAATCTTATTTAAAAGATTTGGCATCCATCAGTGTATGTATGTTTGCGCATGTCCGGAAATGAATCCTTTATTTATGAGGTTACAACACATTGTAAATTTGATATAAATGCAACAGTAATGATTATCAATGATAATATAATTATAATTATAGCAATAATAAGAAAAATAATATTTACTGTAATAATTGATAATGGTAACATTGATGTTATAATAATTATAGTGTTAGCAATGTAATATGAATCTAATATTTCTATAATTTTGTTTGTGCTGTAATTATTTTGATTTAATTTAATTGTGTTACTTTGCACTTGTGTTATATGTGTCGCACCACGTACTATTACGATACTCCAAACACTCACTATCCCTTCACCCCTTTATTTCTCCTGGACTTTCAAAAATCTAGGTCAACCAAGTGACCTGTTTCTATCAGCACGCGAGACTTTCG
>CM042164.1:22225729-22259811 GCA_023376005.1 Doryteuthis pealeii
ATGTGTGTGTGTGTGTGTGTGTGTGTGTGTGTGTGTATGTGTTTTAGCTCATAACACTTGTTTTATGTTTAACATTATTATTCAAATAGATGCCCCCATCTATTTTTTCCGTTACTCTGAACTCGTGTATTTATTTTCTTCTCTGTTCTTTGTTTTTTGGGGTTTTTTCATTTTTGATTTTACATAAATCTATCTGACGTAATATTGTCATATTTTTCGAGATTCTTTTGTAATCTTTCTAATTGTCTTTTTTGAAAAATATTTTTTTTTAATTTAATTTTATGAAGAATTTGGTTTGTGTCTACGTTTCGAAAATTTATTTTGTTCAAAGGTATATACATCTCTCTTCCTCTCTCTCTTTCTCTTTCTCTCTCTCTCTCTCTCTCTCTCAATATATATATATATATATATATATATATATATATATATATATGTATTATTATTATTATTATTATTATTATTATTATACTAAAGCTGAGATTATCAACTTTCTTTTCCTTAAGGATTTTTTTCTATTTATGTTATGGACACAATATTTATACTTAGATATTCCTTGGTTTTAGGACTACTCATTGTTTAAAAAAATCAGTTTAATTGGTTTTAATTAGCCGTAATTAGCAATATAGTCAACAACAGACCAATCCCTGTCTTATATTATATACGATTCTCTTCTTCCCCTGTATATAGAGTTAACGTGAGTGGGAGAGTTAACGTGAGTAGTCGAGTTAACCGTAGTGGCAGAGCTCACAGCCAGCAGTCAAACCTCCTCCTAGCTCTAGGTAGATTCGCCCCTTCCTTTCTTCAGACCACAGGGAAATTTTGGTTTGTTTTAATAAAACAAAACAAAAGTATCTTTTTACAGCATGATTTCAATTTTAGTTGAGCGTAAATTTTACGAAATTGAAATCATGCTTTAAAATAGATTTTTTAAATTACTTTAATTATTAATTTATAGAGTCAAATTCGGAATACAGGTTTAAATGATTATTAAACTTACTTTAAAAAATATTTCATGTTGGGTAAAAAAAATAGTTATATATTTGAATATTATGGAATTCAAATGAGCAAACATTGACTACCCCCACTGTTTAAGTGAAAGTTTTCTTCGGGCTTAAAAGTTTGTTTTAGTTAAAACTAAAACAAATTAGACTGACTTCTGATTTAGGTCGGTGAAATTAAAACGGAAAGTTTTTTTGCTGGTACCAAATGACAGTTTAACTGCAGTCTATGAATTAACATTTTGCGAATTTGGTTACGGTTTTAGGGGATTAAGGTTGTTTTTAATTACGTATTGCTTAAAAAAATAAACAAAAAACACAAATTACTATACATTTAATGTTGAAAAATATTTTTTAAACTAAGTTTAATTGAAATTATACATTGCTATATTAACACAAACAACTGTCTCAATAATAGATTCAATAATTAATTTCAATAGTTAATTAAATGTATAGTAATTTGGTTTTGTTGTTGTTTATTTTTTAAAGCAATACGTAATTAAAAACAACCTTAATCCCCTAAAACCGTAACCCAATTCGCAAAATGTTAATTCATAGAATGTAGGGCTGACTTCTGACTTAGGTTGGAAAATTAAAACGGAAAATTTTTGCTGGTACCCAATGACAGTTTAACTACAGTCTATGAATTAACATTTTGCAAATTGGGTTACGGTTTTAGGGGATAAAGGTTTTTTTTTTTAATTACGCATGGCTTTAAAAAAATAAACTCTGTCTTTAGTCTTTTTATTTATGCAGAAAATAGTATCAATCAAATATATACCACTCCGATATTACAGTCTGAATAATACAAATAATTGTAATCTTTGCGGAGTTCCGTCATGGCCTCTTTCCTCAAAACATGCTGGCCGGTGACTGCTAAAAAAAAAAAAAAAAAAAAAAACACCAGCTACGATTGAAGTCCGTAGCGGAAGCGGCGTGAAAAAACAAAAATAACTAGGGTTTAGGGTTTAGCATTTGGGGTTGGGGTTTAGGTTTAGTTTAATGGAAAATAAATAAATAATTTGGACTCTGTTTTTTCTGAGCCGCCCTGTATACAGGGTGAACCAGAAAAAACAGAACAGTTAATTTTAACTAGGGGGTTTGGGTTTTCAGTGGAAAATGCCCTAAGTTGGTTCTTTTTTTTTTTTTTTTTTTTAAAGTGATACCGCTTTGGATACAGACTTCAATCATAGCTGGTGTTGTTTTTCCATCAGTCAGCAGCTAGCAGTTTTTGAGGCAGGAAGCCAGGGCGGAACTTCTCAAAGATTACCATTATTTGTATTATTCATACTATTGTCCTCGTCTTCATTGTTATCTGTACACAGTTTCGGCCGATGTGCCCTCCGGCCTTCTTCAAGTATTTCTTGTCGGACTCGGGAACCTTCTTGTAATTGGAAGCCATCACGGAACTTTGAACCCAACCCTTTATTAGGTCCACGGGGGTATCCTGTTCTCATTCCACTAACCATAGCTGGGGTACAGGTGTTAAGCTTTGTAAATTATTATTCTATGTTACTGCTGCCCCTGGCCAGATTTGAACCTGCAGTCTAAAGATAACTGGCATTTAGAACTGTCTTAGTCTAACTCCTTTATCTACTAGGATATGTGTTCAATTGGACAATCCAGTGTGAATTTTTTCAATTGCAAAAGTTACAATTTATTTTGTAAAAACGGATTTTAAGTAGCCTCTTGGCAGGCATCTTGATCAAGATGGACGAACAAAACGTTTTAGATATATCAAAAATAAATTATATGTGTAATATTATTTTGCTTTTTTACTGATGTTATGTTACTACTTTTTTACTGATGTTATGTTACTACTTTTTTACTGATGTTATGTTACTACTTTTTTACTGATGTTATGTTACTACTTTTTTACTGATGTTATGTTACTACTTTTTTACTGATGTTATGTTACTACTTTTTTACTGATGTTATGTTACTACTTTTTTACTGATGTTATGTTACTACTTTTTTACTGATGTTATGTTACTACTTTTTTACTGATGTTATGTTACTACTTTTCGGCTTAGACAAAAATTTGACCTTAGATAATCAATTTAATAAATTTTAGTTCGTTTTTAAAAATGAAAAGCAGATGATATTTTGGCAGATCCTACTCTTTTCCCTAATCATCTAGCGAGAGCTTAATGGGTGACCCAACGGGTCACGTTTTGTCTAGTGTATATATATATATATATATATATATATATATATATATATATATATATATAAAGCAACTTAAGTCCGATACTAAATTATTGATAAACTCTAAATTAATGAAAATATTAGATTTAAAAAACTCTGTAAAATCAATAAAATAATAAACACAGATTTAATATTTTAATCATTTTGATAATCATAGCCACATCTTTTCATTTGAAAAGGCGCATCGAGTTTGCGATTTGTAACTCCATAGACTTTAATAATAGGAATTTCAACAAAGCTTACTTTGCCTAAACAATATAGTGTTTATTCTCTGTCAGTTTTACAAAAATGTTCACCCTACTTTCAAACAGGTGCCGTTATAGAATGTGGCCTACCTTTTTGATTCTGTTATAATATGTGGTCTACCGGGTTTGAATGTGTCCTACCTCAGTAAGAGTATATCTATAGATACAAGTTGTAGGCAATTTATTGAAACTAATTATTTTTCACATATATTCAATTTCAAGAAATGCAATTCAGTCATAAGCTGTATATAGTAATTAAGAATAATTAAAAAAGAATTTATCCATAATTTACATGAATCTGAGTTGCCGCTACCTTGCTACCTGCTGTAAGCAACCTCTTTACTAAGACCACACCTGAACTTTCAAAAAGACATCTCCACTCATCATATTTTGTGCAACAATTCTATATTTATCCCTACTCCATGTTTTTGTATTACGATAATCGACTTAGATATTTTTTGGATCGTTTATAAATTATATTTAATAAAAAGATAAATATCCTAAGATTTTTGTTTTTTAATTATTTCAAATCAGTTGTGAACAAACATGTTAAAATTTTAATGACATTTTCTGTACTTTATTCAACAATAAATTAATCTTACAATGAATAGGCTCTTTTATTTAAAAATAAAAAAGCAAAAAACAAAAAAATTTCCAGAAAAAGTTTTTTTTTTTTCACATTTAATTTTCGGTACTTATTTTCTACCAGTGGTGCTTTTTAATTTTTTTTTCTTTTTCTTCTACTCACACCTTCGGTCTTTTGTCTTTTTATCAATATTGTAATTAGTTACAAAAGTATATAACCCCACTGATATTTTGCGCCCCCAAAATAAGGGGAGTCAAAGTTAAGTGACCTGAAAAAATCAGAAAGTTTTTAAATAAAATAACTGATGCATTATAAAATTAATTCATTGATAAATCAACACAGAAAACTTCATTAAAATCTGATAAATCTTTTAATTTTTAGTAAATTTATTTAGTAATCGGGGGGGGTGGGTGGTAAATCTATTTCGTAAAATACGTCTGTGACGTTACAATTGGAGTTACCTACATTTAACACACCTTATTTAATTGTAGTTGGTGCCAGTAAATAAATAAAATAAAAATTACTACTTAAAATAGGTATACCGAATTTGTTGAAAAATCCGTGTTTTTCAAAACAAATTTACCCCCAACCTCGTTTGAAAAATAATTACAAAAAAATCAGAGAAGTATCAGATTTTTATGAAATGTTCAGTGTTGATTTATCAATGAATGTATTTTATAATACATTAGTTATTTTATTTCAAAACGTTCTGAGTTTTTTAGGTCACTTAACTTTGACAAAAATAAGGGGGGGGGGGCTTATTTTTGGGGTGAAAAATAAAAAAATTTTGGGGTGAAAAATAAAAAAATATATGTGATTGATACTAATTTCTGCATAAATAAAAAGTCAAAAGACCGAAGATGTGAATAGAGGAAAAATATTTTTAAGCATACTACTCTGATAGAAAATATTTTTAAGCATACTACTCTGATAGAAAATATTTTTAAGCATACTACTCTGATAGAAAATAAGAACCGAAAATCGGAATATAAAATGAAAATAAAAACTAAAAACATAATTTTTGGAAATTTTTTTTTACTCATTTCGGTAATTATTTAATTGGCTATTAAAAGAAAAAATATATACATCAATATTTGTTCCGTTTAAACGGCGTGTGTGCTAAATTTTCAATAGAGTGTTTGACAAAAAATATTGCTACTAAATTATGTGAATTTCAGTGACATGTCAGACTGATGAACAAAAGGAATAAGTGTTTTATGTTTTCTTTGTTTTTTATTATTGTGTCTGTTTAAAATGTTAAATTTATTGTAATTTTAATTTTTGGTAACTTTATGTCCGTTGGACTTTTGCAAATGGAAAAATTCTTGCAACCAAATAAACCTAGTTTTTAAAGTCTCACGGCGACCATTTTGTCTTATTTTTCCAAGCAGGACGCTTGGAAAAATAAGACAAAATGGTCGCCGTGAGACTTTAAAAACTAGGTTTATTTGGTTGCAAGAATTTTTCTTGCATTATTTTCTGTAGATTTTTGTTTGTTTCAGTTCGGGCTTTACTACTACGTAAAGTTATAATTTTATCTCGCAGAGACGTTTTAGGGGTAAAATTCCAACAGGTTATGAGATGTGTTCAATATTAGGAATGACGATAAATTAATAAGACACAGTTTAGGAAAAAATACGGAGACATGATAAAAACAAAACATGTATTTATATAATAGCAAATAAATTTATTCCGAGAATAAATTCGTAATTAACAACAAATATGTGAATGTTCAATGTTCAATATAAAGGTTCGTGTGTAGAGTTTGTGTTGTTACTGGAGGTATTTGAACCATTAAGAGTTACTGCCCTTTGACTAGGCAGACAAGTGTACACAATAAAAATGGCTATGTAACACTTCACACGCCGTTCGAGTGTACTCCATGTAATTCAGATATCTAGACATGGTGGCAGCGGTGAGATACAAACATTCACCATAACCAAGGAGTACCTAACGATTATTGGAAATTTTATTTGTTACAAAATCTGTATTCTATTTTTGCATGCTCTTTTTTGTCTGCCTTACTTCGTATTTTGATACGAAAATAAACTAAAGAACGTCGTATTGAAACGGTTTTATTTTCATATAAGTTCAAACGAAAATTTCGTAATGTGTTCTAATATCAAGGGACGTAACCTTAAAACTTACCGTTAAAAGTTGCAGCCCTTCCACCATGAACGGTCGATTGGGAAATTTTTTCCGTTATAAGAACTCCTTTGAAGTAAACATTTTGAGAAAAAGAAGATTATCGAAAATTATTGAAGAAATATCTTGAGAAAAAGAAGATTACAGAAAATTATTGAAGAAATATTTTGAGAAAAAGAAAATGACAGAAAATTACTGAAGAAATATTCTGAGAAAACAAGGAAGATAACAGATAATTTGAGGGGTTTTAAAATTAACCCCCTATTTATGATAAGCACCTTCAACAACCCGGAACCTAAAGAGGGGAGGAGGGAGGGAAGTAGACAGGTAAGTATAGATTATACGAGCCGTAACCTCGTTCACGTACTCCTAAAACGGACGCACCTTGCTGCAGTGGAAGAAGGCGTGCTCAGCCGTTTCCTCTATCTCACTGCTGCAGCGGGCGCAGAAAGGTGGATATATAGAGTCTGCCTGCACCCGGCGTCCAATTCCATTGTAGCGGACCTCCTCCAAAGATGAGCCATGCCGCTCCACGAGTGGATCCGAGCCAGACCCCTCCACTAATGCCCGATACAGTGCCCTTTGAGGCCATGAGACGTCACTAGACTCAGGTAGTCTTCGAAGCATGACTCGACACTCGGATAGAAACCGTGCTTCTCCACAAACTCTGCGTGACCACGCGGCTTCAGTGTGCAACGATTGATTTAGAAATGCCAACCTCTCAGCGTTTCGGTGAGCCGCCAAGTCCGGCATCCCCTAACCTCCATTATAAGGCCTCTGGGAACAAACCTGCCTACGTACCATTGGCCGGCTCCTCTTCCACAAAAAACGGAAAAGTGTCCGTTCTAATGCCAATAACCGAGCTGCAAGCAGAGGGAGCACAATCGGTAAAGGATCAGGGGGAAGATGTAGGTAACCTTTAAGGACAAATTCCTTGGAAACCATCTTCGGATCCGAGCTTCCGCCTTTGCCTGTACTTCCGACCAATTTCTTTTGACCTGGAGATCCGGCCCAAACCATACGCCTATGATTTTTATGGGTCTGTCACTCCAGCGGAAGGAACCGGGCAGGTTTTCAGACCCTGTCCAGGCTCCCAGCCGTAGCCCTTTGCTCTTTTCACAATTGATCTTTGCCCCAGTGATTTGTTCATACCTTACAAGTGCCTTCTTCACTGCGCCTATGTCCCTCATGCGGGACACGAACACGGTGATATATTTCAGCGTATGCAGATACCTTGACTCTCACGGGGCCGGGAACAGCAATTTCGCGCAGAACCGGATTTGCCTCTCCATCTCTAAGCCTGTGGAGCAGGGGCTCCAAAACGAGGACATAGAGGAGAGGAGACAGTGGACAGTCGTCGCATGGACTGCTCGATTGGAAAAGCCCCCGAGCACCTCCCATTCACTTGTACCACTGCTGTAGGGGATTGGTACAGGATTTTTATCCATTTGCGGAACTCCGGTTTGAATCCGGCGGTCTCCAAAACAGCCTCCAAGAACCGGTGATCCACCCTATTGAACGCCCTTGGACTGATCTAATTGATCAGCGCTGCTTTTTCCTCGTCTTTTACTCGGGCCAAAATCTTTAACTCTGTGTTTAGCAAAGTTATAGAACTGTAATCATCTAAGCCCTCCCAAACATTTCTGCCACTTTTCTTCAGCAATGTGATCACACCCTTGGTAATGCGCTTTGGGATTGCTCCCAAGGCAACACAATTGTTAAACATATCCGTCAGAATAGGGACAAAAATGTGTGACATCCTCAAGTACAATTCGTAGGGTAGACCATCTAGGCCCGAAGCTTTGTTGAGACCGACCAACTTCAACGCATTACGGACTTTAGTCCGTAACTTTCCCCTCACAACTTTCCCCTCACAACTAGCCACTTTCGCCTCCCTAAGGTGGGGAAAATCGGCTAAATAGCCATGGAACTCCTGCACCGGAAGGTTCGGCAACCGGGCAAATCATTCCTGGAAATGCGCTCGAAAGACTTCCCACATTTTACTACCCGCGTGAAGGGGTTACAACATTTTCGATGTATCAGTCAGGTCCAATTTCACGGCTTCGCTGGACACTTTATTTAGCCTAGATCTAACTACACAATCATGTTCATTAGCCTCAACCTCAAGGTCCCCTCTAGCTAGACATAAGACTAGCGGATCCCCTCATCCAACGCCTGGGAAATTCTATCTTCTATGGCCTTCACTTTCACTGCCTTATCTAGAGCAAGCCGTTGGCAATATTTGATAGTGAAGTCCCTAATCCTAAACTTAATGTCAGCCCACCATCTATTCCCAATAACGTCCGCTGAATAAGTAAAGCCAGCCTCTCACGGTAGTCATGTATCCCCAATACGGAGGTATTTAACTTCCAGTAAGAGGCCTATCGCTTAGGCGAAAAGTGACAGTAAGCCATTTATGGTCACTATTCGCATACAAGTGGACCACAGGAGATTCTAAAATGTTGATGTCAGCTCTTCTAACACTATCTAGATAGCTTTTAACTAGACCAGAGGGTGAGCTATTTGTCCACGTCCACATCTCCTCCCCTGGGTGATCCACAGATTTGTCGACCAAATCGAACTGTGCCATCAGATCGCGCAGGCTGTTTTCACGCTCATCCAACCCACTAGCTCCCCTTCCCGTCCAGTCTATTTTGGGATTAAGGATCGCATTCCAATCTCCCATTAAAACGAGCCATCCTGGATATGCCATGTACAGCCCCAACTGCCGAAAAAGGCCCTTCTCTCCCCAACGACATTAGGCGCATAAACCGCGAATACCCGGAACCTGTTGCTTGTTACAGCAATATTGGCCACAATCAGCCTACCACCCACGCCAGCATAGATAATGTCAGTCTCCGCCCTCAGACTGCTTTTAATTAGCAGTGACACACCTCGACTGTAGACTACTGAGTGCCGAGTAGACCTCATAGAATTGATTGCCACTCAGCACTTGGCCATCCACATCCAAACAAAGTGCGTCTCCTGCACCGCGGCGACATCCACACCAAGGGACTTGGGTAAAAAAAATTTATAAATATTAAAAACAACAAATGCCCCAGTACTGATCCCTGAGGAACACCAGAAGGTATATACTGTGTTTCAGAATAATTGTTACCAATTCTTATTTTCATAAGTCATATCTGTCAAAAATCTTACAATATTTACTATATGTTTTTTTAGAAATACCTAAGTTTTTGTTTTCTCTAGTAAAAGATAATAAGATACCATATCAAACATAAAGAAAAGATTCAAATGTTTAAACAATTTTTGGTATCTGTCATCCATGTCTTATTCAAAAAGGTAGGTCATATCAAATGAGAACAAACAAAAACGAAAACAAAAAAAAAAAAAAAAAAAAAAAAATAATAAAAACACACATACTCACAAAATGAGGTGAAAATCTTTTATTTCTAAGAAAGTAAACAAAAATATGCACATAAAATGTGATGTGCCATAAAATGTATATTAAATGTTCCTTTAGTTTTGTTCAGAAGCCAAAATTAACAGATTATTTGTTATATACCAAAATTAGCTTAGTACAACTATCAGGATAATGGCAAGTCTGGACCAACTTGATAAAGAACATGCTCAATGTAAAAATACTTAATACTGATTTTCTTTTCATAGTGCATAGTTAATTTGTGGGATAAATCCACAGTTAAGGCAGCCATTATTGTGTTGTGGAATAAAGAAAAAACAACAAAAAACAGTTAGTGAAAAGAGCAGCAGAAATTACTCCCATCATAGTGACCCCCAGCAATAAGGGATAGTGCTAAAGAGCACAGAAGGCAGGATACAGCATTCACATAGGATAAAAATTTAGAAGAACTTCAAAGTTTTCCCTAAACCCTATGAAGTAAAAGCATAATTATTAAAGGAAAATTCTAAGTTCAGGCAGAAAAATTTTGAAATTTATATTTAGATAAATGCTCGCTACTACACAAATTAATTATGGATTAAAAAGGAATAAACAGGAACCCGTGGACTTTTTTTTTTTTTTTCATTATCGGTTAACTTTTCATAAATAGAATTGTTGCTTTTAAACAATTTTTGTACTGTATATTTTGGTATTTGCTGTAATCTTTTAGCAACCCCTTTCTGTATTTTATATACTTTTTTGATATTTTCTTTTCCTTGGTTTTGTGCACATTTGTTTTTTGTTAACAATTTTTCTCCAAACAAGGGTTGACTGAAAGAATTCTCAGGTTATTAAAATCCCATTTATTCTTTTTAAGTCCAAAACTTAAATTTAAAGAACCATTGAATGCTGTATTTACAGTTTACTCTTGAACAAAACAAATATTTAAATGAAAAATGCTAAACTGTTGACATTAGAGAATATACTTTTGAATTTTATTCATATTTCAAAGTTAAAACAAATACCAGTAAGTGAAAGTGGTGTTTACTAGGCTTGACTTAGCTCCCCTATTTAGTTTGGGAGAGTCAGTGGCCATAGATATTTGAAAAATATGGCAAATTTCTAGTACTTTGAAGTGTCTTTAAATGAAAATTAGAGCTGCCAAGAAATCAAAGATAATATGTCAATACAAATATTATCATGAACATCAATTTACAGGCAATGAATAGTAAAATTGTCTGAAGTGGAAGAATATCAATAAAAAAAAAAAAAAAAAAAAAAAAAAAAAGGAGTATGCATAGATATCAGCAGTAAAAGAGGTAATAAACTCCATACACAAATGGTGTAATGGTTTGTGAGCAAGGCTATCAGCAAGTTTGATTCTCACTGGGTGTCTCATACCTCTGGCCTTGTACTAAACTAAGTTAAGCTTAGTAAATGTTGAAAATCAAATTAGATAAGGTGAATAGAATATTACAAGTAAGTTAGAAGAAAATGATTGCTATGTATGCTTAGACATGCAAGAAGAATTAGCAAAAAGCATCAAGACTGAAGTTTTAATTTTTTTAAATTTTAGAATTTAAATGAATACATGTTCACATCTAATAAAGTGATGATATCTTGACAAGTAAATACAACTTATCAATACTTTTAGATCAGGATTGGGCAAGTGCAGGACCCTTCAATTCATATTACTTTTTCTTGTTTCTTAAAATGAAAATTCATCCCAAGTGCAATATTTGAAGAAACATGATGGTTCAATGGCAAACCATATCAAAGGTGAGTATTTTAAAGTTCATTTGTCTTGGTAGATACAGCCTTAGTCACAATACTTTTTGAATACACCTCATCATTGAATCTAGTATTGCAACAGAATAATTCTTATGATTGATAGCTTAGATGACACATGGGATTTCTCATCAAGACCATTTTCTCATTACTCAGTAAAAGGCTTGCAAAAAATATCTTTAGCTTCAAAATTGACAGAATTTGCAATGAAAATTAATATTAATACAATAAAAAAGCCAGACTAATTTTCTGTCAATATTTATTTGGATTTTGGTATTTGCTGTGTTATTAATCTGTATAAATATGTTGAAATAATTATAATTTTACAAATTTATCTTATTGTTATATGGAGAGGATGAAAAGATAGTACCGTGTGATGAAATAACCTGACATCTTTTATGGGTACTATGCTAGTAATATATAAATTACCACATTTTGTAATAAAGATAAAAAAAAATTAACCCTTGTTTTAGGAAAATCCTATTTTTAAATTCCTTTTTTTTTTTTTTTTTTTTTTTTTAATTTTTTACAGGTCAGAAAATTTGGTCTCAAGATTTGGTTTTCAAGAATATCCCTATTCTAAATAATAAAATTACTTCCAATGTAAAAACAAAATTATTGAAAATGATAAAGAATATGAAGGAAAAAAATAAAGTATTTTTAAAAACCATATTATTCTTGTGTGAAGAAAAATAGAATGAAAATTAAGGATTAGGCTGTTTTTCATCAAATATCAATTTGGAAGTGGATAAAAGTTTGTTCTCTTTGTGAATATTATCAAAAGGTTCATTTTGTCTTTATAAGAAATTTAATTTCTTAATTTTGGAAAATATTATGACAAATATTTAACATCTTTCAAAGTGAAGGTTCAAAACAATTTGATAAAACTATTTTTTTTTCTTCACTCAACCCTATTGTCTGGATCACATCTTAAAATGGAGGTGCAAGTGATAATGGTTACTGTTAAAGGGAATACATTTTGTGAGACATGTTCAAATTCTGAATGAGGGGTTTCACTTTGTGCTAATAATAATAATTCTCCCCCCCCCCAGCAATTAGTAAAACACTAGGGTAGACAGGGCCTCTCTAGCCTTAGTTGGTAACTAGTCTAAAGGAAAGAGAGAATTCAAAAACTGAGGAGTGTTCAGAGAATCTGTCACACTATTACACCATAGTTGTAATCAGCTCATCCCCAAAAGTGTGGTCGGTTCTACACTAGCCTTCACTGCAATAATCAGATCATCTGTGTAGTTTTAAAGTTAAGCTATGAATGGTCATCACCAATGCCAATGGACACATTATTTACATTTATTTCTATTTTAATCATAAACTCATAATATTCTTCCTGCTAAAGTTTATGTTCCTATATTCAACATTCAATTCCAGCTTTAAAGGTAAAATATTTGCTGAAAGATTTTCTGAAATTTAAGCAAAGAATTATTTGCAAAATATTGAGGGTAAGTTAAAAAGGTGGAACTATCCAAAGTAACTATTAGGGAAACCCTAATTTAACCATTAAACTAATTTACAAAGTATGACTTCGTTTTAGCACAATACTACTAGTATAGGCAACACAGTGAAGATCAAACTCACAACTCAATCATGTGCAGTTAAAATATAGAACAGGATACCATTCCTATCATGGAGAATACAAATTAAAAATTAAAAATTCATATTTGCATCCATTTAAAAATTCAACTAAATTCAATTAAAAAGATCAACTTTGAGTCATTTTAATAGAAATCTCATGGCTTTTTAAAAGATAGATAAATCCATAATTTAATAATCCATAAACATTAGATTATTATCTGAAACTGCACTTAGAGAGAATAAGGTTTAATATCAAAAGTTACCAGAGAAGAATCAATTGTCTGAAAGAACAGTGTCATGATGTTTTAAACATTATCTTATTTTGCCCCTTGTTCAATATGAAGAATTTCAGTTTGAACCCAATTCTAATGGAATTATTCAAAAAGATTTTTAAGTTTTTAAAATGAGGTCCTTCCCAAAATAATTTAAGATTGTTACGAAAAATGTTCTGCTGAATTATGGAACATTTGCAGGATCTAAAATGTAAATAGAACAATTCTTATAAATATTCCATAAATAGATTGAAGATGCAAATTGGGTATGCAAGTACGACAGATATGAAATACAAGAAATTGTTCAGATAATTCAACCTCTTTGCATTTTTGATGTTAATACAATGTTTTAGCCAATCTAATATTCAGTTCTCATCAATAATCTATTATGAAACCCAAATTCCCACTAAAAAAAAAAAAAAAAAAAAAAAAAAAAAAAAAAAACGTTTTCAAAATATCTTTTAAAACATCGAAGGGAAATAATCTGCTTATTACTTAAAAGGATCTCCATACATATAAATTCATGAAAACTTTAAATAAATTTTGTTTTATGATTATATAGATTTCAATAATTAGTTGAATTTCTATAGATTTTTAATAATGGAAAAGCAATCAAATTCTCTCAATTTTCTCTACTTTAAATAACTGGAAAGTTTTCAAACAATATCTGTTTTTATCAGAAATTTTCTAAAAATTCTTTCTAATTTTAGGAAAATTGAATTAATCTTTATGTGATTTTAGGTTACAGGTGATAAGATTGCAAAATCAGTGAAAATATCTCCAATATAAGGGTGTGCTGAAAAATCAGTGAAAAGATCTCCAATATAAGGGTGTGCTGAAAATTTGGAATGAATCTTATAGGAAACTTGAGTAATGATGTGTCGATTATGTTGAACTGCAGGATGAATTTTTCATTGTCATTCTTTTTTGGGTCAGGCTGAGAACATTCCAGCACCCTCATATATATATATATGGGGAGAATCAATTTTAGTATATTTCTAACATCAAGTTGAAAGTTATCTTGTGTGAAGTGTCTTTCATAAAATTATTAAAAATATTTTAATAAGAAATACAATTGTGTGATAAACACAATTGTATTTCTTATTAAAATATCTTTAACTCTACTTATGTATGTATATAGACTTTCACTAATCTAAATACATCAGAACTAATTTCCAGTTTCCCCAGGCCACTGCACTAGCCTACAGCACATTGTTTTGGTTGCACTTGATCTGTTAGCATATTTTTGTAATTACGGGCAAGAAATTCCAGTTTGTTTTCCTGCATTACTTTATATCATTTTCTCTTTATATCATTTAAACTCAGTTATGGCTTAGTGAATAAAGGAAGAACATTCCATGTTGCAAAGAAAAAATGTTGCACATTATCAATTAAAGATAAGATTAAACACTGGACAATGGCATATTGCATGAGTGTTACAAGATTGGCTCTTAACATATAAAGAAAGAGAAAGAAAAACTGCTATAGCCTTTATTTTACCTGTGTACAATTATTTTATTAAATTTCACCTTCTTTGATTTAATATTTGTTTCCTAACTTGTACTAATTTATATGCTATTTTAAAAGTACGATAAATTAGTTATCTTGAAAGAATCCTTCTCCAAGTCATCATTTTTATTGATCCAGCACTAATAGTATCAGGTTAGTGAAGGTCTATCAGTATATATGATATTATAATGTATCAGTTATATATAACACAAAAAAAAATGCTTTCAAACACTGTCAAATTTCTCAAAATTTAATTTTTATTTTATAGACCATTGATTTCTTTAAGATGACATTGCAAAAAAATTGATCATTTCCATATAAATAAAACATTTAATGTAATTTAAACATTTTTGTTGTGTTTTTGACTTTAATAAACATGAAATACATCTTAATATCAAAGCATATGCAAAGCTCATCAAGAAAAATATAATTTTTTTTAAACAAAAAACAAGGCAAGGCTAATAATACTGGATTAATTGGTACATTTCTTTTTAAAATTTTAGTTATGGTGTTGGTGTTGGGGGTGAAGTTCTTTTGTTCTGCAGACTAACACAGGAACCGGAGAGTGGTGGATAACGTAGTCACTGACGCTGCCAACTAATGTGCGTCTAATAGTGCCCATTCCACGGGTACCAGTGACAATCATAGCAGCACCCTCTTCCTTGGCCACATTTACAATCATTTCTCCTGGTCGTCCGTTGATACTCTTTACCTTACCTCCAACCTAGAAAAAAATTTTAAAAAATTAATATGTATTGATATATCCAGACTAGGATCTTTATCTTGGTTGCTATAGTCAGGTTTTAGCCATTGCAACTTTCTTTAGCTTTCTGATTCATATGATAAAAATGTACATCTGAAATGTATGGAAAAAGTTTCATATTTGAAGTCTAATAACATTGCAGAAATGTGTCATGGCTGTGCTAATCATTACCCTATGTCAACATATATTAGTAAGTCCCCCTATTTCCTTTATCAAGTCCTTTTGACTATTGTTGATATTTCCAACTGTATAACAATTTAGTTCAACCGAAAAAATATCACCTTTGCAATTTTTATTCAGGTTTTAAAATCTAATCACTATAAAAAGTTAGTCATTAAAAAGGTTTCTAAAATTCTGAAGAAATGGCACTGAATGTAACAAATGTAATCTTTTCAAGAATTTACTGCAGATTGATGGTTAGTGTATTCATCTCAAAAATTATTGCTTGTGAGTTTGTGCCTTTCTGCCACCTTTGATGCGCCTACATTTCCTCTGGTGTGGGATATGGGGGTTCAGACATTCAAATCAATGCCAATGGATATAAGCCAGTCCTTGGGTTGTCATTGTAGGGGTCCAGATATGTCTGGCATTGGTGATACCACCTTTGGTATGGGTAGTATGGGGCATCAGAAATCAGGTTTATCTTTTGGAGGAATCAGTGGTTGTGCATGGTTTCTCCCATCAATGCACTGTCTGTTCCCTAGCATCTCTATAACATGGCTGGTCTTGTTTCAGAAGTGAATGACAGTGTTTGTGTGTGTTGTAGCATTGTTCCTTCTATCTGGATCTTTTGGCCATTACTCATTGCAAATCTCTGCTGGGTAGGTCAGTCTGCACATTTCCTTGTACCAGGTTCACAAATCTATAAACAATGCCCAGTCACTGTCTGTTGTGTCCAGGCTTTATTGTAGGTCATCTGTTGCAGTGTACATTCTTGGACAATTCCCCATGCTAGATAGTACCTTCTGTACAATTCTACAGTGTTGAAATGAAGGACATTTTTTCCCCATGTTGTATTTGAATTTATTTTCCCCCCAGGCCACAATGAAGAATAAAGATATTCAATTTTGCCTTTATTCATTAATTTTTGGAGATTAATATTCTTTGATTCATTTTGAAGGAAGTTGCTATAAATTTGATTGCATATAGATGAGTTTATAAGGTGCATCTTTAAGGAGCAGGAACATTCTGTCTCAGGTAGATCAAGACTAAACATTGGATTATAGAAATATTTTAATGTAACTGGGATACAGAGAAAATTTTTATTTCAATATAAAATGAAAACATTCTTCATATACACAATTGAGTCTGTATTATAATGATCGAATTTTGTATATGTTACAGCAAAAACAACACTTCAAAGTGAGAATTTTGTTAGCACAATAAATTAGAAAATAAAACAATTTCCAGTTGGTTGAGCCAGTATTTGTTCACATCAATAATGAATCTGAAATCTGAATGTTTGAATTTTTAAGGGAGATAAATCTAAGTGTAGATTTGTTTCAATTTGAAATTTCGGGTTCTGTGATTATGTGTTCTAAAAGTATTAGACAAAAAAGTTTTAGAAGTTTGCAACCTAAAAGCTTTAAAGACTTGGAAGTAATTAATGTAATTAAATAATGTTAATTAAAATCTTAACAGGAAATCATATGATCATGGAAAGAGAAAAAGAAATTAAAGGATTACTACTTCATACCTTTATTCTAGTATCATTATTTTCTTTTATCATGATTTTTTTCACTGAAATTACAGGAGAAAATGTTAAAATGCAATCTGTACTAAAGAACATTCATCATACACTTACCTTCAATGGAATTTCAAAATTGAACACACAAAGCATTAAAATTCTGAAGTGAACCAAAATCTCCCAAAAGAGGATTTAGAGTCAAATAATGTTCCATTGCAGTTCAGTTATTCTTTTGATAATTATTATATAAATTTTCTTGATTGAAAGTTATTTTGTAATATAAGTGACAGTGACTTATGGGAAGCTAAACAAGTTCGCCGTCTTGCATGTCGATCTACTTTCTGAGAACCGTTCACAAAACTGCCATTTTTATGCTACAGACTTATTTGCATGATAGCAAACGAGTGGACAAGGGGTGGCAGTTCTCCTACAGGCATCGCATGTGTAACGTCAAAGGACTTGACACCCTGTTGTAGTCGTTACTTCTTCGGTATACTGAAGGTTTTGTGTGTTGGTGGGAATTTACGAGATTGTCGTAGCAGCTCCATTTTTAATTTTAGTAAACTGTACTGTTAGAAGCTATTTCAGCAGACATGGACAACTGGTTTGATTTAAAAATCATTCCAGAGTTTGACGGGACTGGAAGCATGGTGGAATGGCTTGAAAAGGTGGAATTGGTGTGCGACCTATCAGGGGTGAAGTGGCTTGATTGGGTCATCCCTTTTTGCCTAACTAGGGAGCGTTCACAGTTTACCAGCAATTATCCAAGGACAAGGAATCAGACGTGGCTCAAATCAAGGGAGCATTGATGACAGCATTTTCCGCTGATAAATTTATGGCATAAGAACAATTGGAAGCATGCGTATTATGTCTGGGTAAGACCGTAGACGTATATTTGGCAGATCTACGGAAGCTAGCAGTCCTTTTCAGAGGGATACCAGACAGTGCGTGTTTCATGCGGAGGCTTCCTAGTTCTGTGAAAAGGCTCTTGTGGTCCTCAGCTAGGGTAGATAACATGTCTCTCGAGGAGCTTCTGGTCTGAGCTCGGGCAATCATAAAGGACGAAACGGCAGAGAGGGAACCTGTCATCACTGTGGTGCATCCCTCCCAGACTCCTCAGTCGTCCCCAGGCATGGGCCCACCGTTCACATGCTATGAGTGTAATGAACCCAATCACTTTGCGAGGGACTGCGTGAAGAGCTGGAGGACAACTAACATGCATTGCTATCGGTGCAACAAGACCAGTCATCTGGCCAGAAATTGTCCAGGAAATGGAGGTGGGGATGAGACGTTAGCGCCAATCTACTCCCCAAACAGCAAGTAAACTCGGTGCTACCTATCATTACTGTGTGTGTTGACGGCACACCATACACGATCCATCTTGAGCGCAAGTTTATATCGGTCTTGGTCGAAGCAAGGCATAGTGGTAACTACGTTAACCAGAGCCTTGCTGTGGAAGTGGCACCATCAGAATTTGGAAACTGGTAAAACTGCTACAATCGATTGGTTATGTGAGGGATGCCTCTTGGAGTTTGACCAGTTGCTTGGCATAGACGCCATTAAAGGCGCTCGAATAACACAGCATGGAATTGTGGAGTTTGAAGAAACGCGGCCCGTCTGTGCAACGATTCGCATCAGTGAAGCTGACTTTAGTGCAAAATTCGACAAATGGCAGGGCGTTTGGGTCGCAGCCTGATAGTGGTTGGCTGGTTATGCACCAGGGAAAGTTTGGAATAGGATCTCTGAATATCCGGTATCCAGCGAGTTGAGAGATGAGTATGAGTGTGAGTTGCAAACATGGATGGACAATGGTTGTTGCTGTACAGTGACAAGGAGTTTGGCCCACCTGAGGGACTGATACCGCTGATGGCTGTACTGCAGACCAACAAACACAAGGTGCGTCCTGTGATGGACTATCATGAGCTGAATACTTATGTTGACACATACATGGGCACTGCGGATGTTTGTGCAGAGAAACTGCAAGAATGGAGACAGCAGGGTGCAAACGTGTCCATTCTGGACCTCAGGAAAAGCATACCTGCAGGTTCATGTTGAAAAATCTCTGTGGCCATACCAAAAAGTTATGTTCAGAGGGAAGCTATATTGTCTGACCAGGCTGGGGTTCGGCCTGAATGTAGCACCCCTGATAATGCGAGCTGTGCTCAAGGCTGTGTTAGCACAGAATGAAACTATAAACAGGGCAACGTTGTCATATATTGACAATATATAATGAGGATGTGGCATCAGCAGAATCTGTGAGAAAACATCTCGAGCTCTACAGACTGACTAGCAAGGAACCAGTGAAGTTGTGGGATGGAGCCAGAGTGCTGGGGCTAGAAGTATGGAGTGAGCAGGATCGACTGTGATGGTGATGAGGAAGTAGAATGGTAGACGGCCCTATGACCATAACACGGAGAGGTATTTTCTCCATGTGTGGCTAACTGTGTGTGGATGGCTGTGAGTAGCGACAAGTTTCATCATACGTTGAGCCACTGCCATAATGCAAAACAGGGACGATTTGTGATGCTCCTCTGGAACGTATGATAACGGACACCCTCCCCCAAGCACAGCAAATGGATCCTGCACAGGGAGAATGGCGAATGCAAAGGAGCTAAACGTGTGGATAGATGTGAGTTTTTTGGCTGTAGGAGTGGCGCTTGATTCTAAGGGAGCCATTATCGAGGATGCATGTTGGCTACGGCCGATAAAAAACACCCAACATATCAAAGTGGCGGAACTAGATGCAGTGCTAAGAGGAATAAACCTTGTGCTAAAATGGCAAGCCACAGTATTACATGTGAACACAGACTCCCTCTGCTTGTACCATTGGGTGACCAATGCTCTTACTGGAAAGTGTTGGTTGAACACCAAGGCCACGAGCGAGATGCTCATAAAGGTGACGACTGGAAATGCTAACCTCTCTTGTAAAAGAGTACAACCTTTTGGTTGACATAGCGCTAGTTAGATCTGACCAGAACTGAGCCTACTTGCTGACTAGGTTACCCTTGAGGTGGTTCCACAATGTGAAGGACATCGAACTTATTCAGCCAGTGTGTGCTTTTGCCATAGGAAACCAGAGCACTGCTCAGTTAACCGAGATTCATCAACACATCAGGTACCATGGTGCTAAATGGACACTGTATTTCACACGTATGATCAATCTGTCCGTATTGAAAGCAGCATTGAGATCAGTCGTTCCGAGTTGTAAAAAGATCCAGCTACTGTGCGATGGTAGAAGCGAGCGCTCAGTGTGCATGAAATTTGGAGCCAGCTAGGCATGGTCATCATGCACTCTAACGGTCACCACTTTTTGACTGATCGATTGTGGCCCTACACGGTATTTGATCTGGCGGATGCCAGTCCGGCAAGACATTGCGCATATAATCCAGCAATTGGAGTCAGTATTTTTCGAATGTGGCACCCCAGTGAAGATCCTGGCTGATAATGACCCTGAATTCTGCAGTCAGCAATTCAAACGATTTATAGATGAATGGGGCATCCGATTCCGACTGTGCTGTGCGTAAAGACCATCTGGAAATGGTATTGTAGAGAGGTGTCAACGGACAATTAAACAAATTGCTGAGCAAAACAGCTGCCCTCTTATGGGGGCAGTTTATTGGTATAACGTCACACTCAGGGATGACGCGTGTGCCTCATCCATGCCTGCCAATCTGCTGCATTCATACATGATTCGAATAAAGGGAATTGACGTTGTACCCCAGTCTAGCCAGGCAATTTTGGCTCGGTACAAAGAAGGTGACACTGTTTGGGTGAAAAATCCACACAGACACTGCACATCAAAGTTTGTGAAAGGTTGTGTCACCGTGATAAACATTCCACAGTCATCGATGGGATACCTCAGCTACCTGTTCATTGTTTCTGACGATTCAACTGGGAGGAAGACGTGATTGTACCACCGTGATGGCATTAGTGTATCGATCAACATATACGAGGTCATTTTTGCTGTTCATGACAACAAAGTTCATCGACAGCTGGATCTGCTGGTGACATGAAAGGCCTCACTAAGCTGAGATGGCACAATCATGTTGCAAGTGTGGCACTTGGCTCTGGTCTGTCTGATGTTAGCACTCAGTACGGGCCAGATCAATCGTTGTCTTGCATTTGCCAGCATGCTATTAATGCCTCTACCTGAAGTGGATGGCAGTGCCTACTACAGAACTGTTCATTCTGCATGGGCTTCTTAGCCATTGCAACCACCTTTAGTTCACTTATTTCCTTTCATTGCTTTTGTATTTGATATTCGTCCCGTGGGACTGGAAGGTGGTCCTTGATAATTTGTCTATATAGCATTATATTACAAAGTTCTGAACAGGAGTGTTTGTGATGGGTCAGCAATGCCTGATCATTATGATCATAGCATAGGTGACTGCAGTTGTCCATATTGTTGTATATGCTTAGCTTTCTTTATGACTAACTCAGCACCACCATTGCTTTTAGGCTGTTTTGAGAAACAAGTCAAATACCTGGGTGTGAGATCTTGTTGTAGTTTAACAAGTTACCTCATCAGCTCCTAATATTGTTGGTTTTTATCAACTTTTTGAAGTTTGTCTGCAGCACTATATAAAGTACAAAAGACGTAGTCACCGTTCCTTTCAGATGTTCAGAGTAAAACACAAATGGTTGACCCCGTCTATATCTATAGTGTATCTGGCCAAGGGCAGATCACCCTGCTCAGCCTAGACACAGGGGCAGATCACTATTCTACTAATACAATATTAAAAGCAGTCTTTGACAAACAAAAATCTTACTCTGATGTGCTGTTTTTTAAGTGAATATATAATTTTTTAAATAGAAAAATACAATGAATATAAAAAGGAAGCTTATTCTTTGAACTTGGTAATTTCAAAAGAAAACCAGAATTATTTTTTTAAAATATATCCAAAGTTTTTTTCTTGAAATGCAGAAAAGAAAAAAAAAATTAATTGTCACACCTTTATGGCACATTCCTTTATTCCTACATATTGATCATGAGGTACTTAATTCTTTTAAAATATTCTCAAACCATTTATCCAATATTTTATAGAAAAATAAAACCTGATAAGATGACAAGATATTAAATCAACAGAAATTATTGACATGCTAATCAATATTTATCAATTTTATGCAAGTTTGTATTACCACTAGTAATTCTATACATAATTTCCTTCAGTGATGGAGTATCACTATTGTAGAGTAAAATGTTAAGTTAGCTAGTCTAGCCGATCACTGCAATCAATATCAAGTAAAATATTAAAAAGAAAAAAAAAAAAAAAAAAAAAAAAAAAAAAACTGGAAATTTAGTAATTAAAATTTTGATGCTTACTCCAGCATTTTTTAGCATTTCACCAAATTTCTCCAGCTGAGCCTTGGCTTGTTTTTCTTCTTCTTTCATCATATCAACCAGAACATTGACATCTGCCATCACGTAGGCTAGAAAAGATTAGCAGGCAACAATTAATTATACATTCATACAAAGAAGGAACATTTCTCATTATAGAAAGTTTGAAAACAAAATTAGTTCAAACATTTACTGAAAGTTTGCATCTTTATATATTAAAAAAAAGTTGTCCTATTGTTGGTATCAGCAGAAACAGCAAGGGAGTCTATCCCATTTTTGCTAGTGTTAGACCAGTGGGATTGTTTTTTGCTGAGGTGTAGTGACACACTTCTCAGATGCTGCTTTACTACACAGATCAGATTAGCCAAGATTTGCTTTATACACCGAGTTGGTGGGGACCAATAGGCCAATGCTCTACCAACTAAGCAAAACTGGCCTCTAATTATAAACTGATTTAAAAAAGACTACCATAATTTCAAATCCCATCCTATCTATAGAATTTATAATTAACTGCAAACAAATAAGGAAAAATATATTACAATTAGCACTTAGTTTTTATCTCCCTTGAGAAATTATAATGATTGGGGTGAGTGTGATAATGAAGTTGGAAATTGGAATGCTTTATTCTCAAAGTTAGAAAATTTTAATTCAATTGCACAGACAGAATCTTGCTATTTTTTGCTATGTTATGGTAAGGTTCATACAAAACAATCCAGTTCACTATAATAGAAATTACCCTCAAGTAAGTATTATGAATGTAGTGTTGCAATAAGAATCATATCAAAGAAACTAGTTTGAAATTAATAAAAAAATATACTTAAAAAAATGTGGGTAACATAAGACTATTACATTTATGAGGAGTAAACAAACAATATAGAACAGAGAAAATCTGAGTAGGAAAAATTTAGGTAAATGAATAAATTCAAATTTTATCTCTTGATTGGTTTTCTTAGTTAAATCACAGAAGCAGATAAGGATGTGAATTCAAATAAAAAGGCAGTTTAAATATTAAACCATCATACTTACGAGATTGAACTACAGAGTGATATTCTGGACAGTAGACCAGTACCAAGTAGTCATGTGGTCTGTGAACTTGTTCCATATACCCTAAAATAAAAAAAAATGTAGTTAATAAATTTGTATGAAAAGTTCAGTTAATATCTTCTGGAAAGATAGTACAGTTTAGAGAAAACTTACTAGATCTGTCCATCATAGTTGTTACAATTATTTTATAAAATTTACATGCAAAAGTATCCAGCTATTATATGACAAAGGTAGTAGTATATTAATACCAGTGATGTGAAAGTTCTGTACAGATAACTGGTGTAGGGGTTTCAAGGAGCAAAGATTTTCATTACCATACTATGGGTATATATAGTCACCTAATATAGTTATTATATATATATATATGATCACCATAATATATATATATATATATATATATCACCTAAGTATATATATATATATATATATATATATCAGCCTATATATATATATATATAATATTATTATATCATATCACCTATATTATATATAAATAATAATATATAGTATATCAACCTCATATAGTACTATATATATATATATAAACTATCACCTATTATATATATATTATATATAATATATAATCACCTAAATATACTATTATATATATATCACCTATATACTTAATACTATATATATCAACCTATATAAATTATATTATATTATATACTATGTAATATATAGTATCACCTATAGATATATAATATGAGGCTATATATATATATATCATCACCTATAGTATTATATATATATATATATATATAGTATATCACCTATATATATATAACTATTATATTATATATTACTATATCACCTATCATTAATATATTATATATATATATATATATATATATATATCACCGTAACAGTATAATTATATATAATCACCTATATATATATATTATATACTATATATATATATACTACTATATATATATTATCACTATATATACTATATACTATATATAGTATAAATATATATATATATATCACCTTATAAGTATATACATATATTATATATAATATCACCTAATAATATATAATATATATATTATATATATATATAAACCTAAAATATAAATTTCAAACCGTTTTTTAAATATATATATACTACTTATATATTATATATATATACTATATATATCACCTATCTTAACTATATATATATTATATTATATATTATCATATATATATTCACCTTATGATATATATATATTATATACTATATATATATATATACTATATATCACCTTATATAATATATATATATATTATATATATATATATATCACCTTATATATATATATATATATATAATATATATATTAATATATCACCTAATTACTATATATCTATATAATATCATAGTTTAAATTATTACTTTATATAATTATACCCCCCAACAAAAAACCCCTATTTTTTTTAATATATATAATATAGTATTATATACTATTATATATATATATATCACCTATATATATATATATATATATATATATATATATATATATCACTAAATATATATAGTATATTATATAGTATAATATATTATATATGAATATATAGTGCGAGGCCTATATATATATAATATATATCACCTAACTATAAGTATATATAATATATCAACCTAATATATATATATATTATTATATCACTATATATATATATATATATTATATATATATAATATATATATCTACCTTCATATATATATTATAATATCATAATATATAATATATATATATCACATAGTAATATTATATAATATCTATAATATATATATATATATCACCTAATATAAGCGTTAGTCCACATGCCTCTACTGGCCCCTTCGAACCAACCTGATGTACGTACACCCACTTAGATATATATATATATATATATATATATATATCATCACCTATATATATATATAATAATATATATACATATTATATATAAATCACTAAATATATATATAGTATATATATATATATATTCACCTATCATATATATATAGTATATTATATATATATATATATACATATATCACAATATATATATATATATATATATATACTATATATATATTATATATCACTATAATATATATTATATATATATATATACTATATAATATATAATATATCACCTTATATATATATAATATATATATATAATATATATAATTAATATATCACTATATATATATTATAATATATATATTATATAATATCACCTATATATATTATATAATATACTTTATAGTATATAATCACCTATATCATTATTATATATATATTTATAATAGTATATAAATATCACCATATATTTAATTATAATATAATATATATATATAGTTATATCACCCCCAAATAATTTAATTTAATAATTTCAGACCTCATATTTAAATAATTATATAATTCGGGAATAATATTTATAGTTATTATATAGTATAATATATATATAGATATAAAACAATTTATATACGTAATGAGTAGTATAAATACTAAATTTATAGGTATTACTACGAATATATAAATCCAAAATATTATAAATTATTTTATTTCTATAAGTATATCATCTCACCAATCTCAAAATATATTTAGAAGAAATAAATAGTTGTAGATAAAAAACTAATATAAAGTAGTAAATGAGGGACATAGTCCGATAATCCATAATAATAATATTTAATTAAATTATATAATTTCATGAGCTACTCCATCCCAAAAGAAATTATCATAAGGCTAATAAAGGTAAATAAATTATAAGTTGGTAGTATTTAACCTAAATTATAAATATAAGTCAATGTCGCGGGAACTATAATAAAGTTCGAATTAATTCCCTATAATAATAAATATTACTAAATTAATTCAATAATTAGTGAGCTATATATATCACCTACTTATATAACTCTAAATATATATATATATCCTAGAGTGTAGTTTAAAAGTATAATTAAAATACTTATAAGATGAATGAGTGACCACTAAATATATAATGAGTCCGTAAATATATTTAAATAATCCACCAATATTAATTATTCAGCTCATATCATTATCCTATATATAATAACAACCTATACTAAATAATATATATATAATCCCTATAGGATATTGAATATTATATATATATAGCAATTTTTATTATTATTATAATATAATCCGAGTATATAGGGAAATATTAATAGGGAATATTTGGGAATATTTAGTTATTAAATATTGGGGTAAAATATACCATAGTCCCCGTATTATCTTATATATTCCTATAGTAGATAGTACTCTTTCATACTGATGAATCAACCCAATCACTCATAATACCGCGTCCTCTAGCTTAGCCACCTGTCCATAATTGTAAAAATAGAAAATAATATTTAATAATATATATAATCACTTACGTATATTGATATTATGTATACCAGGATATTTAACCTGAGCGTTTAATAAATATATATTTATTTAATTAAAACTACTAACATTTCTAGGTATACTTTAAAATAATAATATATAATAAACCCAGTAATTATATAAATATAATTACCTATTATAAATTGATATACCCACACGGGTTATCAATAATTAATGTAAGGTATTCCACGGGTTATTAAATATTTGAACTTATGTACCAAACATAAACTTTTACAAGAAATTTTACCGGTAATATTCAATTACTTTTTTAAGATTTTTAAAAAATATATATATTTTGATTTGAGTACACCGGCATATCATAGTTATGTTTAGTAAATAACAACAGGATAATTAGTCACTATATCCTCCAACTATTCAAGTTTACCAATATAATATAATATATGGGCCAGCCTACCTAGGTCCCGAGAATTTTATACATAATATATTAATTATTATATTGTACCACCTAATATTAGAATTATATGAATAAATAGCCATTCAATAATTATTGATAGGTCCGATAAATATGTATTTATCTACTAAGTATGAAATTCCATATATTTATTTATCTCTCTTATTATTTATTTTACTATATAATCCTACTCACCTACTTAGATATGTTGTTTGTTGTAAATAAGGATATTATATAATCCTTATTTTGGATCTATGATGTGAATTTATTCAATATACCTTATTTCGGTGAGGGGTAGTAAACGTATATCAATATGGTGAATATAATTATGTCTCCTTTCTATTCTAGGCTATAAAATATATATTTATACTTAATTTAGTTATAATATATATATATAACCTTTCATTATCGGGGGTATATGAGGGTAATGTAGGGCTTTCATCCCCTACTAACTTTTGTTATTATATACTTATAGTATTATATAACCTAGTTTGAGTTTTAAAAGGGCAATTTCCTTTTTTTTGTTTTCCAACAATGTGGAGTGCGTAGGCCTGCTATTCTAATAATTTTTTATTATAATAAAACCAAATTAACTTATATTAAATAGTAATAGTATTGAATATTTATACCGTTTTATATATTATTTTTAACTCCTTATTAAAATGTAGGTTTGGGTACAGTTAATATTATTAACTACCTCTAGCCACCATTCGTGTGGGGTGGAGACTAAATATATATTATTAAATAAGCCTAATATATATTTATAATACTAGTGATTAATATTTTTTATTGCCAGTGAGGAATTGTATTTTCTTTATTATATACTAATATATACCATTTTATTTACATGATACGTCATAGCTGCATTTCTTATTCGTTATATATTTTAATTTATATCCTCTATATTTATCTAAAACCAATATTATTGGATACCCTCATGTTCATATATAGGTAGGTCATATAACGCGCCGGTATTGTTGTGGTATATCATATATATATATATATACTATATATAACCTATATATATATATTTATATATATATATATATATATATATAAACCTACTATAATAATATATAATAATAATAACCTATTAATTATATATAATATATTACTAAATATATATATTAACCTATACTATATATATATTTATAACCTACTATATATATATATTACTATATATATAATAACCATATATTATATATATATTATATATAAACTTATATATAGATATATATTAGTATATTATATATAACCGTTGTGTTTAGGCTGACCGCATAGGTGATCATCCTACTATACGTAATAAAAATATATATCTCGGGGATAATGTATATATATATTCATCAGTAATATAATATTTATCTCACCTATTTATTCTCATTTAATATATTATTAACTAAATATATATAATAATTCTCTACCGGACTTTAGATAATAAAATGTCCATATAAACAATATATTTATTCTTACGTATAATAAATCCTATTTTTATTTTTATTAATCGTATATATAAATGAGTAGGTAACCGTTGATTATAAATTTATTATTGTGGTAATATTATTTTCGGGTATATTGAGGTGGACTATATATTTTTATATTCCTAATCCACATCTATTATTTTATTAAATTTTTATCTACCTATTTCTTGGAAATTTTTATAGAATATAATGAGGGGCTTATGATATAAATTCAAAGTAACCATAGTATATATTTATGTAGGAATTAATTATCGATAAACTATTATTTATAAGGTTCCATAATATTTTATTTTGTTATTACATATATAAACTAACTTAATTTTCCTTATTTTGATTTTGTTTATTGTATATAAGCATTGAAGACTTGGATTAATATATATATATAACTATATATCTTTATATTTTATAGTAGTAACCTTAATTTCGGTGATATAATATTATAGAGCTCTTTATTTATATGTATTTATATCATTAACCCATCTATTTCTCTACTAAATTTTTAGATAAGATTATAAGTAGAACTATTATGATATATATATATAATAGATTTTATTGGATAATTATTCGGTCATATTAGTCTATTTACATCTATTATTGTTAATATATTAACCTACACTATTTTAATTATCTTAGGTATATTTTTTATAAATTATTGTAAGGCTATCATATATAATAAACCTAATTATGATATATTTATTTTAGGTATACGGGACTTTATATTAGTTTTCCTATCAATCTTTATATTTTATTTAAGCTCTATTTATTCCTTAACACCACTATATATTTCTCGTATTTTTATTTTTTAGGATTTATATAGGTAAAGGCGCTTGTATTATTGTAAATTATTTATAGGGATTATTATATCCTAGGAAGGGTTATATATTATTAACCTCCTTCTATATTGTTTATATACTTATATTCATATATATTTACTCTCATGGTAACCATTTTTAAAGTTATGTAATAGAGGCTTGATATTAGTTATTTAATTATAGTAGTAATTTTATTTAGTGAAATAAACTCCTATTGTTCCTCAACTTTTTAGTTATCTCTACCAATTATTTTATACTTACTTATTTAATATTTATTATAGCCGTGAGACTTTAGGTAGTATATTTATATAATATAAGTATTTTATTAATAATATGAATCTCTATTGAGATGATTATCAGACTTTTTTATGTTATTATACTCTATTCTAATTATCATATAATCACTTCATTTAGTTATTATATAAGCACCCTAAATTTTTCTCTTAGTTATTTATTTTTGAGATAGTATGATAAGCGCGGAATAACGATATTTATATATAGTATATTTTATATTATTTATATGGGTTATAATATTCGCTGATGAGTAAATCTGCTCCTTTCATATCCTTATTATTTGAGTAGTAATCGCACTATTTAATATATAATGATTTGATAGGTGTATGAGTGACTTATATAGTAATAATAATTTAAAGTATTTATATAATAATTTATTGATTTTAATTCCAGGACTCATTAGTAATTCCTCCTCATCTTTATATATATTTGTATATGTTTATCTACCTCCTATATTTCTATCTGTATACTTATACTAGAATAATCCTGAATAACTTATTATAGTATAATTTATGATATTATTATTGAGGATTAATATTGGAAGGGCCCATTTGTTCTATTTTCTATCTTCATTATTTATTACTTTAGATTATAAATAATAACTTATATTCATGAGTACTCGATTGATCTACCTCCTATGGCTCATATACCATATCGCTTCGGTAATTATTTTATATTGTTACGTATATAGAATATAATTGCTCCGGAACTCGGGAATATACTTTTTCACTACAGTATATGATTCCTAGATCAATATAATATATAACAACACTTCCGAGGTCCTGACACAATAGTAATTATATAGATCTAAATATAAAGGCTCAGTAGGTACTTCAACATATTATAGTCAACCGTAAAAACCTAATAGATGAGTATAAACAGAATTCATAATGATATTGTAGTGAGGATGAGGGTATACTATAAGTCCTTCCCATATAATATAATCATATTAACCTAATAATAATCCTACTAATAATCTTAATTAATATGATATATAACCACTTGAGAAGTTAGTTATTTATTATTTAGTTAATATAAATTTGACCCTTATATACTTAAGTTTTGTGCCACATGCCATTAAAGTAATATGGGGGGGGGGACCTAGTAGTTTGATGATAATAAGCCCTCACTCACAGGATTATATGCTATAATTTCAAGTCACCACGTATTTTATATGACATACAAATGACTACCGCCTCATAACTATTTTATATTTTACGTATGTATATCATCATAACCGTCATTATTACTATTTAGGCCTATTGGTATATATGATTGACCATACCAAGTAATACTATGTTAACGGAGTAGAGGACATACCGTGATGTATAAGGAAATATTCGTATTAAAACTCAATGAACGAGGGGTAGTAGTGAGTATTTACTAATATATTAAGCGTTCTTATCATTATACCCAGTTTTAGTGAGAGTATGCTACCGTCTCACAGTTTTTTGGTGAGCTATTACATTTTTAATTAATATCACCTTTTTTTGCTTAAGTCTTTGAGTCACTATCACTATATATAAGTGATCAATCCTAGAGGGCATATATAATAGTAAACGGGGCAACCTGGCTAAGATTACGATATACTCTCACTCGCGGACGATTCAAGCTCAGGGCTTATATCATTTATTCTCGCGTTCGATGCGTAATCATACTTATTATTATCATAATCACCTTATATATTATTATTAATGATTTTTTTTTTAGTATATTTATTCTCTTTGTTTTTTTAACTTAAGTGATACTATTGTACTTTAATTTGTGGGCCTACAACTAGGCCTCAGCTAAATAGTTAACGTGATGGAGATATATCCCTAGTGGAATCCATAACTCATTGAACGAAGGGTTATATCTTTGCCCGCGAATTCTAGGCTTCAGCTATTACTAAATTCATATGATATCACCAACCGCTATTACGTGAATAGTAGTACGTATACCCAACTACCTTTTCGTGCTTAAGTTGATGTATTATTATTATCTATCCTTCATATTATAACTTTAATAGCTTATAGTGACTAATAGGTTTGTGGTATAACAAAGTACACTACAATATATTATTCAGCTCAAATACGGATGGTGGATAGCAAATCACTCTACAGGTTGAAGGGAATCCACAACTCCATGACGAGAAGGTGGATACTTGTACTACGTATTTTCTTATGGCTCATTCAGGCTTAATCTTAATTTTGCTCAAATACTACGCGTGAAAGTTTTACTCACCTTAATCTTTTAAATAAGGGTGAAAGTAGTAAATAAGTATATATATCATACGCTGTCGGGCAATTTTGAATTATATTACACGTGAGTAGAATCATAGGTATTAACCTTGATTTTTATATATCTTACTATACCAGTTATATATCACCTTACACCGGGCTAATGGCCGATTTTATATTACATATTATTATCATTTATTATATTAATAGATGCAATTATTTAGTTAGTCACCTTATATTACTTAAAGTATAATATTATATAATATAATATATGATTTTAAGGTGACTTAATATTATCATACACTAGTTATAGGCTTATATCATTGCTTTCATTTCACTAACACCAAATTTATTATATATTTATGGGTTATTATATATCATCAATAATCTATTAATATATTAAATATCTACATATATATATAATATATAATGATATATATATCACCTAATATATAATAATGTATAGTTATATTATATAGTATTTAACTTAATAATTATTTATATAATCAAACCTATATATTTATATAATATATTAATAATATAATTTTATATCACTCCTGTATATTTATATAATATAATACCATACCATTAACCAACAATACTACCTAAAATATAATATACTAAATCAACCTAAATAATACATTATAAATTATTAGGTTTATTAGTGTTATTAATAATTATTCACGTGTGGTATATATGCTATAGTTATAAGGGGCTCGGTTATTATAATAAGCCTCGTTCGGTATATATATTATCACCTTAAGAGATTTGTGATATCTACGGCTAAGTAGGGTATTACCTCTAATAGGGTTCTTGGTTATACCTCTATTAGAGTATCACCTTTATACTGGCAACTATACATACGGTCACTAACTAATCATTACATGATCACCCGTATATGTAAGATAAGCCAATAATATAGGTATAGGTGAATATCTGTGCAAAGTTAATAAGTTAATAAGGTGAGTATATGATCACTACTGAAATTAGAGTTATTAAAGGTGTATTGGGTACGAGGTACTATTTACCTCAATCACCTATTTTTCAGATGACTCAAATATAATTATCCTCTCATTATAATCTTAGCTCGTTTGGAGGTAAGGGGATATATAACAGCGCCTCTAATTAGTCAGGAGGCTTATATAATATACTATGAGTCTATAATATCATTTATCGCGGGTTTACCCCCTAGAATACACCATATATAATGAATTAATTAATTTTATAAAGACGTATATATCACCTAGGGATATTACTATCTAAATATACTATATGAGTCACCGTAGTTAATGTTAGTTTATAATATCCTACTGTTATAATCAATAATACCCCTACCTCACTAACGTATTTGTACTCCCAAAGGCACCCCTACCTATACCTACTTAACCTACCTATTATACAATATTCACTACTATATATAATTAGTGTAGGGGTGATATGGGCTTGTGTTATATATTAATTATATATTATACACTTGTCATAAATTTAGTGAGATACTAGTATATTATTATGTTTATTCTGATTATTTATATAATGAGTATATCATATCGCGTAGAATGTGGTCAGTTTAGTGTATTGTTGTTATTATGTTATAGCTCTGTTATACATGATACTACCAGTGAGCAAGATATATATATCACCTATGTAATTTTATACTAACTATTATTATATATTATATAATATGAACTATTAATATCACCTATTACGGGTATATTGCTCATGTTAGTATAGTATTATTTTATTATATCACACTACATACATAAGTATAGAAGTAAGTAGTACCTGCATCATAATATCACCATACATACACATTTTAATATCACTAAACATACCATATATAATAACAACCACTTACCCTATTTAATATCGTGGTCATAGTTTTGTGTGTCAGTAATTTAGTCATCCTATATATATATATATATCACCTATATATATATATATAATATA
>CM042164.1:22259911-22267411 GCA_023376005.1 Doryteuthis pealeii
ATGTAAAATATCGTAGGAATGGAACACATAATCAAAGACGGGATGAAAGAGGAAAGTAAAAGAAATTCATTTCATAATTTTTCTCATTATATCTCTTCCCACTGGGACTGTTAACAAATCTTTTATACCAATAGCAATTCTTATTAGACTTTCCTATTTAATACGATATCATATAACATTAAAATTAAATACTTGCACACCGGAGGTGTCACCACTAATTATTCTAGTATATATAAATATAAAATATAATATTAACCATATTATCTTATTAATAATGGAGATTTGGGTTTGTCTGTCTGTAACCGAAACTTATATTACTATACAAGTCACAATTCCTTTCGTTTATTTACATCATATTTTCTCCATGATTTTATTTTTTATTTAAAACCTCAATTATCAATAAAATTGTTTTACATACTTACACTGTTGACCATATCTACATGATATTTTCCACGTACCCAACTTGTACGGGTCAGGCACAAGGCCCTATTTATGTGGGACCACCCACAAAACCGAAGCTCATGGGGTGGTGGTGAAAAATTGGCGTCGATCCCGTCGGCATTCCCCTCAAGGGGGTGCCTCAGGCCACTGGGCAATAAACCCAGCCCTGCCCCTTTAAATCAAGGGGCAGGTGTTGCCTGGGGGGATGGCCCCCTGGGATCGACGCCGTTAATTATAGCAATGGTCCAGAGGCCGAAGCCACTGTTGACCATATCTACATACTAATAACTTGCAATTGTATTTATATATACAACAAAATAGAGGTTTACAGTGTGAATGGGAAGGCTAATTTGCATATTGATCTTTAAAAATTGATTTTACTAAATATATGCATAGTATTATTGATTTCTAATTGTTTGGTTTTATCTTATTGAATATGAGCAAAAATCTCTTCAATAAATCTTTAAAAGAAATCCCTTAACAAGAAGAAATAACTGTAATATTATTCTTTACTTCCTATTTTAACTAAACAGTTTAATTTACCAGTGAAAGACAGGAGTAACGGAAAAAGATGGAAGAGTTAGTTTCAAAGTTGTTCTATTTTTCAATCATACCCCCTCTGTTCAAAATCTTTTTATCTACATTCTTATTCAGTTTCATTAGCCTTTCTAATTTAATATAATATTTTATTATAAAATTTAACTAAAATACTTGCACCCGGAGGGTGCATATATTTGCTAGTATATATAATATATATATATATATAATATATAATATAATATATATAATATATAATCTTATTATAATGGAGATTGTGTGTTTTTCTGTCTGTAACCGAAACTATATTACTACTCAAGTAACAATTTCCTTAGTTATTGACATCACATTCTCAATGATATTAATTTCATTTAAACCTCAATTATTAATAAAATTGTTGTACATTATTAATACTGTTAACCATATCTACATATTAACAACATGCAATTATATTTATATATACAACAAAATAGCGGTTTACAGTGTGAACAGGAAGGCTAATTTGCATATTGATATTAAAAATTTGATTTTATTAAATATGTGCTTAGTATTATTGATTTTTAACTGTTTGGTTTTATTTTAATGAATATAAGCAAAAATCTCTTCAATGAATCTTAAATGAAATCCATTAACAAGAAAAAATAACTGTCATTTTATTCTTTACTTCCTCTTTTAACTAAATACTTAAATTAGAAAAAATAACAATTAAAGATGGGAATGATGGAAGAGTAAGTTTCAGTTCTATTTTTCGATTATATTCCCCCTCTGTTTCAAATCTTTTTATCTTCATTCTTATTTAGTTTTATTAGCCTTTCTAATTTAATACAATATTTTATTACATTAAAACTTAGATACTTGCACCCAGAGGGTGCATATATTTGCTAGTATATTATAATATAATATAATATAATATAATATATATAATATATATAATATAATATATATAATATATAATATAATATAATATATATAATATAATATATATACTAGAAAAAAACATGACCCGTTGAGTCACCCATTGAGCCCGGGTTGGATTATTGAAAGAAAATCACAGGATTTTGTCAATTTAAATTTTTCCAAAACTGTCCAAATAAGTTGGATTTTATTGAGAATAGACACAAAAAATGAGGGTTGTTTTTGTTTTTTTTGCAACTTCTATAATTTACCTACGTCAGTTTTACACATGTGTAGATGCTTAAATTTGTCTGCCATACCATACGGCTGAAAATCTCTTCATTTACGAAGATTAAGTTTCCTATTTATTTTATTTTATTTACATTTATTTAGAAATAAAACAGTCTAATTCTGTAATTTTATATAATATTTTTGAATAGGCTAGTTAGTCGGTTTCAGTAAAATAGACTTACTTTCTGTCTCTTTTTCAAGGGTTTTAAGCGCTGGTTTACAATTTTAATATAGCATTCGCGATTGAAAAAAAAAAAAAATTACCAAAAATCAGGTAATAATTTAGTATTGATTTATCAATTAATGAATTTTATAATGCATCAGTTATTTTATTTCAAAACTTTAATTTAGTATTTTTGCTATGAAAAATTAATATATAAAATTAATTTAAAATACAAATATTCGGATTTTAAGTTTAAAATGTTATATTTTTAGATTCTAGAAATAAATATCTATTCAATGCAAACCTTATTTTAGATACATAAAGTAATAGATTTTGAAGAAAAACTCGATTGAAAATGTACCCCCTCTCCTTTTTAAGCAGAAAAAATATTGATGTATATTTTTTTTCTTTTATAAGATAATAGCCAATTAAATAATTAATGAAATGAGTAAAAAAAAAAAAAATCTCCAAAAAATTAATTATTTATTATTTTTTTACATTTTATTTTTCGATTTTTGGGACTTATTTTCTCATAGAATAGCCAACGAAAATTTTTTTGTTTGTTTGTTTCTATTCATAACTTCGGTCTTTTATCTCTTTATTTATACTGTAATTAGTATCGAAAATGACCAACTCTCAAAACATTTTACACCCCCAACATAAGGGGGATCAAAATTAAGTGACCTGAAAAAAATGAGAAAGTTTTGAAATAAAATAAATAATGCATTATAATGATCATTTATTGATAAATAAACACTGAAAATTTCATAAAAATCTGATAGTTCCCTGATTTTTGGTAAATTATTTTTATCAAAAACGCATTTTAGGCTCATTTTGCCAGTAGCTATTATATTTTACCGAAACCAGCTAAATAGCATCTTCCTAATATTTTACTAATAAATATTTGATGTGCTTACCCTGTAGACTATGAATTTTAAACATTAATAATTAAAGTAATTAAAAAAAATTTATTTTAAAGCATGGTATTCAATTTTAATTAAGCATCTCAGATCATTGTGGAATGTTCCAGAACATTGTAGAAGATTGTTCTAATTGTTCTACCAGTTTAGATATCATTCCAAGTGTCACTTAAGAGGTGAATGGGTCAACCCTCCCTTCGTCTGACAAATCAATCAAAAGAAACTTTAACAGCCAAGAAGTCTGGAAATCTTCTGTATCGCCAGACTTTTTGACTATTGAACAGAGTCACAGATTATAATGAGAATCCCATTATCCTCTGCTCACCCCCTCCCGCAAAAGATTTAAGAGATTCATGAAAATCTACTGAAGAATAAAACTGACTCTGCATTCTGTAATTCTTTAACCCCTCAGAAACTCTTACAACTCAGAAATTGTCCTTGCAGAATACTTGTGTTTACATGACAAGCTACTATATTATGTTTGCAAATATGACATTTGCAAGATGTTCTAGGTTGGTTGGATTTTACGGCATGTCAACCCTTATTGGGTTATTTTATACAAAAGAAGTTTGTGTTTTATTCTTTCTTGTTGGGTATTTAATATCTTTAAACCATTCTTTTTAACACGTTTTTAAAATTCATTTTTGATCTATTTAAACCATAGATAGGACCCTAACAGGTACTACCACTCCAGGTCAGAGTGGACCTTGGAGTAATGGCAATGAAGCGCTTGTAGGGACCCGGTTTGTTTGGTTAGTGTGTGGTTGAGGAGTTGAAGATCCAAGTTATGGGTCCCTACAATTTATATGTATAAGGACTACGGAAATGTAGTTTCCATAGGTAACAAAAGAAGAAGACATTGATAAAGGGAACAAACTTTATATACATAAATACAATTAATATAGTTTCATTGTTCTTTCAGTGGTGTTGCAGTCTGATTGTGTCTGTGTATAGTTGTGTGTGACATGGTGTTTATATTAGTGTGATTGCTTGTGTCAACATATTAGTAGTTTGTCTGTGATTGGAACTTGTGATTGAAAGTTGTTGTTGTTGATCGAGACGAAAAGATAGACAGACCTGTTGAGTCATATTTGATGTTTTCGGACGTTCCCACTGTCGAGTTAGGAGCATCCTCTCCAACTCTGAGTCAGGAAGAGCAAAAGCTCCTCACTGTCTCTGTGTCTCCTTTTTTTGTCTTTCAACTAAAAGGGTCTTTTTATAATTTTCCTATTGTCTTTGTCTACGTGATGATTAAGCTAAAATATTCATCAAATATCAGGTGATTTTCAATGATGCAATATCGAATGATTTTGATGTGTGGAATTCTGGTGACGTAAATTATCGGATGAATTTAAACCATTGTTTCTATTGTTCCTGAAATATTTCTAAACTAATATTCATTCGATTTTCTTTTGTTTACCTAATTCTAAACTCATGACATACCATTGTAACTAGTTATTTAAGAAAACTTAATTATTTTAATTTGGTTAATTCCACATGCCATAAAAATATAGGGGCCAATCCCTATACGCTCCAGAATTGGAACTTTTCCACTAGATGCAGTTTAACATCATACCTAGGACACTAAGACTCTCAGCCACCACCTTCTAGCACATATATGATGAAAAAGTTGGGGATTTGCCATAAGGGCAATAGTAATCATTAACAACAGTTTAGAAATACACATTTTCCTACTAAATTTACATATAAGTTATAGAAGTTAAAATCTAATTTATACCATATATAATTTTGAGAAAGATCATTAACATTTAAAGAAATATTTGTACAATTAAACTTGTTTTTATTGCTTACATAAGTACATGGTACATTCTCATGCCATTTTCCATTTAGGTAACAAGTGCTAGTGATGAAAAAATTTATCTTATTTGCAGTTATTCCACCACAATCTGTGTAGCTAAGAATATAGGATCTCTGCTAAAGGTTAAAAACTGAAAATATATCTTGTTCCTTTTCCAGTGTTAATACAATTGACCGAAAGATATTTTGTACTGCAAAAATATGTTTTATAAACTTAAATTTACAGTATCAACAGTAAGACTAATACAAATGAAGAGAGGGGAAAAAGAGAGTCAAGGAAGAAAGAGAAAAAAAGAGAGTCAAGGAAGAAGAGAGGGGAAAAAGAGAGTCAAGGAAGAAGAGAGGGGAAAAAAAGAGAGTCAAGGAAGAAGAGAGGGGAAAAAAGAGAGTCAAGGAAGAAGAGAGGGGAAAAAGAGAGTCAAGGAAGAAGAGAGGGGAAAAAGAGAGTCAAGGAAGAAGAAAGAGGGAAAAAGAGAGAGAGTCAAGGAAGAAGAGAGGGGAAAAAAAAAGAGTCAAGGAAGAGAGAGGGGAAAAAAGAGAGTCAAGGAAGAAGAGAGGGGAAAAAAGAGAGTCAAGGAGAAGAGGGGAAAAAAGAGAGTCAAGGAAGAAGAGAGGGGAAAAAGAGAGTCAAGGAAGAAGAGAGAGAGTAAAGGAGAAGAGAGGGGGAAAGAGAGTAAAGAGAAGAGAGGGGAAAAGAGAGTCAGGAAGAAGAGAGAGAAAAGAGGAGGCAGAAATGGAGGAAAGAAGGAGGCAAGCAATACAATAAGTATTCAGTATATGATATAATACATGCAGAGTACATATATTTATGGAAGTAAATGATAGAATAAATCAATAATACATTATTTGATGCATTTTTAACAAATTATTTTTTAGTTTTCTTATCCATGTGTGTCATCTGCAATTTTTTTATACAGGAAGCCACAAAACTGAAAAAAAAAAAATTCTCATTTAATTATTGATGACAGACTGAAAAAATCAAATCGGTGAAAGTCAAGATTCAACTGTACTACAGCTGATGTGAATTTATTGATTTTCCCCCCAGAATGCTTTCCTGCTGAAATAGAAAAATCAATTAATTTTGGCACAGGGGCAGATTATGACACTTAGACTAGGGGCTCATTCAAAACATCAATGATGGGATACAAAAGCTTAAAATTTTAAAGAATGAAAGAAGAAAAGATACAAAGGAATAGATGAAGAAAATTGGAGAGAGAGAGAGAGTGAGAGAGAGAGAGAATACATATGAACAAATATAAAAATCAATTTGAACAAACAAGGAAGAGAGGTTGAAGAATTAAACAGTGGCAATATACATTGTAGATAGGAATTTATATTCAAAATGTGATTACTATGAACAATTGTAGCAGTACTGATCTGTCACATATCCAGTTTTGCTGTTGTGCTTGTTTAAAAAAAAGATATTGGCTGCCAGTTTTAGTCAAAACTGCAGAAGCCATGGGCCACAAAAGAAAAAGAAGCAAAATAAACCATGGGCCACAAAAGAAAAAGAAGCAAAATAAACCAATGAATAAGATTTTATGACCATTTTTATTGATGACAATCTCTCTTGAACAAATCTTGGTGCATTGTGTGTGACACTTATCTTTTCAAGCGAACTCTAACAATAGCAATATGGTTGTAGCATTTTAAAAACTTGGGCACTGTCTCCAGCTGTGACTTGCCTTGAACTGCTACTGGACTTAAACTGTCAACTCCAACTATAGCTAACGATGTGTGGGGGAAGGATCCCTGTTCAACCCGGCAGCCTGCTTTCGATGTTCAACATCCAACTGCTCTAAGTGTTGCCCCCAATTTGAACGGAATTTTTCTTGACTTTACTGCTACCTGCTTCTACTGAATGAGTGTTCTGAGAAAAAACCTGCACCTTTCCTGTTTTAACCACCCAAATTTTAAAGACATTTAAAAACTAAGATTCTTTTCTGCTGACCTGACTGTAGTAGCATTAAAGACTTCAGTTTATCATAGACATTAAAAAATTAATCTTTTAATTTCAAATAAAAAAATCTTTCTTTTATTATTTGAAACCCTTTACTTTCTATTTTACAAAATATCTTTTAAGTTTTGCTGACCTCCCAACATCACTTTAATACTATTATATACACACATCAATGTACATGCACATACATATATATATGCTACACCTATACAAACTTATACAGATATACTCGCACCAACATGCATATGCATTATTGCACTTAAATATGTGCACCCAGGGACAGAATAACTTAAAGTCTCACAGAATGAGAAGATATTGATTCATTAAGAATAAACATAACTATTGCTACATTTGTATACAATGATGGTATATATCAAATCTTTATTTTGTTCAGCCATTTAACATGCAAGTCTTTAAATATAGTGCAATCACAGTTATTATTATGAAAGTTTATTTTGACAAGTGTAGCACACTAT
>CM042164.1:22277411-22437411 GCA_023376005.1 Doryteuthis pealeii
TTTTTCATAGAATTAAAAAAAAAAATTTAACAGTGCAAAAATGAAAACATTGTTTTTCAATCATAATTTTCATTATTTCTGTAAGCTGAAATTTTTTTTAAATCATCAGGAGTTTATTTAATCTTTTTTCTTTCGAATGCAAAAATTTTTTCAAGAAAATATTAATTTTTCTGCAAGTTTCATGGTGTTAAATGTACGGGGGGTAAATTTCACAGGGTAAAATTGGTGGTACCTAGTGTATGATCATTACTTTTTTTTTTTTTTTTTTTTTACGAGATTTTTAAAAAACAAAGTTCAAAAATATTTACTTTCGTTATTTCAATATAGCTTAAACTGATCCCGTGACCCGACAATGGAGGTACCTAATGAAAACAAAATTAAAAAAGAAATAGAACTTTTTTCTTTTTTTTTTACTATAAATTATTACGGACATTCTTCAATAAATATTCCTAAATGAACTTATTTTTAACAATGAATTAACTTTTTTTTCAATTTTAATTCGAGACATTTATTGAAAATGCCCAATTTTTTTTTAGTAAAACAAAATCATTTCAGATTTTAATTGAAAAACATTTATTTTCCCGAAAAAGTCAGATCAAATGAGTGTACGAGGTTGGCTCCTACTGCTAATTTGAAGGGAGCATTTCTAAAAAATGAAAAGCAGAAATTTTCGGGGGTAAGTAGCTCGATGATAACCTAGAAATGATACAAACGAATTCTGCCCTTGTATTAAATATAGGGACTGGCAAACGGAGCCTAAAATGCGTTTTTGACAAAAAAAAAAAAAAAAAAAAAAAAAAAAACTTTAGCCCTCATACAGAAAATAATTTACCAAAATCAGGAAATTATCGGATTTTAATGAAATTTTCAGTGTTTAATAAACTGAAAATTTCATTAAAATCCGATAATTTCCTGATTTTTGGTAAATTATTTTCTGTAGGGGGGCTAAATGCATTATTTATTTTATTTCAAAACTTTCATTTTTTTCAGGTCGCTTAATTTTGACCCCCCCCTTATGTTGGGGGCGTAAAATGTTTTGCAAGTTGATCATTTTTTATACTAATTACAGTATAAATAATGAGATAAAAGACCGAAGTTATGAATAGAAACAATTTTTTTTTACGGTGGCTTTTCTATGAGAAAATAAGTACCGAAAATCGAAAAATAAAATGTAAAAAAATAATAAATAATTAATTTTTTGGAGATTTTTTTACTTATTTCGATAATTATTCAATTGGCTATTATTTTATAAAAGAAAAAATTATACATCAATGTTTTTTCTGCTTAAAAAGGGGGAGGGGGTACATTTTCAATAGAGTTTTTCTTCAAAACTTATTACTTTTGGCGCCTAAAATAAGTTTTGCATTAAGTAGATATTTATTTTTAGAATCTAAAAATATAAGATTTTAAACTGAACGTCAGGCTTTTCATATTTTAAATGAATTTTATATATTCATTTTTCATAGCAAAAATACTAAATTAAAGTTTTGAAATAAAATAACTAATGCATTATAAAATTCATTAATTATTAAATCAATACTGAAAATTTCATTAAAATCGGATAATTACCTGATTTTTGGTAAAATCTTTTGCAAACGCGAATGTTACAGTAAAATTGTAAACAAGCACTTAAAAACATCGAAAACGACGCTGACTGGCTGATATCGTCGAAATTGACCAAAAACAAATACTTTTAAATTTATTAAAAATAAACTGCATATGTAACGATATTTTTATTTTCTTAATTATGGTTATTATGTTACTACTTATCGATTTAGACAAAGTTTGACCTTAAATAATAGATTTAATTATTTCTAATTCGCTTTTAAAATTCCTAGCAGACGATAAAATCGCCTATCCCTAAAAATAATTCGATGCTATAGTATTAGATTCCTCTATGATTCCTGCCCTTATAATAACGCTATGCCACTCACTTACCCATTTTTTAATTTTTTTAAATTATTTGTGGGTTACTTGCGTAAAAATGTATCTCCTCAGAGACACCGAGTACAACAATTTTCATACACACAAAGAATATTCTCGATGTCGTTTGTCAGGAGAATTTAAATCGATAAGCCTTAGAAACGAAGTTGTTGACTGATGAGGTAATGGGTCTGCCCCCATCTCCTTTCCAAATCAAAATCTGTCGATACGTATTGGCAAAGTGACATATATAGAAGATGCTTAGAGCACAATACTATTAGTGTGTTCAATGGAACACAGCGCAGAGGAAGTGCTTATAAATTATAAAAGGAAAAAGGTATCATTTAATTTCAGGATTTAAGTCAGTAATGTTGGCAAGCGCAACAAAAGGTTGTAGAGCTTGAACTAGTGTTTGAAATTTTCATTAAGATGTGAAGTGAAAATTAGTGGTGGGGGAGATTTACCGATTGACAAGGGTAAGAAGTAGAAAAATGTTAAATTAAATTCTTTAAGAACTCGAAACCACCAGAACTGGGCATGACACTAAACCGCATCTAGTAGTGAAGCTCCAGTTCTGGGGTGTTTCCAGTTTGTTACCAAACTCCCAGATCTACCCTAACCCGTCACATGTATGGGTCAAATATATATTTTTTGGAAATTAGTATTAGATTGCCATTGGACTACTTTAAACAATATAACTGTGCAAACAAATGATTATTACTATTAAATGAATTGTTACAAAGCATGTACAAAAAAAAAACCCACACACTTTCTTTCAGAAATGTTATGACAAGCGACACTTTTTTTTCTAAACTATGGTTGATCAAAAGCGTAATAATCAGTGCATTTTAAAGTTAATTCATTCATGTAAAACGTTTATCTCCTAGACAAAATATCGTTCAATGAAAAACCACACTAACAAAAAAAAAAAAAAAAAAAAAAAAAATGCACGGATATAAAAAGGATTTATTCAGATGTTTATTCAGTATTAACAAAATTACCACTCACTCACATACAGTGAGTGAAAGAGATTGATCTACGAATCTGAAATTTAAACCTCCGGAGTATGACCTAAATTTTTCCTCTTTTATTTAACAGCATTAAAAGATTAGGCTAAGTAAAGGAATAAAGTTAAAAAAAAAATGCCTATAAGAGGAATATTGTACCTTATTTTGAAGTTTACTGAACTTCAAAAAAAGGCACTGTGCGTTCAAAATAGACAAACCGTTATATATAAAAAAAAAAATGTAAACAAAATCGAATTCTCCATAGAATTATCTTTTAACACACGTAAAATCATTCAGTCATTGGGGCAAATAAACAAAATGATTGGAGTGGGTTGGCGCATGACAAAACAATTTTTTAAAAATGTCTTTAGAATTTTGAGAAAATATCTTAAAAGAAATCAACTTTTATTGCTTTAAATACCGAACATTTTATTAAAACATAGTAATTAGTTGATTTGGGGGGAATTTTAAAATAGGTGCTTTACTAGGTACTAAAAGGGCCCAGTCGGTAGTGCACACGCCTCGGAATCACAAGGTTCCGTAGTCGATACCGGTCCTCGCCAACTCAGCGTATGAGTAGCACAGATTGGGTAATCTGATCTGTGCGGTAAAGTGGGGGAGCTGACGGTAGGTGTGGCGCTCCACCTCAGCAAACATTTTCCTTGGTCTAGCGTTTGCGAAAAGGAAATAGACTCCCTCACTGTCTGGCTGATACAGACAAAAGGCCACTCCGCCAACTTAACAGGTACTTGTTTTGGTAATCATGAACTTTAGTAAATAGCCATTTTCGGCTCACGTGATCAGTTTAAGCTATATTGAATAAACGAAAAAAAAATATTTTTGAACTTTGTTTTTTAAAAATCTCGCAAAAAAAAAAAATTAAAAAATAACGATCATACAGAGTTGTTGCAAAGAAAAACAATTAATTCAAAGATTAAATTATCCGATTGGGAAAAAACTACACAGTTATCTTGAAAAAGAAATAAACATATCCGTTTTACTTGCAACAGGGTAATTTTTATGTAGAAATCCGGACTGTAAAATTACATTATCTCTTTGAAAATTATACATTTAAATGTATGGGTGGCTGTATTCGACATAATTGTTTTCTTGTGCATATTCAATAACAGATTATTGGTTTTCAACGATTTTTGAAAGATTTCTTTTTTTGTGTGTGTGGTAGTTTCATAATAACACCGGAATATGTTTTAGTTGAACTTATAGTGTAACTAAAGCAAAGAAAAGACAATAAGTAAAAAAAAACAATAAGAAAACACTCTTAAATACTCTTAAAAATATTAATATATCGTGGATCGGACAAATTTTTCACCTGAATTCTAAAATCCAGTGTTATATTATATTTAAATATCAGTGAAAAATTCGATTTGTACACATTTTTAAACATTAAAATTTTTTTATTTAAGCACACAAAAGATTTAAAATCTTTTAAAAAAAATTTTTTTTTTCTTGACAATTTAATATCTAAACAAGTTTTAAAATAATAATATTATGAAATTTTTTTGCACTTTCAGAATTCATGAATCTTTCCTACAAAAACTATTATACACATTTTTTATATAGTTATTCAGACTTATCTTTATAGAAAAAAAAGTAAAAGTTTTTTGACGGTTCATTTTTTTTTATATGTCATAAAATAAAGTAGACCTCGTAAAAAAAAAAAAAATCCTCTAATATATTTTAGGAAAAAACTATCAGACATTTACATCCAAAAGGTAAATAGTTATGGAAATGTCCGTGAAAATCGGACTATTAACTGATTTTTCATAGAATTTTTTTTTAAATCCTCTTATCGTAACTTGTTTTTGGCTACCTTAAATTTCAGTTGATTTAACGGTACAAAAATGAAAAACATTGTTTTTAAAATCATAAGTTTCATTATTTCCGTTAACTGAAATTTTTTAAAAATCATCAGGAGTTTGTTTAATGTTTCTTCTTTAGAATGGAAACATTTTTTTCAAGATAATATTAATTTTTCTGCAAGTTTCATTGTGTTAAATATAGGTGGGGGTAAATTTCACAGTGAAAATTGGTGGTACCTAGTAAATTCCTACCATAAAATTGTGCTTGCGCATTATCTGAAATGAACTTAATTGTTATTAAGAACATATTTTATGATATTTTTTGTGTTAAAGCATGCAGTTGTGTTATTAAAGACAATCAAGTGGTGGGAGCCCATTAGAAACTTTACAGGGGCATTCTTTGGTACTAAGGCTTGTTAACTTATAAGTATTATTACTAAAAATTTAAAAAAAATAAAAAAAACATAAATTGTTTTTTTTTTTAAATAGAAAAACAAAAATAGCAACAACTTAAATTTTTGTAAGTTTTCCAGAAAACAGATCTCAAAAGTTATTTTTATTGCTTATGTAAATGCCAATGGACAATAAAAAATGAATTCTACATTTTGATCAATATCATAAATCACTCGACAAGAGGATTTGACATTACACAATGATACGAAATTAAGTCTCTTTTTCACTGAACTATTGATAATTACTTCCACAGGATCTAATTTTTACAACGACCAGTGAACCAGTTAGGCCGATGGTACAACGGCAACCTATGAGTATGATGATATTGACACTTCTATTTAGGAAAAAGTTAGGTACCTCCAAAGCCGTCACGTGATCAAGTTTACTCCATCTTGAATAAAACGGAAATAAATATTTCCGAACTTTGTTTATCAAAAATCTCGTAAAAAAAAAAAAACAATTAAAGATTGTACAGGGTTGTTACTGCGAAAAATTACATAGTTATCTTAAAAAATAAATAAACCTATCCGTATTACATGCGAAAGGGTAATTTTCAGGCCAAAATTTAGACAGAAAAAATTACATATTATTACCCTCTTACGATTATTTCTCTACATATGACTGCCTGTAACGGACACTTTTTTTTAGCCAAAATTTACTATTAAAATGAATAAAATCTTTAAAATTAATATTAAAATGTCACCGTGAAATTAACGTTAAAAAATGTCTTCGGTTTTGGTATTTAAAATCGAAAATAAAATTAAATGAAATGAAAATTTGAATATTTTTTCTAAGAGAAAAACTGATAAATAATCAATATATACTTACTTTTTATTCTAATAGCGTAAAAAGTTATTTTATTTAACTTTTTTGACCAAAGAAAAACAAACTTCGGTTACTCAGAAGTGTTTCGTCTCTTTGTAAAACAAATGTCAGTTTTGCTCTTCCGTATATTCTAAGAACCATACATTACTATTCAATAGGTACCACAAGACCGTTTATGCCATCTTGAATAAAACGGAAATAGATATTTCCGAACTTTGTTTATCAAAAATCTCGTAAAAAAAAAGATCGTACAGGGTTGTTACAAAGAAAAATAGTTAATTCAAAGATCAAATTATCCGATTGAGAAAAATTACATCGTTATCTTAAAAAATAAACAAACCTGCCCGTATTACATGCGAAAGGGTAATTTTCAGACCGTAATATAGACAGAAAAGTTACTAATTATTTCCCTTTTACAATTAACCAGTAAAAGTATGGAATGAAAACTTGAATATTTTTTCTAAGAGAAAAACTGATAAAATAATCTATTATACTTACTTTTTATTTTAATTATTGAAAAAAGTTAAATAAAATAATTTTTTTCACGCTAACACTGTCAGCCTAACAGGAACAAACTTCGGTTACTTAGAAGCGTCTCGTCTCTTTGTAAAACAAATATGTCAGCAATGCTCTTCCATACATTCTAAGGATCACACATTACTATTCAACAATAAAAATTACAAATTCTTTTAAAAATATTAATCGAGCTCGTATCGGACCAATGTTTAGTTCACCTGAATTATAAAATTCATATTTTTAAATATCCGTGAAAAATTCGATTTTTTGACGCAGGAAAAAAAAAATTTAATTTATTTCACGCAGAAAATAAAAATATTTAATCACACAAAAGATTGAAAATCTCTTAAAAATTAATTTCTTTAAAAAAAAAAATTTTTTTTTGACAATTTAATAGAATATAGTACATACCAATTATAAAAGCAAAAAAAAAAGTTATGACATTTTTTTGCACTTTTTATTTCCGATTTCATTAATTTTTCCTCAAAAAACATTCATACAATTTCATTGATATATTAATTCAGACTTATCTTTATAGAAAAAAAGAAAAAGAAATTTTCTGACGCGTCATTTTTTTTTTATCTCATAAAATAAAATAGGGAGGGGGGAATAGACCTCGTAAAAAATATTTCCCCTAATATATTTTAGAAAAAAACTATTTCAGATGTATTTACATCCAATGGTAAACATTTATGGAAATTTTCGTGAAAATCAGATTATTAATTGATTTTTCATAGAATTTTTTAAAAATCCTCTTATTGTAACTTGTTTTTAGCTACGTTAAATTTCAGTTGATTTAACAGTGCAAAAATGAAAACATTGTTTTTCAATCATAAATTTCATTATTTTCGTAAGCTGATGAAAATTAAAAAAAAAAAATCAGGAGTTTGTTTAATGTTTTTTCTTTCGAATGGAAAAATTTTTTCAAGAAAATATTAATTTTTCTGCAAGTTTCATGGTGTTAAATGTACGGGGGGTAAATTGCACAGGGTCAAATTGGTGGTACCTAACGTTTACAAGTGTATGTGTGTGTGTTAGTAAACTTTACAAACACACACACATAAACTTTTCTTTCATAGATAGTTGCATTCATTACAAAAGCAAGAGCAAACTTACGCAGACAAATTGACATATACTATAAAAAAATAAAAGCGATTTTTGAGGAGCAAATGGCAATTATTTTACTAATGAATTGAATTAATTACTGTTATTGTGTATAACTAGGGTCTTCCAAAATGTCGTCTGCTTTTCATTTTAAAAACGAATTAAAATTAATTAAATCGATTATTTAAGGTCAAATTTTTGTCTAAGTCGAAAAGTACTAACAATGAGCAACAGTAAAGAAAAAGCATTACACATGTAATTTATTTTTAATACATTTTAAACTATTTTTTCGGTCAATTTTGCTCAAATAGGTCGTAAACATGGCCATTAAGTTGCTGTAAAATCCGTATTTTACAAATACGTGTTGATTTATCAATGAATGGATTTTATAATGCACAATTTTATTTCAAAACTTTCTAATTTAATTAGGTATTTCTGCTATGGTAAATTATAGAGATTTACAAATTTGTCGGCTGCTAGCTTTTTAAAAACTAATTAAAATTAATTAAATCTATTATTTAAAGTCAAACTTTTGTCTAAAATGATAAGTAGTAACACAATGACGATAATTAAAAAAGGAAAACATCATTACATATGCAGTTTATTTTTAATAGATTTAAAACGATTTGTTTAGTTCAATTTTGACGCGATCCGCCATTAACGCTTTTTTAAAAGCATTCATTACAAAAGAAAACGTTACATTCAAATTGTAAACAAGCGCTTTAAAGCGCTTGTTTACAATTTGAATGTAACGTTCGCGATTAAAAAAACAAAAAAAACAACCAAAAATCAGGGAATTATCCGATTTTAATGAAATTAATTGTATTGATTTATCAATTAATGAATTTTATAATGCATCAGTTATTTTATTTCAAAACTTTAATTTAGTATTTTTGCTATGAAAAATTAATATATAAAATTCATTTAAAATGTGAAAAGCCTGGTGTTAAGTTTAAAATGTTATATTTTTAGATTCTAGAAATAAATATCTACTTAATGTAAGCCTTATTTTTTTCGAAAAAGTATACGTTTTGAAGAAAAACTATTGAAAATGTACCCCTCCTTTTTAAGCAGAAAAATATCGATGTATAATTTTCTTTTATAAAATAATAGCCAATTAAATAATTATCGAAATGAGTAAAAAAGAAATCTCCAAAAAATTAATTATTTATTATTTTTTGGAGATTTTTTTTCGATACTTATTTTCTCATAGAAAAGCCACCGTAATTTTTGTTGTTTCTATTCATAACTTCGGTCTTTTATCTCTTTATTTACTGTAATTAGAAAACGGAAAGACCAACTTGAAAAAAAAAAAAAAAAAAAGTTACGCCCCCAAGGGGGTGGGGTAAAAAATAAGTGACCTGAAAAAATGAGAAAGTTTGGAAATAAAATTATAAAGATCATTCATTGATACGTAAACACTGAAAATTTCATTAAAATCCGATAATTCCCTGATTTTTGGTAAATTATTTTCCCTGGGGAGAGGGGGGGGGGGCTAAAGTCATTTTGTCAAAAATGCAATTTAGTCTCATTTTGGGTATCTCTAAATACATAAAATTCATTTAAAATATGAAACGCCTCATTCTAAGTTTCAAATGTCATATTTTTAAATTCTAAAAACCTATTTATCTAATAACTACTTTAGTTTATTATCGTTATCTAATAATTTTTGTAGAAAAACTATTGAAAATTTAGCCCATCCATTTAAACAGAACAAATATCGATGTATATTTTTTAAATTTTATAGGATAATAGCCAATTAAATAATTATCGAAAAGAGTAAAAAAAGATCTCCAAAATTATTTAGAAAAATTTTTTTATTTTGAATTTTTTTCCGATTTTTGGTACTTATTTTCTACCAGAATATCTCCCTTAATTTTTACTTCGATTCACACCTTTGGTTTTTTGTCTTTTATTTATACTGTAATTAGTTTCGAAAGTATATAACCTAGGTATACCCAATTCGTCGAAAAATCCGGTGTTTTTTTCAATAAAGTTTTAACTACCCCTGACTTTTGGTAATTTATTTTCAAACGGAGGTGGGGGGTGGAGGACCCCCGTTTGAAAATAAATTACCAAAAATCAGGAAATTATCCGATTTTAATGAAATTTTCAGTGTTCATTTATCCATTAATGAATTTTATAATGTATCAGTTATTTCATTTCAAAACTTTCTGATTTTTTTTCAGGTCAATTAACTTTGACCCACCCTTTGTTTTTGGAGCGGAAAATATCGGTGTGGTATGTGATTGATACTATTTTCTGCATAAATAAAAGACCGAAGGTGTGAATAGAGGAAACATTTCTTTTAAAGAATCTGCTCAGGTAGTAAATAAGTACCAAAAATCGGAAAATAAAAAGTTTTGGAGATTTTTTTTTTCACTCATTTCGATAATTATTTAATTGGCTATTATTCTATAAAAGAAAAAATATACATCAATATTTGTTCTGTTAAAGGGGTGTGTGCTAAATTTCCAATACAGTTTCGACCAAAAAAATATAGGTGATTGATAATAAAGTAGTTATTAAAATTTTTTTAGAATTTAATAATATGACATTTTAAACTTAAAATTTGGCTGCTCATAATTTTATATATTAATTTATCATAGCAGAAATACTTAATGAAAGTTTTAAAATAAAATAACTGATGCATTAAAAACTTCATTAATTGATAAATCAATACTAAAAATATCATTAAAATCGGATAATTCACTGATTTTTTGGTAATTTTTTTTTTGTAATCGCGAATGTTACATTAATTTAGTAACCGCCATTTTTAAACAGGGTTTCAGGCTATATGACCGAAAAAATCGTTTTAAATGTATTAAAAATAAATTACATTTGTAATATTATTTTGCCTTTTTTAAAAAATTGTTCGTACTTTCTTTTCGACTTATACAAAAATTTGACCTTAAATAATCGATTTAATTAATTTTAATTCGTTTTTAAAATGAATAGCAGACGAAAAATTGGGTATCCCTAAAACCTCACCGATATTTTGCGCCCCAAAAATAAGGGGGGGGGAGTTAAGTGACCTGTAAAAAAATCTGAAAGTTTTGAAAAAAAAATAATTGATGCATTATAAAAATTCATTGATAAATATAAATGAACACTGAAAATTTCATTAAAATCGGATAATTTCCTGATTTTTGGTAAAAAAAAAAATTATTTTGTGAAATACGGATTTTGTGGCAACTTTGGCAGTGCCTATGTATAACACTTAAAAAGTAATGAAGTATGCAATTACAGTATCAAAGAATTTTTCTTTTTCTAATTTTCTCTACATATTCAAATTTCAACAACGCGAGTTGATTGCGTGGCGGCTCAGTTGATAAAGACGTTTATTCACTTACGCTTATTTTGTTTTTAAACGTTAGGTAGTGGTTAATGTTTCGAGCCTGGGCAAGTTGAATACAAGTCTTTCATAGACCTCACTATTTCTTGGTGATACAAGAGATTAAAAAAAAACGAATAAATAAATACAGGAACATGCAGAAAATGGTAAGAACACTAGAATCAATCAGCAGTGTTGCTGTATACTGAGTGTAAACAAAATCAGTTGCTGCTTCTGTTTCTGAAATGAATGATACAAACTTCCAAAGAAATAACATTTGTATAGAAAAATAAAAGCAACTGAGGAATATTCCGAACTGATAAAAAATAACGAAACAGAAACCCATCGATTTTCTACAGATTTTATTTAGTAAACTAAAGACACGTATTGTAAAGTGAAACGAGTGTTATTCCTAGGTCTGTTACAAGTTAAATAGCACTGCATTGAACTGAAATAAGATAGAATCGATATTTTTTATATAAATGTTTTAAAAGAATGATAGTTTACTTTTTTCTCAAGAAAATCAACAGGTTTCTTTGAATACAATAATTAAATTCTTGTAAATAAACGATTCAATTTTACAAGCAGATTGCTGACTACAGACATTAGGAAATATTTTAAAGAGATTCAATTCATTTATTCTCAAACCTGAACCAGTTAATGATTTGATCAAATAATAACATGCAGTGACACCAGTAAATTTGTTAGGTGAGAGAATGATGCATTTATTTCTGACTGCATGGTGACAGACACGTACGTACATAATCAAAATATCTGTGATTACAAAAAACAAAAATACTTACAGTTAAATGCATATTCGGAATATTCACTGCCGTCCATACCAATAACAATTACTCTTCTATCTGATGCCATTTTTTGTTCTTGGTGTTTGTCTTTCAGTTATTTTTTTAAATATAGTTTTAGAATTCGTGTCAGGATTTTGTTGGAGTCGATTCTTTCTTTGGTTCAAATGTGTGTTTGCCCAGGTTTTATCTTATTAAATATTATATTATTAGCGCTAAAATAAATTTGCAATAGCGTTGCGTGTAAGTAAAATTAAGAGAGAAAATAACAACAGACAACACAACGCTAAAAAAGCTAAACTAAAATTAACGAAGCTGGTTGAGAATGTGATAAATTCTTGAAGGCGACACTAAAGAAAGAAAGAATAAGAGTTAATCTGCCGGCTTTTGTGCGCGTGTGTCTGTTGTTTAATTTTTACAGTAACCTAAATTTGACCTGACCCAATTTCACTCTAGTCTTGTGTTTTGTATATATATTTTTTAGTTGGCACTGACAATATATAGTTTTGTATATTATTTTATCGAAGCAGGCAGGCACCTGACGTGTCTAGGATGGCCTTGAAATTCAAATTGACCTCCTTATATACTCAATATGGTCATCTAAACCCCAATCCCAGCTGTTAAACCCACCGCCTAGATACACGTGGGTAAGTTTCGTATATCGACGTATACGTGACAAATAACAATGCTTCTGTTCTCTCCACCTTTCACTATTTTCACTCTTACTACTACTGAGTCCCGGTCAATAATTATAATGATGTCGATGCCAGCGATGAAGTGGGGAAGAAGAAAAACTAGATGTTTGAGAAAGGGAGACACGAATAACCTTAATTTTAGTTTTGTAGATCGGTCTCTTTTAGCATGTTGCAGATTTGGTGATTTAATTGCAGTTTAAAGATCAACATCTGTTGCTGAAAAGATCATTGGTGCTTACTTGTTAACTTTGTGCAAACTTTCCCTTAGTTTATTTACTGGCTTTAAGTTTTAAAACTAATTCGTCTGCATTTTCACACAACCAAAATGAAGTGATTACATTATTTTTCACAAGAAACATACCTGAAATCATATATTTTTTAATGTTCAGTCGTAATTCCATAGCCCTAATGGTCTTTTTAAACACGAGGGGGCAAAAGCAAATGTTAACCCAAGACGAACTGGCTAAAATTTGAATTTAATCGTTTCCCCACGCAAGCAATATGTGACACAAGATCTTTTATGAGGCACATGGTGTAATGGCTAGAGTCGTAGGAAATGGACTCGTCGACCCGAGTTCAAATCCTGGACGAAGCTACAGTTCACATAGCGCTAATACCTTTGGGAAAGGTATGAATCCAACTATTCTCCCTCCAGCTATGGGTAAGATAGTAGGCAACCAGAAGGAAAACTCTGAATTCAAACCTGTTAAATCTCCGCTTGGGGTGGTCACTACTAGAATAGTAATTTGTGATCTATTTCACTAATTTTAATTTTAATCTAATTTTTAATTTTTAATTTGTGTTGGGGCGAACAAAAAAATTGCTCCAGCAATCCGGATGGTCGCGAAGCTCCGTGGGGACCGAGGTGAACTAACTTACAGAATTACAAAAGAGTACATTTTATCTGGAAATCAACCGACTATAATTTTAAAGCAATTATCGGATTTTGATTTAACTTTGATAAATTTGATAAATTACTAAATTAATAAATGCTAAGAATAAATATTTACAAATTTTTTTTGGTTTATAATAGTGTTTTATTTGTTTGTTTGTTTTTTTTTTTGCTTTTTTTTCTAAAACTCTTTTGTACATACGACAAATTTAAATTCAGTTCTTAATTCCTTGTTGGAGAATTTATCAGTTTAATTTATTTCCTTCTTTAACCCCGAAAAGTAACAAAGAAGCTAATAACTAAACATTACCTTATTTGTAGGTAGAATATTTCGTGTATTTATTTAATAATGTTTATTTCATGAATAGTTTCTTACAAAAAAGATTTTAGTTATACTGATTATTCTAAAATATCTATAAAAGGAAGTTTGTTATGTACGTGTCGACGTATAACTCCAAAACGAGAGGTCACTCAAATTTGAAATCTTGCATACACCTTGATGTCCTTCTAACTAAGAAACCCGCTAAATTTGGTTATTGTTTTTTTCTAATTAAGGGATATAAATAATTAATTAATTAAACAAAAATCAAACAATTTTCGAAAAGTATCGTAAGTTGCTCCTGTTGCTGGGTGTATCAGCAGAGGCTTGGCTGCTGCCTCTTTCAGCTGCCCGAAGAAGAAGAAGAAGAAGAAGAAGAAGAAGAAGAAGAAGAAGAAGAAGAAGAAGAAGAAGAAGAAGAAGAAGAAAGAAAGAATATCTGCTGTGTGTTGGCTACCAGTCATTCAAAATGTCCGATACAACTATTACTAAATTTTAACGTAAAATCAAATTCTTTTTTTTTTGTCCAGTCTTTAAAATATTTAGTTAGTTAGAAAGAAAAGAAAAGAATCTTTCTATATATGTAATTTGTATCAGTTTTTATCCATTGAATTATTTTTTACAGCGTGTTAAAAATATTTTAATATACGAAGTATGATTTTAATATATGAAGTATGAATTTTTTTCAGACTAACTTTTAACGTAAAATCAAATCTTTGTCCATATTCTTAAATTGTCCACTCACTTTAATTTAAATTGTTGTCATGCACAAAAAATTGTAGAAAAATTTAGATTGTTTCAAAACACAAGTTTACGGTTACGTTAAAAAAAAAAAAAAAGAAGATTTTAAATGTAAATAAAAATATCATGAAAATATTCTAAAATATTCACCAGTATAGGGTTGTATGTAAATAAATAAAAATGATAAAACGATTTGTTTTGTAATTAATACGAGAGGTAAAAAAAAAAGTCTTAATTTTTTAGAGAACTAATGAAAACATTTTAAAACAATATGTTTTTAAAAATCTTTTAAGCAAAAATAGATATTGCAATACGAAGAATTTAAATTTTTGATTCTCAGCTTCTTTTTATCGTTTAGAACTGGATTTGAATACCCCAAATACTATTATTATTTTCAAACTGGATTTTCAGTGAAACTTTTCGTAGACAACAATATTCTATTTACAACATAACACTTACTAAGTACACAATGAAACTTGAATAAAGGTTATTATTATGTTCAAATTTTTTGGACCATTCAAAAGAAGAAACATTTTTTTTCAAACTCCTGATGATTTTTTAAAAATTCAGCTTACGGAAATAAGGAAAATTATGAACGAAAACAATGTTTACTATTTACATCAACCGATAAATCAACCGAAATTTAAAATAACCAAATACGTCTTTTTTAACAAAATCTATGAAAAATGAAAATATGTTTGAAATAGTTTTTTTTTTTTCTTAAAATATATTACGGGAAATATATTATATTTTATGAAATCTGAAAAAAAAAAATAAAATAAACAGATAAAAAATGATTTTTAATTTTTTTTCTTCTATAAAGATAATAATCTGAATAATCATATCAGATTTTTATAAGTTTCTATACGGGATTTTTTTTTAGTAAAAAAAATCATGAATTCTGAATTCTACTAAAGAAATGTCAATAATGTTTCAAAACACTCAAAAATTCAAGATTACATTAAAAAAAATATTTTCAATGAAAAAAATTAAAAAATCCCTAAAATAAACACTAATACATAAATTTTCGGTGATTTTTAAAAATTTTATATTATTGGTGTTCCTAAAAATGTTTTTGTCCGGTCATGGACCGGGTGCTTTTGTTAGTCTATATAGGCATGTGCAAACCGCGGGCTTTCAAAATATCCGCATAATTGTTAAAAATATTTTAAAACGTCAATAAAAAATGGAAAATTAACTTTTTAATGTTTTCTTTTACGTTTAACATAAAGAATAATTCCAAGTTTATGTGTTATAAAAAACAAAAAAGAAATTTCTCTTACATAAAACCTAAATTTTTGCATTTAAAAGTAAATTCCCGTAAATTCTTAATCTTTGTTGACATAGTTATCGCATCTTGACGTGTGCACTATTTCTTTGTATGGAGGATTATACGTATAATAATTTCTTTTCTTAAATTACTAATTTAGCATTTCCTTGGTGCCTCACGATTTAACTCTTAATATTATTGAAAAAGAGAGTTGGGAAAATCAAAATTAGAATGTTAGAAATTATTTATAATAAAATTATATCATAATATTCTTTTTTTTTCTTTTTTTTTTTCGATTCATCTATTAAATTATTAAAGTATATAAAACATTACATACCTCAAAGGTGAAGTTCTTTATTCAATTTTGTAGTTTTTAAATTCACAGATTAAAAAAATCAAAATTTGAAAATAGGGCGTTGAATTGAAAATTGCTATTATTCCATAATAAAAAAATCTTTATTCAAATAGTCTGCCCCTATTTCATATTTTGTTTTACAGAGTATATTTATACAAGCGTCACGGATTTGAACCTATTAACTTATGTACCCAGAACGCATCAGTGAAAACAATAACAACAGTTTTCCCTAAAACCCAGAGTTTATTTCTCTTAGATCCATCCGTAATAAGAATGACGACAATTTTTAATTCAAATATTATTTTCAAATTAAAAAAAAAAAAAAAAAAAAAAAAAAAACCGCATATATTATGTCATTATTTTTAGCAAGATATTTTTTATACAATATTTCCTTTGATTAAATAAATACGATTTTGCATTAAGCAAAAGTATTTATTTTACATTTTATAAATTTAAAAAAATCCCTGAAAAATAAAATAAAAATGTAGACAATAGGATCTTTTAATATAAAATTCTTTTGAAAATAATCTAACAATTTAGAAAAAAAAAAAAAAGATACATATTTTTTCTTATTTACGAGATTTAAGTTTCAAATGTTTAAGATGCCCTATTTCCAAAAACCGATTTAGTAGCGAATTCTCTTTTTTACATATGTTCCGTCATTAAATTTTTTTTCCAAAATGTAAAATTTATTTATGTACAAAAAAAAAAAAAAAAAAATTACTAAGATCTTTGTACAGGGGATCAATGCGCGAAACAAAAACTAATGAAAAAAATTATTAGCCTTTTCAATTTAGTAAAAATTTATTTACAATAAAAGTTCGTCTTTTATTACTTCATATACCGAAAGTTTTATTAAAATCGGATGGTTAGTTTATTTTATATGATTTTTAAAAGAATTTCCTGTGATCACCCTTTTTTAGAGCCAGCGAGAAAATGCACATCCCTATATATATATATATATATATATATATATATATACTAGACAAAAAGTGACCCGTTGGGTCACCCGTTAAGCTCTCGCTAGATGATTGGGATTAGGAAAAAGAGTAGGATCTGCCAAAATATCGTCTGCTTTTCAAAAACGAATTAAATTTTAAACCGATTATTTAAGGTTAATTTTTTTTAAGTCGAAAAAGTATCATAAGCAAAAAAGTAAAATAATATTACACATGTAATTTATTTTTGATACATTTAAAACAATGTTTTCGGTCAATTTCGATCAAGATGCCAGCCAAGACACTACTTAAAATCCGTTTTTACAAAATAAATTGTAACTTTTGCGATTGAAAAAAATTCACACAGGATTGTCCAATTAGACACATAACCTAGTAGATAAAGGAGTTAGGTTAAGACAGTTCTAAATGACAGTTATCTCTAGACTGCAGGTTCAATCCTGGTCAGGGACAGCAGTAACATAGAATAATAATTAACACAGCTTAACACCTGTACCCCAGCTATGGTTAGTGGAATGGGATCAGGATACCCCCGTGGGCTGAATAAAGGGTTAGGTTCAAAGTTCCGTGATGGCTCCCTATTACAAGAAGGTTCCTGTGTCCGACAAGAAATACCTGAAGAAGGCCGGAGGGGACATCGGTCGAAACGCTATACAGATAACAATGAAGACGAGGACAATAGTCGGAATAATACAAATAATGGTAATCTTTGCAGAGTTTCGTCTTGGCTTCCTACCCTCAAAAACTGCTAGCTGCAGACTGCTGAAAAAACAACACCAGCTACGATTGAAGTCCGTAGCCGAAGCGGTATCACTTGAAAAAAAGAAAAAAAATCAACCAAGGGCGTTTTTCCTGAAAACCCAACCCCAACCCCAACGTCCCTCTAGTTAAATTTAAGTTTTATTACAAAATTTGTGGTTCTGTTTTTCCTGGGTCACCCAAATTATTTATTTATTTTCCATTAAACTAACCCTAAACCCCAACCCCAACGCTAGCCCAAAACTCTAACTCTATTTTTTTACACCGCTTCGGCTACGGACTTCAGCCGTAGCTGGTGGTTTTTTTTTCAGCAGTCACTGGCTAGCAGTTTTTGAGGCAGGATTCCAGTACAGAACTCCGCAAATATTACCCAAATAATACTAAAAAAATATATTTTTTAGTTTTTATTTTCATTTTATTTTTCGATTTTCGGTACTTATTTACTACTCGAGCAGATTCTTAAAAAAAAACCGGTACTCTTCGCGGAGAACCATCCCGCCTCCTGCCTCAAAAAATGCTACTGAAAAAAAAACAAAAAAAAAAACACTAGCCGGTGGCAGCTGAAAAAATACTAGCTATGATTGAAGTCCGTAGACGAAGCGGTGTCACTTGCAAAAAAAAAAACAAAAAAAAAACAACTTAGGGCATTTTTCCCGAAAACCCAACCCCAACTCTAAACTCTAACCCCACCCCTGGTTAAAATTAACAGTTTTATTACAAAATGTATGGGTTCTGTTTTTTCTGGGTTAGAACCCGAGTTTTTTTTTTATTCAAGTAACACCGCTTCGGCTACAGACTTCAATCGTAGCTGGTGTTTTTTTTTTCTTTTCTTTTTTTCTTTTACTGTAGCCACCGGCAAGCATTTTTTTTTAGATGGTTCTCCGCGAAGAGTACAAAAAAAAAAAAAAGAAAAAAAACTTTTTTCTTCTATTCACACCTTTTGTCTTTTTATTTATGCAGAAAATAGTATCAATCACATATATACACACTCCGATATTTTGCACCCCAAACTTGAAAAATCAGAAAGTTTTAAAATAAAATAAAAATTAATTCATTGCTAAATCAACACTGAAAATTTAATTATAATCGAATATTTCCCTGAGTTTTGGTAATTTTTTTTCAAACGTGGGGGGTCAGAGTTGTATTTAAAAAAAACAAAAACGAATTGACCTAGTTAAAATTGAAATAGACATTAGTTTATTGCGGGCAGGTTTTGCTCTTCAGTCGCCTATAAAGAGAGAAGAGGGTTAAGCGAAGGGGTGTTGAGGGGGACGACGGTTGACTGCTGCTTTTACACTCTCCTTCACTACCAGTGAAGGGCAGTGAGATGCCCTATAGAGAGTAAAAAAAGGAGGGGTGTATAATGTAAAGACAGAGAACGGTCAAGATTTGACTTAATTGCAAATTACGACTAATTAAACCAATTAAAGTAGATTTTTTTCAAATATTAAGTAGTCCTAAAACTAAGGAATAATTAAAGACAAATTTCGTGTGATCAAGGTCACCAACAAAAAAGCCTTAAAACATTGAAAGCTGAAAAGTTTAATTTTAGAGATATTTATTTGGTTAGAAAGAAAAGAAAATAATCTTTCTAAATATGTAATTTGTATGTGGTTTCATCGATTGAATTTTTTTTTTTTTTTACAGCGAAGTATATAACAATAATAAACGAACACATTTAATTTAACGATTGATAATAACTTAACTTTGTTTTTATTATTAGTACTTTCATTTTAGAATAAAACATATCCATTTTTAATCAGTATTTAATTTTTTCGTATGTACAAAAGAGTTTCAGAAAATAAATAAAAAAAAAACAAGAAAGAAAGTATTTAATTCTTAGCATTTTATTGTTACATTTTAATAAGGTAAAAAAGAAGGAATTAAACGAATACATTTCGTTGGTAACCTTGGTATAAAGAAAAAGAATTTCATTTTTTCATTTTTGAAACAATTTTATTTTTTAAAAATAAAATTGTTTCAAAAATGAAAAAATGAAATTCTTTTTCTTTATACCAAGGTTTTAAAGTTGTTTGGGTTTTTTAGAACCTTTTTATACAAAAACAAAACAGTCCTATCAACACTCGTCTCGCTCACCAAACAAAGTCATATTTTGTGCGAAATTTTACATATAGTTTACATTTTAACATTAAATAAACTGTTATTTATTTTTCTATGGAATCTTATTTTTTATTGTAAGGTTTTTAAAGTTGTTTTTTTTTAAAATCTTTTATTCAAAACAAAACAGTCCGATCAACATTCGTCACGCTCACCAACAAAGTCTTATTTTGTGCGAAATTCTTAAAATAAACAAATATTATAATACACTAATTCTTAGCTTTGTTTATCGTCAAATCTTTAATGAAGTTTAGGAATACATTTAGAAAAATAATATCTTAAATGTAAACAAAAATTTAAAAAAATGTCCTAATCCTCGGTGCTTTTTTTAAAACTTGATAAATCATGTTTCTCTTAGTTTCTCTCTTACACCTGTTTTCTCCTCACCCACTCTTTGGTGTTCCTATTTTTTCTAGTCCGGTCATGGACCGGGTACTTTTGCTAGTCTATATATATAAAAGAAAGTTTTTGATATGTACGTGTCGACCTATAACTCAGAAAAGAGGAGTTACTCAGATTTGAAATCTTGCATATAGATTAATATCCTTCTAATTAAGAAACACGCCAAATTTGGTTATTGATTTTTACTAATCTATATATACAAAAGAAAGTGTTTGGTATGTGCGTGTCGATTTATAACTCAGAAAAGAGGAGTCACTAGGATTTGAAATCTTGCATATAGATTAATAATTTTCTAACTAAGAAACACGCCAAGTTTGGTTATTAATTTTTACTAATTAAGGGATATAATTGATTAATTAAGCCAAAATCACAAAATTTGCGGAACTGTCCGTATACCAGCACCTGCTGATAATAAAATATTGTTCGCTGCCTGACTTTTTGTTACAGCAATTTACAATATACCAGCAGTGACGTTTAATTTTAGTGAATAAATTTCGCAGTAAAAATTATCTTAAAAATTTATCTTAACTAGGCGAGAAAAAAGTATTTGTTTTTTCCTTAAAATTTAGTCTGAAAAAAAAAATACTTATCAGCTCTCCGAAGCCAATTTTATATTTTTAACTCGCTGTAAAAAATAATCTTGCATATAGATTAATAATTTTCAATCTTCTTTAAGATATATGGTTAGAAATAGAATAAAATAATATTTCTAAATATGTAATTTGATTGAGTTTTTATCCATGGAATTATTTTTTACAGAGAGTTAAAAAAATAATATTTTGCTTTAGTCAGCCTAGAATTCGTAGTATCATTTTTTCATACTAAATTTTAACATAAAATCAAATCTTATTTATCGCATATTTCTATTCCTATCTTAAAAATATTCATTTGGTTTGAAAGAAAAGAAAATAATCTTTCTAAATATGTAATTAGTATGTCTTTTTATACATTGAATTCTTTTTTGCAGCGAATTAAATAACAAATCAAACGAAAACATTTAACGATAACTCAACTTTGAAAAAAATAATTCCCATCGTTCGTCAATTGTAAACAAAGCCTTTTTTTATATTTCATAATCGCGTTAATTTATTTATTTCAATATTAGAAATACAAATAAAATCATGATACTAATACAGAATAGTGCGCAAGAGATAATACCATTATTTACCTAATATATTTCACGGAAATACCTGAAAACTCAAATTGTTATCAGATTTATAGTATAGTATCCTTTACTATAATAATTTGACATTCGATCGGCTACGCTTTGAATTAATAATGTTATTTTTTTTAAAGATTATTTATCGTTTTACATAAATTTGATTACTTTATTTAATTTTTTTTTTCAAATATTAATTTGAAATTTAGCAAATCGCGTCATTTATATTTCATTTAAAAAATATAGTTAATCATCGAATTAAAATTTCTTACTATATCATTATGTGATGTTATTCACTCAAATCTGACGAAAATAAAATTCCCCGACCGGATTAAATCTTTTTTTACGTGGTTATTTTTATGGGTCATCCTGCAAGGACGGAACTCGCTATTCAGTAGTAATAGACCTGCAAACGATTATTAAACCATGTTTTAACTCCTCTACCCCGGGCTTCGCCGGGTAGCCGCTGCTAGTATCTATATATATATAAGGAAGTTTGGTATGTACGTGTTGACATATAACTTCAAAACAAGAGGTCACTCAGATTCGAAATCTTGAATACACATTAATATCCTTCAAACAAAAAACACGGCAAATTTGGTTATTAATTTTTCTGATTAAGAGATATAATTAATTAATTAATTAAACCAAAATCAACCAATTCGCAGAACTGTCCGTTCTATTATTAAATAAATACACGAAATATTCCGCCTACAAATAAGGTAATGTTTAGTTATTAGCTTCTTTGTTACTTTTCGGGCTTAAAGAAGGAAATAAATTAAACTGATAAATTCTCCAACGAGGAATTAAGAATTGAATTTAAATTTGTCGTATGTAAAAAAGAGTTTTAGAATAGATAAATAAATAAATAAAACACTATTATAAACAAAACAAAAATTTAATACAGACAATTGTAAATATTTAATTAGTCAGTACATAAATGTATTTACCAAACCACTCAACCACGTGCAAGATGCAGCACAATGTCAATTTTAAAGCGGAGTTTAACAGATTTATTAAAGTTCCCCGTCTGCACTTTATCCATAGGAAGAATAGTTAGATTCCTACCTTCCCCAAGGGTATTAGCTCTGTATGTAATGTAAACTGCCTTGTTCAGGATTTGAACTCGGTTGGCCGTGTTTATTTCCTACGATGGTAACCATTATACGACGTGTACTTCGATTTTTAGTCAATACACATTATCATATTTTTTATGTATTAACATTGAATAAAACGACACTAATTTTTCTATTGTCTTATTTTCGAGTGCGAGGGTGCGCTGAAAAGTTCATAGGCTGACTAAGATACTCTCATGGAATGTGACCAAATAAGGTTATTTTTTTCTTGAGATCCACACACTCCTTTCATTGGTTTTGCCTTGCTTGGATCCCATTAATAATTGGTAATCATCATCAGCTGATATGACATCAGCATATTTTGATCCGATGAAGTCTTCAGTCCACCCTCGTACGTGAAGTGAATAAAATAAAACGAGAGCTGTAACCATCTTATTATAATGGAGATTGGGTATTTGTCTGTCTGTAACCGAAACTAAATCACTATTCAAGTCACAATTCCCTTAGTTATAGACGTCACATTTATCATGAATTTATTTTTATTTAAACCAGAATTATTAATAAAATTGTTATACCTTATTAATACTGTTGACCACATCTACATACTAATAACATGTAATTGTATTTATATATACAACAAAATAGCAATTTACAGTGAGAACGAGGAGGCTAATTTGCATATTGATATTTTAAATTTGATTTTAATAAATATATGCTTAGTATTATTGATTTCTAATTGTTTGGTTTTCTCTTAACGAATCTGAGCAAAAATCTCGGGGATAAATCTTAAAAGAAATCCATAAACAAGACGAAAGAACTGTAATTTTATTAAATACTTCATAATCTAACTAAATAGATAAATTAGGAAAAATGAAAGACGGGAGTGAAACAAAATGATGGAAGAGTTAAATCTAAAGCTGTTCTATTTTTCGATTATACCCCCCTCATTTGATCATTTTCTAAATAGTTTATCATTTGATACAATATTTTATTAAATCAAAACCTAAATACTTGCACCCGAAGGGTGCATATATTTGCTAGTACATAATAATGTCATTTCGGAGTGTCATAAATACAAACCAAGTAAAAAATTACTCGTGTTATCACACTATTGCTTATCTGATAAAATTCGTAATGGTATGTTAAATAAAAAAATACTCAGTCAAGTTTTGGTTTCCAAGTTATATATATATATATATATTATATATATATATATATATATATATATATATATTTGACCTATTGAACTTGACCTATTAAATTTGACCTTTAGTTTACCTTTTTAAGTGTCAAACAATGTATTAGCCCCCTGAAATCTACACCTACAGTGTCGTTTTCACTCCGTCTTTTCGCTTTTCAATTTATGAAGGGAGACAAACAGAGAAACAATTCTAAACTGGAGATGCACAAATGAAAGCCCTTGGAAAAGGAAGTGGTGAACACAAATGGGTAAACAGGGCTTTTCTCATATCAGTAGACAAGAGAGATGCTCAGAAATCAGCGAAAAGCCGCGAGTCTTTGAGAAGCCAGCCATGGGCCATGTAACTCTCGCTAAATTGGCCAGTTATTTATATCTTATTTTTACATAGTTATTTTGATTAATAAAATTAACGGATCAGGTCACCAATAGGCACCCCAACCGAGACCAGTTTTGAAAGGAACAGAACTTTGCTTTTCACTAGTTGTTAGCAAACAAAATCAAAAGACGAGTTTTTGACATAAGAATTTCAAACCAAAGACACGTTTTTATACTAAGATAGTTTTTCATTTTAATAAAAAAATTAGTTATTTCATGTTGTCTTTGCTATTTTTTGCAAATACTATTAACAATAAACTAATGTTGTTAATGACACTATATTATAATGTCAATAACAACATTCGTTTATTCTTAGTGGAAAATTAATTTTTTAACATATGCTACCAACAACGATATGAAATAACTAAATCGTCTGTTGATTTTGTTTACTAACAATCGATGAAAATCAAAATTTCATGCTTTTCAAAACTGATCTCGACTGAGGTACCTATTGGTGACCTGATCCAAATGAACTACAACCACAATATCCAAGTTAGAGTAGTTTAGTGGGTTTTATTAATTTCATTTTGTGATAGCCATTAGTTTCTACGGTCTATGAATCCCTAACCGGCAAATTGTTAGGGGAACTCACATACGAACCCTTTTCAGTTTATGCTGCTGGTCAGAACTGGCGACACGTTTCATGATGTTTATTAAAATAAACTTGATGACATCAGTAAGAAGCGTCAAGAGTCCTGTTTTTACGAAAACCAGTCGGCAGTAAAAGTTAGATGTGTCGTTAAATGTGTAGTTGCACGTGAATCTTGTCTGTGAATAAAAGTTTAAGCAATTGTCAGAGTTTCTGAAAGCCTTTCCCCTTCAACGAATGAAAGTTGTTTCATTAAAATATAACTCAAGTGTATATTCAAAAATTATCGTAAAAAAGACAAAGCATAAAACAAATCGTCTTCTATCTGTACATGTGCATTATTTGTTTGTTGAAAGGACGGTATTGCCATTATTTTATTTTTGTTGAAAGAACTATACTACCGTTCTTCATTTTGTTTTGTTGAAAGAAATATACCACCGTTAATTTTGTTTAAAAAAAAACAGTACCACTGTTCATTATTTTGTTTTATTGAAAGAACTGTACCACCGATCATTATTTTACTTTGTTAAAATAAAAGAAAAAGAAGGAAAATGTCGGTGAAAAGTGAAACTTCATTACAGAGAGTGAGGTTGCCTGGACAAACCAATTTTCTGGAAAACGTGCCAGGTGTTTTAGACTCCGTTGTAGAGAAAGAAAACGCAGCATGTATTGCAGATGATATTGAAATTTAATATGGGACTCGCTTCTGGCTTCACCGGTAGCAGCCCTCAAGGGACAAACGTTGGGTTTCACCGATAAACTGCAGCAGCGATGCCTGGCCCCCTTCATGGTCACATGGTGTTCTTTATAAAAGGGCTCACCATACCGACCTCTTCCGTACTTCACCCCCTTAGGGGAACAACCGCTTCGGAAGATGAAAATATAATTCAGTCTCCGAACGAGAAAAAATGGTAAATACACCGGTAACTGCCAGCCACGATTCACAAACTGAAAAAAATATTATTTCTCCAGAAAACGAAGAATATACTCTATCTTCAAACCACAGGGAAAAGGAGAGAGTGCTAAATTCTGTAAAACAAAATGGCCTGTTTTCAGCGGTCATCCAAACCAAGGAAACAGTTTTTCACTCAGAAAGCGCAAAGAAAAACTGCGTGAATTCCATGAAAAAGACTCGCCAGGCCACACTTGCATTTATTCGACACAAACCATTGTCATTTCGGGGCACTGGGATACTACTAAGAAAACAAAAATTTCACACTAGACCCCATACTCGGAAAATACTGCCGAATTGGAAAACGAAAAGGAAAAAAGAAGAAAAAAAGAAAATATTTCCCAGTTAGTTAACGAACTGGAAACAGGAATCCACCACCACAACCTAGTCAATTATGGCTATAAAAAAATAACAAAATTTGGGACTTAAAAACGGGAAAAAAGTGAATACACCCACATCCATTTATTTTTATGAAAACAAAAAAAAGTGATTTAAAAACTACTCATAGTTAGTTTAAGACTATTAAAAAGAAAAGAGCACACCCACACCCATTCAATTTATGAAAAAAACAAAAAAAACTTGTGGAAATTAAAAGTACTCTTGTCTTCCAAAAGAGGGAAGATTGGCCTCAACTCAGGCTAAAAATGTGAAATGTCTACGAAGAAAAAAAAATGGATACCATTAAAAAGAAAAGAAAGAGAATCATATATATTATTTATTGGTTGAGAGTTGTTAATATATATATATATATATATATATATATATATATATATATATATATATATATATAAAGTATTTTTAGGAAAAAAACAAACACATGATGTTATAATTCGCTGACAGAAATCTGTTTCGACCTTTTATTAAAGTGGTCTTCATCAAGAGCGAGATGTGTGTGCTAGAAAGACGGTGTGAGTAAACCGTTACAAAACAAGTGGTACAAACGAAACGTTCGAGTTCGGAGCTGGAATCTTTATTTTTTTTTTAAATTTTGAAAATGCATATTCTGTTTGTTTTTTCTAAAAATACTTTTTTCATACTGTCAGATTCACTTCCATTCACTTTTTCACACACACACACACACACATATTTATATATATATATATATATATATATATATATAAGTCATCCACAGACACGTGTTTCGGCATATCATGCCTCTTCAGTGTGGCTAGACACAACTATCCTTGGGTAGGGTTCGAACTCAGACTGACCGCATGGTAGTCCGATATCTTATCCCCTCGCCCACTGACAGTTGATGCGGGGACTGGTGTTTTTAAACTATTAAATACATAAGAATGTATGTATCTTTCGGTCACTGAGAGATCAAATTTCCGGAGAAATGATCATTGCTTATTTGCGTAGTAGTGAGAGTTAATTTAAATTACCAATTAGAGAGCTCATTACCAAATTTATGGGAGCATATATTAATAAGTCATCCACAGACACGTGTTTCGGCATATCATGCCTCTTCAGTGTGGCTAGACACAACTATCCTTTGGTAGGGTTCGAACTCAGACTGACCGCATGGTAGTCCGATATCTTATCCCTTCGCCCACTGACAGCTGATGCGGGGACTGGTGTTTTTAAACTATTAAATACATAAGAATGTATGTATCTTTCGGTCACTGAGAGATCAAATTTCCGGAGAAATGATCATTGCTTATTTGCGTAGTAGTGAGAGTTAATTTAAATTACCAATTAGAGAGCTCATTACCAAATTTATGGGAGCATATATATATATATATATATATATATATATATATATATATATATATATATATATATTTATAACCCTTGTGATTAGCATTTGAACTACCCAAAATATCCGCGTGTGCTCATAAAGATTATCTGTGAAAAAAAAGAAAAGACATATAACTCTGGTTATCTCTTGAATTCCTCCAAATCAACATGTTAGCATTACCAAATAAACATGGCTGCTCCTTGCTCATTCTAATGTAGCGCCTAAACTCTGATTGGCTTAAGGCTTCAACTGACGTCATTGCCTAACCTCTAGCTCCTCCCACTTTTATCTAATAATTGCTACTACTGCTACTACAATGTGGAGCTTGTGTCTAAAGAGAAGAAAAAACGACATGAAGAATATTTCAACAGTGGAAACTTTAAAAAGAAAAAACAACCCTCGCAAAAAAAAAAAAAATACATTGCGAGTCAACATTTTATTTCCATTAATTTCCATTTTATTTTCTATTTTTTATTAAAAATATATTTCCCACGACATTGATTCTTCATCTTCGTTGGTGGGAAGGTATTGAAATTTAATATGGGACTCGTTTCTGTCTTCACAGGTAGCAGCCCTTATGGGACAAACGTCGGGTTTCACCGATAAACATCAGCAGCGATGCCCAGCCCCCATTATTGTCACGTGTTCTTCATAAAAGGGCTTACTGTGGCTGATTCTTTCTCTTCCATACTTCATCCCCTTAGGGGAATAACCGCTTTCACACAGTTCCCTAGCGGATAACAAGGTAAGTGCTTTATGCACTCTCTTTTTCTACAAGTTTTAGGACAACGGACAGAATATTAATCCTTGAAGGATTCTCGTCCATTCCCTCGGAACTTCGGACATTAAAGATTTATTGTCATTAACCCAAAGAAGGTCGATAATAACTACCTTTATTCCGCCCAGAATAAATTGGAGCCTTCGATAATAATTGATGCAACTTCAGACAAGCTTCCCCCATTGATACTTGCAGTCTACAAAGACTGTCGCAGGATTACTCTTGCAGAACTAATTAAACTAAACAACTACTACTTAACTAACTACGGTTAAACCATTTACGGTGCTGTGAACTCTTGAACCAAACCTCCCTTCGGTCGCTTGTCTGACCTAAACTATGAACATTCCCAAGAACATTGTCTACTGTATCCTGTAGAATAATCAAGCTAAGATCCAATTACCGTCGAATACCGTCCACAACATCATAGAAACGAAGCAGCCAATCAGAACTCAAGGAATGGAATCACCCAAATACATGAATGGACTATTCTTGATTCCCATAAATACCAACTGTCTTGGATACTACTTCAGTTGTGCTTAGCCAGTTGCTGTTGTTCAAACCAACAGTAGACTGACTGATTTCAATATGGCGCTACTGATAGAAGGTGAAGCAGCAGCGATAGCTGGAGAAATGTCGTATGTTTGTTATGGGATGCCCAAGTATCATAGTGGTCACGGATCATGAACCGCTGAAGGGATTGTTTGGCGATCGAGATCTGAGCAAGATCCCAAATCCCCGGCTATTTCAACTGAAGGAAAAAACCCTAAGATATCGATTCACCATCCAACACTGCCCCGGAAAGTGGCACAGAGGCTCTGACGCAGTTTCCCGCCATCCAGTGGCCATGTTGCAGGCACTCCTTGGTGTATTTCCATCCGAGACCTCCCAGTCAGACATTCTAGAGTCTGACGATATAAGGCATATGGTAGAATCAACAGCCTTGATGACAACATTTGCAGGCAGCAATAATACAGCCATAATGTCACTGGATCTAATACATGCAGCAGGTTGCACAATATAAAAAATTGATTAGTATCATTCAGAAAGGCTTCCCAAGGACACATAATCTTACCGCACCTGAGATGCGCGAATATTGGGAGGTAAGGCACCGTCTCAGCACTGACAATGGCCTGGTATTGTTGGATCGAATGATTGTCATCCCCAGAACTCAACTGCCTACATTCTGTGTGGTTGGCATGAAAGCACGTGCTAATGAGTCTGTGTACTGGCCTGGGATGGATACCTCAATCCGCAATATTAGGGCCAATTGCTTGGTATGCTCCAAAATCGCCCCTAGTCAACCACGAGAGACGATTATCTTGTCAAAATCTCCTGATTGGCCATTTCAGCAGATCACCATGGATCTATTCTATGTCGGGAATCATGCATACCTTGTATATACCGATAGATTAACTGGCTGGCTCATGCTATATCACTTAAGCCACGGGCAAGCAAACGCTTTCAAGATCATCTCAATTTGTCGAGAGATATTCCAAACTTGCCCCGGAAGAACTCTGCAGTGATGGTGGACCACCGTTCACATCCCTCCCATTTAAGCAGTTCCTGGAGGACTGGGCAGTAAAGCATAGACTGTCATTAGTTGCCTATCCACAATCCAATGGTCAGGTAGAGTTAGCCGTCAAGACAACTAAAAGGATAGTGAATGGCAACACAGGACCCAAGGGATCTCTGGATAATGACCAGGCTGCAAGGGCAATCCTTCAATATCGAAATACGCCCATTCAGAACATCGGAATATCCCCTGCACAACTCCTTCTCCACCGACGACTGCGTGACTTCATACCATCCCAACCTGCACTATATAAACCGCATACTAAGTGGATAACAGCGGCACGAAACCGCGAAATTAGCCTATCTCAGCACAATGCACTGCCAATAGAGAGATACAATCCACTTCACAAGGGTGATATAGTCTCCGTACAGCGTCCAAACAACCGTCGGTGGGACATAACAGACCGAGTTGTCAAAACACTCCCTAATCATCAATACCGAATCAGGATTGATGGATCAGGTAGGATTACATTGCGGAAACGCCGATTCCTCAGGAAGCTCCAAGTACCAGCAGTCCCTACCCCTATTTTTAGTGCTTTGCCTGAACCCCCTAAACCAACGTTAGAGCATGCCCCACAAACCAAAAGAGTGATAACATCAACTAGGGACCTAGCATCGCCCATGTCACTCCACCCACTAAGCCAATGCCGTTGAAAATACCTCGTGTATTGTCCAGGTTGCTCCCCTGTAATCGGCCAGGTCGAAAGGAACTAATTCCCCCTCAAAGGCCACTACGCCCGCGCAATAGGGAGGGGAGAAGCTAAGATCCAATTACCGTCGAGTTGGTAAGACACGGCAACAAACAGTCGTAACTTAATACGATCCTGTCTTGTTGCAACTCTACTGCAGAATGACAGGCTATTTATGAAACTCCACAACATCATAGAAACGAAGCAGCCAATCAGAACTCAAGGAATGGAATCACCCAAATACATGAATGGACTATTCTTGATTCCCATAAATACCAACTCTCTTGGACACTACTTGCTGTTGTTCAAACCAACAGTAGACTGACTGATTTCAATGTATCCCAATTGTTAATGTGCATTTATATGTAATAAAGCTGGTTGTAACATTTATCTTCGTAAAGCTTGTTCCTATGACTTCATGCTCATGTTATCTCTCTGCGTCAATACAATGTTAAATTCTTATAATGAATCAAGGCCTAAAGCTAGAAAATCCCGTCGGGAAAAACGTCCAACGCAAAGAATGACGGAACTGCTAGAGCAGGAGGCGGAAAAATGGAAGAGAAACTCAGTTGCCTATGGAAAATGAAAGGCATGTGTCAAGGAGGTTTGCACAAAATTAAAATTAGAACGCTCTGAAAATGACCTAACAATATGATGGAGGAAACTGAAAGACTTGAGTATTCACAACTGCGAAAAAAAGTGACAGAAAACTCGTCGGAATATGGACGCATGTACAGCAGTGACTGCAGAATTGATAAAATTGATGAGACTATGCCACACAGAAAACAAGGAAGTTTGATGCTGAAGCAGAAAAAACATAGGCTACGCGCGCTGTTAGTCTGTTACTACGCAAGGTCCATATATGGATCCAAAAGTCACTGTACGCAGCCAACACTCTGACCAACACTCTGACCAACACTCTGAAATGCAGAGTATCTCAGCAAAGAGAGCAGAAACAGTTGCAGAGTTGGCTGCAAAGAAAGCAGAGATCGAAATGCAAGCTGCTATTGATGCTTATCGTCAGCAGCTCAGATACTTAGAAAGTGATCGAGGCTAAACTAAAAGCATATTCGATAGAGACTCCACAGGAAGCAAGCAAATATGATTCTGTCAGGGTCAAGGCAAAGGATTAAATTCGCTCCCTTGCAAGCACAAAGGATCAGGAAGAACTAACCACAAAATTGGAAGATTCTACACCACAAATGCTACAGAATTCAATGTCTCTTTCGCTACTTCCAGCCCCAGAACCTTCAATGCTTTATCCATTACGTTTTGTTGAGTGGAGCAACAGATTCAAGGCTATAACTGAAAGATGCCTGAATTCCACAGACAGGCTGTTCTATCTGCAAATAGGCTAATTCCGTTCTCGAGGAACGATGAAGCATACAGTCAAGTTTGAGACAAGCTTAACCAGAGATACGGACATCCCTTTACACTACAGCGTACCTTCAGGCAAAAACTCCACAAGTGGCCGAGAATTGGTCCTCAGGAGAACACCAAACTCCGAGACTTTGACGACTTCTTGCAGTCACGCAACGAAGCTATACTCCACATCAAAGGATTGGAAATATTAAATGATTGCGAAGAAAACCATAAGCTGTTGTCAAAACGTCCAGATTGGTTAAGATCCAAATGGAATAGATACGCAAACTGGAGATTATATTGGCTTCAATGAATTCAGTGAATTTATATGTAAAGAAGCAAGAATAGTATTGTTATAACAGAAATAGATATCTCTCTTGATTTACAAATTTTACTAACCTAATACATCCACTCACCAACAAAACAAATTAAAAAGGAAAAACAAAACAAAACAAAACACTTCGAAACAGAACCTAAGTTACTGATAATTGTAACATAACCCAAATATATCCACTCACCAACAAAACAAATTAAAAATAAAAACAAAACACTTCGGAACAGAAAATAAGCTACTGACCGACCGGTAGCTTAAATGAAATGAACAAAAACAAAACAAAATTTATAAACGATTAAAAATATCCTCTATTTAATGTTTTTCAACGAATAAAAAATGTTCCCTCCAAAACCCTTCAAAGGTTTCTCGAGCCTCTTACTAACTATAAAAACAGCTGACTTAAAGTCGATAGGCCAGTTGATCGTAGGCCGTCACAGAGAATGTCGCCACACCAGGCTGAGATCAAGGAACCGCCATACCTGCGACCCACACCGCACCCCGCGTCACGCAGAGCCAAGTCATCAGCCATAATTTTCCTTTGCTACCATACGCCTTTTTGTTATATTGCATTGGTGTCAGCGTTTGCAAAAGGAATATGGATTATACCAAATTAACTCGCCCCGAAATTCTCGACTTTATCAGAGACCAAGAAAATAATCTCCACGACTTGAGATCTCGCCAAACACCTGTAAGACAAGAGTTGATAGAAGAAGTGATAGCCAACATAAACAGGTTGTTGCCAAACCAACAACACCATCAACAGCCCAGAAAGCCGACAACTACGGTCTATTAATGCGACAACAATCCTTACGTGATGCCATGAGACCTTCACTCCTGGCCATGAGAACTTCAATCCTGGAAACGACGTGAATCAATTCATCACCAGCCTAAACAAAGCCTATATGATCCACGTTATGCCCGAACTTACCAACTATCCTGACTTGGAGACTGAATTTGTCAAGGCTGCTAAGGATTTACTCGACCACGACATTTTTCAGCAGATGGCAGACTCCAAACAGGACACATCCACCTTCGAACAACTGAAAACATACCTCATAGCGACCTATGGCAGCCAGATGACAAACTTCCAACACCTTAGTCGGGCTTGGGATCTACAACGGCGAAAAGTTGACAGATTTTGCTGGCCGACTCGAAAACAATCAGAGAGGCCGCTGTACACATAAAAAATAAATACAAGAAGGACAACAATGCATTTGGAATTCAAACCTATACCCCCACCTCGTCAAAACAATGGACAACCATTACACGGCGAGATGTATAGCATGTGAAGCCCAACGATATATTGATCGGGTGTAAGGACTGACGACACACCCTAAACATGACACCGCGTACTACACCCATAGACCACAGCGATTAAGTCGAGGAAAGGCGCCCATCAAACAGCCATTACGAACAAATGGTCAACCACCGCGCAAGCAAAAGACAAATGCTACCACATCACACAAACGCAACCACTACCAGACATACAGAGGCCGCGACCACAACCTAGAATCCGCCATATGCTGGAACTACACCAGGGGTCGCGCTTGCTTCCACGGCCAAAACTGCCCATATCGTCACCCGCCTCTCACTCAGGCTCATGTCACAGCAACGGATAAGGACACACCATCCGTAAACACTGAAGAGCAGGATTTTCGGTACGAACCAGACGAAATGTGATGGCTCAGTCTCGGTTCTCCCACACTCGCCATCACATATATAACCTTCAGAGACCTTCCGCGCAGAGATCACAGCTCATCAAGTCTATCTTTACCGTCGAAGGCACCACATTCTCCGGTGCAGCACTGCTGGACTCGGAAAGAAAATTAACGCTATGGTATCCTCTTTACGTGTCTCTGCTCCAGAGCGATTCATATTGAAATGTTGGAAGATATGACAACTGATGCCTTCATCAATGCTCTAAGATACTTTATCACGATTTGTGGAGCTGTTAGATCAATTCGGTCCGACCAAGGATCTAATTTTGTTGGATATAGAACCAAGTTCGAGAGCTCAACAAGAAATCGACGAGAACAAAATAGCTCAATACCTGGCGGATAAACAGTGCGATCTCTGCATGAATACCGGATTCCAGTCACGTGGGAGAGACAAATCAGGACAGTGAAAAATGTCATTTCCTCAGCAATAGTAGATAGATTAGCTGTAAGATTAGATGATGCTTCCTTGAGGACGTTCTTTTACGAGACTGTCAATCGTAAATAGTCACCCACTCACCGTAGACACTATTAATGGTCCCAAAAGTATGGAACTCTAACATCCAACACCCTGCTCACTATGAAATCCTCCATCCCACTGCCTCCACCTGGAAAATTTATTAAAGAGTATGTTTATACCAGAAAGCGATCAAGACGAGTGCAGTACTTGGCTGAACAGTTCTGGAGTAGATGGGGGAAAGAGAAGGTTGCTAATATCACATTTAGGCAATGTTTGCATACCCCAAGAAGAAATGTGCAGGCTGGTGATATCGTGATCATCAAAGAAGATGATATTCCTCGTAATAAATGGAAACTTTCCAAAGTACTGGAAGTGTATCGGGATAATAATGGTCTTATACGAAGAGCCAGAATACAGACAGGAGAGCATCTTAACAGGCCATCCATAATCGAACGACCCATCGAGAAATTTGTGGTTCTTATCGAAGCTACATAAGAGTTAAACGTCCTGTGGCATCCAGTCACCTATTGTTTATCTATCTTTGAAGACAGTTCACGGCTGCACATACAGGACTTGAATTTGCGATATTCGAATATTACCAATATCTGTCATACACACACCTTACAAATAAATCCCCTACACCAGAGGTTCCCATACCTCTTTGCCATGTCCCAACTAATCACCTTTAAAATCCTGATGTTTCCATGTGGTAATATATAATTATCACAACAAAAAATAGAACTCCTTGAGAAAAAGAAAAAAGAAAGGATGAAAATGTTCACACCTTGGTTTAAACTGGATTCAAGAGAACAATCCATCTACGAAGGTAAAAACAAAATAAGCAAAGGATAGAAAATAATAATTAGAGAAATTTCTAGATAAATCTTCAATAAATCTATTGAAATGCTGTGTACAATATCCAATGCAAAAAGCTATTTGATGTTACCTAAAGACAAATAGAATAAAGTTAGTGTGTTTCATGCTGAAACATCTAAAGCATAAACTACATAATTATGTTTACATAGTAGAAAACCCAAAATGTGCACCAGAGAATCAGTTGCTGTAAAATTACCATCGATCTACATAGTTAATTAATAATCTATGGTAATTTGGTGAGTGTAACTGACGCTAAATTGACCAGTTATTTATATCTTATTTTTATATAGTTATTTTTATTTATAAAATTAACTACAACTACAAGGTCCAATTTAGAGTAGTTTAGTGGGTTTTTATTAATTTCATTTTGTGCTGACTATTAGTTTCTTCAGTCTAACCGAAAGATGGTTAGGAGAACTCACATACCAACCCTTTTCAGTTTACGCCGCTGGTCAGAAGTGACGACACGTTTCACGATGTTTATTAAAATAGATTTGATTACATCATTAAGAAGCGTCAAGCGTCCCTTTTTACGAAAACCAGTCGGTAGAAAAAGTCAGGATATTTAGCAGGGAGAAACTGCTAGACGGACAAGGAGAAAATGACTATGCAGTGTACGAGGCAGAGAATTAGAAGCACCTTTCCCAAGCACAAAAAAAACTTAACACGTTAATTAATTATATCCCTTAATTAGTAAACAATCAATTACCAAATCTGGCGTGTTTCCTAGCTAGAAGAATATATGGGTGTATGCAAGATTTCGAATCTGAGTGAACTCCCGTTTTGGAGTTATACGTCGACACGTACATACCAAACTTCCTTTTATATATATACTAGCAAAAATACCTTTATTCAAGTTTCATTGATGTAAATAGAATATTGTTGTCTACGAAAAGTGTCACTGAAAATCCAGTTTGAAAATAATCATAGTATTTGGGGACAATTTTAAATTCAGTTTTTAATTGCTTGATGGGTTAGAAATACATTGTAGTTTATTTCTTTCAATTTTTTGTACATGACAATTCAAATCCAGTTCTTAACGATAAAAAGAAGCTGAAATCGAAAATTTAAATTCTTCGTTTTGCAATATCTATCTTTGCTTAAATTCAAGATAGTATTTTAAAAACATATCGTTTTGTTGAGGTTGAGTATTCGTATTGCATAGTGGAAACAATGCGTGAGAAAAAGAATTTACAATAGGTAAAAGAGAAAGTGAAGAGATGGGCGCACACACAAGGTTAATTCAACAAAGATTTATTACGAAAGGAACAGAACCGCTACAAAAGCGGGAAAAGGGGTGCTGGGCTCCTGCTAATGTTACATTAAACATATTTATGAAGAGGAATATAAGCTTATAATAAGACTTTTTTTACCATTAGTATTAATTACAAAACAACTCGTTTTATCATTTTTTTTATTTACATTTAATATATAACCCTATACTGGTGAATATTTTAAAACATGTTCATGATATTTTTATTTACATTTAAAATCTTATTTAAAAAAAAATATAACTGTAAACTTGTGTTTTGAAGCAATTTTAATTTTTTTTACAATTTTTTGTGCATGACAACAATTTAGTTTAAGTGAGTGTACAATTTAAGAATATGGACAAAGATTTGATTTAGTCTGAAAAACATACGAAGAACGTGAACGGGTGAAGGGTGAATTTGGTGATGACTTCAGGAGGATGGGGTAGCGTTTGTGAGGATTTGATTGGTCAAGGTATCTTTCATGGATGGGGTGGGAGATAAGATAAAATGTGGAATTAGTTGGAAAACATGTGATAAGTAAGGTGGTTTAAGTGCAAAGGGGGAGAAGCATGGTAGGGGAGAAATTAGGTCAGCATTCTTTGGTTGGCTTGTAGAAAATTTTGATTAATTAAAATAGAGGGGAAGAAGTTAAAGATGAATGAGCAGGGTGGAAGGGAATAGGTCATCATTTATATAGTGGATAGTTTGGGGGGATTTGGGCCCACTAGGTAAGGGGTGTTTTTTAAAATCTTATCTCCCTTCCCATCCATGAAAGATTTCTCATGACCAATCAAATCCTCACAAACGCTACCCCACCCCCCTGACGTCATCACCAAATTCACCTATCATCCGTTCACTTTCTCTTCTATAAAACACATGTTTGATGCACTAATGTTCAAATAAACGACTGGTGAAGCCGTGCTCAATGCACAACGAAATATATCTCCTACAGCTACTTGTGTGAGTTGTTCCTTTGTCCGCATTTTTCCTTCTATTCCTTACCACATTCTGTCGGATTTACTCCAACCAGCAAATTTTCTTGTGTGCATATTTTATCTAAAATGTCTGACAAAAAATTCTATTTGAAAAGAGTGTAATTGTAATGTACATTCAAAAATTCCTTGAACTTTCATCGAAATTTTGGCTGACAATATAGAGTTGGATGTTGTTCAAACTTCAAATGTAATTCTGTAACAAAGAAAAACTAATTTTTTTGCTAATTAATCTTAGCTTGCCCAAATTAGTAGCATCTAAAAATAAAATAGAATTATTGCAGATGTGGGATTATCATTAGCATTGAAAAAAAAAAAGAAGGAACGAACGAAGCCTGATTTTAAGACACATCAATTTGCAGGGAGAGGTAACGACATCCTCGGTATATTTAAAATCAAAGCATGAAGTGAATAATAACTGCGCATCTATATAACATTTCAATAATCACGAACAAATAAGAACAAACAATTTAATGAAAAAATTGTTTGTGAGTATTTCAGTATGTTAAAATTTGAAAGAAGTAAAACGGTTCGATAATATGAATATGTCTGTTAGATGACAAAATAGTTGTGTGAATTAAACAGTGTCAGGTTTTTAAAGTTTACGCATGCTCACTGTATATCAGCAGTCATAAATAATTGAAAAAATCACCACGATTCATTTTTGTTTTGTGTGCCCAAACTTAACAGGCATCAGAATTGTAAAAGACTTTTTGATTTATTGATTCTTTTAATAATTGATAGATATTTATGAGTTTTGTAAAAAAAAATCTTGTTATGATTTTATAAAATTTCTTACCAATTTTTACAGTTGTTGATTTGGAAGGTGAGCTTAAATACTTGTCAAAATAATTCTTATGTAGATTATTATCCTCTATCACCAGATATCGATTTTTGTTTGTTTGTTTGCTTGTTTGTTTCTATCTAATTATTAAAGGTTCCAACTATTCAAGAGAAAAAGAGGTGCCAGGGTACGTATCATTTAAAATTCAGTTTTCTTAAGAAAATTGATATACAAAGACGATAAAATTTCAAGAAAGTTAGATATATGTTTCTGGCCTTTATATCGATCCGTGTCGCTTTGTTAAAAGTTCTCAGACGTGCCCAAATTACATTTCAATAATATATCTGGAATTGGAATTTTCGACATGAGAAAGATAAAACTCCACGAGTTCAGTGTGGAGCTTTGTGATATCACAGTTTGTTTTGGTTCTTCAGATGCTAGATGTTACTAACGCATCACAAGAAATTGAGTACAAAATTCAAAATACTTGGCGGTTTATCGAATACCGAAAGTTCGTCAATATCATACTATAAATTAATATATATATATATATATATATATATATATATATATATATATATATATATGAAGATATGAGGGTTGGAGTAAAATTTGACAGTATGAGGTGAGGTAAAAGGAAAAGTGAACAAAAATAATGACTCAAACAAGTCCAAGTAGGAGAGAAATAGTTCGTCCTTCTGACGCGAAGAACATCCTCAGTCTGACTTTATTCAAGGCAAAATACGTACATTTGTGTTTATAGAAGAGAAAGTGAGTTAGTAATGGAGGTTAGGGAGGATTTGATTGAAATGAGAATAACATCATATAAACTCACCATAAAACTGACGGCCTAATCTAATGACACCCAACACCACCTTCCTCCACATCATCCTCATGCAATAAATCAAACTCTCCCTAACCATGAATTTTACCCACTTCTCCCAACCAACCCCCTCTCCCAACAAGCACCTAGCAACCACCTCTTCTCATCTTACCACCATCCTCTGAACTCCCCCTCCACTTTATATGATGTTATTCTCATTTCAATCAAATCCTCCTTAACCTCCCTACCCCTCAATTCCACCACTAACTCACCTTCTCTTCTATAAACACAAATGTACGTATTTTGCCTTGAATAAAGTCAGACTTAGGATGTTCTTCGCGTCAGAAGGACGAAATATTTCTCTCCTACTTTGACTTGTTTGAGTCATTATTTTTGTTCACTTTTCCGTTTACCTCTTCAAAGACGTCTAATATGCTGACGAACCTATATGCCCTTACACTACAAAAGTATTTGTTTTATTTTAAAGGTTTATCTGATATATACTTTTGAATTGTCTCGCTGGTAAAATGAGTGTACTCATATGAATAGCCTCTGATAGGTACGTTGATCCCTAACTGGTGAATAAAAACGGGTACATTAATTGAGAAAAACAGGAAAAAGCAGATATAAAACAAGCTCAATTTTGTACATGATTTTATTGTCATTCAAAAAATAAACCATTTTATTTTGTCAGCGTCTGATACAGTTAAAGGTGATGCTTTTCCTTATCATTATAGGATGAAGCAAGTAAAAATAAGCAGTTCGAACAAAATTTCAAGAAAATTTCCACGCCTGATTAAGAAAAATCGATAAAGATAGGACGGAATTACGAAGGGACAGAAAAGAAAAAGGTGTGTGTGTGTGTGTGTGTGTGAGAGAGAGAGAGAGAAGAGACAGACAGACAGACAGACAGACAGACAGACGAGCAGAGAGACAGAAGGGCGGTGAGAAAAGGACAATGAGAGAAATGAAGCGAAATGAAGAGATAAGGAAATAAATATAAACAAGCGAGCACTACAGTTGGGGAAAGAAAGAATAATAGCCAGCGAAAGAAAAGGAGAATGGAAGGAAATAGGAGAGACATTAAGGATTTGCAAATGAGTTGATGGGAAAAATGAACAGGCGTGGAATCTTCGTGGCTTAGTGGCTAACGTGCTGGACTGCGACATCGTAGTTTGCATTTCAGTCAAGCTATTAAGTTCCGTTCGTTCGTTCGTTCATTAGAAAGAGAGAGAGAGAGAGAGAGAGAGAGAGAGAGAGAGAGAGAGAGAGAGAGAGAGAGAGAGGTGGGTATTGATGAACAGAGAGGCTGCAGAGAAACAGAAAAAAGAAAGAGAACAAAAAATAAAGAAACAAAGGGGAAAATAAGAAAAAGAAGTATGAGAGAAGAAAGATTAAAGAATTTTTAAAAAAGCAAAAGAAAAATGGGAAAAAGAACCAGAGTTTGAGAAGGAAAGTGGGAAAGAGAGTTATAATAAAAGGGCAGGACGAGAAGAAAAGAACTACTAGAAAAAAGCCAAACAGAAATACAGCAAGGTGCTCATTGTATTAATACCAAGAAAACCGACCTGAGGATTATGGTGTCGATCGATATCAAAGCTACCCGTATGTTTCTTTGAGCACAACCGTTTATATAATTTGCGATTTTCGTTAAGGAATTTTTGTTAAGATATATTTAAAAAACCATCATCAAATACTCTTAAAAGATAATTTCATGGTTTTCCAGATTGGAGCTTTCATCACCATCGTCGTAATTGATACACTACTTAGCAATTTGGGCTTAAACAAGTATCGATTGACTTACTAACAAAAAGGTCAGACTAAGACTTTTAACACACACACACACACACACACACACACACACACACACACACACACACACACACACACACACACACATATATAATATATATATATATATATATATACACACAATTGATAATTGCTGATATTGAGCACTCTTTATTTATAACGTAGCAAACTATATCTATCTATCTTTTTATTATCTAAAGCTGAGATAATCACCTTTTATTGCCTAAAGACCTTTCCTGATTAGTTTAATGACACAAAATTTATATTAAAATATACCTTGGTTTTAGGATTACGTTATGTTTGAAAATAATTCCATTTTAATTGGTTCCAATTAGTCGTAATTAGCAATTAAGTCAAAAACTGACCAATCTCTTACTTTACTTTCTGTCTATCACTTTTCCCCTCTATGTATTTCTTGATTACCTTCTCCGTATATAAATATTAGTCTCTCCGCGTGAGTAAGCGGGAGTGGGAGAGTCATTGGGATAGAGGCATATAACGACTGAATTATTTGCATACGAAGATTCAGCGACAAACCGTACGTTAATAAAAATTCCATGATCCATTTCAATTGTTCCAGTCTTTTTAATTGTTACCATTCCAATATAGATATAAAATGAACGAAATTATAGACACACATAAACATTTTCAGAGCATATTCATATCATGTCTTTACATTTTAAGACTAATAGGCTTATCACTACTAAAAGATTAGCTTGAACTTTTGCTTAAATATTTTATTCTTAGATTTGACACCCGTTATAAAAGATAATGCAAGTTTAAATAATTAATTATAAAATAATAATTAATTTTTTTAACATTCTTATATTACCAGTATAGAAGTTAATGAAAGAGTGTAAGTATTTGAGGGTTAAAATGTTAGATTCTTTTGGTGGTTCATTCTGTTAAGTTCATTTGAGGTAAAGGTAATACGACCTAATACCCATCCATATTGTTAGTTTCTTTTAGGTGTTTTTAATACCCATACATATTGTTAGTGTTTTTAGGTATATATATATATATATATATATATATAATATATATATATATATATATATATAATTTAAAAGTAAAGTTGTCGGTATCAACCAATCAGTGAGGGAGTCTATCCCCTTTTCACTTGCGCTAGACCAAAGAGATTCTAATAAGAATGTTCTCTGGGGGGCACAGTTAAGTCCGACGCTTTTACTCTCCCAACTGACCAAGTGTTCAGTCTGAAACAATCTCTCCCAGCAATGCTGCACTCTTCTCACCAACACTATCAAAATATCTTTTCTCTCGTCCACTCGTCGCAAAAGCCAAAAATGCTACTGCAAGCTTTTTTCCCCAGGTTTGTGAGGGCTGGTCATTAAATACACAATTACAGTGTTCATCCGGGCGCCTTACTCTGGCTTGCCCATGCAGCACGTGCGACATTAATCAGCACGCGTCAATCCTTCACATGCGTCAGGCCACGACTCACAATCAGGAGGATGTGAGTTCAATCTCCCCACTCACCTCTGATCTCATTCTGCATGCCAAATACAGTCGTGCACACTTCGAACCACTACGTTCGTGGTTTCTCTCGCCTCAGAGATTATTTTAGCGTCTGAGGTGGAGCGCCAGACTTACCATCAGCTCCTTACTTTACCGCACAGATCCCTGTGCTACTCATATGCTGAGTTGGCGAGGGCCGGTACCGAACTAGAAACCTTGTTGTTTTTAGCCGAACGCTCTATCGACTGAGCTAACCATATATATGAACGATTTAAATCTCACCTTGGGTTTGTTCCATAACTAATAATTTTATACATTCTATAAAATAGAAAATACACTCATCAGGTGAAAATTTATGTACAAGACAGACTCTCACGTTGGTGTCGACACATGAGGACCAAACAGCTCTCGTTAGTTCACATGCCTCTGTTGGGTCAGTAAAATAGCTATACTTATATATATGGAGGGTGAGCCTTTCTGTGATTGGACATAGCAATTATGTCATGCACCCACTAGTTTTGGTGCTCATATTCAACAGACATCTACGGACCAGTTCCACGACAGGTCAATCAGAATTTATCTCCGAGAAGATAGACTGAAATAGAAGATACCGGATATCCTTAATTTCCCTGTCCATCAGACTAGTAGGTCTCTCAAACTTGACTCTACATATCGGAAGAGCATTTATATTGTTATTCATTGTTTTGTTGGATAATAAATCTTTAGATTTGAACTAAGATTTAATTAACTTATTTGTTGTTGTCTGCCTTAGAATAACTACTATACTATCACGATACCCGTGTCTCATGACATTTCAAACATGGCACAGATTAGCATGCACGTTCAGAGATAAAGTATGCAGGAGAGTTATCGGATGAAGTAGCTGGCTTTCTACTTCTTTCTCAATAATTTGAGATGCTGGTGATGGTTTTTGTCAAATTTTTTAATGGTTTTGTAACATTTTGTCATCCGAACTTAGCAAATTGAAGCAACTTGACCAAATGTATCAACAAACTATACCCAGAGATATAAGATTGTTCTTTTTGCTTGTCCTTGTACCTGAGGTATGATAGTCATTCATAGAGGAAGATATTTCGAATTCAATTGTCGCTCTTCGGATGACATGTCCAACCTATCTCAATCATGATTGCATGAGAAAGGTTTTATGCCTCTAATTTTTCACTTTGCAAAGAAATCAATGTTTGAGATTATGTCTTGCTGTGCGTATCAACAAATCGAGCGAAGAAAACTCTTGTTGAAGGTATCAAATTGGTTAGTCTGCGTTCGATAGGACGTCTAGAACCTCATTTATTATAAGAGAGTGGTGAGTACGACGGTCTTGTAAACGGCAATGTCTGTTTCAATCTAAATAACCCTTTAATTCCAAAGACAATGATGAAGTTTTCCCAAATCACTTGTAACTTCAGCTATTCATCATTTAAAAATGTACTGCTATTCACCTTGTATGAAGATAAATTCATATATCTGAGGTTTTTTTTTCATTGATGGTAACAAACCGTGTTTGGAAACTGTTGATTCTTGAACTTTCATCGAAATTTTGGCTGACAATATAGAGTTGGATGTTGTTCAAACTTCAAATGTATTCTGTAACAAAGAAAACTAATTTTTTTGCTAATTAATCTTAGCTTGCCCAAATTAGTAGCATCTAAAAATAAAATAGAATTATTGCAGATGTGGGATTATCATTAGCATTGAAAAAAAAAAAGAAGGAACGAACGAAGCTGATTTTAAGACACATCAATTTGCAGGGAGAGGTAACGACATCCTCGGTATATTTAAAATCAAAGCATGAAGTGAATAATAACTGCGCATCTATATAACATTTCAATAATCACGAACAAATAAGAACAAACAATTTAATGAAAAAATTGTTTGTGAGTATTTCAGTATGTTAAAATTTGAAAGAAGTAAAACGGTTCGATAATATGAATATGTCTGTTAGATGACAAAATAGTTGTGTGAATTAAACAGTGTCAGGTTTTTAAAGTTTACGCATGCTCACTGTATATCAGCAGTCATAAATAATTGAAAAATCACCACGATTATTTTTGTTTTGTGTGCCCAAACTTAACAGGCATCAGAATTGTAAAAAGACTTTTTGATTTATTGATTCTTTTAATAATTGATAGATATTTATGAGTTTTGTAAAAAAAATCTTGTTATGATTTTATAAAATTTCTTACCAATTTTTACAGTTTGTTGATTTGGAAGGTGAGCTTAAATACTTGTCAAAATAATTCTTATGTAGATTATTATCCTCTATCACCAGATATCGATTTTTGTTTGTTTGTTTGCTTGTTTGTTTCTATCTAATTATTAAAGGTTCCAACTATTCAAGAGAAAAAGAGGTGCCAGGGTACGTATCATTTAAAATTCATTTTTCTTAAGAAAATTGATATACAAAGACGATAAAATTTCAAGAAAGTTAGATATATGTTTCTGGCCTTTATATCGATCCGTGTCGCTTTGTTAAAAGTTCTCAGACGTGCCCAAATTACATTTCAATAATATATCTGGAATTGGAATTTTCGACATGAGAAAGATAAAACTCCACGAGTTCAGTGTGGAGCTTTGTGATATCACAGTTTGTTTTGGTTTTCAGATGCTAGATGTTACTAACGCATCACAAGAAATTGAGTACAAAATTAAAATACTTGGCGGTTTATCGAATACCGAAAGTTCGTCAATATCATACTATAAATTAATATATATATATATATATATATATATAATATATATATATATATATATGAAGATATAAGGGTTGGAGTAAAATTTGACAGTATGAGGTGAGGTAAAGGAAAAGTAAACAAAAATAATGACTCAAACAAGTCCAAGTAGGAGAGAAATAGTTCGTCCTTCTGACGCGAAGAACATCCTCAGTCTGACTTTATTCAAGGCAAAATACGTACATTTGTGTTTATAGAAAGAAAGTGAGTTAGTAATGGAGGTTAGGGAGGATTTGATTGAAATGAGAATAACATCATATAAACTCACCATAAAACTGACGGCCTAATCTAATGACACCCAACACCACCTTCCTCCACATCATCCTCATGCAATAAATCAAACTCTCCCTAACCATGAATTTTACCCACTTCTCCCAACCAACCCCCTCTCCCAACAAGCACCTAGCAACCACCTCTTCTCATCTTACCACCATCCTCTGAACTCCCCTCCACTTTATATGATGTTATTCTCATTTCAATCAAATCCTCCTTAACCCTCCTACCCCTCAATTCCACACTAACTCACCTTCTCTTCTATAAACACAAATGTACGTATTTTGCCTTGAATAAAGTCAGACTTAGGATGTTCTTCGCGCGTCAGAAGGACGAAATATTTCTCTCCTACTTTGACTTGTTTGAGTCATTATTTTTGTTTTCTACTTTTCCGTTTTCACTCTTTGCAAAGACCGATCTAATATGCTGACGAACCTATATGCCCTTACACTACAAAAGTATTTGTTTTATTTTAAAGGTTTATCTGATATATACTTTTGAATTGTCTCGCTGGTAAAATGAGTGTACTCATATGAATAGCCTCTGATAGGTACGTTGATCCCTAACTGGTGAATAAAACGGGTACATTAATTGAGAAAAACAGGAAAAAGCAGATATAAAAAAGCTCAATTTTGTACATGATTTTATTGTCATTCAAAAATAAACCATTTTATTTTGTCAGCGTCTGATACAGTTAAAGGTGATGCTTTTCCTTATCATTATAGGATGAAGCAAGTAAAAATAAGCAGTTCGAACAAAATTTCAAGAAAATTTCCACGCCTGATTAAGAAAAATCGATAAAGATAGGACGGAATTACGAAGGGACAGAAAAGAAAAAGGTGTGTGTGTGTGTGTGTGTGTGGAGAGAGAGAGAGAGAAGAGACAGACAGACAGACAGACAGACAGACAGACGAGCAGAGAGACAGAAGGGCGGTGAGAAAAGGACAATGAGAGAAATGAAGCGAAATGAAGAGATAAGGAAATAAATATAAACAAGCGAGCACTACAGTTGGGGAAAGAAAGAATAATAGCCAGCGAAAGAAAAGGAGAATGGAAGGAAATAGGAGAGACATTAAGGATTTGCAAATGAGTTGATGGGAAAAATGAACAGGCGTGGAATCTTCGTGGCTTAGTGGCTAACGTGCTGGACTGCGACATCGTAGTTTGCATTTCAGTCAAGCTATTAAGTTCCGTTCGTTCGTTCGTTCATTAGAAAGAGAGAGAGAGAGAGAGAGAGAGAGAGAGAGAGAGAGAGAGAGAGAGAGAGAGAGAGAGTGGGATTGATGAACAGAGAGGCTGCAGAGAAACAGAAAAAAGAAAGAGAACAAAAAATAAAGAAACAAAGGGGAAATAGAAAAAAGAAGTATGAGAGAAGAAAGATTAAAAATTTTTAAAAAAAGCAAAAGAAAATGGGAAAAAAGAACCAGAGTTTGAGAAGGAAAGTGGGAAAGAGAGTTATAATAAAGGGGCAGGACGAGAAGAAAAGAACTACTAGAAAAAAGCCAAACAGAAATACAGCAAGGTGCTCATTGTATTAATACCAAGAAAACCGACCTGAGGATTATGGTGTCGATCGATATCAAAGCTACCCGTATGTTTCTTTGAGCACAACCGTTTATATAATTTGCGATTTTCGTTAAGGAATTTTTGTTAAGATATATTTAAAAACCATCATCAAATACTCTTAAAAGATAATTTCATGGTTTTCCAGATTGGAGCTTTCATCACCATCGTCGTAATTGATACACTACTTAGCAATTTGGGCTTAAACAAGTATCGATTGACTTACTAACAAAAAGGTCAGACTAAGACTTTTAACACACACACACACACACAACACACACACACACACACACACACACACACACACACACACACACATATATATATATATATATATATATATTATACAACACAATTGATAATTGCTGATATTGAGCACTCTTTATTTATAAACGTAGCAAACTATATCTATCTATCTTTTATTATACTAAAGCTGAGATAATCACCTTTTATTGCCTAAAGACCTTTCCTGATTAGTTTAATGACACAAAATTTATATTAAAATATACCTTGGTTTTAGGATTACGTTATGTTTGAAAATAATTCCATTTTAATTGGTTCCAATTAGTCGTAATTAGCAATTAAGTCAAAAACTGAACAATCTCTTACTTTACTTTCTGTCTATCACTTTTCCCCTCTATGTATTTCTTGATTACCTTCTCCGTATATAAATATTAGTCTCTCCGCGTGAGTAAGCGGGAGTGGGAGAGTCATTGGGATAGAGGCATATAACGACTGAATTATTTAGCATAGCAACAAAAAAATAGAACTCCTTGAGAAAAAAGAAAAAAGAAAGGATGAAAATGTTCACACCTTGGTTTAAACTGGATTCAAGAGAACAATCCATCTACGAAGGTAAAAACAAAATAAGCAAAGGATAGAAAATAATAATTAGAGAAATTTCTAGATAAATCTTCAATAAATCTATTGAAATGCTGTGTACAATATCCAATGCAAAAAGCTATTTGATGTTACCTAAAGACAAATAGAATAAAGTTAGTGTGTTTCATGCTGAAACATCTAAAGCATAAACTACATAATTATGTTACATAGTAGAAAACCCAAAATGTGCACCAGAGAATCAGTTGCTGTAAAATTACCATCGATCTACATAGTTATTAATAATCTATGGTAATTTGGTGAGTGTAACTGACGCTAAATTGACCAGTTATTTATATCTTATTTTTATATAGTTATTTTTATTTATAAAAATTAACTACAACTACAGGTCCAATTTAGAGTAGTTTAGTGGGTTTTTATTAATTTCATTTTGTGCTGACTATTAGTTTCTTCAGGTCTAATCGAAAGATGGTTAGGAGAACTCACATACCAACCTTTTCAGTTTACGCCGCTGGTCAGAAGTGACGACACGTTTCACGATGTTTATTAAAATAGATTTGATTACATCATTAAGAAGCGTCAAGCGTCCCTTTTTACGAAAACCAGTCGGTAGAAAAAGTCAGGATATTTAGCAGGGAGAAAACTGCTAGACGGACAAGGAGAAAATGACTATGCAGTGTACGAGCGAGAATTAGAAGCACCTTTCCCAAGCACAAAAAAAACTTAACACGTTAATTATTATATCCCTTAATTAGTAAACAATCATTACCAAATCTGGCGTGTTTCCTAGCTAGAAGAATATATGGGTGTATGCAAGATTTCGAATCTGAGTGAACTCCCGTTTTGGAGTTATACGTCGACACGTACATACCAAACTTCCTTTATATATATACTAGCAAAAATACCTTTATTCAAGTTTCATTGATGTAAATAGATATGTTTGTCTACGAAAAGTGTCACTGAAAATCCAGTTTGAAAATAATCATAGTATTTGGGGACAATTTTAAATTTCAGTTTTAATTGCTTGATGGGTTAGAAATACATTGTAGTTTATTTCTTTCAATTTTTGTACATGACAATTCAAATCCAGTTCTTAACGATAAAAGAAGCTGAAATCGAAAATTTAAATTCTTCGTTTTGCAATATCTATCTTTGCTTAAATTCAAGATAGTATTTTAAAAACATATCGTTTTGTTGAGGTTGAGTATTCGTATTGCATAGTGGAAACAATGCGTGAGAAAAAGAATTTACAATAGGTAAGAGAAAGTGAAGAGATGGGCGCACACACAAGGTTAATTCAACAAAGATTTTTTACGAAAGGAACAGAACCGCTACAAAAGCGGGAAAAGGGGTGCTGGGCTCCTGCTAATGTTACATTAAATATTTATGAAGAGGAATATAAGCTTATAATAAGACTTTTTACCATTAGTATATATACAAAACAACTCGTTTTATCATTTTTTTATTTACATTTAATATATAACCCTATACTGGTGAATATTTTAAAACATGTTCATGATTTATTTATTTACATTTAAAATCTTATTTAAAAAAAATATAACTGTAAACTTGTGTTTTGAAAGCAATTTTAATTTTTTTTACAATTTTTTGTGCATGACAACAATTTAGTTTAAGTGAGTGTACAATTTAAGAATATGGACAAAGATTTGATTTAGTCTGAAAAACATACGAAGAACGTGAACGGTGAAGGGTGAATTTGGTGATGACTTCAGGAGGATGGGGTAGCGTTTGTGAGGATTTGATTGGTCAAGGTATCTTTCATGGATGGGTGGGAGATAAGATAAAATGTGGAATTAGTTGGAAACATGTGATAGTAAGGGTGGTTTTAAGTGCAAAGGGGAGAAGCATGGTAGGGGAGAAATTAGGTCAGCATTCTTTGGTTGGCTTGTAGAAATTTTGATTAATTAAAATAGAGGGGAAGAAGTTAAAGATGAATGAGCAGGGTGGAAGGGAATAGGTCATCATTTATATAGTGGATAGTTTGGGGGTTTGGGCCCACTCGGTAAGGGGTGTTTTTAAAATCTTATCTCCCTTCCCATCCATGAAAGATTTCTCATGACCAATCAAATCCTCACAAACGCTACCCCACCCCTGACGTCATCACCAAATTCACCTATCATCCGTTCACTTTCTCTTCTATAAAACACATGTTTGATGCACTAATGTTCAAATAAACGACTGGTGAAGCCGTGCTCAATGCACAACGAAATATATCTCCTACAGCTACTTGTGTGAGTTGTTCCTTTGTCCGCTTTTTCCTTCTATTCCTTACCACATTCTGTCGGATTTACTCCAACCAGCAATTTCTTGTGTGCATATTTTATCTAAAATGTCTGACAAAAAATTCTATTTGAAAAGAGTGTAATTGTAATGTACATTCAAAAATTCCTTGAACTTTCATCGAAATTTTGGCTGACAATATAGAGTTGGATGTTGTTCAAACTTCAAATGTAATTCTGTAACAAGAAAAACTAATTTTTTTTGCTAATTAATCTTAGCTTGCCCAAATTAGTAGCATCTAAAAATAAAATAGAATTATTGCAGATGTGGGATTATCATTAGCATTGAAAAAAAAAAAGAAGGAACGAACGAAGCCTGATTTTAAGACACATCAATTTGCAGGGAGAGGTAACGACATCCTCGGTATATTTAAAATCAAAGCATGAAGTGAATAATAACTGCGCATCTATATAACATTTCAATAATCACGAACAAATAAGAACAAACAATTTAATGAAAAAATTGTTTGTGAGTATTTCAGTATGTTAAAATTTGAAAGAAGTAAACGGTTCGATAATATGAATATGTCTGTTAGATGACAAAATAGTTGTGTGAATTAAACAGTGTCAGGTTTTAAAGTTTACGCATGCTCACTGTATATCAGCAGTCATAAATAATTGAAAAAATCACCACGATTCATTTTTGTTTTGTGTGCCCAAACTTAACAGGCACAGAATTGTAAAAGACTTTTTGATTTATGATTCTTTTAATAATTGATAGATATTTATGAGTTTTGTAAAAAAAAATCTTGTTATGATTTTATAAATTTCTTACCAATTTTTACAGTTGTTGATTTGGAAGGTGAGCTTAAATACTTGTCAAAATAATTCTTATGTAGATTATTATCCTCTATCACCAGATATCGATTTTTGTTTGTTGTTTGCTTGTTTGTTCTATCTAATTATTAAAGGTTCCAACTATTCAAGAGAAAAAGAGGTGCCAGGGTACGTATCATTTAAAATTCAGTTTCTTAAGAAAATTGATATACAAAGACGATAAAATTTCAAGAAAAGTTAGATATATGTTTCTGGCCTTTTATATCGATCCGTGTCGCTTTGTTAAAAGTTCTCAGACGTGCCCAAATTACATTTCAATAATATATCTGGAATTGGAATTTTCGACATGAGAAAGATAAAACTCCACGAGTTCAGTGTGGAGCTTTGTGATATCACAGTTTGTTTGGTTCTTCAGATGCTAGATGTTACTAACGCATCACAAGAAATTGAGTACAAAATTCAAAATACTTGCGGTTTATCGAATACCGAAAGTTCGTCAATATCATACTATAAATTAATATATATATATATATATATATATATATATATATATATATATATATATGAAGATATGAGGGTTGGAGTAAAATTTGACAGTATGAGGTGAGGTAAAAGGAAAAGTGAACAAAAATAATGACTCAAACAAGTCCAAGTAGGAGAGAAATAGTTCGTCCTTCTGACGCGAAGAACATCCTCAGTCTGACTTTATTCAAGGCAAAATACGTACATTTGTGTTATAGAAGAGAAAGTGAGTTAGTAATGGAGGGTTAGGGAGGATTGATTGAAATGAGAATAACATCATATAAACTCACCATAAAACTGACGGCCTAATCTAATGACACCCAACACCACCTTCCTCCACATCATCCTCATGCAATAAATCAAACTCTCCCTAACCATGAATTTTACCCACTTCTCCCAACCAACCCCCTCTCCCAACAAGCACCTAGCAACCACCTCTTCATCTTACCACCATCCTCTGAACTCCCCTCCACTTTATATGATGTTATTCTCATTTCAATCAAATCCTCCTTAACCTCCCTACCCCTCAATTCCACCACTAACTCACCTTCTCTTCTATAAACACAAATGTACGTATTTTGCCTTGAATAAGTCAGACTTAGGATGTTCTTCGCGTCAGAAGGACGAAATATTTCTCTCCTACTTTGACTTGTTTGAGTCATTATTTTTGTTCACTTTTCCGTTTTACCTCTTCAAAGACGTTCTAATATGCTGACGAACCTATATGCCCTTACACTACAAAAGTATTTGTTTTATTTTAAAGGTTTATCTGATATATACTTTTGAATTGTCTCGCTGGTAAAATGAGTGTACTCATATGAATAGCCTCTGATAGGTACGTTGATCCCTAACTGTGAATAAAACGGGTACATTAATTGAGAAAAACAGGAAAAAGCAGATATAAAACAAGCTCAATTTTGTACATGATTTTATTGTCATTCAAAAAATAAACCATTTTATTTTGTCAGCGTCTGATACAGTTAAAGGTGATGCTTTTCCTTATCATTATAGGATGAAGCAAGTAAAAAATAAGCAGTTCGAACAAAATTTCAAGAAAATTTCCACGCCTGATTAAGAAAAATCGATAAAGATAGGACGGAATTACGAAGGGACAGAAAAAAAAAGGTGTGTGTGTGTGTGTGTGAGAGAGAGAGAGAGAAAGAGACAGACAGACAGACAGACAGACAGACGAGCAGAGAGACAGAAGGGCGGTGAGAAAAGGACAATGAGAGAAATGAAGCGAAATGAAGAGATAAGGAAATAAATATAAACAAGCGAGCACTACAGTTGGGGAAAAAGAATAATAGCCAGCGAAAGAAAAGGAGAATGGAAGGAAATAGGAGAGACATTAAGGATTTGCAAATGAGTTGATGGGAAAAATGAACAGGCGTGGAATCTTCGTGGCTTAGTGGCTAACGTGCTGGACTGCGACATCGTAGTTTGCATTTCAGTCAAGCTATTAAGTTCCGTTCGTTCGTTCGTTCATTAGAAAGAGAGAGAGAGAGAGAGAGAGAGAGAGAGAGAGAGAGAGAGAGAGAGTGGGGTATTGATGAACAGAGAGGCTGCAGAGAAACAGAAAAAGAAAGAGAACAAAAAATAAAGAAACAAAGGGGAAAATAGAAAAAGAAGTATGAGAGAAGAAAGATTAAAGAATTTTTAAAAAAGCAAAAGAAAAATGGGAAAAAGAACAGAGTTTGAGAAGGAAAGTGGAAAGAGAGTTATAATAAAAGGGCAGGACGAGAAGAAAAGAACTACTAGAAAAAAGCCAAACAGAAATACAGCAAGGTGCTCATTGTATTAATACCAAGAAAACCGACCTGAGGATTATGGTGTCGATCGATATCAAAGCTACCCGTATGTTTCTTTGAGCACAACCGTTTATATAATTTGCGATTTTCGTTAAGGAATTTTTGTTAAGATATATTTAAAAAACCATCATCAAATACTCTTAAAAGATAATTTCATGGTTTTCCAGATTGGAGCTTTCATCACCATCGTCGTAATTGATACACTACTTAGCAATTTGGGCTTAAACAAGTATCGATTGACTTACTAACAAAAAGGTCAGACTAAGACTTTTAACACACACACACACACACAACACACACACACACACACACACACACACACACATATATATATATATATATATATATATATACACACACAATTGATAATTGCTGATATTGAGCACTCTTTATTTATAAACGTAGCAAACTATATCTATCTATCTTTTATTATACTAAAGCTGAGATAATCACCTTTTATTGCCTAAAGACCTTTCCTGATTAGTTTAATGACACAAAATTTATATTAAAATATACCTTGGTTTTAGGATTACGTTATGTTTGAAAATAATTCCATTTTAATTGGTTCCAATTAGTCGTAATTAGCAATTAAGTCAAAAACTGACCAATCTCTTACTTTACTTTCTGTCTATCACTTTTCCCCCTCTATGTATTTCTTGATTACCTTCTCCGTATATAAATATTAGTCTCTCCGCGTGAGTAAGCGGGAGTGGGAGAGTCATTGGGATAGAGGCATATAACGACTGAATTTATTTGCATACGAAGATTCAGCGACAAACCGTACGTTAATAAAATTCCATGATCCATTTCAATTGTTCCAGTCTTTTTAATTGTTACCATTCCAATATAGATATAAAATGAACGAAATTATAGACACACATAAACATTTTCAGAGCATATTCATATCATGTCTTTACATTTTAAGACTAATAGGCTTATCACTACTAAAAGATTAGCTTGAACTTTTGCTTAAATATTTTATTCTTAGATTTGACACCCGTTATAAAAGATAATGCAAGTTTAAATAATTAATTATAAAATAATAATTAATTTTTTTAACATTCTTATATTACCAGTATAGAAGTTAATGAAAGAGTGTAAGTATTTGAGGGTTAAAATGTTAGATTCTTTTGGTGGTTCATTCTGTTAAGTTCATTTGAGGTAAAGGTAATACGACCTAATACCCATCCATATTGTTAGTTTCTTTTAGGTGTTTTAATACCCATACATATTGTTAGTGTTTTTAGGTATATATATATATATATATATATATATATATATATATATATATAATATATAATTTAAAAGTAAAGTTGTCGGTAAAGTCACCAATCAGTGAGGGAGTCTATCCCCTTTTCACTTGCGCTAGACCAAAGAGATTCTAATAAGAATGTTCTCTGGGGGCACAGTTAAGTCCGACGCTTTTACTCTCCCAACTGACCAAGTGTTCAGTCTGAAACAATCTCTCCCAGCAATGCTGCACTCTTCTCACCAACACTATCAAAATATCTTTTCTCTCGTCCACTCGTCGCAAAAGCCAAAAATGCTACTGCAAGCTTTTTCCCCAGGTTTGTGAGGCTGGTCATTAAATACACAATTACAGTGTTCATCCGGGCGCCTTACTCTGGCTTGCCCATGCAGCACGTGCGACATTAATCAGCACGCGTCAATCCTTCACATGCGTCAGGCCACGACTCACAATCAGGAGGATGTGAGTTCAATCTCCCCACTCACCTCTGATCTCATTCTGCATGCCAAATACAGTCGTGCACACTTCGAACCACTACGTTCGTGGTTTCTCTCGCCTCAGAGATTATTTTAGCGTCTGAGGTGGAGCGCCAGACTTACCATCAGCTCCTTACTTTACCGCACAGATCCCTGTGCTACTCATATGCTGAGTTGGCGAGGGCCGGTACCGAACTAGAAACCTTGTTGTTTTTAGCCGAACGCTCTATCGACTGAGCTAACCATATATATGAACGATTTAAATCTCACCTTGGGTTTGTTCCATAACTAATAATTTTATACATTCTATAAAATAGAAAATACACTCATCAGGTGAAAATTTATGTACAAGACAGACTCTCACGTTGGTGTCGACACATGAGGACCAAACAGCTCTCGTTAGTTCACATGCCTCTGTTGGGTCAGTAAAATAGCTATACTTATATATATGGAGGGTGAGCCTTTCTGTGATTGGACATAGCAATTATGTCATGCACCCACTAGTTTTGGTGCTCATATTCAACAGACATCTACGGACCAGTTCCACGACAGGTCAATCAGAATTTATCTCCGAGAAGATAGACTGAAATAGAAGATACCGGATATCCTTAATTTCCCTGTCCATCAGACTAGTAGGTCTCTCAAACTTGACTCTACATATCGGAAGAGCATTTATATTGTTATTCATTGTTTTGTTGGATAATAAATCTTTAGATTTGAACTAAGATTTAATTAACTTATTTGTTGTTGTCTGCCTTAGAATAACTACTATACTATCACGATACCCGTGTCTCATGACATTTCAAACATGGCACAGATTAGCATGCACGTTCAGAGATAAAGTATGCAGGAGAGTTATCGGATGAAGTAGCTGGCTTTCTACTTCTTTCTCAATAATTTGAGATGCTGGTGATGGTTTTTGTCAAATTTTTAATGTTTTGTAACATTTTGTCATCCGAACTTAGCAAATTGAAGCAACTTGACCAAATGTATCAACAAACTATACCCAGAGATATAAGATTGTTCTTTTTGCTTGTCCTTGTACCTGAGGTATGATAGTCATTCATAGAGGAAGATATTTCGAATTCAATTGTCGCTCTTCGGATGACATGTCCAACCTATCTCAATCATGATTGCATGAGAAAGGTTTTATGCCTCTAATTTTTCACTTTGCAAAGAAATCAATGTTTGAGATTATGTCTTGCTGTGCGTATCAACAAATCGAGCGAAGAAAACTCTTGTTGAAGGTATCAAATTGGTTAGTCTGCGTTCGATAGGACGTCTAGAACCTCATTTATTATAAGAGAGTGGTGAGTACGACGGTCTTGTAAACGGCAATGTCTGTTTCAATCTAAATAACCCTTTAATTCCAAAGACAATGATGAAGTTTTCCCAAATCACTTGTAACTTCAGCTATTCATCATTTAAAAATGTACTGCTATTCACCTTGTATGAAGATAAATTCATATATCTGAGGTTTTTTTTTCATTGATGGTAACAAACCGTGTTTGGAAACTGTTGAACAGATGATTATTGTTTTACACTTCTTATTTGTTTGGCAATGGAACTTGGATGATGGATAACACGTTTATTGTGTTTTTTATGCTGATGTTAAGTCTGAAACGAGAGAAAACTTCCTGTGCATCTTAGATTAAAATAGCATCATGAGTTGAATCATATGCTAATTGTGGCGAGAGAAACCACGAACGTAGTAGTTCGAAGCGTGCACGACTGTGTTTCGCATGCAGAATGAGATCAGAGGCGAGTGGGGAGATTGAACTCGCATTCTCCTGATCGTTAGTCGTGGCCTGACACATGGGAATTGCTAAACTATCCAGAGTGGCCCGGATGGGAAGGATTGACGCGTGCTGATTAGTGTCGCACGTGCTGCACGGGCAGAGTAAGGAGCCCGGATGAACACTGTAATTGTATTTATATCCTAGCCCTCACAAACCAGGGGAACAGCTTGCAGTAGCATTTTGGCTGTGACGACGAGTGGACGATAGACAAGATATTTTGATAGTGTTGGTGAGAAGAGTGCAGCACAGTTGGGAGAGTAAAAGCGTTGGACTTAACTGAGCCCCCCCCCTCAGAGAACATTCTTATTAGACTAATAACAGTTTCGAATTATTCACTTTTGACACAAGTTTTAGCTTAAATCGTTTATAATTAAAGAGACCACCACTATTCCTGAATTGGAATTCTACGCCTGCATCAACAACATCAAAAGTACTATGAAGCATGACGGAGAAAAAGAGAGCCAAAAAGAACCGGGGCGATACTATGATAGATCATATATATATATATATATATATATATATATAATGACGTGATCCACTATATATGTCGTGTTACACATAATAGATTAAGATCCCTTCAATGTTACCTCCTTTAGCGACACTTTTTTGTTAGTGTACTAATCTTAGAATTGTCACCGGCCCGGGACTTTCTTTTCGACCGAAAAACCGACCAAAATGAGACGTAGATTTTACCTCTCCGAGTTAACTTTATAACACGGACCAAAATGGTAAGAGCCTTTAATTAAATTTATTTTACTTTAGAACTTCCTCAATTATCTCATAATTTACGGCTATCCTTTTTTCATAGTTAAACAAGTACTTTTTCTGCGTAAGCACGTAGTAAGAATTATCCTCGTAAAATGTTTTTTAATGCAGTGTCTATTTTCTGTCAGGAGTTTCTCTTTTAATTCCGTTATTTCTTATCGTAAAACCCTAGGTTAATTCAGTAACTATTACTATATTTCCTCCCTAGATTTATCTCCTTATGACAAACCTGTGCTAACTATTTATGCTAGTGTTCCCACGTTAGCTCCCTAGAAATTGTTCTATCTAGCTATTTGTATTTAAACTAAGCATAAAACAGACCATTTATTCGTAGTATTGTCTTTGTGCAACTTATTTTGTGAAATATGTGTTCTTCATTTCAGTTTTCATATTTTTCCACGGTTAATAAATCTGTTGATGAAAACAATTCGTCTCCATTGTCCTAACTGCGGGAAAGTGTTTGAACTAAGCGCCAATAGACGATATCGAAGTTTCGAAAGATCTATATGCTACATGACAGTGAAAAAATTTGTCCTAAGAGATAAAGTTGACGTGATTTAAGGCATTCTCTGGGAACTACTGCATCCTGTCAAGGTCACAAGGAGAAATGAACGGAATTTTACAATTTCCAACGGAGTTTCAGCCTTCCTACACACAAAGGAGAGAGGTTAATTAGAACTATGATCGCCGTTAAGGACAATTGCAGGGTCTTCATTGTTTGTCACAAGCAAGCGACTCCAGCGTTCCGAAACAAGACACTGTAAAACGGCTTGAAAGGACAGCCACATCTTTTTCAACAACACTATGGCGAACATGAGGGTACCCGCTCTTACTAGTAGGGTCGCCGCATGCATATCCGACGCCTAAATCCCCGAGGAAAGTCGCCCAACTCTTTTTATTAAACCCTTACCGAATACAATTCAGTTATAGGAGAACAACACTGCTCTCCACACAGAGCCACTACCTCGGACCTTGGACAAAAGGCCAAACATAAAATACGACGAAGGGGTGGGTGGGGTGAGAACCTCCTAACAGCAACTGGTGTGGTCTCCCAGCACACCCAGATTTATAATGGTAGGCCTCATAACACACCATACACTCAGAAACGCGACCTAAGGCGGGTCACAGTCGACATCTGCTTAGGAAGGTTTCACAATCCTTCCAGAACAGGCATACCCAAACCACACATCCCCGAGGGAGGACATCCTGCTATTCTTGAACCCTGGTCTTCACAGAGAAACCGTAGCCGCAATCGACTGTGTTGTATAGCAAAAGTCGAAATCTCCCGATTCACTATTAGAATATACATACACTCGCCAACGGGACGGACAAAGTCGGAAGTGTCCTCTATCGTTACCTAAAACGGAATGACCATTTTAACATATATCTGCGCATGGGCTCCGATCGGAGTTCCGCTTTGATAGTCAATTCCTGACATTAAATAAAAAAAAAAATTGGTAAATAAAATTCGCATTATCATCCAATGAAAGCGATTCCCGGGTGAAAAAACAAACAACTTCACTTGATCCAACTTCGGCTAGCACTCTCTATAAAACGAACAGCTTTGAAAGGCACCGACAGTCAGGGCTTCAGACACCATCACGAACGCAGGCCCGACGAGCGCTACCTCACAGAAGGACACATCAAAGGCGGCGGATCACACCCCCAACTTACCCAAACCTGACCTCACCAGGCAGTCAAATCAACAAGTCAACTACCGAACATTTCTATATCACTCGACGATACAAAAAATATACTAGCTATCATAACACGATACGACCAGCGATCGACTTTAGAATAACCGAAACACAAGATTCAGCCTATAACAGCTAACGACTCTAAAACACAAGACTCGACTCACCTACCAACACCCATCACTACTCACTGACTTTTATTCAAGACACAGCGCCTACCACTACACACACAATATTCTGCCTACATCACCACCCCACTACCACAGTCAAGCTGGACATTTTACGAACTTAATATTCACCCACAACTATCACCAAATTTATCCTGTAATTCTCATTTCTATACTTTCACCGTTCTCATGTTGTTTTTCTTAATACAATTTTAAAACTTAAAATCTGTGTTTTGTTCATTTCCTCATCACCATACGCTTGCATGCTAATACGGTTTATAACAACTGGGAGCCAACTCTAAGCCTTCCAGCCTTGGCTAATACACAGCAAGATACTGCAGAGAAAGCACTGCGTGCAAGGAACGCAACAGTCAGTAGCACAACACTGCCCTCCACCCAAGACCACAGTGAAAGATCCAATCGGAGGGGTCACACAGCATACCCAGATCTGTATTGGTATACCCCACAACACTCCATATTCCCAGAAACGTTACCCAACATGGATCACAGCGGACAACATCTGCTTCGGAAGGGTTCACAATCCTTCCAGAACAAGCATGCTCAACACCCAAACCCCTGAGGACACCCTACTTTTCTTAAACCCTGAATCATTCAGAGAGACTTCTCGGAAGTATTGAATCGTGTCCAGGTGTGACCTGATTCAGGTTTGGAAATTAGAAAAAGAAAAAAAGAAAGAAAAAATCGGAAGTTAAAATCTTCCGATCGTTTGGGTCAGAATTATAAGGCTGCGATTGAGATGTCCGTAGCGGGGGTGGAATCTCAAGTAGGTCAGAAGACCTCTGGGGTGAATCCGCTCAAGTAGCCGGAAGAGATAGCACTTGGATTAATCAGCGGTAGTTATCCTCTGATATGCGAGACGATCCTTTTGAAGTAGCTAGACTGATGTCGCTCGGAAGAGATTGATCATGATTGTCTGGAAGACACTTAAGAAAGGAGATAAAACTCTTGTTGAAAATCGGAAGTAAAGAAAATTCCTAATATCTTCATGCCGGCCGGAAATAAAATTGTTCCGATTTAAATATTATTTAACTCAGACGTTTTTGGCTTGAGAGGCAGACGAGGCCGAACGGGCAGACGAGGCCGAACGGGCAGACGAAGCCGAGCGTGCTTGAGAACGGTAGCTAAGAAAGCTTGAAGTGCGAACGTAAAGATCCTGTAGCCGACAGATAAACTGACTTCAGCCAACATTGCCGCGTAATATTATTCCGACCAGAACACATTGAATTGAGGTCCATCACTCCCCCGTCTTGAGAAGTAATTATTTGTATTCTTGTATTTTTGAATATAAATGTTGTTGATTTTTGAAGAAGAAAAAGAGTCGTTATTTTTTTATGTGACCAATAGGCCGCCATTAACCTCGGAAATCAGTTTCTATAGCAGATTTCTAGTCGTTTGAGATCTTAGCACAACTTGGGGCATTCGGCTAGACTTCCAGCAAATATAGAGACCCTGCAATCCTTGGTTGATGCAGAAAATCCGATCTTGACGGCCAATTTCGGAGATTCTGTGAGCCCTTTAGCTCGGTAGCGACCGACGGGTTATACAAGTATACAACAACTATAACAACACCTTAAGATTTGTTTTTTTAAGCGCCAAAAGACGATGCCGACGTTTTGTGAGATCTAGGATTGTATATATGGAACATGACAATATATCCATATATATTTCTAAATTGTACAAGTTTAAGTGACTTCATTCCCGAAATCCACTATTACTATGTATGTTTCGCCATATTCTGTATTCTTTCCTTCCTTCCTTTTTCAAATGATAAAGCCAACATTCAATTGGCTAGCAGTAAAAGAGAAGAGGAAGAAAGAGACAGACACTACTTAAAGATGAGGCATGCGCAAAGGGGAAGATACCAGTCTGGGCTGGATATAGTAGTGAAGGGACATCACCAGGTATCAGAGTCAGTCGGACAGTCAAGATTCTGACATGGGTCGAGACAGGTAGCAGTAAGAAACTGACAGACACCTACAAGTAGACATATCCATGTGGTGAAAGAGAAGGATGTCTGAATGATGCTGCTCTCTTGCATACCAAAAAACTTTAACTTGTAGAAAGACAATAGTTTTCAGAGAAAAAGAAAAAGTGAATTGAATACAGGATACGTTTATAAATGAATATCCATGAATTAGGTTATGTTGAATCAAACGGACCAGAGAGAAACAGACAAAGAAATATATTCTTACTTAGACGAAGAATACAAGTACATTGATGACTCCCTCATAACTCTAAAATACCCTAAACATTTCATCCTAAACGCCAAGAAAAAGACCCTCAAAATACACTCAAACAATAAACCTAAAAAAACACCACCACTACCAACACCATTTCAGTCCACCCCACGGGCACTTATCCCTGCCTACCAACACACAAAACAAACCACTTTATGACAAACTAGCAGCCCTAGGAATAAAAGTCATACAAACTACCTTCCAAACAATCAAGGACCTCACCAACTCCTCCACACGCACAGATGCTCCCAACACCCCCGATACCCCCAACGCTGGCATCTACACCATCCCATGCAATAAATGCAAGAAATGTTACATTGGAGAAACCCAATGATAAAAAAACTCGAAAACCTAAATGCATTATTCACACACATTGCAGACCAAAATCACACATTCAATTTCACCAACGCCAAACTCATCAAGCCTATACATAAGAAAAACCTAAGACGTCTATGCAAATCAACAATAATAGCACACATCGAGACCTGGTTTCTTTAGCCTCGATATATCAATCGCAAAAGCTCTAATTCGTGAAAATAATATTAAAGTCCATCACGAAAATGGTTAAAAAATACAGCCCCGTGAGAAAAAGAAATCCCCTAGCCAACTATATAAAAAATGACCACTCTACCCCATATCTTCTCGCCTCCTCTCCCTTCCCACTCAAAGAATAAAAAATTCTATCCACACCTACCATAAAGCTGATGGCCTAATTCTGCTCTGCCATGCTCTACAACTTTTCTCATACTATTCCCCACTCTTCATACAATGAATCAAAATTTCCTTATAACCAACCAAGAATGTTAACCCAACTTCTTCCTACCTCACCCCTTTCCCAACAAGCACCAAGCCACCTCCTATTTTATCACCCCGAACAAATCCCAATCTTTTGATCTTTCCCCCTCTACTTTCCATGATAGATGTCCTCTGACCAACCAAATCCTCACAAACCTTCCCCTTCCATCCTGATTCACTCAAAAATCTCTCCCCCTCCCACTCACTTTCTCTTCTATAAATACAATTGTATGTAAAATGCTTTAATAAAACTGACTGAAGAAGTACCGCTTAACGCGGAACGAAATATATCTCTCCACATCTAGTTGTTTTGAGTTATTCCTTTTTGTCCATTTTCCCTTTATCCTTACCACACACACACACACATACATACATATATATATATATATATATATATATATATATATATATATATATATATATATATATATATATATATGTTACTTCGAATAGGCGCTCAGTTATTTAAGTCAAAATCAAAGACAGGTTTTTATTTTATTTCCGAAATTGACTTTATTGAATAAATATTTGGTGTTTTGTTCCACTTTTTTTCTGGTAACTTCAAAATTTCATCCTTTTTAAACTTTAAAAACAATCTGTTTCTAAAAAGGTAACAGTGTGGGTCTTCTGTTAGTTAGGATTAAAGGGACCACCTGCTGCATACAACATGAGCTTGCCCCGTTTAGGGTTGAATCAAAATACATTTTTTTTTGTTTTTGTATCGAGCTTGCCTCAGAGCTCAAAGCGAGCGCGAACATGTCTTGCATGCAGGATGCCAACTGTGCGAGAAATATGTCAGTTCTTGCAGTTACAATTCATAAGACACCTGTCTCGTCTCATATTAAAATAACGGTTGATCAGAACTTCAATAAAAAGGAGAATATGTCAGTGATAAGAAGGAATCTGAGCTTTTCGGACAGCTATCTTACAGAACTGTCGTAAGATTGCCAATTGAACCGTGGGGCGATTAACATTACAAACCTACTCTGATTTAAAATTAAACTTTTTTCCATTAACATATTTCTTTTGCTACCTTCTCCCCTACTGAATACATTACAACAACAAGAATAAAGTAAAGCAGTTATTAAATTATTATTTGTTTTAGAATCTAAAAATATGACATTGGAAACTTAACATTAAGCGTTCATTTTTTAAATGAATTTTTATCTATTAATTAGGTATATAAATTGTCGTCTTTGGCGCTAGGGCGGATGTCGTTAATAGTAATATCTATTTTAAAGAATTTTGATTTATTTCCATTGAATCAGTTTGGTTAAAACGATTCAGTAAGTAAAATAAATAAAATAATTCATTGATTAATTAGTCAACACAGAAAATTTTATTAAAACCAGTATCCGGTTTTAATAAAATTTTCTTCCATACTAAGAGAGGTCACGTGACATTTTCTTCTGGTCAAATATTTTAGTAAACAAAACTTTTCGAGTGTCTTATTTTTCTGCGTATTTAGACCAAAAAGAAGAAAATATTTAATCTAAAAGTTATTTATTCTTCTATAATGAGTGTATTTAATGTTTTTTGCTATTGATTTCTAAGAAGAAACTATTATAAGCCTTAAAATCCTAGATAATATGGCTTTTGAAGTCTCTAAATACTAGGTACCACTAAAATAGGTCACGTGATCAGTTTAGGCCATATTGAAAGAAGAAACGTAAATATTTTTGAACTTTTAAAAAAAGAATTACGCAAATTTAAAAAAAAACCGGTAATCATAATTTGTTTTTAGCTACGTTAAATTTCAATTGATTTAACGGTGCAAAAATGTAAACATTGTTTTTCGTTCATAATTTTCATTATTTCCGTAAACTGAAAATTAAAAAAAAAATCATCATAAGTTTGTTTAATGCTTCTTCTTTCGAATGGACAAACATTTTTCAAGATAATACTAACCTTTATGCAAGTTTCATTGTGTTAAATATAACGGGGGTCAATTTCATAGGGAAAAATACACAAAAAAGCGGTCATGTTTTCAAAATATTTGAGCGAAATTGAGAGAAAATAATAGTTTAAAAAACATTAAAAATAAATTACTTATGTAATATTTTTTTGCTTTTTTTAAAATGATGCTCATTATGTTTCGACTTAGACAAAAATTGACCTTAAATAATCGATTTAATTAATTTTAATTCGTTTTTAAAATGAAAACGAGTGAAGAAATTGGCATATCCTATGAAATTCCGTTTGTGTCGGTTAAATATTAACGTGACTAATCAAATATCTTTTTGTCCAGTCGAAAACTTGTTTGCTTTTCACGATAAGAAGAAACTAACGAGAATTTGACTAGCCCGTCGCAGAAATACGGGTATTGCGCCCCCAAAATAATGGGTGGTCAAAGTTAAGTGACCTGAAAAAAAATCAGAAAGTTTTGAAATGAAATAACTGATGCATTATAAGATTCATTCATTGATAAATCATTTTAGGTACTTTTTTTTAATCAGGGGTAATGATTTGGTACTCTAATTCAAGACAAGTAGATAAATTTTAAAAAAATCAGCCCAAACTATCAATGCTAATCGAAAATCTTTAGATGATAATTCCAAATTTGATAGCCGACATCAGTAATCAATCAGCTTTTTATTCAATTATCTTTCCTTTGTCATAATGAGAATGCATTTTTATATAACTTTGTAGGTTATGGCTAGAAAGCTGAGTTGACGCCCCAAATTGCATAGATTTTATGTCCCATTGATTTAAAGAGAGGAGCAGAGTGGGATGTCGGGCAATCAAGCAGTACACCTAAGCCCAAAGCATCAAGAGGGTACACGTAGTAAAAGTCTCTTTTTTTAAGTGAATAAAGATGCAATATCATGATAGATAACATGTTTTAACATTAAAATCCTTACTCTTGATATAGTTGCATGTTCCATAATGGTGCTCTGTAGCAATAAAAATAGATTTGTCTACATTTTAAGGCATGGAATTTTAGAAACAAATGTCTAGTTAAGGTTGTAGATATTTGTATATCCATACATAGATAGTCAGATAGGATGAGTTAAGGGAACAATATCCCTTTTTATTCTAGGTCCCAATATCACTATCATTCCACTCCTGTTTAAAGAATAAAGATGACACAGACGTGCAAATTCACACTGTCACATATTCGAACAAAATTACGTATTATTAAAAAATTACTGTATGATTTTGTTTGGTTTTACGGTTGGTTAGTTTTAATGCTGAAATAAGTCCTTTTCGCAAGCAATTATATGGATTCAATCAACTATTCCTATCTAATAATATTTTTACCACAATTATATAAATTAAAGGATTCCTACTTAATCTTATCATAATATGAATTTCGTTTCTATCTGTAACCAAAACTACGTCACCACCAATATAACAAATCCCTGAGTTATATTCTCAGTGATTATGAAAAATCATGGAAGAAGAGGGATTTAGGGAAGCCAGCTAGATCGGCCTCTTCTATAGGTTCGAATGAAGTTCCTTACAGTGTCTATAAACGCTGTCCGAGTTTTCTCCAGCTTCTTTGGAAGATCCTATAGGTAATATGGCTTAGAGGTTGAGTTGTAGACCAGGGAAATTTTCAGAGGGTTTTTGGATCCCTAAGGAAGAAAACTCCAGAAAATTAGATCAATTGAGGAGTATTTATTTACTGTGTACTGAAAACAAAATCTTTTTCTATCACGGCGGCTGACTAAATTTATTTTGGGAAATACATACACCGACACTTCAACACACTCGGGTGGGATTCTTGGTTTGCCAGTTTACCTCGAACATACTGGAGAAGTCACACAGATTTTGAGGGAAGCTAAGGAATGCAGGCCTGACCTCGCGTATTATGGTTGTAATTTACCAACGCACCCATTCCGCAATAATTAGCAGAGGAAGCCTTAAGGAGACATCATATACCCAAGATCAGCTATTTAATCCTGGACTATTACAACAACTTCAAGATGAAAATATCTGATATCAAATGTCACGAAGCAAGTTGTATTACAGGAACTTACAGTCCTTTTCGGACGACACGTCGGAAAAGAAGTATGGTGTCTAGTGTTTCCAACTTTAGAGATGATGGTATTACCATCCTGTTGTCATAGTGTGACCATCACGTGTTGTTTCTTCTCCAAGTCTGGTTTAAGAAGTGGCTGGAATGGCTTAATTGAAGGTCACCCATTCCAACAGTATTTTAAAAATCTTTTAGACAGATAAGATACCTAAAATTAGCTAAAGTAACATAAAATAATAAAATTAAAAAAAAACAAGAAAAAACAAAAACAAAACAAACCATATTCAAAGACACAGATGAAATGGATTTCTTGACTGGAATTTTAATTAGCGGAGTTTCGAATACCCCGAATGCATCTCCTCTGCAAAGGGTAAGACATATTTACTAGAAATAGGTGTTCTGAGTAAGACACTAAACTGCATCTGGTGGTGAGGCTCCAGTTCTGGAGGTCTAGCAAATATGGAACATACCTTTATTGCCATTAATCCCAGCTCCACTCTGAGCTGGAGTGGTTGTAGCTGTTAGGGTCCCATCGATGGGTCAAATAAATCTGTTTGAAGATTATTTATATTAAAAAGTGCAATGGAAAATTGAAAATATAGTTATGGTTGCAAACATACGTTTATAAATTAATCGAATTTTGGGATTTAATGATCCATAATCAGTTGATATGCCGTTAAACAAATAAACCAATAAAAAGATCAACGGTATTTTAATGATGAATATAGAGCAACATTGGTTGTACTTGATGGCTTAGCTGGACGTTGGGACGTTCATAGAAATAGTCAACCAACATGACTTAAAAGACAATGTGGGGTAAAGTTTTGGGCTAGTATTGTAGGTAGTAAACCTATAGGCCCTTTCAAAGTTGATGATAGTATAAAAATGAATGCAGATAATTATTGTAAACGAGATGTTTTTGAGTGGTACATGTCACAACAAAGAAAAATGAAACTAAAGAATTACTCATACAACACAAGACTAGTTTGCATTCTGAAAAGCTGACATAACAAAAAAGGTTTCAAAGACACCATATTAATGAAATTGTCCACAGTCCCTATATATTGATCCAATAGAAAACTTGTAGTCTACCTAATTAGATATTTAATGAGAATGGAAAACTATATTCAAGAAAAAAGATCTCTTGGAAGCAATGAAAACTGTTACAAGTAATGTTAAAACCGAATCATATAAAAGTTAACAAAGTCAATGAGTGAAAAACTGATAGAGGTTACAGACTATCAAGGAGTCCATATAAACATGAAATAAATAGTTTATTCAGATATATCGGATATTGCGCTGAGTGTTATAAAATAATGATTTTACACACCTCATCACGGACATTTCCTCGTGAGTTCGATTCTCGCTGGATGTCCTATACTTGCGACCTTGAGTCTCATAATACTCACGACGAAGAGTTTATACAAATACCTACCTTGTATGAAGCACTGATAGTTGAAAAGTGAGTCAAACAAGTGTGTAAATTTCCAAGTATCTTTATTGACTAATCCAGTGGTCACTTACAACAACATAAAATCAAAAAGAGTCACTTAGAACCTTAATGTTACTATAACAACACCCCACTACTAATACAGAAGTGAAAAAAAAAGAAAACACGCACGCACGCACACACACACACACACACACACACACAGACACACACATGCACGCGCGCGCGCGCGCGTGCACGCGCGTGCACGATGAAGATTTCAAGGTTAACAAGCACTTTCTTCCTTGGCACCGATTGTGTCTAATTTTTATGAGTATCCCCTTCCTTATTTGGTGAAGACTGATAAATAGTCTTCACCAAATAAGGAAGGGGATAAATTGTTAAACATCTCTCCCTACATTTTCGATTTATCTTTTGAGCGCCCAGTACCGTATCACCAGGTTTGAGTTCAGGTAAAGTCAGAGTGGATTTCTCTTTTTGTATCGGTAGAGATATTCGACATATGGCAGGGTATTTCGGAGAGTTTTGCCCATAAGTTGTGTTGCTGGTGATGGTACATAATTAAGGGGAGCAGTTCGGAGGTCAAGAATAATTAGATATGCGTCTTGGTTGCTTTTAATTTCCTTCTTTAGAATGTGTTTGACTGTTTGAATGGTGCGTTCCACATGATCATAGGAGTGTGGATAGAAAGCATGGGATGTGTCATGTTGAAAATACCAATCCTTAGTAAATATTTTGAATTCATTTGCTTTGAATTCAAAAGCATTGATACAGATGTTTTTGGAATGCCAAATGTTACAAATATTTGCTTAAGATGTATTATAACAGAAGGAGATTGTTTGTCTATGAGAGATTGAATGTCGAAAAATTAATGGTATAACCAATAGCGATTACATAGATGTTTTTTTTTGTGGAGTTCAAAGATTTCTGTGCCAATTTTAGACAATGGTATTTCAGTGATTTCATGAAGTATAATTGGGTCAATAAGCTGACAGGTGCTGCAGTTACCATGTTTTTGATTACCCTTTTCAGTAAACATGTTTTCTTGCTCGTGTGATACACTTCCTAACCACAAGTGGATGAGAATTCGGACTTTTGCAGGTCAGTTGGGACGATTATTCTGTTCTACTTTTTTTTCCGGATCATCCATGAAGAGTAAATTTAGCTAGGAGTTTTAGTGACTACTTAGTTGCTGTTTTTTTTTACGATAATTGTTGAATTTCTTGTCAGTTATTGGTTGCGAGTCGTTGATGAGATGTACGTGGGATTTTAGATCTCCAGTGGAGGTTTCGGTTTTTTTAGTTTGTCGTATTCTATATTACTGCCTGCCCTTTAAACTTTGAACGTATCTCCCTTTAACCTTTTGGGGTTAACCCCCCTTATCACCGTTCTCCTTTGTAGAAATTATGTTGTCTTTTATTCGCCATTAAAGGCTTATCAACAGGTCTCCTGCGTTTACTCTCATACTTCAATTTAATGGCGAATAAAATTACGAGGACCTAGTCAAACATTGAAATGGACAAATTCCTCAAACCAGAATGCCTGGACGTTTCACTGAACTCACCCTCAGCGGACAGGGACTTTACGCATTTGTACCTTTGCAGCGCTGATACACAGGCAAGCGATACTGACAAGCTCAATGCTCTGGTCACCTTTGTCTCCCCGTCGGTATATGAGTACATAGCGGAATGTGACGAATATGAGACAGCTCTGAACATTCTGAAAGGCTTGTACATTAAGCCAAAGAATGAGGTGTATGCGAGACACGAACTGGCCAGTATGTGCCAGACAGAGGATGAATTAATAGTGGATTGTGTGAGACATCTCCAACTACTCGGAAAATAATGATTGTATTAGAGATGCTTTCATCAGGGGACTACGGTCACAAACTATGAGGCAACGTCTACTGGAAAACAAAACATTAGACTTGACTACAGCGGTGGACCAAGCCAGAGCCATGGACATTGCCCAAAAACAGTCGGAGTCATACACACACCACCAGACGCCGGCCATTATTTCCATAACGGAGAGAGAAGAAACTCCATGTACATGCGCAATTACAGTGCAGAAGACATTCAAAAATAAGTGTTTTTATTGTGCTGGTTACCGTCACGAACGTAGACACTGCCCTGCTAAAGAGGCCATGTAAGAGAAGGGGCCATTTTTCGAAGGCGTGCCAAACAACTGAGTAACCCACGTCAGCGGTGATGCTACCGACTGCTACTACTACTACTACAACCCTAGCTATTATTGTTTCAGCTTCTTCAGAACTGCTAAAGCGAGCCACGGTGGTTGTATTAATAAATAACGAGGAAGCTATTGCCCTAGCCGATACAGGGAACTCGGGTCGTTTATTTCTCTTAAGTATGTCAAGAAAAGAAAACTGAAGATGCTCTCTGCCTTTGGAAGCGTATTCATGGCTTTGTCATTGAATTCTCACATAAAAGGACCCTGTACGGTGTAAATAAACCCCCTGGGTGAAGCCTATCCCAACACTAGACTCTCAGTGTTGGAAGACCTGTGCTGTGACGTGATCCTGGGCCAAGACTTTATGAGTAAACACTCTAAGGTATTGTTTGTATTTGGTGGGGGGCGCTAGGTAGGGTCTTCATATTTCTAATTCCTCTTCTTGCATCGTTCCATCTGCTTCAGTGGAATGTCATTGTTGTTTTCCAACCTGACTCTAGACTGCAAACCTATAGCCACTAAATCTCGTAGGCTCGAAAATGACGACAAACAGTCTGTACAGTGCGAGATTGAGATGATGTTGCAGGAGGGAGTTATCGAGGAAAATACGTCCTAATCATAGCCAATGAACGCCAACGGAAGAGACTAGTTGTAGATTACAGCCAGACAACAGATTCACCGGCCTCGATGCCTATCCACTCCCAAGAATAGATGATCTGGTCTACAAGGTTTCTCGTTTCAGATATTTTAGTTCTTTGGACCTGAAAAGCGCCTACCTCTAAATACCTATCAGAAGTGAAACCGTACTCTGCATTCGAAGCTAATGGTAAACTCTATCAGTTTTGCAGAGTTCCTTTTGGAGTCACTAATGGGGTAGCTTGCTTCAAAAGAACCATAGACAACATAATAAGAAAACATAACCTCGGTGGAACATATGCCTATGAAGACAACATCATTGTTGCAGAAAAGACCCAAGAAGAACATGATAAGAATTTGGAGCGATTCCGTGAAATTGCTAAGCTCTACAACCTCACGTTCAATGAGAAGAAATCAATCATTTCAACCGAATCAATCGATTACCTGGTGTAATCGGCATCGTTGCTACACTGAATCAAGCTGGTCGCCCTGTCGCGTTCTTTTCACGGACACTGACGCCCACAGAACGCAAACACTCATCGGTCGAAAAGGAAGCCTGTGCGATAATAGAAGCAGTAAAAAAGTGATCTCACTATTTATCTTGACGAAGATTTACTATCCCCCCGACGTAAACGGCAAAGAATCACTTGTGCCATGCACCAGAGACCCGGATGGGAGGAGACGGAATTTGCATAAAGGGTAGCCTAGCGGTGATAAAAACGGACAGTGGCTGATACAGTCAGTCAGCAAAAAACCAAGTGTTTGGGACAGAAGTGAAATTCGACGACTGTTGTGTTTTGGAAAGAAGGAAGTGAGTGGAACGTACTCAGTTGGTAGAGACTTTGCTGACGTTGAAAGGAATTACTGTTGGAAAACATATAACACCTGGGTTATACTATCACCCATGGCTCACTAAAACCCGACGCAGACAGGCTGCGAACCCTGAAAGAACTACCAGTCCCAAAAGATAAAACCACTTTACGTCATGTTGTTGGTATATTCTCATACTACTCCCAGTGGATCCCCAAGTTATTAGACAAGATTATACCACTAGTGACGACAGAAACGTTTCCTCTCAACCAGGAAACTGAGAAAGCTTTCATTAACTTCGAGGAGGAAATTGAAAAGGCATTTCTGCATTCCATTGACTAAACTATACCCCTTGTAGTGGAAACTAATGCTTCAAACACTGCTATCGTTGCTACACTGAATCAAGCTGGAATAATGAGACTGGCTCACTTCGTTAGAGTACGGAATCTACCTTACTCTATAGAAGAAGAAAGAAAATATGTGCAGAGTGTCCTACAGGTGTTCGATTTAACCAAGATCTTATACTCAAGGGGCGTCCCATCTCATAAAGGCCACACAGCCTATGGAACGGATTAGTATAGATTTCAAAGAACCATTACCTTCTGCTTCTATGAACCGTTACTTACTGATAATAGTAGACGAGTATTCTCGCTTCCCATTTGCCTTCCCATGTCCAAACATGACAACGGAAACAATTATTCGTTGTCTTAACCAATTGTTTACAGTGTTTGGAACGCCAGCATATGTGTATTCTGATCGAGGACTTGCATTTCTATCTAAGGAGTACCTGACAAAACTAGGTATAGCGGCTAGCCGAACGACGCCGTATAATCCTCGAAGAAATGGTCCGTGTGAGTGATACAACGGCGTCATCTGGAAGCACATCACACTGGCAGTAGCATGAAGAGACCTACGTGAAGTACAATGGAAACAAGTACTACCTGAAGTTTTACACTCGATCAGATATTTACTGTACACAGCCACAAACGCCACACTACATGAAAGACTCTTCGCGTATCAACGTCGATCTCTCAGTGGACATTCATTACCAAGTTGGCTATCGGTACCGGGACCAGTCTTACTACACTGTCATGTTCGTGCCAGTAAATATAAATCCATGGTTGATGAAGTAGAGTTACTTGAAGCAAACCCTCAATATGCTCATGTACGACATGCTGATGGACGTGAAGATACTGTCACAGTACGAGATTTAGCCCCAATCGGCTACCAATCACCAAATAGTAAGCCATCTGACCTTGAAAAAGAAACTGATTCAGCAATTCAAAATTCAGGTCTATCTACTGTGAAAAATCTTGATACCACTGGACATAAATTAGTATCAGATGGAACTGAAATCAGGGGAACAAGAAACCCCCCTATGGAGGAATCCGATGATTCCTCAGAACTCTCATCACCAAATAATCCCGTACTTTCAGCACCGGATACACCTGCTGACCATCAGAGACGACCCGTAAGAGAACGCCGAAATCCCACTCGCTATTATGAACTTTAAAATTTAATAGTGCTGGAGAATATCGTATTCTATATTACTACCTGCTCTTTAAACTTTGAACTTATCTCCCTTTAACCCTTTGGGGTTAACCCCCCTTATTACCGTTCTCCTTTGTAGAAGTTATTTAGTCTTTTATTCGCCATTAAAGTCTCATCAACAGGTCTCGAGTTTACTCTCATACTTCACAGTTATTTAACAATGCAACTGATAGTGTGTCAGAGTATTTCCTTGGGATGCAATTGAGAATGAAGTCATATCACTGCAGTGCCATGAATCGTTGGATGTGTGGTGGTGTTTTGGTAAGTGTCTTTTTGAAGATTCACAATGAAGGTTTATGGTCGTTTTCAAGTGATGTCCAATTACAAATTCATAGAATATTTTGCAGCCAAATAAAACACTCAGCTGGATTAGTGGCACGAAATGCACATGCTATAGGCTTCCAGCCTCTCTTATTCTTTTGTACATGTTGGCTCCTAAACCAAGTATACTTGAGTCTATTGTGATTTTTGTTGGGATTATAAAATTGTAGCAAGGGTTACTTTGTGAGCAGATCCTTCATATTATCAATGGCTGATGTAAATGGCCATTCAACGTTATTTTCGAGTAAAATTCGAAGTAGAATCTTTGATTTTTTTGCAAAAACACTTGTATCTGACGATTGTTACTTTTTTTCCGGGTTTAAAGTAATTGTCAAATTTCTCAATTATTTTTGGAATATTTTCTTTATTGTCATTTTCGAACTAGAACGTAGAAAAGGATCCTTTCCTTTTGCATGTTAGTAAAATGGAAGTTTGGACGTGTCCGAGTTTTGAATCGGATTATATTGCCCGTGAAAATAGTTTTTATTTTATTTTCAGCTCTTCCGGGTTTCTGACAAGTTTTCGTGACTAAATTTGCGTGGTTTGGATGCAGGCAACCTTTCAATTAAGAGCGTGTTAACGAGTAACGAAGAAGCGAGAAATGAAGTGCAAAATTCAATAGAATAGAGTTCTAATTTAAATGAGGTCCGGATAACACGGCAAATTCATGTTATAGAAAAACTTGTTTACGTACCTTGTATTGACCACTGATACTTTGAAAGTGAGTCAAATACTTATGTACATTTCAGAGCATCTTTATTGACTAGGTCAGTAAAAAAAAAAAAAAGAGACCACTTAGGACCTAAATGTTTCTCTCACAATATCCAAATATATGTTTCTCTGGCCTACATCGTTTGAATTTAATCATAAACAAAAACATTTTACACTTAGTTTGTTCGCATAATAAAATCTGACACATGTTATTATTAACATTTAAAAAATGCATCTTCAATATTATCAGTAAGGGGATATTAATATTGCTATTAGTAACTGAAATTAATATTACATATAAATAGAAATATATTCTGAAATTTTTATTACCATTGATGATTTAGTAATGTAAGGATTACATCACTTACATGTTGCAGTTCTGCTATTTGGGTACTATGTGTTACAAAAGGTAATAAGAGTGGATGAGCAGATTCCCTACCCCCACGAACAAAGCGCGTCCGGATATGTCTGGCCTGTGCGAGGGGGAGGAGTGTGGCGAGTGATCACAGAGATTGAACTCGCCACATCCTCGCCGTGAGGAGTGACGCGTAGTTGAAATAGCCCGGATGTAAACAGTCTCGTTGTGAGACGCGTAGTTGAAATACTGTTGAATATGGAAATTCTGCACGGGCAAAATCAAAATACTGCCAGCATCATCCGACTGCTGGAGTTGATATTCTGCGAGAGAGGGTCACCAAGCGAGCCACTCCGTGACAATGGTGTTGTATTCCGTGAGGAGGCGTTCGCGAGGTTTGCGGACGACTGGGGTATCCGACTGAGATTCCGGTGTGCCTATGTACCGTCGGGAAATGGCATCGTGGAAAGGCGCCATTGTACCATCAAGCGCATCGCTGCTCGGACGCAATGTTCTGTTATGGAGACCTTGTATTGGTATAACGTGACCCCAAAAGATAACGCTACAGCTTTGTCAGTGCCAGCTAACCCTATATACAATTACCGAGTCCGCATAAAAGGAATCGATGTTGCACTACCACTTGAAAGGGTCGGTCCCGGAATTTACAGTATGGGAGATGGGGTATGGGTAAAAACCCCACATGGTCGATGTTAAACACAATTCGAAAAAGGAACAGTGACGGGGATCTACAGCCCACACTCGGTCCTCATCAATGGAACACCACGCCATCTCAGAGACCTCCGCCAATGTCAGAGATCTGCCTTATCGGAAGACGAGGGCAGTGATAAGGAGTCTGAGAGTGACTCGAGTACACCGCTGTTTGTCAGTGCAGGGCCGGACAATTCGACTTCAGAATCTGACGACGGTGATGATGATGATGACACGAACGAGAAGGGCTGAGCGGACTCACATGAAGAAGAAAGTGACAGACCCCATCCACTGTTGCGCACACGACGGAGGCGACCGCCATCTTCCTGTAGTTTATGTGATCCAAAGATCAGGGAGGAGTGTGGACGTGCAGATTCCTTACCCCCACGAACAAAGCGCGTCCGGATATATCTGGCCTGTGCGAGGAGGAGGAGTGTGGCGAGTGACCACAGAGATCGGACTCGTCATCTCCTCGCCGTGAGGAGTGACGCGTAGTTGAAATACTGTTGAATATGGAAATTCCGCACAGGCAGTGCTGAGTGTGAGTAGCCCCGATGTAAACAGTCTGGCCGTGAGAAGTGACGCGTAGTTGAAATACTTTTGGATATAGAAATTCGGTACGGGCAGTGCTGAGTGTGAGTAGCCCGGATGTAAACAGTTACTGATTATTTAAGGCCTACCCACCCAGACCGGGGGGAAGAAAACTGTATTCGAATCTTGCTGTCGAGAAGAGAGGCGTGTGTAGTACTACTGGAAGATTGTTGCATACGACTTTGGCAGTTGGGGGAACTGATTTTACTTTCATTCTTGTTAAAATAACCTGCCGTGTCTGCTAATAGCCTCTAGGTGGCGGGATTAAAGTATCCTATAAGAGAAGTAATACTCATTCCATTTCTATAGGACATACGTGCACACCCTGTCTGTCAAGGACCTCGCTTTGTACCTCAACAAACTCGTATTGCATGACACACGACAGCATTTAAGTCTTTATTCAAAACTTATATTCTCTATCAACAATAATCTACAATTTATTAAAAGATCTTCTTTTCACTTTAGGACTTCCCATCATAAACTCTGTATAAGCTTTTCTTATTACTCGTGTCATTCTTGTATTCGTTTTCCCAAGTTTGCTCAGTCAATAAAATGTTCTTGTTAATTTGTAGTTAATTGTTTGCATATATATCCACAGGAGGATAAAATTACAGTACGTCTCAAGTTATTATGTAAATCAATTAAACCTAAATAACTTTAAAAGTTTTGAACCAATATTTGTCGAATTTAAACTCGTCTATTTCCACCCGTCGTAAAGTATTTACAATTTTCAATTTTTAGACTTTAATATATTTGGAATTGATTAAAATGAACTGACTGAAGTTAGTATGTAGCTAATATTAGCTTAAGACCACTGAAATCTAATATTTTTCTCTTTGTTTATCAGATCTTGAAACATAGGGAAAGGGAAGGATCTAAAAAATACTGAAAATACACAAAAGAACAAAGTTATTGAGTGAGAGAATGTCCAAATCGGAGATTTCAAAAGAGCTTTGCAGAAATCATTAAACGATAAAGATGGCCGTTGAAAATATAATTAAGTTGAGAACTCGAAGCAAAGGAAGAGCTTCCTCGAGATGAAGGTAAAGTGATTTATAGCGACATTTAACCAGCGCTCAGATCTTTGAAATGATCAGAATTGAGCGAGCCTAGGACAAAAAGTGTAGATTACTTTGTGAATTGGGATCTGTAAAAAAATCTCCTCAGTATTTCTTAAAGAACGGGACATGGAGCTAACAAATCCACCCTTAAAAAACTTCTAAAAACCGAAAATACAATACATTCATTGACGTAGTGTGATTGCGACACCAAAAGAATCAGCAGCAGATAACTGGTTTATCAAAATAAATATTTATTTGAAATATTTAATTTAATTATTTTTTCAAAGATACAGTTTGTGCTATAGCTGATACCATAAGTTCTTTTCATAATGGCTGATTGGACTTTGTATATTGAACAATAAATTCTGTTTATATCGGTTTCATTTGTCCTACATTTAGATATACAATTAAAAGAAAACACTTTAAACTTGTTAAATACAAAGCAAATGTTCGAAATTACTTTAAATATAGTCTATATACATTACTACAATTCTCATAATGTTTACATATATACATTGCCCTGTCGGCAAAAGAAGATTCAAAGTACCGTTGCAGAGTTAAAGAATAGTCTTAACTAACAGCATTATTTTAATATTGGAGCATTATTTAGGTACTATTATAGGATAAAATCCTATATTTATATCCAAATAAGGACAAACATAAAAATCACATAAATACAATTCTTTTTCCAAACTTAAGGAAAATAGATCATACATTTGTCAGAGTTCGATTGGACAAATCGGTGCTTACAACTACGTCCGCGCATTATCGTCAAAATAGAATATTGAGATCGGAGCCACCTAAGAATTATAAAAACAGAGAAAAAAATCAACAAACATTCAGATTCCATCTCCGCTCCGAGACGACGCTACCACGTTCACAGTAACTAGTCTTCAATCGGAGAAACAGATGTTCGAGCAAACGATTTGACTTGCTGATCACAAAAACAAAACTTCAACTTTCTGAGTTAACGACAGTTTTCACGTTTACTACTGGTACTATCAACAATCACCGTGTTACTGCGATTAACATCAGAAATCCATTTCTCAGGTCGTACATACCAAAACTTCATTTTCTTATCGAACTTTGCTAATTCTACATACACATTTTTGCATTCATATTAATGTTGGGAACATTTACATATTTTTTTATTCATACAAATTTATTCTCAGAATAAATTTATTTGTTATTTATTAAATACATGCCTTGTCTTTGTTATTTATTCGTATTTTCTGCCTAAACTGTGTCTTGTTATTTTGTCGTCATTTTAAATATCATTTGTAAAGTCGCAACACCGGCGTCTACACTATATGACTCAGTGATATTTCTATTGGAGCAATACACTTACAATGATCTCACTTAAACAATAAATTTTCACTACAATTTGCAGCTGAGCGATAATTTTATGGTATCCGCATTTATAATGAACGTCACTTAATCATCCAGATTTCTTTATATAACGGAGAATTTGTTAAATTAAAATCTTTCACTTTGTCGAAATAGAAGTCTCAGTATCATCATGAACATAATTTGTTCTTTATGAAGAAGTAGGGTTAAGTATAACTCGCCTACTATTGGTACTATATAATCTGTCAGTCAGTACATGTTGTTTGAAGAGAAAATCGGTACACCCAAGAAGCTTTCCTGATAAGCCTTAATTTTAATCTTCAAAAGATACTTGACTTTCATGATAAGACATCTTCAAACTTGGTATTTTGTTACTATTTTTGTTTTTTTTTCTTTTCAATTTTTTTCTCGAATGTAAATGCGTAATCATGTTTTCCCTAGTCGTCGTTGCTTATCAACTGCTTCAGACCAAAGTGGGTATTGAAATTGCTAACTGAATAGGGCAGTCTAAATTCTTATTTATTTACATTTTTACCTCAAACCCAAAGCCTTTACTACTGAGAATTTCACTTGATTAACAAATGAATAATACCATCGTCTTTTGCGCCAATAAAAGGGAGAATGATAAATCAATGTAACCATGGGGTTCATAGTATAGAAAAGAGATAGAACTGGAGGCCTATTTGAAACCTTCCTTGTTTCATTGAGAGCAGGGCATTTTAGTTTCAGTTTAAGTTTGAACAAGCTACGCAAGTTTTGTTGGCTTAAGAAATGCAAACAAACTTTTACTTACATTTGGAATATCATTTATCTTATTTAAGTAAATATAAGTAAGTAAATATAAGATTTATATCTCTATATATTTTTGCTATATTATTTTTTTATGTAGATTGTAAAAATAAACTTATGGGTTTGTAATAAAGATATTTAGGAATCGTGGTCTTTTGTTGTTGGGATTTTTTTATTTTAATAAAAAAAAGGTTAAAGTTTGGGTTGCAACAACCCAAACTTTAACCTTTTTTAGGGGAATTTTGTGTTGCTGCTGCTGCTATTTTTTTGTGGTGGGGGTCTATAATTGGTCAATTCAAAAGGTAGCCGTTATTCCAAGATGGTAAAACTGGCGATGTATATAAAGTTCTGTCCGCAATTGTTAGTCAATCTTTTTTTTTAACTAACCTTTGAGATATAGAAGTTAGTTAATTTAGTTAATTTGTGCACTTACCCAACCTTGAGGGGTGGAAAAAGACACGTTAAGAAAATTGTTTTGTGAGCTTATTGTTCTTTTCTAGCCCTTATGAGGTTCCGAGATTTTTATCACCCCGTTAATTTGTACACTTATCCAGCCCCCGAGAGGTAGAAAAAAGACAAGTTTGAATAAATAGATTTGTAAAAAACAAAAAACAACAAAATAAACAACAAAAAACCTACTACAATACCAAGTTCTAGCTTTTTATGAAAAAGGGGAAGTATTCTTTTTCCCCTTTTTGTACTTCTCGTATATTTAAACAGGTAAATATCAACAAGTACATTTTTTTCCTTTCCAACCCATATATGGCCAGTATAATCAATACCAGTATTTTGAAATAGGTTTAAGTTCACTGGTTGGTTGGTCAGCCTTGGATATCTAAATGCCAAACTGTTATAGCATTTACAGATATAACAACTGACTTGACTTGTCTAGCTCGGGTCATCTAGTTTCCCTATAGTCTCATTTTTGTTTACACCGAAAGTGAACATCTTTGATTATAAATTTTGTCAAGTGGTGATCTTTCCCCAGTAATATGGGGTATTTTATTTCCAGTTCGAGTCTGGCAACCTTGTATAATCCTTCCACCTACCCGAAGAATTCCACCTTTATCCAAGAAGATATTCAAATTCTCAACCAATTTGGGAACTTCATCTTTATGGGGATCTTCCAAATATTTTAACTCTTTCTCAGGTAACTCTTTCTACATAGATTTAATCAAATACAACTTTGCATTCATTTTGTGGTCTCAGACATGTTTTCTCTGCGTAGGACACTTATTTCTGTCAGATACTAAAACAAATTACGAGTGTTTTTGTTTTTTTTCCTTTTTTTTTTTAAATTTAAATATTCAGTATTTTTTTAAAAATTTACCATGTGTGCTGCTGAAAAATAAAGATATTTATTTTTGTATTCCGTGGGTCTGAAATATTATTTTTTAATTTTGTTAATTGGTAAAAACGATTTTTTCTTTCAGTGGTTGTATTTCGTGTTATCCGTAAATCCCGTGTTAATGTTTTTAGAAAAATGTTACGTAGTAATTTTTGTTTTTTGAATGCTGAATGCAACATATGTGCATATATGCAACATTTGTGCATATAACACAGCGTGTTATATGCACAAACCAGAATCAGTCTTTGAAAAAGAGATGCATACAATTGTTGGGACTTTGAAATACAGACAGATCATATAATCTCGTCTAGGAGACCAGATCTAGTTTTAATCAACAAGAAAAGAACTTGTCAACTTGTAAAAATTGCCGTTCCAGCGGATCACAGAGTGAAAATGAAAGAAAATGAAAAGATATGAATGAAGAATCGAGATCCTCAAACAACATTGTTAAGATCGGCTTGAATACTCAGAAGATTCCTGGAGACCTGAGGGGAGTGATATAATAATAAACAACAACACAAACAGCAAATACGTGGGACTGAAATACGTCTCAGATAATTAGACGCACAATTATCTGGGATTGTGAGATACAAACGAATCATTCAATCCAGTCTAGAAGACCAAACCAAGCTTTGATTAACAAAATAAAAAAGAAGATAACTTGTCATTGGTGGAGTTTGTCGTAAAAAGCATATCACAGAATAAAAGTAGAGAAAAATAACATAATAAATGTCTAACCTTGTCAAAGAGTTAAACAAATATGGAACATGAAGGAGATAGTGATACCAATTATAGCAGGAACCCTTGGAACAATCTTTACAAACAAGTTAACTCTTAGATAACAATTAACTTCTTTTGTTAAGCAATTTGTTTTAGCATTTCTAGGATGTATGCTTTTGTTTTTCCTTCAGATACAATCTACAGTTGTTACCTTTATAAGCATAAGTCTTTTTTTCACAATACCCAATTTCATTGTATGGAATTTGCTCGTTTCATCTTCCAGGCACAACGGTCAGTAAAGATTTTTTGTCGTGAGTAAAAGGCGGCCAATTACTTACACACAAAGAGAAAGTAGGAGATATGTGATAATAGCGAATAAGAGGCAAAGTCAAATACTTAGTAATAGTATATTTATTCAATCAGGAATTCATATACGTACTAACTCCCCGTCTTTTCTATCTGACAGATAATCTATGACAGATTCAACCATTTTTTTACGGTCTGGACTGGAATGTAATGTTAACAGTCTGGTGGGACATAAAAGATCACATCACTATTGTTTTACTTGAAAAAGCTGCAACTGTAAACAGTGCTTCCTATTGTCAACTCCTGATGCAACATTCATTTTATTTATTGAATCATCCTCTTTATATATATATATATTATATATATATATATATATATATATATATATATATATATATATATAGTGTGGGATTGTCACTGCAGTATTATTGGAAGAGTGCTCAATATAAAAATAGAGCTGTTATATAATATAATAAAATAAAAATATAAAGGTATTACATATCTATTTATTTGATGACAAATGAACAGTCACAACCATTTTGGTTTCATGCATGCGTAATTGCAAACAATCTTCAGGTGACGTTGTTTCAAATGCAAGGAAAATCAAAAATTACAAAAAGTTTAACAGACATAGGATGTGTATGATTGGATGAAATGTTATGCGTATGTAAGTGGTGTTGTTTTGAATGTGTATGCATGTTTATGAACAGTGCAAAGGTTATGTATACGGGACAGCGGGTCTCACACACATTCACATTATTCTACAAATTTGTAACGTTTGATCGATGCGGACGTGTGAGCGTTTGTATTACGCATGCATGAAAACAAAATGTTTGTTACTGTTCCTTTGTCATCAAATAAATAGATATGTAAAATCTTTATATGTTTATTATATATATATATATATATATATATATATATATATATATATATATATAAGAGGGTCTAAATAAAGTATATATTGCATCAGTCGGCAATAGGAAGATATAAGATACCAGGACATTCCTTATATATATATATATATATATATGGTGGACTCTTCTATCGAGAACGATAGATGAGGGTCAGCAGTGAGTGATTTGATTCCTCCCATGTTGTGCATGCTGTCAAGAAACATTTTATGTTTTCTCGAGTGTGACTGCAGCCCAGCCCTGCTGCGAGCCATGAAGCCACACTGACAAACGAAATGATCCAAGGCAGGAGTTAAATTTTTTTTTTTAAAATTTAGGCGGAGCCAATCTCTATGCTTCAGTCTATTTTGTTCAAAGCTTTTTAGTTTAGCGGAGCAGGTCTTACGCCATTCCTTCCGATCCGATGCTAGATCTTCCCAAGCACTCAGGTCAATATCGAGGCGTTTCAAATTGTCCTTCAATTTGTCCTTGTAGTGTAAGAGGGGACGTCTAATAGAACACTTAGCATTTGGTAGTTGCCCGTATAAAATCTTCTTTGGAAGCCTGTTCTCATTCATTCGGACAACGTGACCAGCCCACCTAAGTTGAATCTTGGCTAGTAGGGTTTCGATGCCAGCAATATCGCATCTTTTTTAAATTGTGCTATTTCTTACTTTATCATCCCATTTTATACCGCAAATGACACGAAGACAACGCATGTGAAATGCGTCAAGTTGGTTTATGTGCTTGCGGTAAAATGTCCAAATTTCAGCAGCATACATTAGAGTAGAAAGCACAACTGCTCTGTAGATGTTAATTTTTATTTTAAGAGATACATCTTTGGTACTCCATAAACGATGTTGCCGAATGCAGTGCTAGCTTTACCTATTCTGGAATGGATTTCTTTGTCCATTTTTCCATCAGATGTGACTGTTGATCCGAGATATTTAAATGTGTCAACAATCTTCAATGTTTTTCCATCAATGAAGACAGATGGATTTACAAGACGTGGATTGCAAGCTGCGGGCTGGTACAGTAGTTCAGTTTTTTTTATACTGATTGTAAGTCCAAATGCTTTTGATGTCTCAGAGAATTTATCAATGATGTTCTGGATGTCTCTTAGGCTGTGTGCTAATAGAGCGGCATCGTCTGCAAAGAGAAGATTACATAATAGCTGCAAGGAAATTTTTGACCTAGCTTTAAAACGTTGTTGATTGTATATGCCACCACTTGTTCTAAATTCAACATTTATTCCTTCGCTTAGATCTGAGAATGCTTTCTCGTGCATGTCAGAAAAAAATAATGCAAATAGAAATGGAGCAAGAACACAGCCTTGCTTAGTACCGTTTGAGACAGAAAAGGTACTGGATTGCTCGCTACATGATCTCACAGAAGCCCTCATTCCTTCATGCAAAGAGATGATGATCTGAAGCATCTTATTTGGGACTCCTAATTTTGACCACACTTTCCACAGAGCAGTCCGGGACACAGTATCAAAGGCTTTTGTGAAATCCACAAAAACTATGAATAAGTCTTTGTTTTGCTCCCGAGCCTTCTCCTGAACCTGTCGAAGACAGAAAATCATATCTACTATTTCTCTACCTGAGCGAAAACCACGCTGAGTTTCTGGTAGTGCTGATCCTGAGACAAAGTCATTAAGCCTGTTAAGGATGATACGACCAAGAATTTTGCCAGCAACCCAGAGAAGAGATATTCCTCTGTGGTTGTCACAGTCATACTTACTTCCTTTGTTCTTGTAAAAATGGACAATTGATGAGTCCTTAAATTGTTGCGGGATTTCACCCTTGTCCCACACGAGGTTGAAGAATTTGCAGAGCCTGTGTGTCAAAAGATTGGTTCCACGTTTATACAATTCTGCTGAAATTCCATCTTTGCCAGGTGCTTTTCCATTTGAAAGTTGTTTGATAGCTTTCTTCACCTCAAGTATTGACATGTTTGCAGATAGGGATTGTACAACAGGTCTCTGGGGAAGATTGTTTATTACATGAGTATCGAAAGAAGATTTCTGATTCAGACTGTAGAAAAATGTTCCGCCCAACGTTTGACAATATCACTTTTGTCAGTCAAGAGAGTGTTATCCACTGACATAATTGGTGATAGACCATTGGAAATTGGGCCAAAAACACCCTTTAGATTTTGATAGAATGATTTAAGATCATGTTTGTCAGCAGCCTCCTGCAAAGCTTTTGCCTTTGATGTCCACCAACTCTCCTTCATCTACATCAATCTGGCTTGTGATTTTCCTTTAGCCAATTTAAATGCATCTTTCTTGGTTTGACATTTTTTATCATTCATCCAGACTTGATGAAATTTATGCATGTTTTCAAGGAGAGGTTGTATTTCGGGATCATTTGAATCAAACCAATTTTGATGTTTCCGATGGGCACACCCGAGCGTTTCTTTTGCCGAGCTATATAATATATATATATATATATATATATATAAGGGTTTTGTAATTTGCTTGAAGCATTGTGTTTATATTGGTTTGCTGGTTGGTTTTGAAGGCTATCACAATGCAGGTGTAAAGAAAAAAAGAAGGTAACTGTTAATCTGTGTTTTTTCTCAATATTTCGGGATAAAAATCCCATCTACAGGAGATTACTTGAAATTGTTGCTAGTGGCTGTACATTTATTCTGTTTCATGTCTTCCGAATTATGTGTGTGTGTGTGTGGGGGGTGCTTGTTTATGTGTGTGTTTGTGTGTGTGTAAGTGTGTGTATGTTTCTGTTCATTTGATTTTTATTAATATATATATATATTTAAATAAATTTATGATACAGGCAAATTTATATAATATATTGATGTCAATGTCCTGAGTCCGCGATCTGCGAACACTTAATTAATATAAATACTTGCCGATCCAACTATAGTGATCTTCAATTTTCCATTCTAGGCTAGGACGAAACAGCATTTAAATGTCATCGAAGCTGTTTCTATTTTCTTTTCTCGTCCTACCTTGTGCAGACAAATTAGACCTAAGCACTCACTTATTATATTAGGTGAGCGGCTTGGGTCTGGTGCGACTTGATGGGGATTTCCTTAGTTTTGTTTTCGCTCCCCTCTTCTCTTGTCAAACTTATTCCATGTTCATTCATGTTGTAAATATATTTTACAACTTTGACTTTTAATCGATTCCGGGTGTAAAACTTGAAAAGCACCAGACGAAAGGGTCCTTGTTTTGTTTTATCAATAAAACAATTTCTTTTTCTGTATTCCTTTCATTCCTCCTTAGTCTTCCATCCATTGATATCATGGTGATCACTATAATAATCCTCAATATTATATATATATATATATATATATATATATATTGGCAGCATTTTTTCTGTTAAACATATTTTGTTAAACTCTACTGACGATTCTTGTCGGACGAGTTTTTGTTCAATCCTTTCTAACTGTCTGGCTATCTTTTTAATGTCAGGGTGGAATTGGTGTAGCAATCCACCAAAGGTTGCTTCGCGAGCGCTTTCGGCATGTCCCTGTGCCATCTTCAGGCGTGAAACTGGTGGAATGTTTCCGTTGTCTCGCTTTTAAAACGAGCAGTAGCAGTATGAATGCCTATAATTTCCCGCCAATCCCCCTTCCACCCTTCCCCTTACTTTCTTACAAACTAGTTAGCCCCCGCCTTCCTACGAATCTTTACTACCACAATTCATTTAAACATTACCTGTGAACTCCGACTACTACTAATTCCTACTTCTTTTTATTGTTACATATTAATAGGGTATAAAATAGAATAAATTAAACAAATGCATTTTCTACTACTGTAACTCAATGGGCAAGGAAGAACTAGCCTTTATAAACATAAGATTGTGTCAAACCATTCAATTTTTTTTAGGGTTACATTTTTTAAAATGATATTTTAATTGTAGCTATTTATCCAATCCATTCACTACGGGTAGGATGTGACACAAAGTCGCAAGTATGGTATGGATCGAACTTGCTGTTCAATAGAAATGGATCTAAGAAACTAGCATGCTAACTATTACGCCACGATTCCATACCTTCCTTATTGACCCAAACTGTTTATCACGGGTAGGATGTGACACAAAGTCGCAAGTATGGGGCACCCAGCGAGAATCGAACTTGCTGTTCAATAGAAATGGATCTAAGAAACTAGCATGCTAACTATTACGCCACGATTCCATACCTTCCTTATTGACCCAAACTGTTTATCACGGGTAGGATGTGACACAAAGTCGCAAGTATGGGGCACCCAGCGAGAATCGAACTTGCTGTTCAATAGAAATGGATCTAAGAAACTAGCATGCTAACTATTACGCCACGATTCCATACCTTCCTTATTGACCCAAACTGTTTATCACGCGTAGGATGTGACACAAAGTCGCAAGTATGGGGCACCCAGCGAGAATCGAACTTGCTATTCAATAGAAATGGATCTAAGAAACTAGCATGCTAACTATTACGCCACGATTCCATACCTTCCTTATTGACCCAAACTGTTTATCACGCGTAGGATTTGACACAAAGTCGCAAGTATGGGGCACCCAGCGAGAATCGAACTTGCTGTTCAATAGAAATGGATCTAAGAAACTAGCATGCTAACTATTACGCCACGATTCCATACCTTCCTTATTGACCCAAACTGTTTATCACGCGTAGGATTGACACAAAGTCGCAAGTATGGGGCACCCAGCGAGAATCGAACTTGCTATTCAATAGAAATGGATCTAAGAAACTAGCATGCTAACTATTACGCCACGATTCCATACCTTCCTTATTGACCCAAACTGTTTATCACGCGTAGGATGTGACACAAAGTCGCAAGTATGGGGCACCCAGCGAGAATCGAACTTGCTATTCAATAGAAATGGATCTAAGAAACTAGCATGCTAACTATTACGCCACGATTCCATACCTTCCTTATTGACCCAAACTGTTTATCACGCGTAGGATTTGACACAAAGTCGCAAGTATGGGCACCCAGCGAGAATCGAACTTGCTGTTCAATAGAAATGGATCTAAGAAACTAGCATGCTAACTATTACGCCACGATTCCATACCTTCCTTATTGACCCAAACTGTTTATCACGCGTAGGATGTGACACAAAGTCGCAAGTATGGGGCACCCAGCGAGAATCGAACTTGCTATTCAATAGAAATGGATCTAAGAAACTAGCATGCTAACTATTACGCCACGATTCCATACCTTCCTTATTGACCCAAACTGTTTATCACGCGTAGGATGTGACACAAAGTCGCAAGTATGGGGCACCCAGCGAGAATCGAACTTGCTATTCAATAGAAATGGATCTAAGAAACTAGCATGCTAACTATTACGCCACGATTCCATACCTTCCTTATTGACCCAAACTGTTTATCACGGTAGGATTTGACACAAAGTCGCAAGTATGGGGCACCCAGCGAGAATCGAACTTGCTGTTCAATAGAAATGGATCTAAGAAACTAGCATGCTAACTATTACGCCACGATTCCATACCTTCCTTATTGACCCAAACTGTTTATCACGCGTAGGATGTGACACAAAGTCGCAAGTATGGGGCACCAGCGAGAATCGAACTTGCTATTCAATAGAAATGGATCTAAGAAACTAGCATGCTAACTATTACGCCACGATTCCATACCTTCCTTATTGACCCAAACTGTTTATCACGCGTAGGATGTGACACAAAGTCGCAAGTATGGGGCACCCAGCGAGAATCGAACTTGCTGTTCAATAGAAATGGATCTAAGAAACTAGCATGCTAACTATTACGCCACGATTCCATACCTTCCTTATTGACCCAAACTGTTTATCACGCGTAGGATTGACACAAAGTCGCAAGTATGGGGCACCCAGCGAGAATCGAACTTGCTATTCAATAGAAATGGATCTAAGAAACTAGCATGCTAACTATTACGCCACGATTCCATACCTTCCTTATTGACCCAAACTGTTTATCACGCGTAGGATGTGACACAAAGTCGCAAGTATGGGGCACCCAGCGAGAATCGAACTTGCTATTCAATAGAAATGGATCTAAGAAACTAGCATGCTAACTATTACGCCACGATTCCATACCTTCCTTATTGACCCAAACTGTTTATCACGCGTAGGATTTGACACAAAGTCGCAAGTATGGGCACCCAGCGAGAATCGAACTTGCTATTCAATAGAAATGGATCTAAGAAACTAGCATGCTAACTATTACGCCACGATTCCATACCTTCCTTATTGACCCAAACTGTTTATCACGCGTAGGATTTGACACAAAGTCGCAAGTATGGGCACCCAGCGAGAATCGAACTTGCTATTCAATAGAAATGGATCTAAGAAACTAGCATGCTAACTATTACGCCACGATTCCATACCTTCCTTATTGACCCAAACTGTTTATCACGCGTAGGATTTGACACAAAGTCGCAAGTATGGGGCACCCAGCGAGAATCGAACTTGCTGTTCAATAGAAATGGATCTAAGAAACTAGCATGCTAACTATTACGCCACGATTCCATACCTTCCTTATTGACCCAAACTGTTTATCACGCGTAGGATTTGACACAAAGTCGCAAGTATGGGGCACCCAGCGAGAATCGAACTTGCTATTCAATAGAAATGGATCTAAGAAACTAGCATGCTAACTATTACGCCACGATTCCATACCTTCCTTATTGACCCAAACTGTTTATCACGCGTAGGATTTGACACAAAGTCGCAAGTATGGGGCACCCAGCGAGAATCGAACTTGCTGTTCAATAGAAATGGATCTAAGAAACTAGCATGCTAACTATTACGCCACGATTCCATACCTTCCTTATTGACCCAAACTGTTTATCACGCGTAGGATGTGACACAAAGTCGCAAGTATGGGGCACCCAGCGAGAATCGAACTTGCTATTCAATAGAAATGGATCTAAGAAACTAGCATGCTAACTATTACGCCACGATTCCATACCTTCCTTATTGACCCAAACTGTTTATCACGCGTAGGATGTGACACAAGTCGCAAGTATGGGGCACCCAGCGAGAATCGAACTTGCTATTCAATAGAAATGATCTAAGAAACTAGCATGCTAACTATTACGCCACGATTCCATACCTTCCTTATTGACCCAAACTGTTTATCACGCGTAGGATTGACACAAAGTCGCAAGTATGGGGCACCCAGCGAGAATCGAACTTGCTATTCAATAGAAATGGATCTAAGAAACTAGCATGCTAACTATTACGCCACGATTCCATACCTTCCTTATTGACCCAAACTGTTTATCACGCGTAGGATTTGACACAAAGTCGCAAGTATGGGGCACCCAGCGAGAATCGAACTTGCTATTCAATAGAAATGGATCTAAGAAACTAGCATGCTAACTATTACGCCACGATTCCATACCTTCCTTATTGACCCAAACTGTTTATCACGCGTAGGATGTGACACAAAGTCGCAAGTATGGGGCACCCAGCGAGAATCGAACTTGCTATTCAATAGAAATGGATCTAAGAAACTAGCATGCTAACTATTACGCCACGATTCCATACCTTCCTTATTGACCCAAACTGTTTATCACGCGTAGGATTTGACACAAAGTCGCAAGTATGGGGCACCCAGCGAGAATCGAACTTGCTGTTCAATAGAAATGGATCTAAGAAACTAGCATGCTAACTATTACGCCACGATTCCATACCTTCCTTATTGACCCAAACTGTTTATCACGCGTAGGATTTGACACAAAGTCGCAAGTATGGGGCACCCAGCGAGAATCGAACTTGCTATTCAATAGAAATGGATCTAAGAAACTAGCATGCTAACTATTACGCCACGATTCCATACCTTCCTTATTGACCCAAACTGTTTATCACGCGTAGGATGTGACACAAAGTCGCAAGTATGGGGCACCCAGCGAGAATCGAACTTGCTATTCAATAGAAATGGATCTAAGAAACTAGCATGCTAACTATTACGCCACGATTCCATACCTTCCTTATTGACCCAAACTGTTTATCACGCGTAGGATGTGACACAAAGTCGCAAGTATGGGGCACCCAGCGAGAATCGAACTTGCTATTCAATAGAAATGGATCTAAGAAACTAGCATGCTAACTATTACGCCACGATTCCATACCTTCCTTATTGACCCAAACTGTTTATCACGCGTAGGATGTGACACAAAGTCGCAAGTATGGGCACCCAGCGACAATCGAACTTGCTATTCAATAGAAATGATCTAAGAAACTAGCATGCTAACTATTACGCCACGATTCCATACCTTCCTTATTGACCCAAACTGTTTATCACGCGTAGGATGTGACACAAAGTCGCAAGTATGGGGCACCCAGCGAGAATCGAACTTGCTATTCAATAGAAATGGATCTAAGAAACTAGCATGCTAACTATTACGCCACGATTCCATACCTTCCTTATTGACCCAAACTGTTTATCACGCGTAGGATGTGACACAAAGTCGCAAGTATGGGGCACCCAGCGAGAATCGAACTTGCTATTCAATAGAAATCGATCTAAGAAACTAGCATGCTAACTATTACGCCACGATTCCATACCTTCCTTATTGACCCAAACTGTTTATCACGCGTAGGATTTGACACAAGTTCGCAAGTATTTTGCATCCAGTGAGGATCGAACTACTATTTATTAGTAATGGATATACGAGACTAACTTGCAAATCATTACACCACAATGTGGTATATTTTAAATGTAAACCACAAAAAGAAACTACTAAAATAAACGAATATTATAATACGCGAATTCTTACTTTTTTATCATTAAAATTTTAATAAACGAATAATTTTCATTTGAATTAATACGCGAAATTTTCCGCAAACACATAAGGAATCATGTTGGTTGGTTGATTGGAATTTACGGCATATCAACCCTTGGTTTATGCCGAAGACATGTTTGTTTTATTCATTTTTATTGGGTATTTAAAAAAATTTAAACTGATTTTTTAAACACACTCTAAAAAACTCATTTAAAAAAATCTATTTAAGCCATAGATGGGACTCTAACAGGTACTAACATTCAGGTAAAAGTAGACCTGGAAGTAATGGCGATGAAGGGGTACTCCACACTACCCAGGGCCCCAGAATTGTAACCTCACAACTAGATGCAGTTGAACGGCATACCAAGGACGCTAAGACCCTTAGCCACCTTTTAGCATATATATGATAAAAAGAGATGGAGGCTTGCCTTAAGTGCAAATAGGGTCGGTACAATCATAGAGGTACTAGGGCTTGGTGACCAGCCGACTGATTGAAGGGGGCTCTGCGACCGCCCATCTAGCCCAAGTAAGGGTCAAAGTGGAATGTTGCATGTCATGGACACCTTAGTCTTCAGGATTCCGTCCTTTAGCATCACCGGACACCACCCAACAGATGCCCCCATGGGGAGAGGGATATTACTTCTCAGAGGGGCAGTCGGGATATTCTACGGCCCCAGCCGATAGAGCTAGATAAAAAGGACACGTGTTTAATTCTTAGCTTCTTTTAATTGTTACATTTTAGGGGTTAAAAAGAAAATAAATTAAAAGAATGTTCTTTATCACTTTCCCGCAAAAAGCAATTAACAACTAAATTTTTTTTTTCATATGTACAAAAACTGTTTTTAGAAAAATAAAATACTCACGAATTTAGGGATATATCTTTTTAAATGAAAAAAGAATCCTAAAATAAACATTGTAATATATGAAATCTCAGTGATGTATATATATATATATATATATATATATATATATATATATATATATATATATATATATACTATCTTTTTACCGCTCTTTATTTTTTCAAATGTCATGACCTTTTTGGGTTTGATATCCCAAATGAAAGATAAGATATCTCCTAATTAAATTATTGGTTATTCAAAACCTTTTAATGGGTCAGATATCTTATTTCTGTTGGTTTGAAGTTGTTTTTATCTTTACGTTTTTGCAAATTCATTGGGAAAAGTTTGACCGATGAATTATTATCAAGCCATGATAACATTTCTATGTGGTGTCCTTCACTATCTCTCTCTGCATACACACACACACACACACACACACACACACACACACACACACACACTTTATTTGATCAGAGTATTATTTCGTCGTTGGTTTGGGGTTCTCTAAAGATGTATTCAGCCATTTAGGATGTATTATTATCAGAGAGAGAGAGAGAGACAGACAGACAGACAGACAGACAGACAGACAGAGATTATCAGACTGTGATAGATAGATATGAACAGACTGGGGCAGAAAGATAGATAGATATGAACATACTTGGAGATAGATAGATAGATAGATAGATAGATGTGCTCTTTTCTCACAATGTGTTTGTCTGCAATCTCAAGTCAAGAGTTGAGTATCATATAGAAACGATAAAAAAAAACCAAAATTGAAGAATACTTCCCTGAAAATACAAGTGACGGGAAAAATGATGGATGCTGAGGAGAATAGTCAAAGTGAAAGACACGACAAAACGACTGAAGAACAATAACATTTCATAAGCGAAAAATGCAATAAATACATATAGAATGCATTTCCCAAAACAAAAACAAAAATTTACGTTAGACAGATACGAAGTCTAACAAAATGATATGTTGTTCACTCGGTACATATCATGAGTCAACGAAATTGTATAGCGATCCTATTATGTTTGAGGACCGCGTGACTTGACTTGTTCTAGAGGAAAAATCGTGCCGATGGCTTTACTTTCAAAAAAGTTTGCATATGGTCTGAATACGTTACTCATTATATAGCAACTGTGCAGAAAACTTGCGGCTACACAAATGAGATTATTATCATTATTTCACTCCATTTGAGTTTTTCACACCTCCTTCAGGTCTCCTGAGAAGTCTTCTGGGTACTCTAGCCGATCACAACAATGCTGCAGTAGGGATTCAATTTAAATCGTCAAAATCCAGGTTGCAGTCTCCAGAGTTAAGTACTTTGGACATATACTAACCTCTGAGGGAATCAAGTCAGGCTCTGAAAAAATCTCAGTGAGACGAGACATGCCGGCACCTACCAATAAAACAGAACTAGAAGCCATACTGGGAATGATTAAGTACTTATCAAAATTAGTTCCCAGCCAAACTGAAGTCACAATCTCCATGCGCAAACTATTAGATAAAACACACACATTTCGCATAGGAGGACCCTCAAACAAATGCATTTGAAAGGATAAAGGGTATACCGACTTCAAACCAGAGCGAAGCACTATATTTCGACCCTTCAAAAATAACAACTTTCCAAGTAAATGCCTCCCAACATTTTTACAGGAAGGAAGGCCAATTACACACACCTCGAAGAACCTCACGTAAAGTGAAAGGAGCTATGCACAGATTGAAAAAGAACTATTTGCCAATCTGTTCGGCTGTAGAAGATTCCATCATTATATGTACGGACGCTACATCACCGTAGGATCTGACTACAAACCCTTAGTGCTAATATTCCAAAAACCTCTACATTCAGCCCCTCGCCGTTTACAAAGGATTTTGCTCCAGTTGCTTAACTGGAGCAACATCCTTTGACCTGAAAAAAAGCAACTATGACCTGAAAGTCATACACATCCCAGGAAATCAGATATTCCAGGCTGGTAACCTCTAACAAAAAATCTCCCAGACACATATCAGGAGTACTCTAAAGGAATGTATGCCAATGTACATAATAATACTTAAACAGATTCCAGTTACTGATCGCAGAAAATAAGACATTAAAAATGCCACGAGCAGGGCCCATAATTACAGGTCCTCATCAATGTCATCCAAAACGACTGGCCTGAGCAGAGGAAATTATGTTACATCATAGTCATAGAATACTGGAACCACCACAATGAAGGGTTTAATATACAAAGAAAATAAGATCCTAACACAGGCCACTCCGGACACAATACAGAAGTGCCTGCATGTAAAAAATTCCAGCATTGAAAGAGCTCGCACTTCTGTTTTGATCTGGGATCTCCGTTGACATACGTCTGTTCGTATTGAGACACACTGAGTACGTGGCATTGCAGAATTCCAATCCGAGAGAGCACCTGAAACCACACTCTGTGCCTAGCTATCACTGGTAAGTAATGGCCACAGACCTATTCCAGTAGGTAAAAAGCACTTGTAACCGTGAAGAACTACAGCTGATATTTCGAAGTGGCAGCAAAGCTATCATACAACGTATGAGATCAACCTTCTCCAGTTATGACATAGTAGAAAAATAGTTTCTTATAATAGCCCCCAATTTAGTTCTACAGAATCCGTCAAGTTCTCAGAGGAATACGATTTTTTACACTCCATATCCAGCCCAAGGCACTCCCAAATCAAATAGAGCGAACAGTACAAACAGCCAAGAGAATCTTACAGTAACCTAGGAACACCACAATCATTGGTTCAGGATACTCTATTGCAGAACCTTTTCAGGGACGCCACTTGAGATCAGTAATACAAGTATTGTCTGGCCAGATGAAGCCTAAAGACATAGACCATGACAAAGCAAGGGTACAAATACACACAGATAAAGCTGAAACAACCAGATTATATATTCGTTTAAGCTGATAACAAAGCACAACATAAGGAGAACATGTCCGTTTCCAGCAAGATGACAAAATCTGGAAAGCTGGGCATATTAGGAACAACATCGACGATCGCACCTTCATAGTTGAATTACAGGGGTGCACCCCCTTTAGACAGAATAGACGCCACCTCTGAAGGACTATGGAGCGCTTCGGCACAAGCACATCTCCAGATACAAATGAATCTAAATAGGGAGGACATTCATCCGGTAAAACCTAATACCTCAGTTTCCACAAACACCAGCATATCTAACAAGAACGAAGAGAATGTCCCTCTCAAACCTATGACTACTCCACAACAATACATAACAGGAAGTGAACAGGTATGCAAACACAAACAAATTATGGACATGTAACTCTAAAACATATTTTTAAAAATTTGTACGAACCATCTTACCCATTAGTAAGCAGCACACTTCAACGCATTTGCATGCCTGGTGAGGTGATCGTAATAAATGTCGATTTTTTAACATTGTTTTTGTCTGGATGGTCTCAATTCTTCCTTTGATTTCCCCTTCCTTCAATCTTTTTTCAAAATCCTTGGGGACCGTCAAAAAGACACTAACTACAATTGGTATCATCTTCACCTTCATATTCCAATTTTATTTCAGTTCTGTGGCAAGGTATTTGTCCATCTTTTCGTTTTTTTTTTAGTTTTTATTTTCACACTATGGGTCTGCCGGGGCGGCACAATTCTCAAGTTGACTAGTTCTCTTCTTTTTGTTAATTAATACTAAGTCTGGTCTTCTCGCTGGGTGAGATCCGTCTGTATTACAAAGTCCCATAGAGGTGTATACGTCTCATTCTCTTGAACGGATTTCAGTTTGTGTATATACCATTTGGTTGCATGGTCAGCATTTATTTTCTTACACAACTCCTAGTGAATCACCTTTCCAGCCCTGGCGTGCCTGGTCTTGTACTCTCGATGTGCTAGTTTGCTGCATTCGCTTATTACATGGTTGTAATTGTGGTTCTGTTGTGTTTTATCTATTTTCGCTTTGATATAATTTTTTAAAGAAAATATATTATGACATTGATATTGCAGTTATAAGGGATTCAGGTTCTCTTTTGAGGTTTCTCTTTCTTGGGCATGTCCAGATCTTTTCATGTGCAATCTCTTCCACTTGTTCTGTAACATTGTTATCTCTAACCTGATAAGAAAACAGCCCTAACTTAGACTACAATGCAGATACTTCTTTTAAGATGACACTATGTCTGAATTTCAAATGGATATACATAACATATCATAGGGATTTTGTCTTATTCAGCTGTGATGTAAAAGTACTAGAGATGTTTATGAGTCGGTCAAAAATTACTTGGGCATAAAAAGGAATGGTAGAGAAATGAAATTAAACAAATCTATTCAGGCAAATGTGATAATATTTATTTGAAAAGAAAGTGACTTTTCCCATAAATGGAATTCATATGAAAGTCGATTGACGTTTTTTAAGACTTTAACTCTTTTGTTGATAGCTGTTTGGGTGGACGGGTCAAGTGATATTCAGAAGGATGTAGTAACAAATTGATGGGTAGATTAGCCCTCTTACTGCCACTAAGGGGGTTGGGCCATTGGGCAAAATTGGAAAATCCCAATTGAAACAAAGCAATAACTAATATTTCTATACTAACCGAGCCCTACCCAGTTCCGGGTAAAATATTATTTAAGCTGCGTGTTTTGGAGCCTTAGAAAGACAGAGGTAGAAAGAGCGGCGAAAGTCAGAGATTGGTCTGAGTGAGAACGAAGAGAAAAGGGCCGAACACACCAGCTGACTTCAGCCAAGACCTATGAAAGTTTAGAGGAAAGGGCACTCACTTAGATTGGATCGGAGTGGAAAACGTGGCCAAGGAAGGAGCCTAAGAATTGCCTGAGCGATATTTGTCTAAACCGATGATGGTATTCTGACCGAAATCCATTAATTAGACGTCCATCACTACCACAGTTTTAAGTAAGATTAACCTCTCTATTTTCTTTTCTTTCTTGCTATATAAATGATTTTGTAGAATTTGAAAAAGAGTCGTTGTCTCGTTATATAACGTATCTTTCTTTTTAATAGACTCATTGCACAATCAGTTTTCCGGTTAACGCAGGGGGTCCAGTGGGCCTCGGCCACTGGACTCGTCGAGTTTAATAATAGCGTCGATTCATGAGGTGCCCCCCTTGTGAGGGAATGCCGAAGGGATCGACGCAATTTTTGTTCTTTCCCACCCATGAGCTTCGGCTTGTGAGTGGGCCCACGTTAAAACGAGGCCTTGTGCCCAGTCCATACAAGTGGGATATGCGACAAATATACTCGTTATATAACGATCAAGCCGCCGTTATGTTGTGTAGCGACCCTCATTTGAAATGGAGTGATGATGTGTTTATAAAAATAATCGGGATATACTTATCTCGGGACCCGTACTACTTTAAGAGGCTGGCAATTCTTTGATATTTTGAGTCTGGAACCAACTTGGAAATGCTGGAGGATATATTGCCTTGTACCATTTATAGTTTTTAGTAATAACATAAGACGAAACTTATTTTTTTTTATGAGATATTTTTATTTTCCCCCAAGTCAAACTGTCTTGCGTGAGAGACACAATTGAATTTCCACCCTCTCTAAGAAGACCCTAGACTGAGAAATAGCTTTCTTTGTGCTAAAATGGTAGGGGACTTGTGGACTTAGACTAAGTTAAAACTTAAACGTAGAAGTATCCCCCTTTTTTCTCTTTCTTTTTCTTTTTTTTTCTCTTCTTGGACAACAGTTCAAGGTAGAGTAACCGAAATACCATACGATCGCCTAACACCTGAAACATTGGGTAGCAGCGTGGTGAATGTGAGACACGGCTGACGAACCCAAAATGGGCCAACGGTGTATTTCACAAGATGCTGGGCGGATGAGCCCAAAAGCGGACCAATGGCCAGGATTAAACAATTCAGTCAGGAAACTACTGCTCCTCATCTCTAAGTCTGGCGTCTATTGATGAGTTAACAAAACAACCACCGAAAATTATCGATGACATTGAGTCAACCAAACATATGACAAGCACACAAAAATATAAAATCATACAACATCACCCGTTCTGCTCATTCAGGTGCGCGTTCTGCTGATTTGAGCGCTGGCCCGTGTCGGAAAGTCAGCTACATCGCCCCAACAACATCACACACACACAAACCGCATCATACCCAGAGCAGACAAACAAGACACACCCACTACCAACGTCGTAGCTCTGAACACTATATCTAAAAAGACAACCACAGAACCTAGACATAAAACACACCTACTAAGGTGTAAACAAACTTTAAACTTAGCAACATTTAACGTCAGAACGCTAAAAACGATAAACCTACTACCTGAGTTAATGGCGTCTGCAGCCGATAAAAATATAGACATAATCTGCGTACAAGAGCATAGATTTTATCATAGTGAATCAGAAATAAAATATCATGAATCAGGTAATGGATGGACGTTTGTGTCGGCATCTGCGTGGAAAAACTCCACAAATGCCACCATAGGAGGTTTAGGAATGCTCCTCAGTCCCATAGTTATAAGATCACTAAACAGTGTAGAAAACATCCAACCAAGAATTATATACGCTACGTTTAATGAGAATCCCTGCATGACAGTAGTTTCGTGTTATAGCCCCACTAATGTCAGCGAAGAAACGGACATCGCAAAGTTCTACAATGAGTTATCCTCCCTATGCAGACAGATTCCCAAGCACAATGTCCTGATCATTGGGGGCGACATGAATGCGCAAAAACGAGAACAATAGATACTGCCTACATAACATCCAAAATAGAAACGGCGAACTCCTAGCCGAGTTCTCTCTTGAGAACAGGCTTGTATACTTAAATACAAAATACCAAAAAAGAAAAGCAAACTATGGACCTACACATACCCAAACAATACAACAAAATCCCAATTAGACTATATCATAATAAATAAAAGAAATGGATAAATAGTGCAATGAACTGCGAAGCATACTCCTCTTTTGAAGGAGTATCCCCCGATCACAGAATAGTTACAGCAAAATTACGACTAAGCCTACATAGAAACAAAAATAATAATCAGTAAATCTGTACGATACGACTGGTCGACACTTGCCAACGGCGATATTTGCAATCGCTATGCTGTGGCAGTAAGAAATAAATTCAATATCCTCCAGGAGACATCTGACAGTTCCACCCCAAATGAGGAATACGAAAACTTTGTCAGTGTCCATATATAAGTAGCAGCTGAGTGCGTACCGACCAAACTAAGAGCCAAACACTCTGTTCTCTGGGAGACAGAAGCGGATAGAGAAAGGAGAAACGATATCAAAAAAGCAACCCAACGTAATAAAACAAACCCAACTAACACCAATTTACACAATCTTAAGAAAGACCAGATAGAATTAACCAAAACATACAAAAAAAGAACAAATAGAATACATCCAAGTACAAATAAATAATATCAGACAATCGGTGGAAGACAGAGAGTCGCGACTAGCATGGCAAACAGTAAATGAAATTAATGGTAGAAAAAGTACCCCTAGATCAAAGCTAAAGGCAACCAGCCAAAAAGATAGACTGCAGAAATGGAAAGACCACTTTCAGAAACTGCTGGGGAACCCCCCTAAAATCATAGAAAATAATACTCAAAAGATCGTAGATAGACAACTAGACATCAAACTGGGGGATTTCACAACAGAAGAACTGAACGAATCTCAAAGAAACTAAAAAGTCAGATCGTGGCTATTCGACGGATCATAGAAGGGGTTCGAGCAAAGAATCTAGAGGCAACGCTGCTATTCGTAAATTTTTCCAAGGCATTGGTTCCATACACAGAGGGAAAATGGAACAAATACTACTAACATACGGTCTCCCCATAGAAACGGTTGCCGCTATAATTATGCTCTATAAAGAAACTAAAGCAATGGTACGCCCACCTGATGGCGACACAGATTTCTTTGACATCGCCGCTGAACACTGCTGGAGAAGCAAGGACAAGCTCATAAGCGACGTTCTCCTGTGGAAGCCAACACATGGACATGCTAATGTGGGCCGCCCACCAAGCACCTATATTGACCAACTCTGCAAAGATACTGGATGCTGCGCACAGGACCTCCCTAGAACAATGAATGACAGAGAAGGTTGGCGAGAGATTCTCATGGATATCCGTGCTAATTGCGCGACATGATAATGATGAGGATGATGATGATGATGATTTCACTAATTATCTAATCATATATATATATATATATATATATGCGTGTGTGTGTGTGTGTGTGTGTTGAAAGAATGAATAAAGGAAAGAAAGTATACAAAAGAAAATAAAGGATAATTTTATTTATTTATTTATTCATGTAATATTGCGATTTATTGCGATATTTATGTTATATTGATTAAAATTATCCTTTATTATCCTTTCTATACTTTCTTTCCTTTATTCATTCTTTCAACATACCGTCGGATTCACTTCCAGTTTCATCTTTACATATATATATAAGTAAGTAAAGTCGTCGGGGCGGCCTAAAGTCGGTATCAGCCAGTCAGCGAGGGAGTCTATCCCCTTTTCAATAGCGCTAGACCAAGGAGATTGTTTTGGCATCTGAGGTGGAGCGCCACACCTACCATCAGCTCCTTACTTTACCGCACAGATCCCTGTGCTACTCATACGCTGAGTTGGCGAGTACTGGTATCGAAGTAGGAACCTTGAGGTTTCTAGCCGAACGCTCTACCGACTGAGAAGGGGATAGACTCCCTCGCTGATTGGCTAATACCGACATTAGGCCGTCCCAACGACTTTACTTACTTACTTTACACACACACACACACACACATATATATATATATATATATATATATATATATATATTCTTAACTGATCCTCATCCTCATCCAAAATTCTTTGCGTCTCCACACACCAGCCAAGTTCCATTACTATCTATTACTAACTCCCACCCGTTCTTTCATTTCTTGTCTCTTCCTGTCCATGGGTGTGAAACATCGTTTTCGATTAATGCAATAACCAAAAAATGTCACCTGATCAGTTTAAACAATGTTGAAGGAAGAAATGAAAATATTTTTGAAGGTTTTTTTAAAATCTAACAAAAAAAACAAAAAAAAAAAAACATAAAGAGTTGTTACAAAGAAAAACAATTAATTCAAATGTTTACGTTTCTTCCTTCAACATTGTCTAAACTGATCACGTGAGGTTACTGCTGTCCCTGACCAGGATAGAACCTGCAGCCTAGAGATAACTCTCACGTAGAACTGTCATAACCCAATGCCTTTATTCACTATTAGGCTACAGTCCCAGACGTCAAAAAGGGCTTAGTTTTCGAATTACGTTGCTAAACAATTAGTGGTAATAATTTTAGCGTAATTATTAATTAAAAATCAAAAAAGGCTAATAAAAAGTTTTCGCAATCGGTGGCCTTTCTTGATATTTTGCGAAAAGTAAAATTTAAACGGACTACTTTGTAAAAAAACACGAAGCAAAATGGAGTAGCTCCGAAAACAGAATAAGCGAATGAGAATCGTGTGTTCGAAATATAAATAAGTAAACAAAATGGCCACCTCCAGCGAAGAAGAAGCAACAGTTGTTAGCGACAAAAAATGTTTTATGTGCATTTTACCTTCCAAAAAGCATAAAAATAATAGTATTTCGCATCATGTGACAACAAGTCACGTAAATAAAATGAGTAATAAGCGAATTTGCTTTTTAGAAAAAGGAAAAAAATAATAGTATTTTGCATCATGTGACAAGTCACGTAAATAAAATGAGTAATAAGCGAATTTGCTTTTTAGAAAAAAGAAAAAAATAATAGTATTTCGCATATCGCGTAAATTTTTGTTGTTTCTATTCATAAGTTCGGTCTTTTATCTCTTTATTTATACTGTAATTAGTATCGAAAATGACCAACTCGCAAAACAATTTACGCCCCCAACATAAGGTGGGGTCAAAATTAAGTGACCTGAAAAAAATGAGAAAGTTTTGAAATAAAATAAATAATGCATTATAAAGATCGTTCATTGATAAATAAACACTGAAAGTTTCATTAAAATCCGATAATTCCCTGATTTTTGGTAAATTATTTTCTGTAGGGGGGCTAAAGTCATACGCATTTTAGGTTCCTTTTGCCAGTAGCTAGTATAAAAATGAGCATTTTTAATATCTGTATACGAAATACTATTCATTTTTTCCCCCCGATTTTCTAAAAAGCCAGTTCTTTAATTGAAAATTATATTTTGAAATTTTTCTTGAAGAAAAATAAATTGTTTACTTTAGTTACTAAAGCATTATTATTGTTTGCTTTAGTTACTAAAGCATATTATTAGGAATTTTTTGGGGGGTGTTTTGAGGGTCATTCTAAATTAATATTTTTTTATTTCATAAACACAGAACATCAGCTGATGTTTACATTCCAGATAAAATCTGTAATCTCATTGGCTAATTGAATTCGGAGCTATTTTCGTTCTATACGTATTTTAATCACTTAAAACTTATTTTATTAATTCTTGAGGCAAGAAACTTATGCGCGAAAAAAAATTGAAATTTTTTTATATCATTTTAATAATAAAGGACAATTTATTCGGCCACTTTTTACATCCGACACAACTGAACGATAATCGGCTTGGGACTGTAGCCTATATGCTATGTGTCCAATTGGAGTTCCTGAGTTCTAAAAGAAGGTTCCCGAGTTCGAGAAGGTTCTCGAGACCGATAAGAAATACTCGAAGGCCTGAGTTCACATCGGCCGAAACGTTGTACAGATAACAATAAAGATGAGGACAATAGTCCGAATAATCCAAATAATACTAATTACCAAGCCTCATCTCAAACATTCAGAGAAATAGAGACAAATGAGTTCATATTTCAAAGTTCATATCTTCTAAGGGTGTTTTAAATAGTGATGACGTGTACGTGTGAGTAAAATTTTCAACAGTCTTTGTTTTTTTCTTCCTTTTAATTCTTGTTCTTTCATTTTTAAAATATAAGTAGTATTTTTTTCCTTCTGTCTTTTGTTTCTTCTTTTTTGTTTTTGTTTTACTAAACAAAAAAGTTTGAAAGCAATATATTCATTCCTCTCTTTTTTTTTCTATTAATGTATTTTGTATCTACTTTTTTAAATATTTTATTCACCTTAATGGTTTTTCAAATCCTCATTTCTTAGGGATGGTAAAGTATCCTTACTCCCGGCCATGATTTTTTTCATTTTATTTCTAAATCGTATTTTTCATATTGTGTTATGGTTGAAGTTGTGATGTCTTGTTCCGTGATGTTTTGCTTGTCAGTGATTATTATTATTATTATTATTTGCTCTTTTTGAGTTTTCACATCAGCATTAGCTGATGGTCTTTCACTGGAGTCTGAATGATAGCAAGTCTCCTCAGATCTCCAGGACTCTTCTGAGTATTCTGGCAGATTGCAGCAGTGCAGTGTTCTGAATGGTTTCAATCCTTCCTCTGATTTCCAAACATTCCAGACACTTTTCCAATCCTTTTGGGACTGTTCCAAGTGCACCGACTACAATTGGTATCACTTTCACTTTCATATTCCATAATTTTTTCAGTTCTCTGGCAAGGTCCAGATATTTGTCCATTTTTCATTTTCCTTTAGCTTCACCCTGTGATCTACTGGCACTGCAAAATCCACCAGTTGACAAGTTCTTTCTTTTTTGTTTATCAACACTAGGTCTGGTGTTCTTGCCTAGATAAGGTGATCCGTTTTTATTTCAGTCCCAGAGAATTTTATGCGTTTCGTTCTCAAGAACAGATTCTGGTTTATGCATATACCATTTTGTTGTATGGTCAAAATTTAATTTTTTGCATAATTCCCAGTGGATCACCTTCCCAACCCAGTTGTGTCTAGTTTTGTATTCTCGTTGTGCTTGTTTGGTACATTCGCAGAGTATATGGTTTACAGTCTCATCTCTATTCCCGCAAAGTCTACATTTACTATTTTGTTGGGTCCTATCAATTTTCGCTTTGATGTAGTTTGTCCTTATGGCATTATTTTGTGCAGCAATTATAAATGATTCAGTTTCTCTTTTGAGGTTTCCTTTTCTTAACCATGTCCAAGTCTTTTCATGGGCAACCTCTTCAATTTGTCGTTTGAAGCGTCCATATAATTGTTTTTCTTCCCATTTTTGTTTTCTAGTCTTTGTTGTTTTTCTGATTGTCCATCTGTCGTTTCTACTATTGTTGGCCGCCATTAGTAGTTTGTCTTTGCTTTTTCTTGTGTAATCTTCAAGTTGTTGGATTGTAGTTTCTACGCATTCCTCTATATTGGCAAGACCTCTCCCCCTTCCTTTCTTGTGTAATACTATTCTGGTCAGGGTGCCAAATGTAATACCATGATCTGGTCACGGGACCAAATGTAATACTATGCTGGTCGGGGTGCCAAATGTAATACTATGATCTGGTCACGGGACCAAATGTAATACTATGCTGTCGCGGCGCCGAATCTAACACGATGGGTGTTCTTTGACCCACAGGAAATTTGCAGCACTTGTTCCGGGCTGTACCTGAAAGTGACCAAATTCACCAATGTTGTTCCACAATTGATACGAACGCGTTTTTAACAATAAAATGACCTTTATCAATTATACAGTGATAAAAATCATGTACAACCACAAAGGGGTGTCGAAGTTGAAGTTGAGTCGGAATTTTGTGGACTGACTGGCGATATATGTTGAGTTCTGATTCAAATTCAGGACTTTGAGTAACAAGATGACAAAGCAAAGCCGGCGACAAGGGTTGTGAGACGGAGCTATCAATCTGGTCAAGAACCAGCTGTCCGATCTGGTCAAGAACCAGCTCTCCAATCTGCCTGGAACCCTTTTGGGACCTCTTTTATGGGTTCCAAACCCCTGAATCCAGGGCTCTGATTGGCCAGCCAATAGAAACGCCGGACCAATGGCCCTACAATGTTAACATCAGGATGTGTACGAAACCCCATCCACGCGGTCGCATTTGATTGGACGGCCAATCAAAATTATGGCCTTGGGTTACACCTCTTAGAGGGGGGAAACAAGTCTCCGCCCCAGTTTCCTGATTGGTGAGGCACCTGATAATATTTTTGTTATTGTATAAATGGTCTTGTGCCCGACTTATTTGTCAGTTGCTATGATAATTCCCAGAAATTGGTCATCGCTGAATGTTATTCTTACTGAACCTATATTTTTAAGATCTAATCTTTAAACTGTATTTGTTAAATAAATGTTCTTATCTTATGCAGTCCTCACAAGAATGACAATAGATATAAATATGACAGCAGTTGTATGAAACAGTCATTTGCTTTATATCAACCGACTTCTACCATTAGAATTTCTTTTGTTCAAAATTATTCGGGTAAATTGTTCTTATCTAGTGTTGACTTTACTCCACCACTACTCTAATCTAAGTCGCTTGTACGACTCTAAAAACAATTGTTATTTTTATATCCAAAATTGTTTTTTTCAACTATCTAATGAGATATCGCCAGTCACTCCATAACACCACCACAGTGTTATACTTGACTCATATAATCTATCTCTATCATCTCTAGGGTGGAGAGCCTTGTGCATTGTCATTAATTTTCTCGTCCTTTGGTCAATCTGTCTGAGTTCTTCCTTTGTCCATTTTAAGAATGGTCCTGAGTATCTTATAATGGGGACAGCCCAGGCATTGATTCCTAGTATCAGATTTCTGCTGTTAAGTTTGGTTATTTTATTATTATTATTATTATTATTATTATTATTATTATTATTATTGCTGTATCCCAATGGTATATCATTGAATCAGTGCTGGACGTAAACGTCTTGATTTTATATTAGCTATTCCTGGTGATGTATGGCTCAGCAGTAAGTGAGTATTTGTGTCGTGGCCAAGATTGATTTTTAACAATTGCCTATACAACAAATTGCTTTGGAATCCTGCCAAAAATATTTTTTGCCATTGATACTCTGCTACAGAGGCGTACAAGTTTAATTCATTGGAAAACACCATGACGCCAATAAAGGAATACAAAATCTTTTGCAACTAATTTCAACCTTTTTTTCTGTTTTCTCATTTCTGTTTGACTTCGTTTTTAAATTTTTGATTCGGATGGAGAATACTGCACGCTTCGATTTTGCAACTTAGACATTAGGTTTCTATGTTTTAAGATCATTCAGCAATTATCAGAAAGAGTGGTTGAAATAAACAGAGAAAATGCACATGTACACATGCTATTTTGTGTTTGTCATTGTAGTTGCACATGTTGCTTATGAGAGTACTGAAAATCTATCACAAGGCACACATTTAAAAAGACTTCTATGCCTACATTATTGGGGTATCTTCGCTTTTATTCTCAGAAATGAATTTTGCATTCTGAACACTGAAATTCATCAGAAATGTAATACTTATTTGTGGTCTTGTGCCAAAACTAACCAATGCTTAGGAAATAATTATTCTGATTACACATTTTTTCTTGAATAAAATTACCTCTCCTACACTTACAACAATTTAAATATAATTCAAAATTTGGGACAAATAAGACTCATAATTTGCAAAACAAAAACAAAATATTAAAATAAAAAATCAAGCCTGTCTACTTTGTATCAGAAAAAATCTACCCGAAATACTATACTATAATAATTTGATGACAAAATCACGGATACTATTACTTTAACACATACCCCTCACACACACACATACGCACACATTCACACACATACATTAATATTCAATTTTCTGTCTAATTTGAGGAAAAGATAAAATGTCTTGCGAGTTCACAAAGACGTTCAGTTTCTTGGACGTAGCATGATTTAAAAGCATGGCCATCCATCATTACCATCGTCAGAATTAAAGAAAAATGTTTGATCAGAATGTGAAAAAAAACTAGATGTCATTTATAGTTTTGTATTGCAAAATTTTATTTCAGACGTAAAAATCGACGATATCCAGTTATTGTATGACTAAAAAATAAATGTATAAGCAGAAAAACATGATCTAATGCTGACATTTCATGTTAATGTGATAGCCCTAAAATGACTTATTTTGATGAAATCTGCACAATACCTGTAAGAAAGATTCTTTATTTGGTTCAAATTAACTGTTAATTAGTCAGTAAAAAAGACATAATTAATGTTAGACAAATTTAGAATTAGACTGGATTGATTGACTAGATTGGGAGGAGCAGAGTTTGCATTTTATGGATATAATATACAATAGATATATGACAATAGGCCCTTTCTTGTAAATGTTTTTTTTTTAAATCACCACAGAGAGCGTGATATCATTTGCTGAGAATAATGCAAAATTCATCAACATTCATCTTTTCAGAATACTTGAAATATACAAAATGGCGCTCCAATTGTTCATGGACACTGGCGATTTTTATTGTCTATCAACTAAAATGTGAAGAACGATTCGGATATTAATTAAAGAGCCAACTAAAAATCGTCTGTAGACATCTGAATTTAATAAATACCCTAGAATGCTAGATATAAGAAATATATTTTCTTTATTTTTGTTAGAGTATGTTCTAGACCTATAGTTTCTGTAAGAGGCGTGGTTCTTTCAGGCAATACATGTATGTGTTCATACAATTCAATGCCGGGATAAGAAAATATTTTTTGAGGTCAAAGACATTATATTACAATTTATTATACATTTATTAACATACAATGTAAGTACAAACACATTAGGATATATTGTGACAGACCCATGATAGTTGTATATTTGTTCTATTGTCAGAAGATTGCGTTTTTCGGGTCAACAATCGGGTACCATAATTTGTAGCTGCACCTTTATTTGTATAATTGTTGTGAGTAAATGTTACATTTCTGTTAGACGTTGTAGTGGTTAGGTGTGGTTATCATGTTGTGAATGGTTAGTAATGTATAAAACATATTGTATAACTCTATAAGTTTTATTGTCGGAAAAACTAAATAGAAATGCATAAGAATGAGATATAAAAAAAGTAGAATGTTCATTTGCTGGTACATAGGTGTGTGGAACGTCAATAAATATATATGAAAGTTTGTGAGAGACTTACCTATTAGGAAAGAGTTCCTTTAGTTATTGGTTGTATGAAATTATATATAATGTCTATAGATATAAAAGTTAGCTTACAGCATTTTGTAATGTGTACTATTGTGTAGGTTGAATTCAGTACGCCACTTGATTCGCTGGTGACGGACATCTAGATGGATTAGAACATGTCTTTGCTTCTATGTCATGTTGTGAGAAAAGGGGAAGTTTAATCTTGGCACCTTTTCTTTCATACCAGGATGTGTCGCTATGGTATTACCAACGAGTGGTGATTGTAGAAGTTATTTTGTAGGCAAGAGAGGTATCGCTCAGATAGAATAAGTATTTATGCAGAATACCTATGTGTTTAATAGAATTAAATTGCAATTTTACAACAATCTAAAATAATCCTATCAATACATGAAGTAACAAGTTTAAGAGAGAAAAATAGGCAAAATATAACAAAAATGTCAGACCAGACATGTTGGAAGTTTTAGTGTAAGCTCTCGAGATATGGTTATACTCTGTAAAGTATAGAGGCAGATTTTCGATTAAGCATGCATTAAATCAAGCATTTGTGGACTTTAGTGCAGACTCAAACGTTTTTCGTTCATACATTTGTTGAACTGGCTAAAATTTTATATTTCCTTTTAATCTTATCACATACAATACTAGTATGGCATTTGTATGGATGGAATTTTATGTGAGATTAGCCCTACATTCGTTCTTTAAACTATATAAATTTCAAAACTCCAATTAGTCAAGACATTCTAAAATTTTAACACCCACCTGTCATGAATACGTGTAAGTAAGAGTACATTTTACCTCTACAAAATGTTTGAATGATAGAAAGAAAAACAAAAGGAGGCAGTCAGAAAAAGATAAGATCTATTGCATTCCAACTATTACCCTTTATTAACTAATAATGATAACACCCCACCCTCCCCCTCACTTACAACGGTGGCCAAACCCAGCCACGAACTTTAGTGAACTTTTAAGTACGCTATGATCCCAAAAACATACGTAACGTTCGATTGAACTACCCGCCTATTTTGGGAAAAACAAAGAAAGAATTAATTTTACAAGACACAAGTTACGAAGATTTCAAGGCGATCAGACGTATGAGGAAACTCGCTACTACTATGAGATATGGTACAGAGAAAAGGCTGAACCTTAAACGTGTATCGAATGATTTTAAAAGGCCTTCTATTTACTAAGGAGATTTATAAAGTTATTGTGTGAAAAAGAAAAGGAAAAGAAAACCTATTTTACGTGGCATACTGAATTAATACGAGAAATGAAAAGGGAACGTTCCAAAGAGATCTCTTGTTCAAATATTTTGCATTATCACATTTGACTCCATATCTTCAAGAACCCTTTTGAACTTTTAACTGTGACCATTTCATATGAACTTTTAACTGTGACCATTTTATATGAACTTTCAACTGTGACTATTATATAATCTTTTAATTGTGAACATTATAAACATATAAAAAAAGGGAGAAGGAGAGAATCCTTGAAAGAAAATATATTAAATGTATTAAATGAATGCACGGCTAACACTCAGGATTGACAGCCGCTGGTATTTATTTCATAATAAAACGCTATTTGTTTTCTTGTTATAAATGTATGATATTGTGTCCGTGTTTTCTTTGGCTTGAACAGTGTCCATTCTGCTTTCTCGGCTTATTCACTGCCTTTCTGGAGCGGGAAGAATAGGACTTGATTTTCCCCTTTTATCCCTTCTATGAAACCGTTAGCGTTTCATACCTGGGACCTTTGTCGTATTTTTTTTTCTTTCTTGTGCGACACTGTGTTTGATCGTTCCTAATCAGTACAGACGTTCGTAACACACCTTTCAAAGAAAGAAAAAGAAAAACATTTTAAAACATTCTATTAGACAATTTTCTTTTCTTTTTTTTTTCTTTTTACAAAAATGTTCAGAACGTCTGTAGATTTTTGATACATAGAAATCTGAAAAGGCTCACATTAAAAAAATTATGATGGACAAATGTTACTTGCGTGCTTAATCTTTTTTAGCTGGGCTGAAGGCGGAGAAAGTAGTTTATATGAGAGAAAAGTTTTGATGACATAAACTTAACCTATAAATTTTATGGTAGCGTTTCTCGAGAATTCTTTTTTGTCAAAGTCTCTTTTTATCTACACACAAAACCTATTCTTTTTCAAAGGACATACATCTAAACAATGATAAAGCAAGTTTACTACTTATAATTTAAGAGTATTAAGAATTTTAAGGTAATGAAGATAGAAAATTTAACTTTTAAGATTAGTGATTTTATTTAAAAGAACATAATGAAACGATCTCGACCTGACCCAGAAGACAATGATCTAGAGATTTGAAACGTGAAAGCTGTAACATTTATTTACCCTTGGCACATCGTTTCTCAAATTTCAACCTCCACCCCACCACCATTATAATTGAATTATTACAAACAAAAAATTGTGAAAAATATTTCAGTAGTGTCCATAATGGCACCATGCCAGTATTCATGCAGACGGCAGTAGATTATTGGTTTACCATTTGTGAGGCTCAATTTGAACTTAAACACGTGATCAGCGAATACACGAAATTCTGCAATGTAATATCAATTTTGCCTCTCGATGATAGTATCAAGCTTGCGATCCATCATCGTTGCCCCAAAGAAATATACCGAGCTGAAAGACGCGGTAATGACTTGGCACGAACGGACGAGGTCCGAAATGTTCGAGAAGCTGCTCGCGGAAAAGCAAATGACTGGCAGACCTTCGGCTTTCCTCTATGAACTGATGTTGACGGCAAATAAGGTCGGAGTAGAATACGAACTTATTTGTTACAACTTTATCCAGGCACTACTCTCTAAAGTAAGGCTGGTTAAGGCCGGTGGATGCTCCACTAATGGAACTAGGTACATTAGCAGATGAAATGATGCCTTTTGCGAAACCCAAGGGAGTATATCACGGGGCAATACCAAACACAATCAGGTACACAAGACCTGGCGCCACCCCAAGAAAGATATAAGAACCAGAGGCCCCTAGTATGCCGTGTGCATTTATGTTATGCAGAAAGGTCTTAAACCTGTAAACTGTTGTGAAAGTGGCCAAATAAGTCCGGCTGTAAAGTAATGCCCAATTCTAGGCCATCTACACCTATTAGAGCAGCAAAACTGCAAGTGTAAATTGCATTAGTAACCGACAATTCTCATCAATTTGAGGTTGCTACCAAAATTGAATCAAATGACATAAACTTTGTGATTGACACGGGTGCCTCTATTACAATCTTCACGGAAAATGGTACTGAGACTCCACCTAAATCCAACACCCGTTAAATTATTAACAGCAAATGGAAGGGAGATTGAATTTTTCAGCGAAACGGTAGTAGTCATTGGTATTCCAGCCTACGCCGTTCATACACATCGACCGTAGTAGTTGCGGATACCATTAACACCCTACCTACGTGCAGATTTTCTGCGCCACTATGGCGTAATTCTGGACTGCAGCAACGGAAAACTGGTCGATGAAACGACACATCAATCTGTTGAAGGAGGACAAATCACTGTACAAATTGAAAGTATAAACAGTGAATAACCATAACAACCTACCAGAAGAAGTGCAGTCTCTCCTTGAAAGATTTCCAAAACTCACCAGACCACGGACGGAGCAGCCTCGAGTGTCTAATACGAAAGTAATACACAGTGGAAATAGCGTCCCTACCAATGTCAAAATTCTACAACTCTGAGAAGAGAAATATAAATCAGCAAAACAGGCGTTCACTACAGCTAGAATAATTAGACAGTCGAAGTCCCCCTGGTCGGTCGTCACCATTAAATCTTGTTACAAAGTCAACCTCAGGAAAATGTCGTGTATGTGGCGACTTCAGACACCTTAACTAGCTAACCAAATCGGACAGATATCCAGTGCTACGATCTGTAGCACTGGATATCACCAGATTCCGATGAATAAGGCAGATATTGAAAAATCAGCAGTGAAAACACCCTTTTGCTTTTTCGAAAACCTGTTCATGTCATTTGTTTTGCGAAACAGCAGTTCAACATTCAATGGACAACATATTTATGGATTTGAGTTGCATTTTCGTATACATCGATGACATACTTATTTGCTCCGAACCCAAGGGTATATGGGTCTCTCGCTTTGGAGTCCGCTTATACATTGTCAACATCACAGAGATCAAGAAAATTCTTTCAATCCCCTTAGAGAACAATCTTCAGATTGTTCTCTAAGATTGTTCTCTGTCGACATGTGGAAAATTTTCTAAGACAACGTCAACTTCTTGGCATATAGTGTCAGCCCTGAAGGAATTAGACCAACATCCCAGTCGAAGACACAAGGAATTTTCCTGAACCCACAGATTCCAATCCCCTTCGTCGATATCTGGGAATTACAAATTTATACAGGAAAAATAATTCCACAATATGCGGAATAACTGAAGCCATCAAATAGCAAAGTTGCTAAAACTAAGGCCGGCAGAAAATCAAGGTATATTCTTTGACACACCCTGATCCAGATGTCCCGCAATACCATCTAGTCGCAGATAGTTCGAACTATGCAGCACTGCATCAAATAATAAATGGTTATCCAGTTCCTATTGGTTTCTACTCAAAGAAATTGTCTGAAAATCAGAGAAAATATTCTACCTTTAATAGAAAACTCTTAGCAGCATACCAGCCGGTCCTGAACTTTGACCCACAAATTGAAGGCAAAAATGTCACCTTATTTTCAGACCACAAACCATTTTCCCTAGCCTTAAAAAACAAAAAAAAAACACCTATGAAATCGGACAAGCAACAAATATTCTTGTCAATTATGACAGAATACATCACATATGTTCTGTACATAAAAGGAGACGAAAATGTTGTTGCTGACTGTCTTGATCCACATGTTCGGCAACCACAGACCCCTGTGATCTACCAGCGATCCTCAAAAGACAACGAGGAAATCAGCACGTACAGAAGGATCTTCCATCTGGTGTGACCTATCTACACCCATTCCTAGACCATACATACCTGAAACACTGCATAGGAGAATCACAACATCTCGCATCCAGGACCTACCCCAACAGTAAAAACGATAAAATCCAGATACGTCTGGCCAAACATGGAAAGAAGTATACGCGCTTGGGTGAAGAGTTCTTTACGATGCCAAAGACATAAGATCTATAACAGAAACTACACCATTTTCTTTACCATCTGGAAGATTTGAAACAGTGCACAGATATCATTGGTCCACTTTTAACCACAGCTACTTATGACTGTGTATACAAATCCCATGGTAGATATGTACTTACGTGCATTGATAGAGCAACAAGATGTGTAGAAGCTCAACCTTACAAGACATCTCTGCCACATCCATTCATAAACATATGGGTCTCTCGCTTTGGAGTCCCGTTATACATTGTCAAAGACGAGGAAGCCAGTTTGAAAATGAACTTTTCAGAGACCTGTCAAATTACTTAGAATTACCCAAATCTCAGACCTTATACTCCCCCTTCCACTGGTCAAAAAGAAAAAAAGTTAATAATTTAGTCAAATATAAAAATTAGTCCAAGCCAGAACTCTATATTCTAGCATCCATATGGACTTATATTAAGTTAAAACTTGGATATCGTACGAGCAACGAAACTGGCACTCTTAATATGTACGGGACGCCAGGAGAGGAGGGTAAGTAAACACCAACCAAACCCCCCCCCTCCCCCAAAAAAACCAACAACAAAAAACCCCACAAGAGCTAGAAAGGAGCGAACCTGCATCCACACAGACAGTAGTAGGATTGGCTCACGTACTACAGACACAAAATACAAATTGGGTAGCTGCTGTTTCTTGGCCCTGGTCGTCAATCCATCAAAAATAAGGAAGAGTTGTTACAAAACCGAGCGGCTTTATATGATCCTCAAGAAAGCTAAGGGAGTAAACCCCGAAAACAAATCCGAAGCAGAAGTCACTAAGATGGCGTAACGCTGAACTTTAGTGCTACACAGCAACTCCTGTGACACTGTCGCTACCAAACTGCATTGGTCTCTTGCCTTTCCTGTGGACCACGGCAGCAGTGCTTTTACATACGGAAGGATGCCAGCAATATTGCTGGTATTAGGAATATGCATAATGAGCAATGTTTCTCCCCAGTTACTGCTGTTACAGGAACCCAACTATTACTTCCAAAACCAATCATAGTACAGAAGTATCTTGACCTGACGAAAGACGATGTTAAAAATTTGCCAAGGAAATGCAAGAGTTGGATATAACCCTCCTTTCAGAAGGATAGTTACACACAACTCAGAAATCCTTCATACCCAAAGAAATTAGAACATTAACATACGTATGGCTGCGAACGGACAGACTTCGGAAACCCCTGGAAGCTCCATAATATGGGCCATACAAAGTCATAAGAAAAGAAAGGAACATTTCGTCACAGAGACATTAACAGAAAAATATAGAGAATAATAATAATTCTGTTTTAGAAAGGAAAGAGACAAAGCAAATATACTATGTATATATTTGGGTTAATATCTTATTAGGTGCAAATGTGTAAAAGCTTAAAGTGTGTAAATGTGTAAGAGTTTAAAGGCGTTTAGTGTTCAAGACTCATATTTACTGCTAAATTTTATTCGCTCAGCGATATTGAGTACATATATATATATAGTGACAAGTGTTTTACTAATGTATCTGGGATGGTTAGTAGACTTAGTAGTCTGTTACTTGCCGTAGTAGTCGTCAGCTTTGCTGCTTCTGTTGCCTGCTCGTTGACTTTTAGGCACCGCCTTGCCAGTTGATTTTTCCCGTGCGACCCTCACGGGTAGTTGACTGTTCTGAGGATTTCTTAGGGTCCTTGACACCCCCCCCCCACCTTTTCGATGCCCACTTCCAGCCTCGATTCAGGGGCAGATAACCCAAATTTTCTATATTCTCCCAAATCGCGGAGAAACATGCAATGAAGAAACATTGCATGTTGAGATTGTTTTACCTCAATGGTAAATTGTTCAAGTGTTCATTTTTATTTTATTTGTTTTTATTTTATTAATTTTATTATATTAATTTTGTTTTATCAATTTTATTTTATTTATTACAAAGGAAAAAAAACAAGTTTGTCACTTACAATATAAATGTAACCATGTTATTAGTGGTTACTAGACTCTCAACCTGTTAGATGAAGATAACTCCACTAAGTGTGGAGGTTGATAATAGGACTATATGTCCTTTCGGCATTATTATGGCCGATTGGTGAATGTGTATAAGTGCCCCCACCCCCTTGTATAATTGTAAGACACTTGTGATTTGTTTGTATATATGTTTGTGGCATGTGTAATTTTTGTTGAGATTTTTTTTAATCTCCATGACAGTAATTTTGTTTTTTATTTTTTATTTATGATTTGTGTGTATTGGACCCCATGTATGTTTTATTTATTTAGTTATTTTGCTTGTAGAAAAATTATCTTTGGGATCCATAATGGATGCAATTTTAAGTCTTGCTAGGACTAGTTGTCATTAATAATGAATCTGTATGTATAGTAGTTTAAAGTCTTGGGCGGACTAATTGGCTTTTATAATTGCCCGTGTGTGGATGCAGTTTAGTGTCATACCCAGGACATAGTTGGCATTTATAATTGCCTATAAGTGGTTGCAGTTTAACATCTTACCCAGGACAAAGTATTTATAATTCGTTTAACAATTTCTCCCTTTCAGAGAGAGAAGAAATTTAGTCTTAGAAGTTCAAAATCAAGGGGTCGTTTTTGGCATTTATGTAGTAGGATGTAGTTAAACGTCATACCCAGGACCAATAGATTTCATCCGTGCTGGAGGGGGACGTTTCTTATTTAGTCCTGTAATTAAGGGCAATATGTTTTTTTGGTTATAAATTTGAAGTCCAAAATTTTTTTTTCTTTTCCATTTTGGCATTTTATTCAATTTTGTTGGTAGATGGCCACATTTAAATTTTTTCTTATTTTTTCTTTTGGTATTCTCTCCCTGTTTGGTTTTCCTTAGTTTAGAAGGTAGGAGTTGGTCAGACATGTTTTTATCATTTTTTATAGTTCCTGTGGGCCCATAATTTTGTTTACTTCGCCTTCCTTTTTAGCAGGAAGTAGTAGTAGGTCATACATATTTGTATCATTTTTAAGGAGTTTTCTCTGTGTCCCTAATTTCTTTTTCGGCCGGGCATATGCACAGGCTGCATATTTCCTTCTTCGCCCGAGTCCTTGAGGAGGAATATATTTTTCCCATTTTCAGTTATGGAATTATTTTTATTTAGCTCCAATTCCAAACTACTCAAATTCCCACCTTCAGTTATAGGATTAGTTTTATTATTTTCTAATTCCAAGGTAGGTGACCCTAAATTTTTATTTTCAGCAATGGAATTAGAGCCTTTTTTTCTCAGGGGTTGAAGTTTGTTCATAATGCAAACTTACAATTTTCTCTTTATTGTCCAATGTTGAGGGGTTTAGATTTGTATTGATTGTTTGTTGCAGAACACGTAATCTTGTCCATATTCCTAAACGGAATTTAATACTTTGTGTTAAGTGTTTATGAAAAAGAAAGAATTGGGTGTTGACAAACACTTAACACAAAGTATTAAATTCTGTTTAGGAATATGGAGTATTCACGACAAATCTTCCACACCTTTTCTTGGATTTGGTATGTCTTCTCAAAGCGATCTTTAATTATTCCCTTGACTAGGAAAAACGTATAGGCATGATTGTAGCTTTCTTTCTCTAATGGCGTTAGAATTGTCAAAATGTCCTCCTCGTGCGAGGCTTCCTCCTTGTAAAGACATTCTAACCTTTCCAAAGCTTCCCTTTTGCGTTCCATTTTGAATATATATATATATGTTCTTCTTTGTTGCAGTCTGATGGTAGTAGTAATTGTAGTAGCAGGGAAGTGCTGTGTTGAGGTGGGGGGAGCTAAGTCAGGCGATGACGTCATTTGAGGACGTTGGCATATGAAGATTTAGGCGCGAAGTTGGAATGAAGAAGAAAGGAGTCCACCATTTTTATCTTTTTCTCCACGTGTTTGAGTTTTTTTTTTAATTTCGCACGTGTGAGGATTTTTTTTTTAATGTCAAAATTTCTAAGTTGAGAACAGTCAGTATTCAACACACTCTTTTGTTTTTATTAATTCAATGTTTGAATAAAACAATTTTAAACAATTCGTCTATTTTTTCAGATAATTTTTTTTTTGTAAAGGTTATTTTTTCTCTCCAAACAACGTATTTAATTTTTTTTTCAAATTTTACAGGCGGTATTTTTTAAACTGACTACCAATTTTTTACAGTTTTTAATACTGACTGTTCTCAACTTAGAAATTGACATCTCTAAAGCAAACAGTTTCAATTGAAAGATTGAAACCAGCAATCTTAAGACAAAAATGAATATCCCAAACAGCGCAAAAGATTTTTTTTTAAAACACAAAAAACATACCAACTTCAACATCTGAAATACAGCAAGACACACCACAAATACCAACTGTCATGCGTTTAAGTAGACCTGTTCGTTTTTCCAAATATAACGATCACTTTTACTACACATAAAAATATGAATACATATATACATACAAAAGAAAAGTTAAAAACGCATATACACTCACACACACCTTACAAAAGATTCATTCTTCTTCTAATGCATCCTTACCGTAGCTCCACTACTTGTGTGGGATTAATAAAAATGAAATAAAATAAAACCAAATAAAAATAAATAAAGCCAAAATAAAACAAAAAGAATAAGAGTAACAATTTCCCCGGGGGCATGCACAGAAGAAGAAAAGAAAAAAAAATTCCTGGTGCCAAAAAGGATTCGCTTTCTCTTTTACACCAGGAGGTTATCGGGTGCACAACTATTGACTTTCTTGGGGAAAATCTCCCCCCCCCCCCGCCCCGCAAAGAATAGTGTGAATCTACGAATAAAAGTCTGAACCTAAAGTTATCATCTTTGTCTCTTTCGCTTCTTTTCCTAAATTCCCTTTGATCGACCCAACAGCAAATAATCAAAATACTTTCCCAACAATCAGATATAAAGCCAAATGAGAACATTAAGAATTTTATACGACAAAAGTTAACATATGGGAAATTCTCTTATACTTATAGCTTGTGTAATATCATCTATGGACAATGAAATTCTCTTGTTGTTGACTTTTGAAAATAGAAATTAAGTGGTTTAAGGATTACTGGGACTGAACGCTTTAATGTTGGTTAAAAAAATCATATTGAATATTGATCTACTATGTGTTTGTGTTGCTCCCCTTGATGTATTGGAAATTTATTCAGGGACAGGCGCCCGGGTTCATCGGCCATTAGCGGCCCTCTGGAGATCATGTAGGGTTACTTATAAAAACAAGCACCAATGCCTTTCCCCCTTCTTCAATGGTCATTCGGGGTTAACAGGTATGTGGTAGTCATCGGTAGACCCACAACGGTAGATGAAACTGCTTCTTCACCCCACACCAAGGACCCCATAGAGCCATCAGCTAATTTACTATTTTTCGGACAAGCCACCCAAAAATTTGTTTGATTATAAAGCCCAAATCCCCTACCAGATATTTCTGCAATAACTATCCATATTTACCAGTACTGACCTTGTCCGACCAAATTGCATTCTTTAACCTTTCCAAATATTAGATTTCATATTTTGATACTAGTGAGAATTACACGTTCGTTTACATGTGTATTCTGTATATTTTTTGTTTGTGCATTTAATGCCTTATTTGTAGTATTTGGGATGCCGTAGCCTTTTTTTAGACAATTCGTCCAGCTTCTCTCTCTTACCATTAGTAATTGCATTTCATTCTCCTACATTCCTTGGGGGTTTAAATTCTTTTCTTAAATTTTTATATCTTGCAGAAATATGCATAATGAGAAGTGGGTGACTGGTTTGAAGTCAGGTGTAAACGTTTAAAACTATAAGAATTTAACATTAAATTGTCGCTGAGAGATAACAGGGTTAAACGTGAAGGAACACGATTTACGACGATAGATGAAACAACCAGTTTTATAACATATAAATGCACATTAACAATTGGGATATAGTAGACAATGTTCTTAGGGATGTTCATAGTTTAGGTCAGACAAGCGACCGAAGGGAGTTTTGTTCAAGAGTTCACAGCACCGTAAATGGTATAGCCGTAGTTAGTTATTTTCACAGCACCGTAAGAGGTTTAGCCGTAGTTAATTGTGTAGTAGTAGTTTAGTTTAGCTAGAGTAATCCTGTGACAGTCTTTGTGGACTGCAAGTATCAATGGGGGAAGATTGTCCGAAGTTATATCAATATCAAAGGCTCCTCTAATTTATCCTGGGCGGAATGAAGGTAGTTATTATCGACCTTCAAGGGTTAATAACAATAACCTCTAATGTCCGAAGTTCCGAGGGAATGGACGAGAAATCTTCAAGGGTTAATGTTCTGTCCGTTGTCCAAACTTGTAGAAAAAGAGGGTGCATAAAGCACTTACCTTGTTATCCGCTAGGGGCAAGCGGTGTAGAGCCAGCAGTTGTCCCCTAAGGGGGTGAAATATGGTGAGCCACTCTAATCAGGGGCGGGGGGTCACAGTCAAGTCTGACTCAAGGCTCCAATCGACAGTCCAACAGAAATAGGAAACGCAACTACGGCGCAGATATATTCACTGCTCTCCCAACTGTATCTCGCTCCAAAAATCCAATATCCAAAACTATGTCTTCGTCTCGACAACAAAATACAACTGCAAGTCGTTCTGCCTGGTCTCCGAGAATCAGTCCTTTAAGTACACCCCAATTTCACCACATCCAGGCTTCTCACTCATAATTGTCCGTTCAGCACGTGCGACACTCGCCAGCACGGCGCGACCACCCACATCCGGGCCACTATTCCCTTTCCTACTTCACCGATCGTCCACAGCTCTCACATTCTGAAGGAAGCGGGTTCGACTCTAGGTCAGTCCTACACGCTAGGCAAAGCCTAGCCCGCTTCCTTCGAGCATACGGCAAGTCTTCACCCACACCGTCACACAGCCACTTTTATAAAGAACATCACGTGACCATAAAGGGGTGGTGCATCGCTGCTGCTGCTGGTGTTTCTTGGTGAAATCCGACGTTTGTCTCTTAAGGGCTGCTACCGGTGAAGCCAGAAGCGAGTCCCATATTAAATTTTAATAAAACTTAAGGGAAATTACCTTATAAAAACTGAAGAAAAATTACCTTGCAATATTTCATATGGCGGAATTTAAAAGATTAAACGGTGTGTGTCTCCTGCTGGCCTCAGGAGAAAATAAGAAAATTTTTACGTGTCTGGTGTTTCTTACGGACCGTAGAGGATATAACGAAATCTCTCTTTCAGGAACAGAAAGAAAGAATTAGAAAGAATTAGTGGTTGGATAAAGGATACTGAGAACCTCATCAAATAAAATTCAGGAAGCTTGCGTAAATGCAAAAAATATTCCACTCCCAATAGCGAAGAAAAAACTGTAAGCCCTCTGAAGAGGCAGATAAAGAAAATGAAAATACTGAATAGGATAACACTAAGAAAACATTTCAACTCCCGACAACGAGGAGGAAAATGTAAACCCCCAGGAAGCAGAAAGGAAATACTTTGTTGTTGTTGTTGTTTTTTTTACTATCATACAAGATATTTCATTATCAAACACCAAGGAAAATAATTTATCCTTCAACCAGAGGCCGAAAAAGAAGGAAAAAGAAAATTTCGTAACAAGCAGTCAAGTGTCCGGAAAATTAAAAACTACAGTATTTTTCATTACTACAGGGAAATAAGATCTAGGGACATTTTTGGGCACTGGGAGGGACGAACACGTGAGGACAAGTCGGACGGAAACAAATGTGTTGGAAAATCACAAAAAGTTAACGGGACCCATTTATAAAACCAATATATCTAAACCATGCTTATCATCACTCAATTAGAGGGGAATAAAAAATAAAAAGGAAAAATCTAAAGGGTCTCCAATGAGTAATACAAAATGAAAATTGCTGCAGAAATTCGAAAATAAACTGCACACCGTAATGTAGCACCAAATCTGACCCCCCCCCCCAAAAAAAAAACAACAACAAACAACAGCGAATTGCATAAGAAAATAGAAATAAAAATTGGGACTTCAAAAATCCAAATTTCTTACCCTCAGTCAGTTTATGATTGTAAAAAACAACAAAAAAATTGAGATAAAAAGCACATTCCCCAGTGTGTTTATGACGTAATAAACAGAAAAAAAATCGGCGACTTCAAATTTTCACTCAATGTGGAACGATACAAAAGGAAAAACATATTTTGGTCTTTAAAAAAACCAATTTTCTAATCCCAGTCAATTAATGACGAAACAAAAAATGAACAGACAAAAAAAAAGGACTTCATCCATAGGTGGGGTTGTTTTTTTCAGCTATCACCACCTAGCGTTTTTTAAGGCAGGAGGCCGGGATGGAATTCTGCGAATAGCACTAAAAAATGAGAAAAAAGAACTATAACAACAAAAAAGTTATAGAAATAATAATAAAAAAAAACAAAAAAAAACAAAACACTTGTCTCTTTCTAAGGAGGGAAAGTGCTGGAACTTTTTGGCTTCAAGCCAGACCTATGCATATGGAAACGTGTACACCAAACATCACCTACATTCGTATTTGTAAAATTAACAAAATGGAGAAAATTTCCCGGCTCAGAATTACGGGACAAAAGCAGTGCTATCAGCTAATCTGAGCTTTGTTACCAGAAGAATTTGATTTATATAGCCAAATTCCCCTAGCAAACATATATTTCTGCAATAAATATCTCTATTTACCAGTACTGACCTTCTCCGACCTAAATTGAATTATTTGATCTTTTGCAAATGTTAGCTTTCACATTTTGATACTATGTTCTTTTCTGTAGATTTTCTGCATGTATATTAAATGCCTTATTTGTAGTACTTGGATATTGTAGCCTTTCTTTCAAACCATTCACCCAGCTTCTCTTTGCTACCATTAATAATTGCATTTCATCCCCCTACATTCCTTAGGGGTTTAGATTCTTTAGTTAATTTTTTATAGATGTGTAAGGGAGTGACAAGACAGGAACTTGCATAAGAAAGGGTCGACCATGACATTTGGCTTGACATACACTTGATCTGGCCGTATACATTTTTGAACTTGTCGGTTTTGGTAGAAGCAAATAATTCTGCCCACGAGTAAATAAAACCATCGTTTGTTAAACATTCAGTATTATCATTTCTTGTACGTAAAAGTCTTACAAATTGGCGACGAACATTTCAGTTTTTGGATATCGGATATCGGATGTCAGATTTTGTGAACATAAACATGTTTCATGTTATCTGCACCACAGTACTTGACTTCGGAAACAAAATTATTCCCAACGGGAGAGGCTGTCACTGAATTTATATATGACATGGACATGAAATCGACGTTCTCTACATAGTGTATCGGAATTTTATACTCGAGGAAGGCACCTCAAAAATAAAACTGACCAGTAGTAGTCGGTGTCCGACTTAAAAAAATAACAAAAGAAAATGGTTACACAGAAGAAATGACAAAATAACTGCTGTAAGCCTAAAATTACAAATTTATTAGATACAAATGATACTATCATGCTTGCAAGAATTTTCCTCCTGTGGGAGTCTTAAAACTCCAATGGTAACCGAAAAAAAAAAATACAAAACATGTTTTAAAAGAATACAACGAAAAATACAAAGAAAAATAATAACATAAAAAACACTTTTTCCTCTTTTTCTTCCCTGACCTGCCAGCTTCAAACTTGGTCGAAAAAAGAAGCCTTGTGTAAGCTTACGAAATATAATGTTCTTTTGTTAATAAAATGTCTCTTGTACAAGAGGAACCCCCCCGAACTCTTTGGGGAAATTCCCCTCGTGGGTATATCTTTCTCGCTAAGTAGCGAGATGGAGAGGGGAGGCAACTTCTAATTCTCTCTAATGCTTTTAAGTAAAAGCATTAGAGAGAACTAGAAGTTGCCTCCCCTCTCCATAGTTCTTGAATGAGATAATAAAAATCCGGATTCATTAGATTCTCATCAGAGAAGAATAATACATTCAATGTCACACAGGGATGAATTGCAAGAGACACCATAAGACATAGATAAATATGATTATAATAATTTCATTAATGAATTCTTATAAAAAAGATTTAACGAGAATATGAGAAGCAGGAACGTCTTCCCTTCCACTTTTTCCTTCACGCTCAGACGAAATTCTATTCATAGTTGACTAGGATAAAATAGATGAGAAGAACGAATGAGGACTTGAATGAAAAGGATTCGGCTATACCATCTATTATCTGCATCAGATATTTTTTTATAAATGAATGTTGATATTTGACTTTACATTATAGATTTTACACATTGTGGATTTAGATATAGTAAAACGAAGGTCATATCGTAGATTGTTTGGCCTCTTTCTTTAACTCGTGTTTTTGTTGTTTCATTCTTTTCTTTAATCTGTTTCTCTCAGATTTCTTTCCGTGTCATTTTGTTCTTTCAATCATACTTATCCATTGTCTATTTTCCAGAGAATTTCTTCTTTTATTATCTTCTTATTATTAAGGTACACGTTATTAAAATTGTGTTGAGGAGAATTCTTCTTCGCTTACGGTCCCAAATTCGCCATTTTCTCTTTTCTCTCTTCAACACCGTAGGTGACATCTTAAAAGAATTGACGCTCTTCGCTTTGATGATGTTCCTTGAATTCTCGCTACCCATAGTATTTATAGGATAAATTATATTTATATTTTTAAATCCAAATAGGGATAAACACAAACACGATTCTTTTTTCCAAACTTAAGGAAAACAGATTTAAAAAATATTTATACATTTGTCAAAGCTCGATTGGACAAATCATGGTGCTTTCAACTACGTCCGCGCCTTAGCGCTAAAATAGAATATCCAGATCGGCGCCACCTAAGAATTATAAAAGACAGAAAAAAATCAACGAACACTCGGATTCCATTTAGCTTCCAGAAAGAACAAACGACGTTCGCGGCCGACGACAACAACTCTAAGTGACCACCAGTTCTTCTCAATTGAAGAAACAGATGTCTGAGCAAACGAGTCGAATTGCTGATACAAAAAACAAACGTCAACCTTCTGAGTCACTGTTTACTACTAACATCGCTGTGCCACTACGAACAACATCACCAATCCATTTCACATGTCGTAAATATACAAAAAACTTTATTTTCCATTTGTCCACTTCCTATCGAACTTTGCTAATTCAAATTTTTGCATTCATATTAACGTTTGAATATCCACATATTTTTTGATTATTACAAATTCTCCGAATAAATTTAATTGTTATTTATAAATATATGCACTGTCTTTGTCATTTCTCCGTATTTTCTGCCTAAACTATGCCTTGTTATTTTATCGTCATTTAAATATTATTTGTGAAGTCGGAACACGCAACACCGGCCTCTACATATTCATACGTGGAGCAGAGTCCCTTAATTCGACAAAGTAGAATTTTGTTACCAATTTCTCTTTAATAAATCTTTCGGGCGACATAACGGGGAATACTGTTTAAGCTAGATTCAATTCGCGCAATTTAAACCCTGTCTACGGAATGAATCTTTAGCCACAATAGAATGTGTATCTATGGTTGAGAATTCGCCCTAGCTAACCAGAGGGGCAGATCTAAATGCTGCCTTCCGCTAGGCCTCGTACATGTGTCTGTATCCTTCGCTAATGTATCCTTTAGAATGTTAAATTCTAAAACATGGAGGTGTTAGGAATATCCTAACAAAATATTCAGTTTTTACGAAGGTTACAGTGAATTGTGGTAACAAGACAGGAATTTGGACTAGAAAGTTTGCACTTTGAGTCGGTTTTGTTAGAAGAAATTAATTTTACATACGAGTCCATTTTTTCATTTAGTATCATCATTTTTTCTATGTTACAAATGTAACAGTTTGTGTTCATCGTTGTGCAAGAATGTCCAAATTATAGGCTAAAAGTTGATAATTTTATTGAAAAATAGATGAATTATTATTAGAATATTATCATTATAATTACATTTTTAAATTAGTCTTATCCTCCATCTTCCCAATTCCTGCTGCTTTCCATAGTAACTCACTTTTTCGTCACTTCTGCGATATCGAGGAACAGCACATTTTAGAAATAAAAAAAAGCCTCGGTGATAATTCTGCAACGAAGAATCGTGGATTTACGTACCAATTACTATACCAGTTAAGCTACGGGAGCATCAATTGTATTACAGTAGTCCAAATAACACCTACATAAAGCTATTTCCCTGATAGGTCAGACCGTATTTGCTGCTATTATTTTACACACTTGTAGTGTTTAGCGTATATTTTTAGAATTTATTTTTAGATGTTCCTCGCTGCAATTAGAATTAGGAAGATGGAGGAAAATATTGGTAAAATGTGATAATGAAGGTGTCGGGGCCAAAAGCCTTGACCCCTTTCTCTGAACGTACGCGTGCTGACACAAGCACAGCGTACGTGCGTAAAAGAACGCACACAGATTACCCATTCCACGTTCCAAAATGTTTCGCGTATTTTCGCACGTACGCAAACCCTTTCCAGACAAATCCAGTTTCGCTACCTAAGCTCCTCCCTTTTGGCTGAATACTACGCGCATTCTGTCACGTAGCCAAAACTTCCCTTCTCTACTATTTTCATCATCGCTGACGAACTTTTGCCTGACGTCATTCGATATTTCCGGTAAATTTCGTGTATATAAGAAAGTCGTTTTGCGATGACAACAAACAGTTCCAGCCAGCCGGCAACCTCGACGATTCTGATTCCTGTTCTGGACGAATCACCTTTCTTTGACCGCCTGCCTTTTGCCGCTAGACGACTTTGCCTCCTCTTTGCTGTGATGACACGAACCTTGTCCCAGTTCAAGCCAACAGCCTTTTTCAAGGCTAACAAACCCAGCTCTTTTCAGAGCTAACCAGTCGGTCCTTTTCACCTCAGTCTTTCCTTAACTACTCATGCGATCCTAGGGCGAAATCCCTAGATCTGGGTCTTACGACCGGATAAGCGTCCCTCGCCGACAGTACGCTAAGTACTAGCTTGGTAGATCCGACTCGATCTTCCGCCGAGCAAACACTTAGCTACTCGAGGCATTTGCGCACACGTACAAGCCGGTCTGAAACCCCGCATAACCGCGGTCAATCAGACCCAAGCAACACACGTGCTAAGCGAACGGTCCGTGGCTGTTACGTTTCACGCTCGTACCCGAACAGTCCTCGACGGGACTACGACCGGGGCTCGCAGCCGATCCAACCGCAGGCCGAGACCGTTACCAACCGACCACGACGTCAACCGAAACCGTTACCGACCGACCACGACAACAACCTTGACTGTAGACGCACTGCTATCCCGATTCCGGATTCCAGCTGCCTATCCGACAACCAACGGCCTATCCACCCAGATCAACGAAAGACTGACCGAACGTTGAGCGACCAACCTCGAACGTCGAATCCTCAACTTGCCGATTTACCTTTGTCAATTCTCGCTAATAAATTGACCACCAGGTTACTTCTGCCATCCAATTCCTCTGCCTTTGTCTCTTTCATTGTGTCCAGTCGTTTCACTTATTCAAACGTCTGTGGGGTCGCAACAAAGGAAATCTGTCCGGCCTATTTTTATATAGATGTAAACAAGCAAATTGATATATGTTTCTTTATTAAAAATAAAGCTTTGATGTAATTGTAGGCTAAAATAATTTTCAACAGATAACAGGAAGACGATTATCTATGAGCAATAGACGAATGTTTGCATTCTAATCTCGGCTTTTAATGAGAAGCGAATGTTTAATGTATAATTTGTTTTTGTTTCCTATGTGTTTTTAATGTAGGCATCAAAATGTGCATAGTCATATGTTTGAAATTGAAAATCATAAAAAATCTTTGCCTAGTCATTCTCTCACTCCAAATAAATTTGTATAAAAATGTTGAGAATGAAACGCATAACATTCTATGGGACTATGAAATACAGACGGATAACATTATCCCAGTCAGAAAATCAGATCTAGTATATATTACCAATTGGTGCCCTTAGAACAGTCTCTAAGAGTTTAGAAAGCAGACAAGAGGAATCAGAAATCAGAAGAAGAATCAAGACCATGCAAACAACAATATTGATAACATCAGCTAGAATACTCAGAAGAGCCCAGAAGACCTTAGGAGACTTGTTGTTTCTCATAGTCCAGTGAAAGACCACCAGCTTATGTGAGAGATGATAGAGATAGATTATATGTGTCAAGAAAGGAAGGGGGAAGAGGTCTTGCCAACATAGAGGAATGCGCGTAGAAACCACAATCCAACAACTTGAAGATTACACAAGAAAAAGCAAAGACAAACTACTTATGGCGGCCAACAACAGTAGAAACGTCAGATGGACAAACAGAAAAACGACACAGACTAGAAAACAAAAATGGGAAGAAAAACAATTATATGGACGCTTCAAACGACAAATTGAAGAGGTTGCCCATGAAAAGACTTGGACATGGTTAAGAAAGGGAAACCTCAAAAGAGAAACAGAATCACTTATAATTGCTGCACAAAATAATGCCATAAGGACAAACTACATCAAAGCGAAAATTGATAAGACCCAACAAAATAGTAAATGTAGACTTTGCGGTAATAGAGATGAGACTGTAAACCATATACTCTGTGAATGTAGCAAACTAGCACAACGAGAATACAAAACTAGACACGATTGGGTTGGGAAGGTGATCCACTGGGAATTATGCAAAACATTTAAATTTGACCATACAACAAAATGGTACATGCATAAACCAGAATCTGTTCTTGAGAACGAAACGCATAAAATTCTCTGGGACTTTGAAATAAAAACGGATCATTTTATCCCAGCAAGAAGACCAGACCCAGTGTTGATAAGCAAAAAAGAAAGAACTTGTCAACTGGTGGATTTTGCAGTGCCAGCAGATCACAGGGTGAAGCTAAAGGAAAATGAAAAAAATGGACAAATACCTGGACCTTGCCAGAGAACTGAAAAAGTTATGGAATATGAAGGTCAAAGTGATACCAATTGTAGTTGGTGCACTTGGAACAGTCCCAAAAGGATTGGAAAAGGGTTTGGAAAGTTTGGAAATCAGAGGAAGGATTGAAACCATTCAAAACACTGCAGTGCTGCAATCTGCCAGAATACTCAGAAGAGTCCTGGAGACCTGAGGAGACTTGCTGTCACTCAGACTCCAGTGAAATACCATCAGCTAATACTGGTGTGAAAACTCAAAAGGAGTGAATAATAATAATGATAATTTGGGAGAAACTCCGAAATAACTGTATTATACCTAATGATATTTCTCCAGCTCCGGAAAGTACCGACCAGTTGAGATACACAGCACTAATCCATTCCATCTTGTTGAGACTCAACAATAACATAATCATGTATCTTAAAATAATTGTTGGCATAATATTTCCATTAGGATAGACATAATTATAATTTCATGCTAACATATAAAAATTTATCATTGATTTGATATTTTTCATAATCTTATAACATTAAAACAGGCCGGTTTAGCTAAGTCGTAAGAGCATTCCCAAAGTTTCTGGTTTGATAGAGAGTAGAGAAAACCCTGAGGAAAAATTAAATCGGGTTACTTAGAAATCGTTCCACAACCTCTCAGATTCTGATTATTCGTGAATCGTAGCAGGGGATCGAGCAAAGAAACTCGAGACAACGCTACTGTTTGTCAATTTCTCCAAGGCATTTGACTCCAGAAATAGAGGAAACGTGGACCAATGTTGTCACATTTTGTTATTTACGTTGTCATATATATATATATATATATATATACATATATATATATATATATATATATATGTATATATTGTCATTTATTCTACTGTTTTGTTGTTTCTTGTCTTGTTTAATGTATTGATTGTTTGTATTTTCGAAACTCGCTCTTATATATGTTGTCATATTTTATTATTTACGTTGTTATATATATATATATATATATATATATATATATATATATATATATAAAGAAGGTCCGCAAAATGTATTTTGTTCTCAGAAAAATTTTTAAAAAATTATTTTTGTTTTACATATGCAACACGTGTTTCAGATCTTTTGGTATCTTCTTCAGGCTTTGATTGATAATATGAAAATGAATTCTTACATGCATGTGTATATATATATACATGAGTATTTCACTCCCTCTTCCTGTTTTTGTGGGAGTGGAAAGGAATTTCATTTTTAACATTAGTCTTTTGAACAGGTGTTTTTGTTTTTTTGGGTGGCTTGCTAATAAATTCATTAGCTGAGTTTTATAACTTTTTTATTAGGGTTGTCTTGATAAAGTTCATCAGATGTTCATTTGATATATCAGATGTGAGTGTCTTTAATTTGTTTTTTGTTCTGAAGAAATTCTGTGTTTTTCTACTTAAATTTATACTTTTTGGGTGTGTGTATGTGTGTGCCTACGTATATGTGCCTATGTTTACTTTTTGTATGTGCGTGTGTGCGTGGGTGTTCATGTATATGGTTGTATTCGGTGTGCATATGTGTATATATATATATATATACATACTTAAGAGTGTAATTTTGAATTAAGAATTAAATTTAAGTCTATTCATAACTATCTATCTATCTATCTTTCTATCTATTTCAGTCTATTCATATCTATCTATCTATTTCATTTAATTGATATCTATCTATCTTATCCGTTTCAGTCAGTTGATATCTATCTATCTGTTTCAGTCAGTTGATATCTATCTATCTATCTATCTATCTATCTATATAATATATATATATATATATATATATATATATATATGTATATACATATATATATGTATATATCCTAGTATGTTTGTGAGCATCTATCTATCTATCCCAATATTTTTTGAAATGATATAGCAATCTATCTATCTGTCTATCTATCTATTTCAGTGTGTTTATGTCTATCTATCTATCTATCTATCTATCTATCTCAGTCTGTTCATATTTATCAATCTATTTATATATATATCCCCCTGTGTTTGTTCATATCTATCTATATATGGATCTATGAATCTATCTATCTATTTCAATGTGTTTATATCTATCTATCTATCTATCTATCTGTTTTTCATATCTATCTATCTATCTATCTATCTATCTATCAATTCATCCCTCTATCTATCTTATTCTGTTCATATCTATTTATCTTATTCTTTTCGTTTCTATCTATCTATCTACCCCAGTCTGTTCCTATGTATGTAATATATGTATGTATGTATGTATCTTGGACTGTTCGTATCTACCTATCAATCTATCTATCTATCTCATTGTGGGGTGCTTTCTTATGTGTGTGCGTCTTTTTTGTATATATACATATACGTACCCACATACATATATTTCATATTATATAATTTGTATATTTTCTTTTGTGGTTTACATGTTTGTGTAGTAAAGTTGTTTTTATTGTTGTGCATATGTATTTGCTTGGTTAGGTTCAGTTTGTATGTTTTGGGTGTTTATTTGTGTTCCTACATATGTGTTTTACACACACACATACACATAGGTTGTGGATTCTATTTAGTAGATCATATTTGCTTATGGAGTAATGTTATTGTGTGTGTGTGGTTAAATCCGATTTAATTCGGGTTTGTATTTATCTATGAAATGTTTTTCTTTAATTAGGAGTAGAATATAGTCATCAGTTTGATATATCGGCATCACTTTAAATTTTCCTTGATTAAATTCATGGATATATTTCGATACGTATAGGTTTCTATTGTTAGCTAATCTAATGTTGCTTTTGTGTAGTGAGATTCTTTTGTTCAGTGATGATGTGCATCCAATGTATATTTTCTTGCAGTTAGTGCATTCTATTATGTAAACTACATTTTTTGAGGTACAGTCAAGATTTCTATTTATTTTGAAAGTTGTGTGGGTTTTTTTTAATGTATAGGTTGCTCTTTCTATGATTATGTTGCATACCCCACATCTTCTATTTCCGCATTTTGAGACACCCTGTGTAGTTTGTGTCCCAAATTTGGATGAAGTTAGTATTTGTTTTAGATTTTTTGACTGTCTCTTGCTTTTAATTATTTTTATTGTGCCTAATATATTTTTTAATTTTTTCATTGTTTTCGAGTTGGTGTAATATTGAGACATATGCTAGTTGTTGTTCGTTGTTATGTTTTTTAGGGGTTCAATTGTTCTAATGGTATTTTCTCCGCTAATTCAAATCCTTTGTTAGTGTTGTAGCTACACCACAACACTAATTAACAAAGGATATGTGCGTGTGTGTGTGTGTGTGTGTGTGTGTGTGTGTGTGTTGTCTGTGTGTGTGTGTGTGTGTGTGTGTTATTTCCCGAGATGTAAGATATACAGAATTGATAATAAAAACAGGGAATATGTTAATAACAATACTTGTTTTATTTATTCTCACTGACAGGGAATACAGTGGGATGGTTTTGGATTCAGTTCGGCTTGATGTAGGATACGCGTGTGTCACGTACCGGGCTCGGTTCTTGTCTCCCTGGCTGTCAGTATTTTGTCCCCCTCCTTTTTTAGAGAGTATCCTGTTCGAATCATTAGAGGGATATAACTCTCCCTAACACCTCTCCTATTTAGCTTTTAGCTCATATGATTTGTTTCGGGAATCTATTTCTAGTTGATAGGGTTTTCTCCGAAATCTATATGATTTTCTAAGTACACATTTATTTGGTGTCTCAGGATTATCCTTTGGTATGTCTTGGGAACGTTGTGGAGGCAGTTCGAAAGTGTCCAATAAGATATCTAGCGGTAAGGTGAAATTTGATTTAGTCTCTGGAAGGTGAGAAGACCGTAATTGGTTTGCATGTCGAACCCAAACTGTAGACTCTATATCTGCATTATATATGACATTTCCAGAACGACGTAGAATGCGTCCTTGAATCCATTTTTATTTGCCATTGCGGTAATTCTTTGCAAGTACGGATTGTCCTGGTACGTTTCACTGCTCCATGATGTTGGTTAAATTGTTCCTCCATCATCATGTTCCTTTTTTGGGAATGTTTTGTAGTAGGACGGATGACATCTATATGCAAACGAACTTTGCGATTCATCAGTGCTTTTGCTGCTGAGTTACCATTAGGTGTGTTTGGATTTGGTGTAGCTCTGTAACTACTGAGGAATATTTCTAATGTTTCTTGTGTGGTTCCCTCCCCTTTGTTTTTGATGAGTGCCCTCTTAAAAGTATCTACAAAACGCCCCACCTGTCCATTTGATTGTGGATGAAAGGGTGGTGTTTTAATGTGTTGTATACCATTAAGTGAACAGAAATTTGCAAAGGTACCTGAAGTGAATGCAGTTCCATTATCAGAAACTAATATCTGAGGAATTTCAAAACGACTGAAGATCTGTTTCAACTTTTGGATTGTTTCATCTGAAGTGATGTGATTCATTTGAAAAAATAAATATATAAAATAATACTGTCCATTTATAGGTCCAGCGAAATCAATGTGAAGGCGTAACCAGGGGGATTCAGGAATAGGCCAAGAACTCAGTGTAGTTTTCCTGGGAGATTTTGCTGCCAGTTGACAGTTGGTACATGTGTGTGCTAATTCCTCCAACTGCTTATCCATATTTGGCCAGTAAGCATAACTGCGTGCTAGGGCTTTCATACGGCTAATACCTTGATAACCATAGTGGAATTGCTTGAGCACTCTGTTCTGTAATTAGGATGGAACGATAACGCGCTCAGCAAAAAGAAGACATTCATCGACTTCTGACAATGAAGCTCGACGCTAAAACCTTTCGGTTGAATTCTTTTGTCTGTGTATACTTTTGGCCATTTTGTACGATAAAAACGCTTCACTATTTGAAGGATTGGGTCGGAAGCTGTGTCTTCGCGGATCATTGTAGAAGTAACCGATAATGCTCTCACAGTGGATGCAAAAACTGAAGTGATTTCTGGCTCCAGAGATACAGCTGCAATGACTGAGTCCTCTGGTACTTTATTTTGTACTGTCATGAGCCTAAATAGTGCATCAGCATGACCAATTGTATCAGTTCTGTTATACTTTATGGTCTATTACCCAAGGTATTGTTATAAACCGCATTAGCATGCAAGCGTATGGTGATGAGGAAATGAACAAAACACAGATTTTAAGTTTTAAAATTGTATTAAGAAAACAACATGAGAACGGTGAAAGGATAGAAATGAGAATTACAGGATAAATTTGGTTATAGTTATGGGTGGATATTAAGTCCGTAAAATGTCCAGCGTGACTGTGGTAGTGGGGTGGTGATGTAGGCAGAATATTGTGTATGTGGTGGTAGGCTCTGTGTCTTGAATAAAAGTCAGTGAGTAGTGATGGGTGTTGGTAGATGAGTCAAGTCTTGTGTTTTAGAGTCGTTAGCTGTTGTAGGCAGAATCTTGTGTTTCGGTTATTCTGAAGTCGATCGCTGGTCGTATCGTGTTATGATAGCTAGTATATTTTTTGTATCGTCGAATGATATAGAAATGTTCGCTTCTTTCGTGTCTTGTTCTAGGCAGAATATTGTGTATTGGTAGTAGCGTTTTTTGTATCAACGAATGATGTAGAAATGTTCGCTTGTTGATTTGACTGCCTGGTGAGGTCAGGTTTGGGTAAGTTGGGGGTGTGATCCGCCGCCTTTGATGTGTCCTTCGTTTTGCTAGCGCTCGTCGGACTGCGTTCGTGATGGTGTCTAAACCTCTGACTGTCGGTGCCTTCAAAGCTGTTCGTTTTATAGAGATTGGTAGCCGAAGTTGGATCAAATGAAGATATTTTCATTTCACCCGGGAATCGCTTTCATTGGATGATAATGCGAATTTTATTTACCAATTTTTTTTTTATTTAATTTTGGGAATTGACTATCAAAGCGGAACTCCGATCGGAGCCCATGCGCAGATATGTGTTAAAATGGTCATTCCGTTTTAGGTAACGATAGAGGACTCTTCTGACTTTGTCCGTCCCGTTGGCGAGTGTATGTATATTTTAATTAGTGAATCGGGGAGATTTCGACTTTTGCTTATACAACAGTATTTAATTTTGTCCCGGAAAATTTCACATTTTTCAGCCTTAATCCGAAATCCGTATTCTTCGATTCGGCTGAAAACTGAAAACAATCATTGCAAGAGTTCATCCTGGGATGCAGCTGTAACAATGATGTCGTCAATGAATGCTGCAACTCCTGTCAGTCCCGTTAACATGGCGTCCATAGTTTGCTGAAATATGGCTGGTGCAGGTTTAACTCCAAAACTAAGCCGGTTAAATCTAAATAAACCCTTGTGGGTGTTAATTGTAAGGAGCTCCCTGGACTCCTATTCAACTTCGAGTTGGAGAAAAGCATCGGAGAAATCGATTTTTGCAAAGAAAATTCCGCCATTTAATTTTATAAACAGATCCTCCGGTACTGGTAGAGGATACTGATGTGATTCGAGAGAATTATTCAGTCCAGTCGAGTAGTCCGCACATATTCAGACTTTTGATTTTTACCATATCGTTGCATATATTCGTCAGCGCATGAATTGTCATTTTCTAAATTTGTAAGTAACCTCGCCCGAATATGTGCTTCGGAGGTGAGTCCCTTGAAAAAAATTAGACATTTAAACTGTTCTTCTGTGAGATAACTAAGTTTAAATTTCTCGCATTCGCGATTTACAATACCAGTGAACGTTACAAAGTCGTCGTCACCATTTTTCCCTGACTTCAGGAAATTGAACCGTGTATTAAACAGTGACTGCTTATTCCCAAATATTTCCTTAAGTAGTTCTATTGTTTCAGCGAAGGTAAAATCCGTTGCTTCTTTTGGAATTATGTAGTTTGTATATCTTTCATGTTCCTGTGTGCCCAGCTTCCGAATTAGTAGACGAATTTTCCATTCTTAGTTTTTCTGTGAAAATTCGTTTTGGAAAAGGTCCATCCATCGCTTGTACCACGAAGTAAATGTTTTCCGTTCCTAAAATCATAGGTAAATTCTATGATAATTTTTGCCATGTCGTCGGCTGAATTTTTGCTCAAATTCTCTTTTCTCTGTAGAATTTCAAACTGGTGATTAAATTGCTGATTAAATTGTTGAGTCATCATAGCCATGAACTGTTGTTGTTGTTTTGCAAACATCTCTTCTTGTTGGTTTAAAATTTTCGTTAAGACTTCCTGTGAAATCGCCTTTTTCCCCTCCACATGCGTAGAATATTCAAAAAATCCTCGTCGCCACAAAATCTGTTATATCCCGAGATGTAGGGTATACAGAATTGATAATAAAAACAGGGAATATGTTAACAATAACAATATTTGTTTTATTTATTCTTACTGACAGGGAATACAGTGGGATGGTTTTGGATTCAGTTCGGCTTGATGTAGGATACACGTGTGTCACGTACCGGGCTCGGTTCTTGTCTCCCTGGCTGTCAGTATTTTGTCCTCCTCCTTTTTTTAGAGAGTATCCGGTTCGAATCATTAGAGGGAGATAACTCACCCCTTCAATATATATATATATATATATATATATATATATATATATATATAATATATATTGTCATTTATTCAACTGTATTTTCGTATTTCTTTTAAATAACATTTTTGTTTAATGTATTGATTGTCTTGATTTTCAAAATTCGAATAAGCTTAAATTATATTAAAAAGACTGGACATTTGTTTTGATCTAAAATAAAATAAAAAATCTAAATAGTCTGAGTTCTTATTTGTATTTCTATCTTATGGGAGGGGGGCATTTTAAAATCAAAACTGAGTGTACGGTATGGAAATTGTTTTAAAATTTGTGTTTGTATACTTGGATTAATTCTGATTTTTCAATCAAAAACAAGATATTTTAAAAGTGGGCAGTGTAAAATATTTATATTAACTTGTCGATAGAAAATGGGGGTGGGGGCGTGTAAAATTTTGCTTTCTTGTCGCATTAATTTGCCGATAAAAAGGCAACCAAAACACGAGTCGGAAAATAGCTAGCTGGGCCTGAAATTCTCCTGAGGTCACCGAACAAAAACATAGCGTGAATTAAGGCAGGGGACCGGGATGACAAAACCTAAAAATTACTGGCATTAAAAAGAAAATATCACAGAACAAAAACTTGGATTTAGGATTGTTTTGAAAATTTTTTATTAAAATCTCATTCTTTTTATTCCCTTACAATCTCATTCTTTTTTATTCCCTTACAAAAATGATAGAATAATATGCAACATGTATGCTATTAAAAAATCGTGTCATTTTTTATTTCACTTCTATTTCCAAATACATATTTCCCACTGCAAAAAATCATATGTACAACAAGGCAAATAATTTATGACAAAAAAGAGCAAGTATGAACAAACAGATTTGATCAATTTCTTATTAACTAGATTCTAATTAAAAAGTTTCATTTCCAATGCTATTTTAACGACCAGTTGTCGCAAGTTATACCGTAAATATAGTGGATAGCGTTTGTTGTAGTTCAGTCTGTAATAAAGAAATATGAAATTATGCTATTCAAAACTATGAGTATGAATAAACTCCTATTTGACGCACATACACACACTCATATATATATATATATATATATATATATATATATATATATATATATATATATATATGAGTGTGTCATAAAAGTATCGAGATTGAAGATAAAAATGAACAATGAATGGAACATTATTTTTTTCAGAATACAAGTTGTGTCAAAAAGTACAAAAACTCTCGATAATTTTTTGACACACCTTGTACACACACACACACACACACACACACACACACACACACACACACACACACATATATATATATATATATATATATATATATTATATATATATAAGTAGATACACAAGCGATGTGTTTATGATATGCCTTTTTTTGTGAAAATATGTGCTTAATTGTAGTCGTACCTAATTTTGAAAGTTAATTAAATAATAATTAATTAATATATATATATATATATATATATATATATATATATATATATATATATATATATATATATGGGTAAATATTTGGTGAGACTGAGATATAGACAAACATAGGTTGATGAGTCAAACTTAATTGACTTCATGAAAATATTCTACTGAACCTTCAATTACGTATTATCGTCTCAACTGTTACATAGATATTCTTTCCTGAAATATTTTTGGTTACATCTTGTGAATTATTCATATCATAACACAGTGATTAGTAACAATGGGTATACTTTCTGTTAGCTTGTTACACATCCAATGTTTTTTTTGAAATACTAGATTGTAGCAAAATGAAATTAATCTATACATCTTTTTGAATTTTAAGCAGTTTCAGAATGCAAAACCGATCGAAAAAGTGGAAACAGGATTTTCCTTGTAAATGACGAAATGTTGTGTTTTTGTAAATTTGATACATACAATATACTTTTTAAAGGTTACATTTAATATTTATCTTAAATAAGTGAAATCGTAATTATAGATAAAGAGATCTCACTCGAGAGAGAAAATCACGCATGGAATAAATTTTACTTTAAAGTATATTCTTCATTTATTTGCAATGATTTAATAAACTTATTGCAATTTGAACTTTGGATAAGTCACCCTGACGCATACACACTGACACACATACAAATACACGCAAACACACGTATACACACACACACACACACACACACACACACACACACACACATCTATTATTATACTAAAGCTGAGATTTTCAGCTTTCAATGTCTTAAGGCTTTTTTGTTGTGACCTTGATCACACGAAATTTGTCTTTAATTATTCCTTAGTTTTAGGACTACTTAATGTTTGAAAAAAATCCACTTTAATTGGTTTAATTAGTCGTAATTTGCAATTAAGTCAAATCTTGACCCTTCTCTGTCTTTACATCCTACGTACCTCCCCTTTTTACTCTCTATATGCCAGTGAAGGGGAGTGAAAGTGATCACATGTAATAGTTTTATTACTAAAAAGGCAGCAGTCAAGTCGCCTCTCCCCTTCGCTTGTCTTACATTATACACTCTTTTCCTCTCTAGACTAAAGGGGAGATGAAAAACACCCGCCCGCAATAAAAATTCTAATGTCTATTTCAATTGTCTAGGTCAATTCATTGAAAAATCCGTGTTTTTTTTTTTTTTTAATACAATTCTAACCCCCACGTTTGAAAAAAATGTACCAAAACTCAGGGAAGTATTCGGTTTTAATTAAATTTTCAGTGTTGATTTAGCAATGAATTAATTTTTATTCTATTTTAAAACTTTCTGATTTTTTTCAAGTCACTTAACTTTGACTTCCCTGTTTTTCGGGTACTAATAACGGTGTGTATATATGTTATTGATACTATTTTCTGCATAAATTAAAAGACGAAAGACAGAAGAAAAAAACATTTTTTGTGTACTCTTCGCGGAGAACCGTCCCGGCCCCCTGTCACAAAAAATACTTGCTGGTGGCTGCTGTAAAAAAAAGCAGAAAAAAACACCAGCTACGATTGAAGTCCGTAGCCGAAGCGGTGTTACTCGAATAAAAAAAACTCGGGTGAGGGTTTGGGTTTGAGGTTGGTGTTTAGGATTAGTTTAATGGGAAAATAAATAATTTGGGCCCTTTTTTTTACAACCCAGAAAAAACAGAACCCAGACATTTTGTAATAAAACTGTTAATTTTAAGTAGGGGTGGGGTTAGAGTTTAGGGTTGGGGTTGGGTTTTCGGAAAAAACGCCGTAAGTTGGTTGTTTTTTTTTTTTTTTTTGTTTTGTTTCTTGTTTTTTGCAAGTGACGGACTTCAATCGTAGCTGGTGTTTTTTTCAGCAGCCACGGGCTAGCGTTTTTTTGAGGCGGGACGGTTCTCTGCGAAGAGTACCGTTTTTTTTTTTAAAGAATCTGCTCGAGTAGTAAATAAGTACCGAAACTCGAAAAATAAAATGAAAATAAAAACTAAAAAATAATTTTGTAATTTATGAGGAAGTGCGACTCGGTCTCCGGCCTCCGAAATTGCTGCCCGGTGAATTTTAAAATAACGACCCCAAGCTTCGGCGCCACATCGGTATTACTTGAAAGAAAACAACCAACTTAGGGCGTTAAATGTATTTTTTTTTTGGGGGGGGTCTCTTTTTTGTCTTAATTCTTGTTTATTTATAGAAATTTGTCGTAATTCGTGTTTATTTATCGTAATTTGTCGTAATTCTGGTTTATTTATCGTAATTTATCATAATTCTTGTTTATTTATCGTAATTTATCGTAATTCTTGTTTATTTATCGTAATTTATCATTATAAAAGAAAATCTTAGTATTTAATAGATAGATAGATAGATAGATAGATAGATAGATAGATATGAAGATGGATAGTTTTGAATAGACTGAGTTAAATAGATAAATAAACAATAGGTAACACCTATTTTACCCCGTGAAATTTACGCCCCCCCCCTATATTTAACACAATGAAACTTGCAGAAAAATTAATATTTTCTTGAACAAATTTTTTACATTCGAAAGAAAAAACATTAAACAAACTCATAAATTACCTCTTATTTTCCTTTTTTTGTCCTAATTCTTGTTTTTTTTATAGAAATTTGTCATATTTCTTGTTTAGATAGTTTTGAACAGACTGAGATAGATAGATATTTTCGACAAGTAAATGTATTTGGAGGAGGTCGCTTCTTTTTTTTTGTCGTAATTCTTATAAATAGATAAACAAACAAAATGCTATAGATAGATATGAACAAATGGAGATAGATAGATAAATGGGTAGATAGATAGATAGATAGATAAACAAACAAAATCTATACCATTTTGTTTGTTTATCTATCTATCTATCTATCTATCTATCTATCTATCTCCATTTATTCATATCTATCTATATCATTTTGTTTGTTTATCTGTCCCGCCTCAAAAACGCTAGCCGGTGGCTGCTGAAAAAAAACACCAGCTACGATTAAAATCCGGTGTAAAAAATAGAGTTAGGGTTTAGGGCTAGGGTTGGGGTCGGGGTTGGGGTTTGGGTTTAGGGTTAGTTTAATGGAAAATAAATAAATAATTTGAGTGACCCAGCAAAAACAGAACCACAAATTTTGTAATAAAACTTAATTTTAACTAGAGGGTGTTGGGGTTGGGTTTTCAGGAAAAACGCCCTAAGTTGTTTTTTTTTCTTTTTTTCAAGTGATACCGCTTCGGCTATGGACTTCAATTGTAGCTGGTGTTGTTTTTTCAGCAGTCTGAGGCTAGCAGTTTTTGAGGCAGGAGGCCAGGACGGAACTCTACAAAGATTACCATTATTTGTATCATTCAGACTATTGTCCTCATCTTCATTGTTATCAATTTTTTAATTCATTTTTAAAATATATATATATATATATGTGCGTGTGTGTGTGTGTGTGTGTGTGGGTGTGTGGGTGGGTGTGTGGGAAAACTAGACAAACACGGGATGTTGCCCTGGATGGTGGTGATATCGTTATAAAGTTTTGGTCTATCAGACCTTCTTCAGGACACTGACTGAGTTCGTGTATTGAAGGATTCAGTTCTCTTATTGACGAGAGTCTTGCGGTCGTGATTGGAGAAGATGTGGTCAGCTGCTGATGACTACTGTAAATGTTTAGGATAGTAGTAGGATTATTTATGAGGTGTTTGTGGGGTCATGCAATGGAATTGGGGCGATCTGGGGCGGAAAGGGGTCGTCTGTGTATACTAGACGGTGGGTTTAATGAAGATAGGAGTGTGAGCCGTATAAGAGTAAATAATGGTAGAGTGGAATTTATTATATGTGCGTTTATATATTCATTTATTATAGGGAGTAGCAAAAAAAATCGGATACTACGAGTTTTAAAAGCGAATTAAGAATAATTAAATCTATTATTTAAGGTTAAACTTTGTCTAAATCGATAAGTAGTAGCATTAAAAAAAGAAAAATATGATTACATATGCAGTTTATTTAAAAATATTTAAAACTATTTGTTTGGTCAATTTCGACGATATCCGCCATTCAGCCTCTTTTTCGATGGTTTTAAGTGCTTGTTTACAATTTTACTGTAATATTCGCGATTGCAAAAAGAATTTACCAAAAATCAGGTAATTATCCGATTTTAATAAAATTTTCAGTATTGATTTATCAATTAATGAATTTTATAATGCATCAGTTATTTTATTTCAAAACTTTAATTTAGTATTTTTGCTATGAAAAATTAATATATAAAATTCATTTAAAATATGAAAATCCTGATGTCAAACTTAAAATGTTATATTTTTAGATTTTAAAAATAAATATCTACTAAATGGAAAACTTATTTTGGGCGCCAAAAGTAATAAGTTTTGAAGAAAAACTCGATTGAAAATGTACCCCCTCCCCTTTTTAAGCAGAAAAACATCGATGTATAATTTTCTCTTTTATAAAATAATAGCCAATTGAATAATTATCGAAATGAGTAAAAAAGAAATCTCCAAAAAATTAATTATTTATTATTTTTTTACATTTTATTTTTAGATTTTCGGTACTTATTTTCTCATAGAAGCGCAACAGTAAAATTTTTTTTTTGTTTCTATTCATTACTTCGGTCTTTTATCTCTTTATTTATACTGTAATTAGTAACAGGTAAGGACCAAATTAAAACAATTTTACGCCCCCAACATAAGGATGGGATCAAAATTAAGTGACCTGAAAAAATTAGAAAGTTTTGAAATAAAATAAATAATGCATTATAAAGATCATTCTTCGCTAAATAAACACTGAAAATTTCATTAAAATCCAATAATTCTCTAATTTTTGGTAAATTATTTTCTGTAGGGGCTAAAGTCATTTGGTCAAAAATGACTTTGAGGCTCTGTTTGCCAGTCCCTAATTTATTATTTAGTTGTTTTTATTAAGTGTCGTGTTGTTGCTTTTTTGACGTCGACATAATATATAATAAACATCCATCCAGTACAACATCCAGTATTTGTCTTCTTTTCTCCACATACTATCTGACTGATTTCCTCTTTTTACTCCATATATATATATATATATATATATATATATATATATATATATATATATATGGGAGTAAAAAGTGTCTACACCCCCCCTCTCTCTCTCTCTCTCTCTCTCTCTCTGTGTGTGCGCGTGCGCGCGTATGCGTGTACAGACACACTGACGCAAACTAAATTTGCAATACTCTTTAGGATGATGTTGATTTTGATCTCAGTACAGTATGTTCATGTTGTCAGAATACTTTTGAAGTATCTTAAAGGTTTCGTATAATAGAGTGTTGTACCATACACCCCTTATTTTTTAACTAGTTTAACCTTTATATATGACCATTTACCATAACACGTTTAACATTGAGTAAATTGAAATACATATCCTAAGGTATTGCATTTTTTTATCGTGATATATGCACGCATATTTTCCTTTAGCATTCCTGCTATGTGAATGTACTCTGGGTTTGTTTAGATAAAACTCACAAATGCTTGGTTAATATCTTAAAACAACCACAAACGCTATCCCCAACTAATTATTAAAATGAGAAAATATTTATGTCATACGAAGTAAATTCCTCCACCTTTCTTTATTCACTAACTATAAAAAATCTTCCCGAAGCAGATGAAAAAAAATGAAATAATTATTTTTTTCAAAATACGCGAAAAATATTCCAGTTATAAACTGGAATATTTTTCATTACAAAAATATACATATGCTAATTGTTGAAGAGTATGAATTACATATGAGTTGTTTCGACAATATTTGAAATGCTCTTCAGTCCTTTGGGTGGACGTACAGTGTAGCTCTGAACTTGATCGTCATTTTGGAAGGCTTTGTTGTCTTGGATACTTTTCACTTTTACTTCACCATTTTCGATTTCTGATATTGCAATGTTTTCGTCACTGACATTTGTCTGAAATAATAAATAAATACCTAAATAAATACTGGTTTGGTGGTTGGTTTTGATGGCTATCACATATACATTATACTTATATAAAGAAAAATAAGGTAACTATGGTGTTGTTTGTTCACCTTTAATTGGTCCATTCTACTTTGTGTCTTATATCTTCCAAATTCTCTGCGTGTTTTTTTTTGTGTATGTGTGTGTGTGTGTGTGTGTGTGTGTGTGTGTGTGTGTGTGTGTGTTCTACAATGTCTGATTATCATTCCAGGTTTGGCCTACCATTTTTGTTTTAATATTAAGCCGTAGTTTGTTTGTTTATTTGTGTGTGTGTTGTGTGTGTGTGTGTGTGTGTGTGTGTGTGTGTGTGTGTGTAAGTTCTAGGCACCTATGATTCTTTTTTCCCCTAATTTTATTACATTCACCTGTTGGTCTGTACTTGTTTGCCATGTATTTGTCGGATATGTATGTGTTTTATTTGTGTGATAGGACTAATACTGTAACTTCTATAATTTTTCCCTCGCTGCTGGTAATTTGAAGTTGACAAATTTGTGTCCTAATCGTTTCAGCTCGGAATTTCTCGCGTATCACCGGTCTAATCTTAGAAATATTTATTTTGTTAGAAAGAAAAGAAAATAATCTTTCTAAATATGTAATTTGTATATGGTTTTATTGATTTAATCATTTTTTACAGCGAAGTAAATAACAATAATAAACGAAAACATTTAATTTAATGATTAACAATAACTCAACTTTGTTTTTATTATTAACTAGCAAAAGTACCCGGTATTTGATTATAATCAGTATTTAATTCTTTCGTATGTACAAAAGAGTTTTAGAGAAAAAAAAAAGAATCCTCTTACAAAAATTTAGACATGAATTAAAAAATACGAGGTAGTAACTTAAATTTAACTTATATTTCGTAAATTACAAACGCTAGTTTACTTATTTACGAAATTATTTTTTGTCAAACAGTAAAAGAATAATAAAGAAATATCTAAATAAAACACATACATATAGTTGTTGAAAGTTTATTTATCTTTACATTTTTTTAGTAACACTTAGCTTAACATTTAAATGTGAACTACAATATACTGCAATTATTACGATGTTTTAATGCTAAACAAACATCTCTCTATATAAAAGTTTTTTTTTAAATTACTATAACAAGTAAATGTATAACAATAATAAAATTTTAAAAGTAAAAATACGAATAACTTATATGAAGTTTAGTGTTTAAACACTAAACATTAAACAAACATAAAATAAACATGATTCTAATGTATGTAACTTCAAAATATGATTATAATAATAAATAAATAAACAGATTTAAAAAAGAAGAAGATAAATAGTCTTTCGACAAATATTAGGTACCACTAATTTTCCCGGTGAAATTTACCCCCTCCCCTATATTTAACTCAATGAAACTTGCATAAAAAGTAACATTATCTTGAAAAAAAATTTTCCATTCGAAGGAAGAAACATTAAACAAACGCCTGATGATTTAAAAACAAATTTCAGCTTACGGAAATAATGAAAATTATGATTGAAAAAAAATGTTTTCATTTTTGCACCGTTAAATCAACGGAATTTAACGTAGCCAAAAAAAAAGTTACGATAAGAGGATTTTTTAAAAATTCTATGAAAAATCAATCAATGATCCGATTTTCCCGAAAATTTCCATAACTATTTACCTTTGGATGTAAATATGTCTGAAAACACTCTCTGATGTTCTTAATTTTTTTAGTCCGGTCATGGACCGGGTACTACGTGTCGATGTATAACTCCGAAAAGGGAGGTCACACGGATTCGAAACCTTGATATCCTTCTAACTAAGAAACACACCAAATTTTGTTATAGATTTTTACTGATATAATTAATTAATTAAGCCAAAATCAATCCATTTGCGAAACTGGTTATATACCAACCCCTGCTGATAATAAAATATTGTTCACTTCCTACTTTTTGTTACAGCGTTATCAGCTGTGAAGTTTAATTTTAGTGAATAAATTTCGCAGTCTAAGCCGTTCAGCTCGGAATTTCTCACCTATTCATGGTCCAATTCTAAAAATGTTTATATGGTTAGAACGAAAATAAAATGATCTTTCTAAATATGTAATTTATATGAGTTTTTATACATTGGATTATTTTTTACAGCGAGTTAAAAAAATATAAAAAATTGGCTTCGGACAGCCGCTTTCTATTATAGCGATGTTGACAAAAACGTAGTCTATGCTATTCAGCTCGGAATCTCTTGCCTGTATGGTCTAATCTAATATTTATATGGTTAAAAATAAAATAAAATAATCTTTCTAAATATGTAATTTGTATGAGCTTTTATCCATTGAATTATTTTTTACAACGAGTTAAAAAAAAATATTTTGCTTCGAACTATTAAGAATTCTGGGGTATGGGTTATCGTCCCTTGTCTGCGAGCCTCTGTTTCAAACCAACCAATCATGAGTCAGCATACTTTAGCGCCAAACTCAAAAGTGCAGACTCATTCCATCTCTTCTGCAACAGCAACGAAAGGAATCGGACCGTACAAAGGTCGCTCCTACTATATTACAACAGATCGGAGTCGGACGCATTCAGAAGTCCAAATATATCCGAATTATAAACAGAAGGCCGTAGCAAGGGGCTCCGTTAATACCCCATATCCCAGGATAAACAGCTAAGTGACATTTATATAAATATTATATACATATTGCATACATATTGCATACACATTATATACATATTATTATTTGTCTGCAAACGAGACTAAAGTTTGCAAGCTTTATATTTAATACAGTCTTTTATTCTTATCTTGTCGTTGTTTTACTTCTTTAACTCTTAACTCGTCTGCCACATTTGCGGTTAACTCCAGTCAAACCTAGGAGTATTGCCGCTATTGTTACTTTTCTTTATAGAACAGCCTATTCGAAGTAAAATATTTTTTTTATACTAAATTTTAAAAAAATCAAATCTTATTTATCGCAATCTTTTTATTCCTATCTTAAAATATTCATTTGGTTAGAAATAAAATAAAATAATCTTTCTAAATATGTAATTTTTTTTTTGTTTTCATACATTGAATTATTTTTTACAGCGAATTAAATAACAAATCAAACGAAAACTTTTAATGATAAGTCAACTTCTTTTTACTAATACTTTCATTTTTGAATAATCAGTATAACTAAACTCATTTTTTGTAAGAAACTATTCATGAAATAAACATTATTAAATAAATACACGAAATGAGGTAATATTCATTATTAGCTACTTTGTTACTTTTCGGGATTAAAGAAGGAAATAAATCAAACTGATAAATTATGTACAAAAGAATTTTAGAAAATAAATAAATAAAACACTATTATAAATTTAAAAAAAATGGAATACGGACAATTGTAAATATTTAATTTTAGCTCCTCAGCAGAGGTGCAGTCGGTGTATTATACAATTCAAGCCGACAGATCTAAATAAATAAGGAAGTTTAATACATAACTCCTATAAATTGTTACTTTTTTAGGGACAAAAAAGAAAATAAACCAAACGAATTTATTTTTATCACTTTATTGCAACAAGCAATTGAATTTAAGTTTTTGTCATATATACAAAATGTTTTTGAAAAAAATATATTTCAAAACACTAAATTTAAAAAATATTTTAAATGTAAACAAAAAGAAAAATATTTCCTAAAATAAACAAACATTGTACTACACGAATTATCAGCGATTTTTAAAATTTGATTAATCATTTTCCTCTCTTTTTTTTAAATTGATAAATCATATTCTCTCTCTTACTCCCATTTTCTCTTTCTCCCTCCCTCTCTGGCGTTTCCAATTTTTAAAAAATGTCCGGTCATATATATATATTTTATCCATAGTATATATATATTATCCATAGTATATATATATATATATATATATATATATATATATATATATATATATATATATTATATGTGTGTGTGTGTGTGTGTGTGTGTGTGTGTGTGTATATATCATCCATAGTCTGATCACATGAACTAATTATTAAGAAAATAGCAAGGGAAATTCATATTCTTTTATGTAAGATCAGTTATCTAATTTAAATTATCTTGTTATAATGGGGGCTCACTGTTTGTGACCGGAATTAAGTTATGAATTGCATACATTTAGCAAAGAGTATTTAATTCATAGTAAAATTTATTAATACCTAGAGTAAATCTTATTTATTAACGAAGTCTCTATTAAGATCTGAGATAGATTTGTCTAAGAACAGCCCATGTTATTAGTGACTTTTAAAATCCTGTAATGTGTCTAATATACAACTAAAAAGTAAAGGTTTACTTAATATATGTAGATGGATAGATGGATATGAAAAGAAAATCAGGGATAATCTTAGGATAGATAGATAGGTAGATAGGCTGACTAGTGTGCATTGGCTTGTGAATGTGTGTGTGTGTGTGTGTGTGTATGTGTGTGTGTGTGCTGGTTTATGGATGTGGGGGTGTTTTGCATTTATCTTCTCGTTGTAGGTTTGTTGCATTATGAATTCTCCATTGCGCGAATGAGTGTATGTTGCGTGCGTGTGTACGTATGCATGTACGTGTGTGCGTTCGTTGTGATTAATTGTGGGTCTATTGTATTATGAACTCTGCACTGAGTTCGGTTCCGCTATTGATCCCTGGGCACAATTTAGCACACCTCCTTAATTCGAATTAAATAGATACATAAATAAATGCTGAGACTTTTAATATGAAAGCTTATGGTTCAAGCAATGTTTATGTGCTTATGTGTTATAATACCTTTCGTATCGCAACGAAGCATTAATTCAATGACGAAGGATTTGCATTATCTGACAGGATCAAATGCCATTCCACGAGAATAGAATTTTCGTGAAATCCACGAGCAAAGTTAGTGTGAAGATTATTAATAATAAAATGTTAACTGAGTGATGTTAATTTGAATTGTATGATGAGATGATTACATGATAAGAGTCTGAACAACATTCTACATATTTTACCTGACTAATTTTTAAACTGGTAACCTCAACCAATTAAAACAAAACTTCTATGTAATGTAGGTAAGTCTGGATCTCTTCATTGGATTTAAAAATCTTGTCGTTATCGACGGAGGCGATGAATTTTATTGTTATTCACCTTACCTTTATATTCGTTAAATTTTGTCGATTAAAAAAATCTGTTTCTTCATATATATATATATATATATATATATATATATATATATATATATATATATATATATATATGGGAGAATATGTGCTATATATCAGCAGCAAGTTATTACCTAAACAGGTTTTTGCTAAATACTGCGCAATATTTCTTCTTAATGAATTTCAATTGCTTTCTTTCAAGCCCTCGTGCAATTGTTTTTATATCAGGGTCCAAGTGGTTGAGAGTGCGTCCCATGTTTCCACAAGCACTTTCAACTAAGTCGATGATCATCTTTAGAGGGATTATTTGTTGTAGTTCTCGTTTGTTTTTTGTTTTTTTTGTGGTACGATGTTTATTCAGTTGAGAATGTTTATTGTGTGTGTGTGTGTGTGTGTGTGTTTTGTGATTGCATGTTTATTCATTCGGTAGGCTTTATTATAGATGAGGTTGTGTGTTATGGTTATTGCGTTAGTTATTAAAGATGTTTAATATATTAATGTCGGTGTTAAATGCTAATGCTAAATGCTATAAACAACAAGGACAAGTGGACTAAAACAGTTGTTACTGTTCGCTGAGTGAAAATCCGGGTATTTTAAAAAGTAAAATCGGGAATACTTTATAACAATATAGATCATTCGTAAACGAAAAAGAACAATTGTTAGTAATACTTTTTAAATACATACAAATCTCGGAAAATATGTTGCGCAAAATAGCGCATTTTTAATCGTACATTTTTAGATAGATTGAGTATATCTTGATTCCTGAAAAAATATCGTGTGCAACATGCCACTTTCAAGACGTTTAAAATTCATAATTAAATTTATAAGTGAATTGAATAAGTCAATTGAATACGAGAAAGTACTTTTTTTGCATTCAAAGAAAAATATTATTTTGAAAACTACGAAAAAATATTTTAGTTTTAAGAAAATAACTCTTTTCGGGATTTGGGATTTTATTTTTTATTCATTTTTTAATTTTTTATATGGTCTTCTGGATTTGATATTTCTAGAAATGTAAAAATTAGGGACGGTAAATATTTTTATTTATTCAAATGACCAATGGTTGTAACCCACCCCCTACAATGATAAAAAAAAACAATTTTTCAAGTTCTTTTAAAAAGTAATTTAAGCTATTCATTATGATATTAAGTCCTTAATGATGGAAGTGCTAAAAATTAAATTAAGATTAGACAATTCCTTGACTTTTGGTAATTGTTTTAAAAAAATTGTCTTAAAATTATCTCCCTTGAAAATAATGGCTCATATTTAGTTTTGGTTTTTCTTTCGAGGAGTTTGTGCCATTTCTAACTATGAGGTTTGGCGTTTCACTGTAGTAGATGATAGGTTTGATCTATTTTGCTTGTTAAATGGGTTTGAAATAAAAAAAATATTCCGTGAACCTATTTAAATAATATATATACATGCATACACACACACACACACATATATATATATATATATATATATATATATATATATATATACATATGTGTGTGTGTGTGTGTGTGTGTGTGTGCACATGTGGGTGTAACCGAATATGTGCGTGTGTGTGTTTGTGTGTGTGAGAATGTAAAAATATGGCTAATGATGATAATGTTAGTTTAAAATATCACTCAAATTGAGCTATCAATGAGGGATATAACAAAACAATTGTTCTAATCAAGGGATGTAAGCATAACGTTATAACTCCTGTTTAGACTTTTAATGAATTTTATGAAAATAGAAAATCTTCCTTTCGTGTTTAAAGGGGTTTTATTTTCATACAAATAAGCTAATATTCATTACAGAATAGCTAATAAGTATAATATATACGTAAAAGTGTTGAAATAATCATTGTATTAATTAAATATCTTAAAACATCGATGTTCATATAAGCACAAAATCGTGCAAATATTCATCCGATGTCAGATGTTATACTAGCAAAGTAAATCAACTTTCCTTTATTTGTTGAATGAAATGCTGCTATCTTGAGAAATAATTAAAGTATTATCATATGACGACTTATTTTATTCGCCTTCACAAACAAGTTGTACATAAAACCCAATACTAGAAAATATATTTCAAATATACAGTTAAGGGGAAACAACTCTTACATTCTTTTACTTTTTGATATAATAACGGACAGATCCGTCAAACCATTACTATTGTAGTGAGTTCTGTCTTCCTTAGGTATAAGTTTATATCAATATCTATACTTACCTGTATAACTAATTCAATTTAAACCCGAATTAGTTTACTGGCAGAGGAATATTATTTGTAATTATTTTTACTTTCAATTACCTCCCTTGTCCAATAAATTCCAGAAATATGACTTTTTAAAAAATCTTTTTTATTTTTTTTATCTCGGCCTAGAATGGACAGTTATTTTGACTAAGTATCTGTCTTATTTTTGGAATTTACCGCACCGAAAAAGAAAAAGAAACAGAAAAACGAAGACAGGTTTAAAGAGAGAGAGAGAGAGAGAGAGAGAGAGAGAGAGAGAGAGAGAGAGAGAGAGAGAGAGAGAGAGAGAGAGAGAGAGAGAGGTTTTTATATCTTATATCAATGCTTCGCGATAAAAATAAATAAAAATGAAGAAAATTAAATTCTTTGTTTTGCACTGCAGTGTTTAAAACTTGGGAGTAAGAAATAACTTTCTGTGAGTGAACAGGAAATTAGTAGTCACTAAGGGGACCATATATGTTAATTCTTCAGTTATTAGTCTTAATGAGCAAGAAGCTTAAGCTAGAGGGGCATTGTTTCGTCTTGGGCTGGTGAGCAGTTAGGTTAAGAGGTCCAGTCGCAGAAGTCATAACAATAGTGAGATTAATTCCTTAATCGGGACTGTCGGGAATGACTAGCTGAAGATTCAGTTTGCCTCAACACTAAAGCAATGTGGTGAAGTATTGTGTTCAATTTGTCTCTCCAGAACAAATGTTGTTATTTCTGACGGAGTAAGAAATTTGTTTCTTCTAGGATAGCAACCAATTTGATTAATTCCCGAAGCCCATGAAGGTAAGGGGGTTTCAGCACGTTCTTGTAAAGTACCGTATCAGTTCGTGTTTCCAAAACTGCATTATTTCAGACGAAAAAAAAGGCTTGTTAGGAATGCAACCAATAGAATCAAATCCCAGAGTTCAAGTTCAGCACTTGCTTTTTATTCAAAATAAAAATTTAAACAAGCGACTCATGCGAAAGAATTGTCAGCAAGAAGTTTCAGGGATGATTATAAGACCTCCTCTTCTCGCACCATACCAAGATAAACCCTGATTCGGACGGAAGTTTGAGATAGCAGGTTTTTAAAAAAAATTTATGAGATAGAAATTGACCGAATTTGGATGATCCCGTAGTTTGGACACGTACTCTAGAATAGATTACTTTTATTTCGAAGGTGACTTTGAAATTAAATCTCCCAGTATAAAGAAGAGTAAAGACTCAGAATTCAAATCTTTCTTTTTAGTTCCCAAGAGGGACGGACATCTCGTGGTTGGAAACTTTCAGGACTATTTGTCAAGCCTCAAGGAAAGACAATTGAGTAATTACTGTAGACCTGTAATATGCTTCTTCCATGTTCCTAATTTCCCAGGTCACAGGTAGTTTTCTACGGTTTCTCTTTCCAGGGAGACTTTACCAATTCAAAACTGTTTTGTGTGCTGGCAATAGCTCCTAAGGTGTTTACAAAGATGGTCGGCTCTGGGTGAATCTCTAAGGCCCGTTGAGTACATTTGTTCATGTTCCTCGAGGCCTGGATATCAGAACTCAGGATTAATATATTTTTGGTCAGCATGTAATTTTGACACAGGACCTCTACTGGGTTTTGAGATTGTTAATAGATTCCCAGAAATCTTGCTTGATTCGATCGCAAGAGACAATTTGCCTGGGGACTCTCTTCAAGTTGGAGGTGGGAATAATTTATCCGTCAGTGAAGAGTTTCCTGAATCTGATACAACAAATCTCATTTTGGAGACAAGAGCACACATGTTTCTCAGACTTCTGGGACTAATGGCTGTATATATGAATTTTATTTCCTTGGCTTGTTTGCATATGAGTCCAATCCAATCTTATTTTCAGTCATGGTAGATTCCTCGAAGAGACAATATCAAGACGATCCCTATTAGCAGTTTATTAATATAACACCTAGAATGATGGGGGAAAATTTCTTCAAGTGGATTCTAATACTCCATGTAGAGCCTCTAGTTATATGGGCAGATGCACCAGAAAAGGGCGGGGATCTCAATACAGTTTGGATTAAGATTTTTTCGGACCGAGCTCCGACTCTAGTCAAATGTAAAAGAAGTATTAGCTAAAACCAGAATTTTCCTTCAGAAGAAAAAACAAAAACAAAACAAAAACAAACAAACGAACAAACAGTGTCATTACTGTTAGAATTGTACATCAAGTTCGATAACCCAAGCAGTTATCTACCTTGAGTAGCTCTTCTTCTTGGTGAAATAAAATTTTTTTCAATTCTTCTTTCCAAGGCAACGGACGTGTTGTTTATTCCTTCGTCTACTCTCACCTAACATTTCTTTATTCCACGATATGGCTAACTCAACAGGTTATGGGCCCAGCAGAAAAGAAAATGGAAATAGAGTGAGCAGGTTACTATTTGACGGAGATGAGACCAAATATGGAATTTGGGAAACCAAATTTTTAGGATACCTCCGCACGTTGGGTCTAAAAGACGCCATTTTGGGTAAAAACCTAAGCGGAGATGAAACTGATACGGAAAGGAACGAAGATGCCTACGCTGAATTAGTACAATTTCTGGATGACAGAAGTCTGTCACTTGTAATGAATGAAGCCCCAGACGACGGAAGAAAAAGCCCTGGGGATTTTACGCGGCCATTACGCAGGCAACAGTAAACCAAGAATTATTGCTCTCTACACCACATTAACGGCACTTAAAAAGGAATCCACTGAAAGTGTAACTGACTATATAATAAGAACCGAAGCTACATTAACAGCATTAAGAAATGCCGGTGAATCGTTAAGTGACGGTCTTATCATAGCAATGGTATTAAAAGGACTACCTGAAACATTTAATCCATTTGCAATATATATTACGCACAACAGTAAGGAAATAACATTCTCGGAATTTAAAACTCAACTCCGAAGTTTCGAAGATACGGACAAATGCCGTCAAAGCTCCGAGGATAACGTAATGAAACTCACGAACACATTTTCTAAAATGGATACAAAAGAAATAACATGTTTTACATGTCAAGGAAAAGGCCATTTAGCAAATATATGCCCAAACAACCAAAATAAAAATAAACGGTGGTGTAACTACTGTAAAAGTAAGACCCATGTGAGGGAGTCGTGCCGATACAAGAGGCGAGACACTGTCAACAAAGCAGCAGTAGAAAACTCGTTCGCATTCAAAATAAGTGAACAGTCACAGGAAACTACTATACGCAAAGGACTCATGGTGGATACGGGAGCTACTTCCCACATAATAAACAACATCAACAAATTCAAAAACTTTGATGACACATTCCAGCCAGATAACCATTTTATAGAGTTGGCTGACGGTAGCAGAACTAATGGAGTAGCATTAAAAAGGGGTGAAGCAGAGATGTACCTGGTGGATACGGATGGAAACCACGTGATAGTCACTCTGAAGGGGGCACTATATATACCTTCCTACCCACAGGATATATTTTCTGTTAAGTCGGCCACGTCAAATGGGGCGACTATAACATTCACGAAAAATAAAAATGAACTGGCGTCCTGGAATGGCACTAAATTCAATATATACGTCCACAACAGACTATATTACTTGATAACGACAGAAAAGAAGCCGGGGGATAGTTGTCAGAGCTGCTACGATATCCACACGTGGCACAGAATTCTCGGTCATTGCAACTACGACGACATTAAAAGGTTGCCAAACGTTGTCGAAGGAATGACGATAAAAGGGAATACAGACACACTCAACAAGGACTGTGAAACCTGCATCCAGGGAAAATTCTCTCAGAGCAGAAATAGACAGACGTGCAACATCAATTTTCGAAATGGTACACACGGACTTAGCGGGCCCTATAACACCAACCGGTATAAACGGACACAAGTATGCCATTACATTTACAGATGATTTTTCCAGTGTAATATTTGTATATTTTCTTAAATCAAAGAAAGATACAGTATCCGCCACAAAAAGATTTATCGCCGATTCTGCCCCCTATAACAGGATAAGAACCCTGAGATCCGATAACGGATCGGAATTCACATCAAGTGACTTTCGGGAATTACTGTATAGCAACCAGATAAAACATGAAACATCTGCACCTTATTCACCACACCAAAATGGAACAGCAGAAAGGAATTGGCGAACCCTATTCGAGATGGCCAGATGCCTAATTATAGAAAATAACCTACCTAAAAGTTTATGGACCTATGCAGTAATGACATCTTCAATAATTAGAAATAGATGTTTTAATAATCGCCTAAAACAAACCCCCTACTACATGATGACAGGAAGGAAGCCTGACTTATCAAAAATGCACATTTTCGGATCAACATGCTATGCTTACAACAACCCGAAGAAAAAGCTAGATCCAAAATGTAAAAAGGGGATATTCGTTGGATATGACAGGCACAGCCCTTCATATTTGATTTTCTACCCCGAGAAAAATAAATTCTCAAACACAGGCTAGTACAATTTACTAGCAACATGACGAGCCAGCAGACTCAAACTTTAACCAATGATGATGACGATGGTGATGATGATTTCGCCCAAAGAAAGCGTATTCCGCAGAAATCCATCGTGGACCCAAACCCAGACCCACAACTTGAAACTGATTCACGGAGGACACACATACCGAGGAAAATGAAAAATTTCGGCATTACCCAGGAGAGAAAGAAAAACACCTCAGTACCTAAATGATTATATCACGAATTCTGAGGATGACAGTGACCAAGCATTAATCAATATTGATTATTGTTACAAAATCACTTGTAACATACCACGGACCTATAAAGAGGCACTAAACTCACCAAAAGCGCCTTACTGGACCGAAGCAATGAATGAGGAGATAAAATCCTTAAAAGAAAATAATGTTTTCGAATTGACGCATTTACCCGAAAACAAAAAGACAATTGGGAGCAGATGGGTCTACACCATAAAGCAAAACCCTGATGGATCAGAAAGATATGAAGACAGATTCAAAGGACTTTTGTTTGGACTCTAAAAATACTTTTGTATTGTGCTCTCATATTTATGGGAATAAACAAATTATTAATATGAGAGCATGGGAGGGTGTTAGAATTGTACATCAAGTTCGATAACCCAAGCAGTTATCTACCTTGAGTAGCTCTTCTTCTTGGTGAAATAAAATTTTTTTCAATTCTTCTTTCCAAGGCAACGGACGTGTTGTTTATTCCTTCGTCTACTCTCACCTAACATTTCTTTATTCCACGATATGGCTAACTCAACAATTACTATGACCAATTACAATTCTAATTCGCGTCGAATGTCGGAAAGCAGCTGCGAAAACCAGATCCATCATTCGATAGAATAACTGGGTCATTACTATGACCAATTACAGTTTAATAAGTCTTTCCAGAGCGGGCTCCGACTCGAGTCAAATGTAGGAAAGCAAGAGCGAAAACCAAATTTATAATTCAGAGAAATAAACTATGACCAATACAGTTAAAATGAATCATTCCTGACCGGCTCCGACGCTTGTCAAAGGTAAGAGAGCTTCAGTGAACACCTGATGTATCCTTCCCTCCAGGTTCCTACATGATGTAGAGGGATTTAAGGATTTGAATGAGCTTACAGATAAAAAAGTTTGAGTTTATGTTTTAAAAAAACCCAGCCCATCAAGCAATTGTTCAGCTACCACCCCATGTCTAAATGGGAAGAACTGCTCTTAGATGCGACAATTACACAGAAGTGACATACATCAACAAAGGCGACATAAAGTCCCTTCATCTTTGTCAGTTGACGGTAGAAGTGTTCCAATGGGTAGCAGATTGCATAATTTCTCTTGGTGCAGCTCACATTCCAGAAAGAGGATTTTTGTTTTGGCAGATAGACTATCAGGAGTCGAGCGGAAGCTCGGTTGACGAAATAAAGCTTGCGTCTGAGGATAGTGGACTTAACTTTTTGAAGGCTCGGTCTTGTAAACATACCTCTGAAAGACGGAGAATTGTAGGTGCTTTTACCCCCTTATTCAGTGGATGCAGCATATACTTCAGATGATCTGAGCATAAATTGGACAGAGATGTATGCCATCCCTCCTCTAATATTGATTCTTCGGGTCCTTCAGTCGGTGTCACTGGAAAGGTTTATTCTTCGTCTTGGAGCCCCACATACTCCTCACCAGTCAGGGTATCTATCCTCCCAGACCTGTTAAGACTTTCCAAGGGAATTACTAATAATATTTTTTTAAAATCTAACTCTGAAACTGGGTCATTCCGACCTAGCACCTCTAAAGCTTGTGTCAGGGAAAATATCCAGTATGGCCCACTTGAAGAATCTTTCTAGAAAAGGCTCAGAGTTACATGAAGAATGGCAGAAGGCATTCTACCAAGAGAGTGTACGAAACAAGTCAAACAGATATACAGATGCTGGGGTATTGAACGATATATCGACCCCGTAGTCTGCTTTTATAAATTACGTGCGAATTTTCTAATTCATTTGCACGGTTCTGAGCTTCAACTCTTGCAGAATATAGAACAGCGTTAGTAGCTATGGTTGGGAGGAAAAGTTCTTTTAAATTCAGAGTCTTTTTGGAATTTGGTTAAAGAAATTATTAGTTTAAATAACTCAGTGAGATTACTTCTTCCTAATTGGCGCTTACCCTTTGTTCTGAGGGCTCCCATTAATCACCCCTTTTACCCTTAGATTCAACGGGATTAAAGTTTTATGTTATCTTATTTAAAAACTTTTGCATTTTTCAGGTCAGTTAACTTGGAATCGCGTATCTTTCAGAATCTGTATTTTACGCATCAAAGACACGTGATTCCAAGTTGACAGACCTGAAAAACTGTAAAAGTTCTTAAATAAAATAACTGGTCCATTTTATTCATTAATATATCAACACTGAAAATTTCATTAAATTCGATTAATTCCCTGATTTTTGGTATTTTTTTTCTTTCAGCGGGGTGACAATACGATGGTGGAATTTAGGTCTGTTAAGTTCGATTTAACCCGAAAACGTTTTAACTTTTTAAAAATACGACCTAAATTAAAATTGTAAATTGATATTTATTTAGTTTTTCAAATAAAAATTATGGTTTTAGCACCGGAAAAAAATTCCAGACACTGACCATTTACAGAATGACCGATTTTAGGAAACTTTACAAAAAAAAAAAAAAAACAAAAAAGAAAAAAAGGAAATTATTCGCTAGGTAAATTTTTACTATAAACTTATTTTAATCAAAAATTTCGAAAGCAAATAATTTCATAAACAAAAAGAAAATTCATTTGCCAATAATTCCTGTTAACGCGAATTAAAATTTACAGGAAAAATGCCAAAATTTCACGTGTCTAACAAAACTTTAAGAATTATTTGTTTGTTGTTGTTGTTTTTTAATATCATTACAATAATGTTTACTAGTTAGTGTTAGTCTAACAACATTTAGAATAAAAATACTCACGTAAAATATATTTTTAAGAACATTCAGTTTTATTTCAGTGTTCAATAATTTAAAATGCTTTCTTTTAATTAGGTATTAATTTCCAGTTTACTATTTTTTAAAGGAATATAAAGAAAATAAACAAAAGAACAACGTACCTTTTGAAATAAAGTCTTCATTCAAAGTAACTTGTGAAATGCGTTGAAATCGTTCACAACTCACGAGGTAATATCCTTTTTGAGAAAGGGAGATAATTTGGCCCGTTTTGTTCTCCATACTTGAAATTGATTTTTTTAAAACTCTTTAAAATTCTTTGAAAATATGTAATACGTTATAGCGCGGTTTTTTTAATTTTTTTTAGCTTAGATTTTTTCAAAGATAAAATTCAGGGCTAACTTTTGTTAAATTTTCAAGTTAGTCCCTAATGCTGGAAGACATGTAAAAGTGACCTTGAAATTTTTAAGGTAGTAAAAAACTCAGTTAAAACTCAGATAAAATAATTTTTTTTTGCATCAATTTAAAGAAAAAATTTTTTTTAATACTACGAAAAAAACAACAAAAAAACTTCATTAAAAAAAAATACATTATTTATTTTTTGAGTTTTAAGAAAATAACTTTTAAATTTTAAAATCACTTTTTTAAGGTATTGAATTTATATTTTTTTATTTTTTATTTTTCTATATATTCTTCAGGTTATAATCTTTCAAGAAATGTAAAAACTAGGGACCGGGATTTTTTTTTCTTCAAACGGTCAAAGGTCAACCCTCCCATATTCTGAATTGATAAAAAAAAGTATTTTTCAAGTTTCTTTAATAAAATAAACTAATCGTTATAAAATTAAGTCGTCGGAAAATAGTTTGGTCAAAATTTCATTAAAATTGGACAATTCCATGATTTTGGTAATTGTTTTAAAATTAAGAAATCATTTAAAGATCACCACCCTTGGCAATTTCTGAGCCTCCCTAATATATATATATATATATATATATATATATATATATATATATATATATATATATATGTATGGTTATTGTATTGCCACTTCTTCACAGAAGAAGGAAACTTCTACAAGTAGTTCGGTTGTGAGTCCGGAAGTTTAGCTTTGCTTTTACATACCCTGTGGCACAAATGACACGTGAGCCCCCCAGCTTCCGCTCGTGCACACATGTTTTTCACTTAATTGACCGTCAGAACGGACCATACGTGACTGAGAAGATCGGCCCTAGGCAAACAAGCCTTACTGCTACACAACACCACATATATGGTTAGATTTAATATATATATATATATATATATATATATATATATATATATATATATATATATATATATATATATATATATAGTTGGCTATAATAAATGTATCTATGTTGACACATAAATAAACTTGTTAAACACCACGAAACACTATTTTTTATAAACGCTTTCTATAGACGTCCAAGTACTGGCTGAAACATTAAAACTGTTTTTTAAAGACTAATAGTAAGTCTCGGAACAATGTAGATGTTTTTAGAAAATTTACCTATAAGTTTCTACAAGTCTTCTTCAGTGTGAGCTACAAGGTCACAATAATCTGCGTATACCAGATCTCTTTCTAAAGATACAAAAACTCTAGATTTTGATTCAAACTGTTTGATGATAAAGTTATTTCTAGAAGTTCGATATCTTATGCAGATGCCACAATTACAGTCCTTAAAAGCCACGTGGAAAACCATTGCAAAAAGTGTACAACAGATTGAGAGCTGACACGTCCTATACTAATTCATTCTTTCCATCCACATCAACCCAAGCTCTTATGCCATCATGGAAAGATAAAAGTATAATAATGATTTTCTTCTGGGCAACCAAGATTCCTTAAAATCACTCCTAGAATAATTCTGTTAACAGTATCAAAAGCTAAATATTAAGGCCATTAAAACTTGATACAAATCCAAACCTTGTTCTATCCACTTTTCTCGTACCAAATATGATCATATACATATTCAGGAAAAAAAACAAACAAAAAAAACATCATCAACCATGTGATAGAATAAACGGCCAAACAAGATCCTACATAAGATTTTACCAAACTCAGACTACAGTGTAATACCCCGATAATTTCCAAATTCATCCAAGTCATCTTTCACCTTAAACATCTTAAGTATCTCGCCACTCTTTGGACATGGACAGGGAGTTCTAAATGTATTTAACAATTAGAAACCCCCGCCCCCCTTATCACACTGCCACGTGACATCAACTGGCGCCCCACTGATTAATACTATTCTCATTTGAAATACGGCTGTTAAAAGACGCCATCGATGCTTCAATAACCCACGCTAACTTCGTTAAAAACAAATAAACAAAAAATCAAAAAAAACAAAAACAAAAACAAAAAAACAAACAAGACAGTATAGCAAAAAAAAAATCAAAACAAAACAAAACAAAACAACCCAAAAAATATGGCTTAAGTCAATAAAAATTAACCTTGTTTAGATTTCCTAAAAACAAAGTTTACCATATTTGAAAATGTTTAGAGACCGAAAGCGCCACAAAACCTTGAATCTTTCGAAGGGTTTCTACATTCATTCGATACAGATTTACGTTTCCTTATTTATAAACAAGAATAACTTTGTAAAAAGTCCTACATTTTCCCTTTCTATTCTTTTTAACCAAACATGCACAAGATACAGCAAAAATACAACCCCACATTTCAAACTGTCACCTATGTGATGTAAATGAACTCAAATGGTAATGGTATCTCCATCGAGCTAATGTCGTAATATTTTCTTTCAAATATGATCAGTTACGATCATGGCTGTCCAAGCGCACATCATGCATTTGCTGTTGAAACGTTCTTTTTTAAAAAGTTTGGTGAATTTGTAATAGCTATAAAAAAAATGTTGTGCTCATTTCATGTTATATCAGAATGATGTTGCTATGGAGAGAATTTTCAACCCATAGCAGTATCGATTTTCTTACAAACGATTGCTGCATATTAAATAG
>CM042164.1:22442411-22497411 GCA_023376005.1 Doryteuthis pealeii
TATTATTGATTCTATCAAAATCTAAAAGGTGTTATTGGTCCAATTTCCAATGGTATATCCCCTATCATATCATTGGTTCACACTCTTTTGACTGACAAAAGTGATATTGTCAAACGTTGGGCAGAACATTTCTCTGCAGTCCTGAATCAGAAATCTTCTTTTGACACTCATGTAGTACAAAATCTTCCCCAGAAACCTGTTGTACAATCCCTCTCTGCTAACCCGTCAATACCTGAGGTGAAGAAAGCTATCAATCAACTTTCAATGGAAAAAACACCTGACGAAGATGGAATTTCAGCTGAATTGTACAAATGCGGAACCAATCTTTTGACTTGCAGGCTCTGCAAATTCTTCAATCTTGTGTGGGACAGGGGGAAGTCTCGCAACAGTTTAAGGACACATCAATTGGCCATTTTTACAAGCAAGTATGACTGTGACAACCACAGAGGAATATCTCTTCTCTCGTTTGCTGGTAAAATCCTTGGTCGTATCATCTTTAACAGGCTTAATGACTTCGTCTTGGGATCAGCACTACCAACAACTCGGAGTAGTTTTCGCTCTGGTAGAGGAACAGTAGATATGATTTTCTGTCTTCGATAGGCTCAGGAGAAGGCTCGAGAGCAGAACAAAGATTTATTTATGGTTTTCCCTGATTTCACAAAAGCCTTCGACATTGTGTCTCGAACTGCTCTGTGGAAAGTGTTGTCGAAATTAGGTATTCCAGACAAAATGCTTCGTATCATCGTCTATTTGCATGAAGGAATGAGGGCTTCTGTGAGATCAGGTAGTGAGTAATCCACTACTTTTTCTGTCTCAAATTGTACAAAGCAAGGCTGTGTTCTTGTTCCACTTCTTTTTGCATTGTTTTTTTCTGTTATGCTCGAGAAAGCATTCTCAGATCTAAGCGAAGGAATAAATGTCGAATTAAGCAACATTTTAAAGCTGTCAACTTTTACTTTCTGCGAGTGCAGGATCTTCTCTTTGCAGACGATGCCGCTCTATTAGCACACAGCCTAGAATATATCCAGACCATTCTTGATAAATTCTCTGAGACATCAAAAGCATTTCGACTTACTATCAGTATAAAGAAAACTGAACTACTGTACCAGCCCGCAGCATGTCTTGTAAATCCACCTGTCCTCATTGATGGAAAAGCATTCAAAATTGTTGATACGTTTACATATCTTGGATCAACAGTCACTTATGGTGGAAAAATGAACAAAGAGATCCATTCCAGAATAGTTAAATCAAGCACTTCATTCGGCAATCTGAAGCACCGATTATGAAACACCAAAGATGTATCTCTTAAAATAAAAATTGAAATCTACAGATCAGTCGCGCTTTCAACTCTACTCTATAGTACCAAAATGTTTTATGTGGGTGTGTTCGGAGAGGAGAGATTTCCTTGGTCTTTTAAAAGAGAAAGAAAAGAAAAAATATTTTATTTTTCTTAGTCATTACGTAGTAAGCTCTAATTAGACTAGGCTCATTTATTGAGTTCTGGTCGAAATAAATTTATAATAGCCAAATGACGGTTTATTGAGTTTATCTTTCTTATTCAAAGTATAAATATTGCTCCGTATATAATTAATTTATTAGTTATTATACATTGAGCTATCTTAGGGATTTGTAAAAAAAACCCTTGTATAAATCTATGTTTTCATCATCATGAGCATGCATTGTGTATGTACAGGAGATATTGATCCCAAATAGAATCATCCTATACATACCAGCCAGTTGGATACTTTTATCTTTATATATATATATATATATATATATATATATATATATATATATATATATATATATATATATATATATATTTGATAAGTATTTGATATGAAAACACACAATGCTGTTAAAATGAAAATATTTTATATCATATTCATAGCTAATATTGAACAATATTTCGATTTATAAAAATCATCATCAGAGCTTGTTTTTAAACTGGACTCATCGAAAGAGAAGCTGAAAATAATTTGAATTCAAAACGAAAACATTGATGTTCCAAAAAGCGTACAAGTCATGCGATCGTTTCTTCATTAGCACATCCCCTACGCGTTTCTCGGTCAACGACATAATGTATATCTTAGTGTTGCTTGAAATTCTCAATGATCGTAATACCTATGAAATAATCTCTCCACAAACCATTACAAACAGCACAATCATTTTCAACAAAACATATAAAAAACTAATTAGCAACACAGATAATACTTGGCTCTCTTTGATCGACTACCATCCTATCGTCCCCACCATTTACGGTCTCCTCAAAACACACAAACCAGGGATTCCATTAAGACCCATAATTTCGGGAATTGGAACCGCCCCTCATAAAATAGCTAAATCTCTAGCTAAAATACTAACTCTCTTAGGTACAGTTAGCAAATCTCATATAAAAATTCTAATAGCTTAATTGAAAAAATAAGAAATATAAACAGGAACAACAAATGTCTAGCAAGCTTAGATATTAAATCACTTTTCACAAGTATCCCGGTTGACAAATGCATTACTCGTTTAGAAAATCATCTCAACAAAATTAATACTACATTTCCATTACCTGTAAACAAGATAATCCAAATTTGCAAACTTTGCACTAAAAATTGTTTTTTTCCAATATAATGGAACTTTTTATAAACAGAAATTCGGGTTACCTATGGGGTCACCTTTGAGTGGTGTATTAGCGTGCTTATTCATTGAATTCTTAGAATCCGGTCCCTTTAAATATACTCTAATTTTTTCCGTTACATTGATGACACATTATTTATCTACCCAAAAAACTGTAATTGACAAACTAAATGATGTGGAACCCTCCATTAAATTTACTCATGAACTTGAACAAAATCCACGCCCTACCATTTTTAGACACACTTATTATAAACAATAACAACATTTTAGAATTTAAAGTTTATCATAAGAATACCAACATAAATGACTACATCCATTTTTATTCCCACCATAACAATAAGGTAAAGAGTGGTACCATAATAGGTTTCTTTCTTAGAGCACTTATAAGACATATTTAGAAGACGAATTTAATATTATTGAAAAGTCTTTTCTTAAATTACAATACCCTTTAAACTTCATACACAGTGCTAAAAAAGGCATTGAAAATACACAATAGAAAGAATAACACTATATCTCCTAATAACACATAACATAACAACAATAAAGACTCTGATAGGTACATCATACTTCCCAATAATCCTATCACTGATAAAATAAATAGAAACCTAAAAAAGATAGGTATTAAAACAGTTACTCACTCCACGAAAACAATCAAAAACATTTTACAGAATAGAAAAACAAGCTCTGATGATGATTTTTATAAGTCGAAATATTGTTCAATATTAGCTATGAATATGATATACAATATTTTCATTTTAACAGCATTGTGTGTTTTCATATCAAATACTTATCAAATACTTATATATATATATATATATATATATATATATATATATATATATATATATATATATATATATATATATATATATATATATATATAATATATATAATGATTCCGTTGATATGGTAACACTTGGCATATTAGAAATGCAGATATATGTCCATGAAAATTACTAGATAGACAGCACTATTTAATATCTCTCTGTTTCTCTTGCTGTCTAATTTTTTTCTCTTACTATAACTCTGTATTGCATTTTATATGAGGGTAGATACTTATAAAACCCAATCTATAATTGGTACTCATGATCTTAAATATGACGATAATGATCAACACCATGCATTATGGGTTGTTATTTTCTAAGCTTAATTTAGTTTAGTACAAGGCCAGAAGTATGAGACACCCAGTGAGAATCGAACTCACTATCAACTGTTCCTTAGTCTAGGTCGCTAACCAATTACGCTAAACGAGGTGCACTAAAAACCAAAGTGTGGCTTAGATTTGTCACAAAGCCATCTGTATGAACCACCTCATTAGAGAATTGAACTTGATTATCGTTCGGGACTATTTTATAAACATTATACCACATTGAAATACGCATTATTTTTGTTGTTTTTTCTTTTGTTTTTAAAAAAAATCAAATTGGGATTTCAATATTTAATTTTCTTCGTTCTTATCGCTCAGTGATGTCTTATATTTTCAAAAGTAATTTAAGTTATTTTCAAAATACTTGAATATTTGTAAGTGGCTTCAGAAAGATATAAATATAAAAAGGACACTCTGAACGAAATGCCTTCTATTTATTATTACATATACAACAACAGCTAAGAGGTCTATCTTCAAAGTAATGAGACTTTCTTTCAAAAAATTCAGGTCGGCAACCTTGATTGAATCAATGATGACCAATGATCAATGCTGATCAATGTTCACTGTTGATCAATGACCTTGAGCTTGTGTGAAAACATTCAGTTCACGTTCAACTTGGTAATCTTGAATCATTATCACCAACTCATTAATCTGAAAGGACCTCTCTGACAGCCAAAACATATAAGCTATCTACTTCGTGTGTATGTATGTATGTATGTATGTATGTATGTATGTGTGTGCGTGTGTGTGTGTGTGTGTTTGTATATCACGAAAATAGAACACAAGATCAAATTTTGTGTCAAACCTCCGAACAATGTTACAGAAACATTTAACAACACTGGCTTATGGAGATCAAGTTCAATCCTATGCACAAGTTTGTAGATGTCAGAAATAACTTTTGGATGGTTGAGAGACTTTTAAAAATGAACTTCATTCTGGTCGGTCAGACAGAAACTGAAAAAAATGTAACAAAAGTGAAACCTCTCATCAGATCTGATCAATGTTTAATGCCAATAATGATTGTTAATGAATTAACATCGATCAGCTGATTTTCAATCAAAGTGGCAAACCTGAAAAAAAAACAGTAACATTATTTTATAGATACACTCTTTGTGAACAAACTTTTAGTCTATATGAATACTTCTGTATTAACAGCGTCCCCTTACTTTTCTGGGTAAACTATTGTCAGTTCATAAAAATCAACACCCATCTCCATGGTCACCATTTGGGAACTGTTGAGAACATGCAACAGGTTGTATCATAGCACTCGCCACCCAAATGCACGTACACTTTCACTCGTAAACTCAGAGCACTCGCCCACTTTATGTAAGTATACAATCACTACTGTCGTACAATCACTGTTCTTTTACACTCACTACACTCGCACATTTACTGCGCTCATACAATCATTGCACCTTATGCAATCACTGTAATTGTAGTTCTACAATCGCCGAACGTACTCATTTACATCACTCGTTCACCCACTTACAGTTAGTGAACGAGGGCATAATTACTCCACATGTGTACTCACTGCACTTATATACGCACTGCACTCGTGTACTCAATTCACTCACACATTGCACTGGTATAATCCCTTCACTTGTACATGCACTGTACTCCTACACTTGCTGTACCTGTACAGTCAATGAACTCTTACAAGCACTATACTCGTATACTCATTGCACTCGTATAATCACTCGTACGATAAAGTACAATACTATACATTCCCAATTACACTCATTCATTCAGTTATATTCACTTCAAACACACATCCATTAATATGAAACTTCTGGGTCCGTAAGTCTTGTTTAATGCAAGTATTCACACCCTAATTTTACATCTCTCACAGGCAATTAATATTAATTAAATGCATAAAACAATAATATATGCTCATATTCTGTGTCACAGAAAAACTTTGGATAATCCTCATCTTCGAATATACCCAAATTTAGACCACCCTCTGACAACTAAACAATACAACCTATTAACTTCACTTTTGTACTTACATTCACGTCTAGAGAATTTTTCTAACAATAAAACTTTGCAAGAAAATGCCTTTTCTTGTTCCTGGACAGAAAGAGTTATTTCCCAATTACTTATGCCTAAAGTAAATAGGATTTTCTTTCTTTAAACTTTGCTTTTGTGATCTGGGTAATGAACAATTTCAAATTTACGCATTTTCCAAAAGATTCCAAGGAGATTCAGTATTGAGTAATACAGAATTTTCTTGAACATTCATATTTTATTTTGTATCACTTTAGTAGAAATACTGGTACATGTCAATTCATTCGTTGTTTTATTCAGGACCTATGGAAATAGAAATGTGCAAATTTGCCCGTTTTTATACTTAGAATAGATTAATTTCTAAATTACATCTTCCAGCAAAGTTTGAAGGAAATAATGGTCATTTTCTATACTTTTATAACATAACACATTTTCACACATTTTTTTTCGCATGTGTTATTTCTTAATAAATAACACATACTATCCAGGAACAAAATATGTGTAATTAATATGCAAAACATAACTAATCACACAAAACTTTTATTTCCAAATCTCAAAAGAAAAAAGATGCTAATTATTTGTCTTATTTACATTTAATTATTACTAATGGGTTTTATAATTCAGTTCAGGCAATTAATAATTACTCATAAGTAGTTCTTCAAGTTGGAGCTGTAAACTAATTGCATAATACTATTACTAATAATCTGAACGAAAACAATATATCTTTTAAGTATAAATCAATTAAATTTCTTCGTCTGTAGCAGTAATACATCCTTTAAAGATACAATCAATGTTTTATTTTTACAAAACTTCTGGGACGTTTTATAATTATCAGTTTGGAGTAATTTGACTGTGAGGAAGATAACTTTGATAAACTCATATTCACAAATCATTTCAGTGTCATTATAATAAGCTGCGATCCAAATTTTGATCGCTTACCCGGCGTATAGAAGTACTTCAGTTAAATATTCATATTGAATAAGGATTTTTCTTCTGTTTAATTCTTCTGTTCTTTTCCGATTATTTCCATCCACTTTAATAAAATTCAAATTCAAGCCCTAAAATATTTGAATATTGCTTCATTTCCTTTTGGTGATTTAGCAGTGTCTGTGAAAATGAATAAATGTGCAAATGGCGGAGCAGTGTCACGGAAAATGAATAAATGTGAAAGTGAAAGAGCAGTGTCTGTGAAAATGAATAAATGTGAAAGTGGCGGAGCAGTGTATGTTAAAATAAATGAATGTGCAAGTGGCGGAGCAGTGTATGTTAAAATAAATGAATGTGCAAGTGGCGGAGCAGTGTATGTTAAAATAAATGAATGTGCAAGTGGTGCCGACACGGAAAGTGGAATCGGCAAGCTGAGTTCAAATTCCACCCAAGAAAGTATACGTTTCCTTCGTATTAATGCCCGTGTGAAAGGCATGAATCCACTTGTTCTCCTCTCAGCTATGGTTTGAATAGTAGGCCCAGTTAGTAGTCTAATTTTGGTAGGGTAACGAGTTTAGAAGAAAAGAAAACTGAATATGCGAGCCTAGTTTGAGGAGGCATTCAGTTATGCACGGCGTTGTATCCATTTAAAATCGTTCCCTAAATATCTATAAAATACCTTCTCTTTTTTAATACTACAGTAAAGCATGTGCAAAGAATGAAAGCCCAGTGAGCAAGAATTACCCCCATGAAGTCGTTATGATATCTACTAACTGAAAAACTTTGTGGCGGCTGATTTGAAAAAGACTTAATAACCGACGACAAAATTGATTTCAAGGAAATTATGTCAGATACGTTTTTAAATAGATCTTCATTTTATGTGTGAAATGAAAAAGAAAAAAAATCATTAATTAAATCTGATCAATAAATGCGATTATGTTTATATGATTCTATCAATCTCGTTTCTTTTCAATCGAACGAAAATAAAACATGATCAACAACGAAGTAAAGGGATATTTTCAATACAAGTCATGCATACAAGTTTATATTTCAAAACTGGTCCGTTGGGCGTGTCTGGAAGAATAACATAACAAACGCTGATCTGATCTATTTTCATGTTGTGAGGAATAAAAGTTTTCATACAAAGATAAATAACAAAAGAGAATTTGAAAGCTGTTTACAATGTATTAAACAGTTTTATTAACGACTGAAATAATATGAATAATAACAATTGTATGGTACGTGAACATAAAAAAAAGAAAGAAAGAAAAAACACACTGAATAAAATACTGATAGTAGTTTGTTTATCTGTCATTTTGTGTCAATCGACGCCAAATACAAAATTAACTACGATGAACATGTTAGCAGGTAATCGATATTTGATTCAAAAACAAAAAGTATTTCCTTAAATGTTTAAGGACTAATAATAAATTTGATTAAAGTTTTAAGACTAAAAATAATGCACTTTGATTAGAGATAAAAATTCAAGGGTAAGGCACTTTGATTTCTAAATAGTAGAGATAGTGAATTCATTTCGTTACAGACGAAAAAAAACACACAGAAAAATTAATGCTGTTCATTATTATATAATAGTGTAGTCTAGATTAAATAACGCGGCTATATTCATTACGTACATACATACATACATACATACATACATAAACATACACACATTTATACATACGCATACAGTATCGCCTATAAACATACACACATTTATACATATGTCTACAGTATTGCCTATAAAGCAAGAAAATGCCTTTCTTGTTCCTGGACAGAAAGAGTTATTTCCCAATTACTTATGCCTAAAGTAAATAGGATTTTTCTTTCTTAAACTTTGCTTTTGTGATCTGGGTAATGAACAATTTCAAATTTACGCATTTTCCAAAAGATTCCAAGGAGATTCAGTATTGAGTAATACAGAATTTTCTTGAACATTCATATTTTATTTTGTATCACTTTAGTAGAAATACTGGTACATGTCAATTCATTCGTTGTTTTATTCAGGACCTATGGAAATAGAAATGTGCAAATTTGCCCGTTTTTATACTTAGAATAGATTAATTTCTAAATTACATCTTCCAGCAAAGTTTGAAGGAAATAATGGTCATTTTCTATACTTTTATAACATAACACATTTTCACACATTTTTTTTCGCATGTGTTATTTCTTAATAAATAACACATACTATCCAGGAACAAAATATGTGTAATTAATATGCAAAACATAACTAATCACACAAAACTTTTATTTCCAAATCTCAAAAGAAAAAAGATGCTAATTATTTGTCTTATTTACATTTAATTATTACTAATGGGTTTTATAATTCAGTTCAGGCAATTAATAATTACTCATAAGTAGTTCTTCAAGTTGGAGCTGTAAACTAATTGCATAAATACTATTACTAATAATCTGAACGAAAACAATATATCTTTTAAGTATAAATCAATTAAATTTCTTCGTCTGTAGCAGTAATACATCCTTTAAAGATACAATCAATGTTTTATTTTTACAAAACTTCTGGGACGTTTTATAATTATCAGTTTGGAGTAATTTGACTGTGAGGAAGATAACTTTGATAAACTCATATTCACAAATCATTTCAGTGTCATTATAATAAGCTGCGATCCAAATTTTGATCGCTTACCCGGCGTATAGAAGTACTTCAGTTAAATATTCATATTGAATAAGGATTTTTCTTCTGTTTAATTCTTCTGTTCTTTTCCGATTATTTCCATCCACTTTAATAAAATTCAAATTCAAGCCCTAAAATATTTGAATATTGCTTCATTTCCTTTGGTGATTTAGCAGTGTCTGTGAAAATGAATAAATGTGCAATGGCGGAGCAGTGTCACGGAAAATGAATAAATGTGAAAGTGAAAGAGCAGTGTCTGTGAAAATGAATAAATGTGAAAGTGGCGGAGCAGTGTATGTTAAAATAAATGAATGTGCAAGTGGCGGAGCAGTGTATGTTAAAATAAATGAATGTGCAAGTGGTGCCCGACACGGAAAGTGGAATCGGCAAGCTGAGTTCAAATTCCACCCAAGAAAGTATACGTTTCCTTCGTATTAATGCCCGTGTGAAAGGCATGAATCCACTTGTTCTCCTCTCAGCTATGGTTTGAATAGTAGGCCCAGTTAGTAGTCTAATTTTGGTAGGGTAACGAGTTTAGAAGAAAAGAAAACTGAATATGCGAGCCTAGTTTGAGGAGGCATTCAGTTATGCACGGCGTTGTATCCATTTAAAATCGTTCCCTAAATATCTATAAATACCTTCTCTTTTTTTAATACTACAGTAAAGCATGTGCAAAGAATGAAAGCCCAGTGAGCAAGAATTACCCCCATGAAGTCGTTATGATATCTACTAACTGAAAAACTTTGTGGCGGCTGATTTGAAAAAGACTTAATAACCGACGACAAAATTGATTTCAAGGAAATTATGTCAGATACGTTTTTAAATAGATCTTCATTTTATGTGTGAAATGAAAAAGAAAAAAAATCATTAATTAAATCTGATCAATAAATGCGATTATGTTTATATGATTCTATCAATCTCGTTTCTTTTCAATCGAACGAAAATAAAACATGATCAACAACGAAGTAAAGGGATATTTTCAATACAAGTCATGCATACAAGTTTATATTTCAAAACTGGTCCGTTGGGCGTGTCTGGAAGAATAACATAACAAACGCTGATCTGATCTATTTTCATGTTGTGAGGAATAAAAGTTTTCATACAAAGATAAATAACAAAAGAGAATTTGAAAGCTGTTTACAATGTATTAAACAGTTTTATTAACGACTGAAATAATATGAATAATAACAATTGTATGGTACGTGAACATAAAAAAAAGAAAGAAAGAAAAAACACACTGAATAAAATACTGATAGTAGTTTGTTTATCTGTCATTTTGTGTCAATCGACGCCAAATACAAAATTAACTACGATGAACATGTTAGCAGGTAATCGATATTTGATTCAAAAACAAAAAGTATTTCCTTAAATGTTTAAGGACTAATAATAAATTTGATTAAAGTTTTAAGACTAAAAATAATGCACTTTGATTAGAGATAAAAATTCAAGGGTAAGGCACTTTGATTTCTAAATAGTAGAGATAGTGAATTCATTTCGTTACAGACGAAAAAAAACACACAGAAAATTAATGCTGTTCATTATTATATAATAGTGTAGTCTAGATTAAATAACGCGGCTATATTCATTACGTACATACATACATACATACATACATACATAAACATACACACATTTATACATACGCATACAGTATCGCCTATAAACATACACACATTTATACATATGTCTACAGTATTGCCTATAAATAAGTACAACCAAGATACCAGAATTTTATTTCTAGTGGACGATTATTTAAATCAAAATATATATTGTTAGATATCATTCATTATCAAACTTTTTTGCCACCAAGAAAATCATAAAGTTTATGTAAAGTTTGGTTATGAATAATGTCTAATAATGTCCATTTTAATAGTATAATGTTCTACTAGAACATTATAAAATCTTGGCATCTTTGATTTAGAAAAAATAAATTTGTATAAAGATTTTATGGACGATACTGCAACCGAGCACATATTCTTAAAGATAATGAGAATGATGTTATAATCAAAATATCAGTCAAATTAATTTTCGTTAATCAAATATTGATCACTGACAGATTCTTCGTAGTTATGATTTTTTTCCATATAGATTAACAAATACAAAACAAAGATTGATTAAAACAAGTTATGTAAAGTTATTCTTTCCGTGTCTGGAATCTACAAAACCAAAATTTAATTTTTATATAAATCTATAGAGATGTATTGACTTTTGTCGCTGTTTACTCTCGCCGGTTTGAAATAATCATTTTATGATAAATTGATTTAATTTTTCTTCATTGTATGAAACAGAAATAAATTGCATTGATAAATTAAGATAAGTAAAATTTAGTTGATTTGTGTCGGTTTTCTCGAACCAAATCGTAACATCTCTCTCTTCCAGCCCCCCTCTCTCTCTGCTCCTCTCTGTCTCTGTCTCTCTGTCTCTGTCTCTCTGTCTGTCTGTCTCTACACACACACACACACACACATGCATATATATATATATATGTATATATATATATATATATATATATGTGTGTGTGTGTGTGTGTGTGTGTGTGTGTGTGTGTGCGGCACAGTTAAAAAGCACAACATAAAATGATGGAAGAGATAACACCCGAGGGACAATGTCGATTTTAACCTGGGGGCAGTATGAGGTTTATTGGTGGGAGTAAATGTTCTGATTTTCAAAGTCTTTGGTCATCTTATGATGCCGTCGAACCAGAGCCCTCGATCATCTGCATGCAAAAGTTCACCCCCAGATATACAGTGTATGGGGGGAATGTCTGAGTACTGTTGATACCTTACATATTCTGGAACTTGTGCACGTAATTATCTATATATGCGATAATTTACTGTAATTTTCAGTAAATTTAAAAACATGTCGAGGGTTTACATGAGTGTGTATGTTAATAGTAAATAATTCACATAATCCTGAATAACACAAAGGAATGTTTGAATATTGTAATTATGCATTTTATTCCAAGATAGTCAAGAGTAAATGAAATGCACATTAACATCAACCAAATATTAGATTAGTTTAGTTTGGTACTGAGACACACCACATACGCATGACATGGCAGAAGTTAAGACAGTCAACACGAAAGGAAGTTAACTGCACTGTCATTTTTGCCCCCATATATATATATATGAAAAGTATTATAAAATGGAATAAATCCGACAGTATGAGGTATAGAAATAGGAGAACAATATTTAATATTGTTTTTTCTATTTCTATACCGCACATATATATATATATATATATATATATATATATATATATATATATATATATATATATATATGACAGTTAATAAGACCATGTTACTAAAGACCCCTATCATTTCAGTCTCATCTTGTATATAAAGAATAAATTTTAACCCGTACAAAGTAGCGTTAAGATTAATAATGTAATCATTCAATCTTGACTTTGATAAGCATTATTAGAATGAAAGAGCAAAATATATTACCTCTCTAACATAAAATGAAACGTCGTTACACTAAAATTTCATACATTAAATGTAGCAATAATTATGGGACAGTAATAGTACTTATTAAAGGATTCGTATAGAACAGGTGTGGCAAAACCTTTTGAGGACATGTGCCCAAATTTGCATCAATCAATACAAAATTACATGTTTAATTTATTAAAAGTCTGATTAAACAAAGGATAATTTGTGAATTGTTTCAATTTAAGAATTACATGTTTTATTTCGAACGAATAATTTTCAAAATGTAGATATAATGAATAAACTTTACTTTTAAGTGGTAATGGATCTTTTTCATGAAACTAAAAAAAAAAGTATTGATACTTATCTATTATTTCACTATTAACGAAAATATAACCGAGATATTGAAATAAATTAAAAAGAAAAAGCCCCCCCCCAAAAAAAAACATTACGTCGTTATCAATATATCAACCTCTCCCAATACTTCATCTCTGTCTCGTCGCAACTAAGACAAAAGTATTGGTGACCGCCAGTCTATCAACAAGCTTACGTATCACCACAACTCTCCATCACTACCAAAAAACGGCCCCTATCTGCAGCATAAATAAAGAAGAGAACACTCATCCGCATCACTCATACAGATAGAAGAAATACGCCACCCACTGCAATATTTCCAGTCTAAGTTACCACGAGAAATTTAGCATTTCTCTTCCTGTCCACTATTTCGCCCTGAGTACTACCTTAAAAACACAAACAGAACTCTTCATCGAACGAACTTTCCGACTCTCTTTCTATTGATGTTGCATTCATGAATGCACTTTTTTGTTTGTAACCCTTGTTTGTCCCTCATTTACTTACCCTTTACCCCGCTCTCTTTGTCTCCCACCCTGAATTACTATGCACACATTGTAACATGACCAATGAAATCTTTTTGTTTACCTGCTTGGGCATATATGACAGGTTTTCCACCCCTGTGAAATTTGTTTTTTTTTTCATTTTGTCTCATTAGAAGTTATTTTCACATGAATTTAACAGAACTGACATCGGTAAATGAGGTAGGCTAAATCAGTTAAGGAATTAGGAAGTCAATTACAAAAGGAAAAAAAAAACAACAGGAAAACATCAAAACAAAAACAATAACAATGATACTGTATAAAAAGGGAAAATTCAATCATCGCTTTCTTCAATTTCATTTCCTCACATTTTACTGCCTCCAATATATTTCAAAATTAAAATTTACTTTAATTTTTTCTTCCAAAAAATCTTCTATGGTGTTTACATAAAACCATTTAATGAGTATTTCAAATAACGAACGGAAAATAGGATTTGCCCGGCCCAAAAATAATCTTTTAGCATATGAAAGACAAGGAGACTGTGTAATCACTTGACAGAAAAATACTTGTAAAATCTCAGATACTGTTACCTTTTTATAATTATTCATTTTCTATTGATATTGATATTGTGAATTTTGCAAATATTTCACTGATTGTTAATAGTAAAGACAATTTCAGCTGATTTGAAATACGATTTTTTTTTACTTAAAACCCTTGGAATTCTTTTTTGAGTTGTTACAAAATGACGAGAAGAAGGAAGACGGAGTTTTAATATTTTACAATCTTAAAATATTGAGGATGTCCATAGTTATTAGAGATTTTATTAGTCAAATATCACTGGGGAACACAGTTTCCGTTGAGTTGGATCTGACACTTTTTTTACTATTTTCTGACCTCTGAATCCCCAAATGACCCTAGCTTTTCTATATCACGTCGATTTTTAAGCAACAGGATACCCCCGATTTTTCTCAAAAACCATTAAAATACAGAATCTAACACATTTGTGCTTATTTTATGGAATGTTTTAAAAATTTATAAATGCTGGAAAATAATAAAACGTTACACTAAGCAACATAATTTTTGTTGAGTTAGATCTGAGAGCTTGTTTTTGACTAACTTTTGGACTCTGAATCCAAGAATTACCCCGGTTTTATTTTAAAAAAAAACTTACAATGGAGAATAATACTAAATTGCTTGTCTCTAATGTTTGTATAAATTTATCTTGTTCATATAAATAATATTGTTACTGTAAGTCAAATTGTGAGCCAGTAATTAAGGTAAAAATTTACCCGTACAGTTTTTCTAGAGTGTTCAGTCAGTGAATAATTTCACTATGCTTCAACAATAATCAGCTATCATAATATATCTCATATACCTTAATACCATTCCTCCATTAATTTCAAATCTTGATGGAATCATTCATCTTGCTCATAACTGATCATACCAAGGTTTTCCAAAAAGTTTGCAAGATGGCTATGCAGAAAATGGAACTTGATGCTCATGTTGCAATCGAGCATTTTGTGGCTATCGAATAGTTTCTTGATAATTTCAGTGTAAGTTTTTTTTCTCGTACGTTTCCAAGAAAGTTCTTGACAATTTCAGTGTACGTTTTTTCTCGTACGTTTCCAAGAAAGTTCTTGAGAAGATCTTTGAATGATAAGCACGCATTCCCTTCAAATTCTGACGTTATTCCGATGAAAATGTTCATCTTTGATAACTTGTCGAATCTGTAGACCAATCAAATACTTCGGTTTTGATTTATTCTTCAGGCTAGGATATGCCATAATGAAGTACTTGAAACAGTTGCCTTCAGTTGACAATGCTTTAATGAATTGCTTCAAGACACCTAGTTCCATCTACGAGGTGGGAATATGATTTTTACATGTCAACAAATTGCCCGTAAAATGTAATTGCGTTTCTGACCAAGAAGGGTAAGCATGATCCAACTGTGTTTATGATATTGCAAAAACTCAATGATTCTGTTTATGTCTTCTAATTTTTCATAAAGACAAATTGAATACCTAATTGGGACTGCACTATATAAATTATCATTGTGGAAGGTGACACAGTTTAAGCTAATTCATTTGAGATATCGATGATGAACAGTCACTATTCAGTTGAGATTAGAATTCCCAATTCCTCCAGTAAACCCTGTATGCCATGGCAATGCATAAAATTAGTCTTTTTAAAAGTACTGCAGAAATCCACTTTCTCTCAATCAAAAGTAGGATACCTTCGCAAGCAAGTTTTTCTTGATGCTAGTAATTCTGAAACCTTTTTTGATAGTTCCAAAACTGGTTCCAAATTTCTTCAACTGATGCTGATCGAATCCCTTATGAGTTAAGTCATCTTCATTCAAAAAATTTGAACCATTGCTGTTACTGAGTTTTTCATCATAATTGAGATTTTGAAGAGAAGGAGGTTGAACAAAAACTGGCTCTGGGATTTCAGTTGAATGAGACACCTGGACGTATAGCTGATGGTAGACTAGGATACTCAATTTTACATTTGTTTTTCTTGTTATATGGTGAGGGTTTCATTAAGCAAAGGTAACAGTCTGTGCAATGCTCTCGCCAAATCATATGTATACCAAATGCCAACTTATCACATGTTCCCTTGATCAATATTCTTAAACTCTCAACACACTTCTTGGACATCTTGTGAGAGACCCAAGACTTGTCTTAATCACCAAGTTTTACTTTAAAGTATGCAAAATAGACTGGCTTCACAAATTCACTGATATTTGCTCTTTGGGAATAACCCTAGTCACCAGATCTGAAAAATTCTCCTTCCTTTTCAATAAGATAATCAAAGTCAGTTGATCAGTCCTATTACTTACAGACACACAAGACAATTGTGCTTATTTGGAGAGTAAGCTGTAGATATAAAAAAAAACTTGTGGTGATAGAAAAAAACTTAGTTTTGAAATTAGTATGCCAATTTTAGTTTAAATCAAATAAAAAAAATAAAACTCAACAAAATTAATGTCCAAAATTGTTCCCTAGTGTTGATTTCGTCAACTTGGTTGTTATTATGTCCGAAGTGTAATTGATTTGCCATTAAACAAAATAAAAAAATAAAAAACTTTGTGTCTGGGATTTTATAAAAATACTGTCTAATCCCCTGACTATCCCCTGATAACAGTCTCTTCTTCGGGTCTGAATAGAAATAGTTTTTTTTTCTGACAATGTAAATTAAAATGGCAGTAAACAGAAATTTGAAAATCATTAAAGCAGCAATGTTCATGCTATTTACTAAGCTTTGTTTAATCTTGCACATGGGCATCAAGTTGCTTACATGACCTGCTGTTAACTAAGAAGTCATCTAAGTAGGCTTATCTGCGGTGATATTGAGTAATTGGTGCTTTCAGTGTGATTTGATCGCAATTCAAGCAGCATGATGCCAATTATTGAATTTTTCAGTTATCATTCCAACTTTTTACATGAATATTTTTCTGATCTTTTTCTTTATTACATTTTCCAACACCATCTTTTTAGCAAATAAAATAATATTGTGTTGAAATCGGTACCCGTTTGACATTTGCAACCGTCAGATAAGTCAATATGAGGTGTGTTAAAAAGATTGAAACTGAAAACCAAGACAGAAATGAACAAAGAAGTAAATGATAATCTTTCCCAAAATAGCCACTTGGTATTTAAAACATTTATTCCAGAGAATTTTTTATTGATCGAAGCAGTTCTGAAACTCCTCTTTTGATATAGTGTGAAATTTCACTATCGTATTCCTTTCTACGTTATGAGCCTAGGAAGACAGAAAAATTCCCATTGAACTAGTTATGGTGAATATGGACAATCATGTGTTTCACTAAAGACATCTCGTTTAAAAACTAAGTAGATTATCTTTAGAAAATACCAACGAGTAGATACAAACAAGAATATTTTCCTTTGAATGTATCGAAAATATAGAAACTGACAATAAGAAAAGCCTTGTTTGTTAAGCATTTTGGCTAAACTTGTTATTATCTGAATATTAACCCATTAATAAAGGAATAGAGGAATCAGGTAATCTACAATTAGCAGTAAGATTGCTACCAGTAAATGTGAAAACTAGGCATTCTATAGAATGCCTCTGATCTTTGTAATATTATTACCTGTCCTAATACTTCTACTCCACTGTGTATGTTAACAACCAGAATAGCGATCTGTACATGAACCATGTAACTCCAATATTTTTTATTTGGCAAAATCGATTGTCTTTTTAACTTAAAACTATTTTCAAAGTATGTGTCTATCTTTTCCCTTGTTATTCAAAGAATAAAATGCTCTATGGAATATTAAAAAATATCTAGCATCAACCATACACATCCAAGCTCTCCGAAAACCCATTGTTGGGATTATCTTTCCCTTACTTGCTACGATTCGTCGTTATTGTTTGGATTATCTTCCCTTGGAGTGGCGTTGCGAAGACCTGAATATTTAAAGGCAGTGTCGCCAAATCTCTCTCTCTCATTCTCTCTTTTTCTCCAAGACTTTCCAGTCGTCAGAACCAACACACGTTGTGTCTCCGTCTATTTGGACTGAGGTGGCTTAGCCTACCAGCTACAGGCTTTTACGTGTACCTGTTCACGGGCCATAATATACTTTCTAATCTTATAGAGGCTTAACCCACCAGCTACAGGGATTTCTGTGTACAGTACACGTTCCTTTATATACTCTAGGATTTCATAGAAGCTCCACACATCCGTGCATCGTTTTTCCACGTACCTGTTATGTGCTGGTTTCTACGTAGTAATTGACAACCTTTATTCTTCATTTTATAGCCTCAGACTCTCTAAAAAAACAGTTCCTTCAGATTTCCGTCTATCCTGTCTTGTATTGTTTCTGTTAGTATTTGAACAATAAAGTCTATTTTGTTATAACTCTTTACTGAGATTTATTCAATATACGTGTTTGTGATATCTCCATCCAATAAACAGCGTAATAAAATGCATACACATACACGTATGTAGATACAGCTACATACACTCACATGTACACAGCGTTTCAAATTATTAACGAGCTGACATTTTTTCATTTTGTACAAAAATACCGATTGGAATTTTCACAGTATAATGGAAATAGGTGTATGCACAGGCTGTATAAAAACTATATTGTTCTGTGCAACAGGAAACAAACAGTGTCCATTTGCAATATCAACCCGATATAACCGCAGATACGTTTGAAATGGGCAAAGTGTCCCAGACATTAAATAAGTGACATTATACTCGTGCAATTAGGGGTCACACATGTGACTTGACCCCTTCTGAGAAAGATATCATAACATCTGAACTTTCCAAAGGCAAGTCTACATTAGAAATATCTAAAATAATTGGAAGATATCACCAAACTGTGAAAAGATTTGTTGGAGCTCCTACGAAGGTACGTAAGAGGGCTGATAAGGGTCACTCGAGGTTTGTTTCTCGACGTTCTTTGTCACGAATGAAACGTGAAGCTGTAAATAACCTAGGCCTGACGAGTGGAGCACTTTTCAGAAGCATTGGAGATCCTCATCAACGCTTTAGACGCCAACAAGGAGGAAGAGGTATTATGATTTGGGCTGGTATTATTGGAGGTATCATGGTTATCATTTTTTAATTCTTTTTACTTTTTTTTTATTTCAACTTAATTTTATCTTAGTTACTGTATGTATCTATAAAATCTATAAATGAAACAATACGTATTATTTTCTTTTTTACCGGGGTTTTTATTACACCTCGCTAATAATTTGACACAAGAAGAATTTAAGTAAATTAGGTAAATGACCGTAACTTCTGTTCCTTTTTGTAGAACCTTACAATTTTTACGGAGTAGGTGCATATACAGGTTGTCATTATTCTCTGATAATTTCATTAAATTCAGTAGTTTGTGTATAGTGACACTTTTCCCACCGAAAAGTGTCACTTCTTTAATAATTTGAAACGCAGTGTATACAGAGGTATAAACTTGAGATCAATAAAACCTTTGATAATCCATAAGCTGTTTAGTTTGGGGTTTATTGTTTCTTTGTTTAATGGTAAATAATACTTTGTGGGTTACTAAAGCTATCCTTGTAGAAGAACAGTTGTGGTACTAATAAACTCATAGCTGAGGAATAAGGGGTTTATACCTTTCCCAGTAGTAATGGTCCGAAAGTGAACGTAATAGCTTGACTGGAGTTCCAACTCGTTTACTACAATGGTCATTAGACACTACGTCACCCACACCGACTTGTCAGTAAAAATGTTTTCTTCAAAAGTACCATAAACATTGTAATGGGAAACCGTGAAAACCATGATTTAAAAAATTTTTTTTTTACAATTAGTCTTTTTCATCTGACCTTGCTGTAATGCTGTTCTTCGTTACGTGCTAGGTCTCGTGATGATCTTACAACAATAAGTAAGTTTGTTTATTTTATTTTATTTTTTTCACTTTGAATAGATTTAAGCTAGTAATAATTCAAATTTGATATATACTTTTGGATAAACTGTTACTTAGCTTATAAACCTATTTTATACTACCTATTTCACACAATATTTGTTACATTTAGTGTATGAAATTTTGATGCAAATTTACAACTATTATGGAACAGAAGTAGTAACAATTTGAAATAATAAAAGTCATCTTTACTTAATTATCTACGACTCAACTAATTAATTTAGTCGAAATTTGGTTACAATTTCAAGTTTTGATATAATAGATTTAGAATGAAGAAGGCAGCGATGGTATTAGAATTTTCCCTTTCGTGGTGAATATTTCATTTTATTGTATTTTTAAACTCTATTTAAACACCGAATTGAATAACATACAAATAAGATCTGAATGGTGTCATATCACAAAAATATTGCAACGTCTTTTCAAACAGAATAAAAATAAATTTGCACAAAAATGAAATTCAGGTATTTCAACTTTTCATTTTCTGGAATTTCTTTTTAATAGAAATACTTTGAAAAATCGTTTAGTATAATTTAATCTTGACCGAGTTAAAAAAGAAAAGGTTTAGGAAATGATAAAAAAGCATAAAAAAGATAAAGTAGATTCACATTATTACGTCAGGGATGCAAGTGTGTCACTGTAACGAGTTTAATGTAAATTTTGTATAATGTGTATAAGGCTTTTCTTTACAATTTCTAGTCACATTTCTAAGTTACTTTCGACAGCAAGGGTTTAGCAATTTTAGCTTTTGAAATAATGTATTGAAATGTTTATGTATTGTGATTGAAATTAATGTCCAAAAACAAATGTTTCGTTCGTTTAATAAATATATTTTGAAAAATATTTTAATGAGATTTTTTCTCGTTTTTAAAAACACGTTTATTGGTCTGTCTTCTTCATTGATGAAATACATGATTTACTGTCTATTGTGTTTTTATTTCGACTGAAAGAATAGCAATGTATTTTGTCGCTATAAAATGCATTTATAACCTTTAAAACCAGACACCAAACTCTGTAACATTTGTGCAAATTGGCTTTACGAATGGATATTAATGGATATTAATGGATATTTGTGGAAATAAAAACACAAGCAATCGTAAATGAAGATAATTTGTAGTTTGAATGTGAATTCATGTAACTGAATTAGTAACTGGGTATATATATATATATATATATATATATATATATATATATATATATATATATGTGTGTGTGTGTGTGTGTGTGTGTGTGTGTGTGTGTGTGTGACGTGTAAGAAAGCTGAATAAAAATAAGATAATATGAACGTGATTCAAACAAGGTGAATCGCTCCAAAATGTTTATGAATATTATCTGATAAGAATTATATTACGATTATTTGTTGATCCCAAACCATAGGGAAATACACTCTCACATCAAGTGGGTTTAAAATCCTGAGTATCTAGATAATGTTAGCACAGCCAATTAAGTTGGTTAAGACATATAAACATTTATTTACAACTTGAATATGTTAAAGATATATACTATGTATATGCCCATGAATAGGATTATGCAGCAAGAGTAAAGTCAATACCAGTAAAGCATAATGAGTTCTAGTTAAACATAAAAAATGATTTCTCAAACATAAAAATGGCCACATTATGGCGATTATGTGTGAGTTCGAATTCTACCACTGGTAGATCTTTGGATTTTTATAAAATATTTTCCCTTTTTTTCTTTTAATAAAAAAGTATATTATTTCTGAGAGTAATTCATGTCAATATCTTTGCAAGATATTCATTGTATTTAAATAAAAGAAATACACAGATAATCGTCTTTGAAACATACTTATATTAGATTCTTCGCACAAACACATTCAAATGTTCTCGGCCTAATCAAAAGTATATTTTTAAAAAAAGTCATCTTCGACTATTTAAGAAATATACTTTTTGGAAGGATTTAAGAAACATGAATAATGATGTACCAAATATGCTGAATCGTGTGATACGTACATTTCATGGCTCAAGGTAATTTTCTTTTTTGTCGGCTTGAGAACTTTTCAACGTTTCTTCATATATATATATATATATATATATATATATATATGGTATTTGTGGAAAAAGTGACTTACCGGTGAAAATGGTCACAGTAGTTAGTTGATTCAAGTTTCACAATGATAAAACAGTGATATAACAAATATAAAGTGTATGATAATACATACATATATATATATATATATATATATATATATATATATATATATATATATATATATATATATATACCTCTATGATAATATATATATATATGTACCTCTATGATAATATATATATATATTTATATATATATATTATCATAGAGGCACATATATATATATATATATATATATATATATAGATTATCATAGAGGTATATATATATATATATATATATATATGTATATATATATATATATATATATATATATATATATATATGTGTGTGTGTGTGTGTGTGTGTGTGTGTGTGTGTGTGTATGCGTGCGTGCGTGCAACATAAATAATACATATATACATGTTTGTGTGTGCTGCATGTGTTTTTACATTAAACTGCAGTGGTGTATAATTTAAACTTAATTTTCTGCACGAGAATTAACCTCGAAACACACGACTTGCTTAACAGAAACTTGAATACATAATACGTCGGTCAAAGCTTTTCTCCAGAATTCACTTAATAAAATGTATATCAGTTAATCAATCAATCAATCAATCAACCAACAAATCTATCTATCTATCTATCTATCTATCTATCTGTATTCAGTATCAGTAATATAAGTATTGTAAACTGGTACTAGTAAACTTACTTCATCATCACAGATTTTCTTAAAAATATTATTTTTAAAGTAATAAATTATATTCATTATGATAGAAGTTATGAAATATTAAAATTCTTATTAGGTATATACTAGGTATGTAAAAAGTCGACACCCTACCAGATGTACTATTTTTGTACGGAGAACTGCGTTAGCTTTATGCATTCAGATTTGTACGACTGAAAATCTCTTATTGATAAAGTGAAAAAATCTAATCTACATTTACTTAGAGATAAAAATTTTAAAATTCATTGGACCAAAGGGGGAAACAAATAATAAAATTGTTAGTAAAAATTTATACAAAAATACAGGATTAAATTGTTTTATTTCTAAATAAATGTAAATAGAATAAACTTTGTCTTCGTAAATAAGAAAGAATATTCGTAGAACATGATTTAAATATATTCTTTATTTATCAAACTTTAAATTTTCTAAGATAAAAAATATTTCGTTTTAAAAACAAAATAATTATTTTATTTCTAAATAAATGTAAATAAGTTTTTTTCTCTATCAAGAAGAGATTTTTAGCCGTGGCAGACAAATTTGAGCATCTGCACATGCGTAAAGCAGACGTAAGCTGACGTAGTTTTCCGTACTGAATCGGGTAAGCGTACAGACGTACAACCCTTTCTCTGCTTTTTAAAAATGTAATTGCATCGCTTTCAGCCATCAAATATCCGCTGTTGAGTCAATAAATTAAACTTGATTCTTTAAAGATTAATTTGAACTTCTCTTCTCAGGATCTGACAACTTTGAGAACATCTAAATTGATTTTTTCCAAATGCTATTATTATTAAAGACATGTCTATGCCTTTTTGTTAATATCTCATTCAAGTAATTTAATATCTCATACAAGTAATTTATTAAAGTAATTTTGCCAGGTCGTTTGAATTTAAAAGTTTTGCTGATTGAGTCAAATATGGATAAATGTTAACATGGTTAGAGATTCAAAGGATAATGTGGTCCTACAGTACTTTATTCCTATAAATCAACAATGAAAGCAAACAACTACTGAATGTTTTGAGGTGTTTGTTTGTTTCCATGTTAAATAATTGTATACCTATCGATAGGTTTAGTATATTTTAGTATATAATTTTAGTATAAAATTTAGTATATATTTTAGTTGACAATTTAGTATATTTTAGTATATAATCACAACAAATTTATATTGTGAATTTAAAAAGAATGCATTTCTATATTATAATGATTCGTTTTTTATATTCTATCGGAACATAGTAACGATGACTGATCGTAGGGAGACCTTTGCTAATGCATTAGCTTTAAGATACTCTAATTTCGAAAACTAAGTAATTTAAATCCCAACTTATATTTTAATAATAGCTCTAGGTTTTCGTTCTCACACATTCTGATTATCATAATTTCTTCTAAATACTATTAAAGAGCACTGCTCTTCATTTATTTTAAATTACAATATGATTTCCCTAAATTACATGGGACTTATTCTCCAGCTTAATGTTTATCTTTCACAATAGATTATTTGCTTTACAGTTTAATAATGAATCTCTAGCGGCGGCATATGTTTTGCAATTCATGTTAAATCAGATACAATTGATTTATTTTCTATTGTAAATCTTCTCTTGTGAAATACATAGATACATTAATGATAAAAGTATTCATCTTAATTAACAAATATTTATTTTTTAACACTATCCTCTTCCTTAATTTAGCCCTTCCCCATAGATCCCATTGATAGATGAACATTATGCAGACCAAAATTAAGTTAATAACTGTGTAAGGCTCAGAGTTGTTGATCATAGACTGACTTATTTGCAGTCGATGCCAAAAAATTTAATTTGGTTTTTATATTGAATTATTTGCAAACAATTTCTGTAGTAAAATTATTTGCAATGTATTTTCCTTGTAATGTATTTATAATAAAACTTTATTTACTTTTATCGTAAAACCATTAGTATTATTAACATTTAACAATTAATTTCTAAATCAACCATTTGCATATCATGTGTTAAATGAAAACAAATGTTTAGAATAATTAAAATAGGGAATAATTGTAACTAAAAAAAAAAAAAAACTCCAAAAGGAAAATGTTTAGCAAAAATATTATTTTGAATATAACAATATCCAAACATTGATAAAAAAAAAGAAGGAAAATGTGTTGAAGTTAACAGCCAATAGATGGTGAACGCGTCATGAAGATGATCCTAATAATAATCAGATATTTATAATCAGACAGACGATTCATAAGATAACCGTGAAGTGATGGTTACAACTGATACATCGTCACTAAATGATGTGGTTTTGGCACTTTCCCTTCCCGAGTCCACAGAACTGGTTGAATGCGAAGGTGTCTTCAAAATCCCAGGCCGAGATGTGGTCGTACCTACCGGATTGTTGTTGACCTGCTTGCCTGATATTGTACTCACCTGGCATCGCTGTCCGCCCGAAGACAAACCATATTTCTATAGTAAGAAGAAATAGTCCAGGTATACACTTAACTAGGTATGCGTAAAAAAGCAAGTTAGAATAAGATAACTCATGTTTTACACCAGAAAAATAGCTTTTTCATAGTTGTAATAGGGGCAAGGTTATAGAGACCTACACGTGCAAAATTTCATATAGGAAAATTACACTGCGTAACAAAAAACAAAAACAAAAAAAAACGGAAGAAAAAATTACAACACAAGGACACGTACCAATGAAATAGTTGTTACTGTCCCCAGACTGAAAATGCGAGTATTTTAAAGTAAAAAGGGGAATAACTTATGTTAGTGGGTCCTCAATAAACAAAAAAGAACAATCGTTTGTAATAATTTTTAAACATATATAAATTTTAGAAAATATGATGCTCAAAATTTTGAATCATACATTTAAATCAATCTTAATTTATGACAAAAATATTGTGTACAACATGCCACCTTACTGACATTTAAAATTCGCAATCAAATTTTCAAGTGAATAAAAATAAGCCAATTGAATCAGAGAAAATACTTTTTTGCATCACTTCAAAGAAAAATATTGTTTCAAAACTACGAAAAGAGATAACACGCCATCAAAATTATTTTTTGAGTTTTAAGAAAACAACATTTAAATTATCAAATAACTTTCTTCGTGTGTTGAATTTTTTTTTCTAATTTTATAATGTGGTCTTCTGGGTTCGATCTTTCTAGAAATATAAAAATTAAGACCTGGATATTTTTTATTCAAATAATCAAACGTTGAGGCCCCCAACAATCATAATTGATAACAAATATTTTTCACGCTTTTTTTAATAAGATAAACTATTCATTATAAAACTAAGTCCTTGATAAATAGAGTAATAGCACTTTCATTAAAATTGGACAATTCCCAGATTTTTGTTAATTGTTTTAAAGTTAAAAAAAACTCTCTTGAGTAAAAATGCACATACCTACATTCTGCTTATTCTGGTCTAATACTTTTTGTTAAAGAGATACGCACATATTATATGCCATATAAAAATTCTGAATATATATATATATATATATATATATATATATATATATATATATATATATATATATATATATATATATATATATATATATATATATATATATATATATATATATAGAGAGAGAGAGAGAGAGAGAGAGAGAGAGTGTGTGTGTGTGTGTGTGTTTGGATCGAAAACCAACGATTTGATTAACAAAGAAGAAAGTATGGAATATCATACCGATATATTCACTATATGTATGGCGTTATCAGAATTAATTGAGTCTATAAAAACAAAATCTTACTACAAGAAAAAGAAACAAATAAAAACAGAAGATTTCGGTCTTTTTTTTGGGTTTTTTTGCATAATAAATTCATTATGATGACGTTATTTCTAAAACATGTCAATCCGATTTTTTACGTTGCTTTTTTTTGTCTCATATTCAAATTTAGAATGTGATTTTATTTTTCTAAAAAACCCTAAAAAAACATTTACAATAAAAAACAAAATAAACAAAAACAAAACAAAACAAAAACACACATACACACAAACGTGCATCAGCTATTTTAACAAATAAATATAAGAGGAAGAAAAGAAATCTACTAGTAATATCCAGTGTCGCAGTTCTAATTTACTAGGTATCTGAATTGCCAAAAGACCCCGCTTCACATCATTATATATATATATATATATATATATATATATATATATATATATATATATATATATATATATATATATATATGGCTTCTTATAAGGACTTATATGATGGATAAATATTTTCAAATCAAAGTTCCACTGAAATATATTTATAATCCAGACATTAACATTAATATAAGATATCATTACATTTAAGTGTATTAAGTGGTACATTGAAATATCAAATGCTGATTTCAATTATAGGAAAAGATACTGCATGGTTGCAATCACTTTACATAATAAAATGATGGCTCTATTTTAAAAATTCTCTGCTAGTTTATTTTTTAATTTTACTCCTTTATTCAATTTATTTTATTGTTATTTTAATAGATGTGGTAGTGGCTATCCCTGTTAATATATGAACCACAAGCTCGTGAAAAATGAATAAATCAATGAATAGATCAGTTTCTTCGTCTATGAACAAAGACGAAAAGATTGAACGACAAGATCAGCATATAACACTAATAATAACTCGCCTCAGAAATTCAGCTAGAAATTTACATATTATTAATTGGTTAAGTCAAGGTTAGCCTTTGTTAAGTTCTATGTTCTCTGGTTTCAAAGGCTTGATATATAGTCGAATTGAATTCCATGTTTTTAGAGACAAACAAACATGTCTTTGTATGAAAAGGTGATTTGGGTCCATGCTTTTTAAAAATATTTTTTACGCAATAGCTGTATAATATCTAATTTAATTGAGAGTGCTGCAGCGGGGATATCAGTAGCGAATTTGAGTAAATCATTTACTGCTTTATTTAAAGGATCAATGGCATTTTAGTTTATTTCAATGGGGAAAATAGATTTGATTAATGAGGAAATTGAACGAGTTGAAAATAATGTGCGGAAATACGATCTCTAGAGCTCTTTCATCCAACATATCGTCTGGAGTAAATCGTTGGGAACTGAAAAATAATCGTTACTATAAGAGAAAGAGCAAAAAAAAGAAAAAAAAAAGAAAAAAAGAAGGTAACTCTATGTGCCGATGTAAAAAGTGAAAGATTCACAATTTACTAAGATATCACCTAAAACGACTAAAAAGGACAATTTTATCAAGAGAACCTAGGACGGAAAAACAATTGAAAATCGGTTAAATTGAGGTTTTTTAAAGTAAAGCTCCTATTTATGAGATACTTATACTTACCTATATAACTAATGCAATCTTACCCAATTTTAGTTTACCGGCCGAGGAATATTTTTCATAACTTATTTTTCTTTCAATTATCTCCCTTGCCCGTGACCCTTCTTCATTAAATTCCAGAAAGAAGTCACTTTGTATACGAGGCACTCATAAGCACCTTCTAAAGAGGGGAGGAGTGAAGGAAGTATACAGGTAAGTATAGATATATCATAAACAGGGATTTTACTTTAAAAACTTTCAGTTTATATCAATATCTATACTTACCTGTATAATTAATGCAAGAAATAGAATTGTAGCAGAACCGGCAGGAAAAGAGTAAAAGGAACATACTCAAATATACTTTGGCAATTCTAACTGTTTCTAAAATGGATATTCCTGCAAATTTTCCTTCACTCCAAGCAAAATCTTTAAGATGTAAAGGTACCCTCTGAAGACCAATGAGTTGCTAGGAGGAGATCTCTGGAAAACTTAATTTAAACAAAGCCCAAGATTAAGTGAATCTCCTAGTATCATGGGCGCTAATATTCCTCGAACTTAATTGATCTGAAGGCGCATAACCATGTCTAATAGCAGACACAATCCACCTTGAAATTGAACTAATCTCTGTCGGTCTACATCGTTTCTTCTGATAAGGAATGAAAAGCGTTTCATCATCTTGTCATAACTGCTTCGTCCTTTTCATGAATGCTCTCAGACAACGACAAAGACACAGGTGGTCCTTTTGTAAAATCTGTGATCAAGCTTTCTTCAAACGCTGAGTCTTGGCCAGAAATTTTAAAGTTCAGTAGAATCTAAGGGTAAAAGGGGTGATTAATACGAGCCTCTTTATGCCAAAGATTAGACTTCTTGATGGATAAAGCCTTTAGCTCACCTACTCTATCAGCAGGAGCTTATGACCACGCAGGACTGTCTTCCAATATAAAACGTTAATCCCGTAGAATCTAAGGGTAAAAGGGGTGATTAATGAGAGCCCTTAGAACAAAGGGTAAGCGCAAATTAGGCATAAGTGATCTCACTGAGGTATTTTAATTAAAATTTCTTTAACCAAATTCCGAAAAGACTGTGAATTTAAAAGAACTTTTCCCCCAACCATAACTACTAACACTGTTCCATATTCTGAAATAGTTAAAGCTCTGCACCTCGTGCAAATGAATCAGAAAATCTACACGTTCTTTATAGAAGATATATATCATTCAATACCCCCAGCATCTGTAAATCTGTTTGCCTTGTTTCGTACAGTCCTCTGGCGGAAGGTCTTCTGTCATCCTTGATGTAATCCTTTCTAGAAAGAGATTCTTCAAGTAGGCCATACTGGATATTCTCTCTGCCACAAGCTTTAGATTTGTTAGATCTTAATGAGAGCAAAGAGTCAGAATTTGTTTTGATGTTATTGGTAATTCCCTTGGAAAGTCTGTTAACAGGTCTGGGAGGATAAGATACCATGACCGGTGAAGAGCATGTGGGGATACATGACGAAGAATAAACCTTTTTAGCGACCCTTACTCAAGGACCCGGGGAATCAATATGAGAAGGGAAGGCATACCATGTCCAATTTATGCTCAGGGCATCGGAATCATATGCTGTATCCACCGGATAACGGGAGAAAAATACCTCCAATTTTCTGTTGTCTAGAGTAGCGAAGAGGCCTGTTTAGAAGTCCACTATTCTCAAATTCAAAGCTCTATTTTGTCAACCGAGTTCCTGCTTGGATAGACTGTCTGCTAAAACAATCCTCTTTCCTGGAATGCCAGCTGCACAAAGAAAAATGATGCAATCTGCTGCTCATTGGAACACTTCTCCCGTCAACTGACAAATATGAAGTGCCGCCCCTGTTGATGTATGTCACTACCGTGTAAATACCTCATCTGAGAAGAACTCTTCCCCTTCTGAGGTAGTAGCCGAACAATTGCCTGATGGGCTGCTATTAGGTCTAGGCAATTGATATAGTTCCTTCCCAAATTCCGGCCACCTGATGAATGTTTAAGGAGCTCCCCAGTCCTTTTCTCATGCATCTTCCCATAGAACTACAGGTTCTATATTGAGTAGCAGAATCTTGAAGAAGTTTTCCCCTTCTTCCTTACCATGTTATGTTAATAAACCGCAAATAGGGTCCAATCAATCATGATATTGTCTCTTCGAGGGGTCTACCATGACCGAAGATAAGATTGGCTTGGACTCATATGCAAACAAACCAAGGAGAAAAGATCAATACATGCAGCCATTAGGCCCAGAAGTCTGAGAAACATGTGAGCCCTACAGAACCTTGTCTCCAAAATGAGATCTGTTGTATCAGATTCAGGAAACTCTTCACTGATGGATAAATTATTACCACCTCCAAATTGAAGAGAGTTCCCAGGCAAATTGTCTCTTGCGATCGAATCAAGCAAGATTTCCGGGAATCTATTAAAAATCTCAAAAGCTGGTAAAGGTCCTGTGTCAAAATTACTTACTGACCGAGAATACGTTAATCCCGATTTCTGACTATCCAGGCCTCTAGGTACAGGAAAAATGTACTTAACAGAACCTTAGACCCCGCCCCTAGAGCCGACATTATCTTTGTGAACACCCTAGGGGCTATTGCCAGCCCAAAAGACATAGCTTTGAATTGGTAAAGTCTCCCTTGAAAGAGAAACCGTAGAAAACTGCCTGTGACCTGGGAAATTAGAAATATGGAAGATGCATACTACATGTCTACACTAATTACTCAATTGCATTTCTTCAACGCTTGACAAATAGTCCTGAAAGTTTCCAACCTGATTTGAGGCACCCCGAGATGTCCGTTCCTCTTGGGAACTAAATAGAAAGATTTGAATTCTGAATCTCTACTCTTCATTTTACTGGGAGATTTAATTTCGAAGTCACCTTCGAAATAAAAGTAATCCATTCTTCAGGAAGTGTCCAAACTGTGGGATCCTCCAAATTCGGTTAATTTCTGTTTCAAAGAAAGATTGCTATCTCAAACTTCCGTCCGAATCAGGGTTCACCTTGGTATGTTCCAGAAGAGAGGGACTAATATAATCCCTGTAACTTCTGGCTGATAATTCTTCCGCAGGAGTTCCTTTTTTACTTTTCAAGCATAAAATCAAAAGCTCAAGCTCATTCAAACCAATAACCCCCCCTATATCAGGTTGGAACCTGAAGGGAAGGATAAATCAGGTTTTCACTGTTGCTCTCTTACCTTTGACCCGCGTAGGAGTCCGATCAGGAAAGATTAATTCATAGTAATGACCTAGTTTATTTTCTCTCGAACGATAAATCTGGTCTTTGCAGCTGCTTTCTTACATTTGACTCGAGTCGGTGCTCGGTCTAGAAAGACTTATTAAACTGTAATTGGTCATAGTAATGACCATGTTTTTTTCCCTGCGAAGGAAAATTCTGGTTTATGCTGATACATTTCTACATTTAACTCGAGTCAGAGACCGGCCCTAAAAGACTTATTCCAAACTGTATTGCTCATAATAATGGCCCAATTTACTTTTTCTTGTAGAGTTTTAACTAGTTACAAACACTTTTCACAACACAGTAGTCTAACTAGTTGCAAATACTTCCCACAACCCAGTAGTCTAACGAGGTGCAAATACTTTTCACAACACAGTTCTCTAATTAGTTACAAACACTTTCCACAACCCAGTAGTCTAACTAGTTGCAAAGACTTTTCACAACCCAGTAGTCTAACGAGGTACAAATACTTATCACAACACAGTTCTCTAATGAGTTACAAACACTTTCCACAACCCAGTAGTCTAACTAGTTGCAAAGACTTTTCACAACGCAGTAGTCTAACGAGGTACAAATACTTATCACAACACAGTTCTCTAATGAGTTACAAACACTTTCCACAACCCAGTAGTCTAACTAGTTGCAAAGACTTTTCACAACACAGTAGTCTAACGAGGTACAAATACTTATCACAACACAGTTCTCTAATGAGTTACAAACACTTTCCACAACCCAGTAGTCTAACTAGTTGCAAAGACTTTTCACAACGCAGTAGTCTAACGAGGTACAAATACTTATCACAACACAGTTCTCTAATGAGTTACAAACACTTTCCACAACCCAGTAGTCTAACTAGTTGCAAAGACTTTTCACAACGCAGTAGTCTAACGAGGTACAAATACTTATCACAACACAGTTCTCTAATGAGTTACAAACACTTTCCACAACCCAGTAGTCTAACTAGTTGCAAACACTTTTCACAACGCAGTAGTCTAACGAGGTACAAATACTTATCACAACACAGTTCTCTAATGAGTTACAAACACTTTCCACAACCCAGTAGTCTAACTAGTTGCAAACACTTTTCACAACGCAGTAGTCTAACGAGGTACAAATACTTATCACAACACAGTTCTCTAATGAGTTACAAACACTTTCCACAACCCAGTAGTCTAACTAGTTGCAAAGACTTTTCACAACGCAGTAGTCTAACGAGGTACAAATACTTATCACAACACAGTTCTCTAATGAGTTACAAACACTTTCCACAACCCAGTAGTCTAACTAGTTGCAAACACTTTTCACAACCCAGTAGTCTAACGAGGTACAAATACTTATCACAACACAGTTCTCTAATGAGTTACAAACACTTTCCACAACCCAGTAGTCTAACTAGTTGCAAAGACTTTTCACAACGCAGTAGTCTAACGAGGTACAAATACTTATCACAACACAGTTCTCTAATGAGTTACAAACACTTTCCACAACCCAGTAGTCTAACTAGTTGCAAAGACTTTTCACAACGCAGTAGTCTAACGAGGTACAAATACTTATCACAACACAGTTCTCTAATGAGTTACAAACACTTTCCACAACCCAGTAGTCTAACTAGTTGCAAAGACTTTTCACAACACAGTAGTCTAACGAGGTACACATACTTATCACAACACAGTTCTCTAATGAGTTACAAACACTTTCCACAACCCAGTAGTCTAACTAGTTGCAAAGACTTTTCACAACACAGTAGTCTAACGAGGTACACATACTTATCACAACACAGTTCTCTAATGAGTTACAAACACTTTCCACAACCCAGTAGTCTAACTAGTTGCAAAGACTTTTCACAACACAGTAGTCTAACTAGTTGTAAACACTTTTCACAACCCAGTAGTCTAACTAGTTGTAAACACTTTTCACAACACAGTAGTCTAACTAGTTGTAAACACTTTTCACAACACAGTAGTCTAACTAGTTGTAAACACTTTTCACAACACAGTAGTGTAACGAGGTACAAACACTTTTCACAACACAGTAGTGTAACGAGGTACAAACACTTTTCACAACACAGTAGTCTAACGACATACAAATACTTATCACAACACAGTTCTCTAATGAGTTACAAACACTTTTCACAACACAGTAGTCTAACTAGTTGTAAACACTTTCCACAACCCAGTAGTCTAACTAGTTGTAAACACTTTCCACAACCCAGTAGTCTAACTAGTTGCAAACACTTTTTACAACACAATAGTGTAACGAGGTACAAACACTTTTCACAACACAGTAGTGTAACGAGGTACAAACACTTTTCACAACACAGTAGTCTAACGAGTTACAAACTCTTTTTATGTCTACCGATTGCACTACTGACACGTAGCAACTACGCTCTACCCGCTCTAGGCTACCTTCAAAATTAATTTGAACAAAACTGGGTCAAAAGTTTAGGGTGACATAAATGTCTTTAACTCTTTTATTTGAAGTATTAAAAACCAATTCCTCAGGATATCCATTATTTAGAAATATTTCTTTGATCCTGGCATGTTCAGAATCCAATCAAATAGGAAAACAAATTGAGATGGTTCGATGCACCAAAGTTTGGATAAGGCCAATTTTCCTAGTTCTATGAACAAAAGAACCCGTTTTAACATAAACGTTAGTGAAAGTAGGCTTTCGATAAATACTGGTAAGAAATCAACCGTTAATTATCTTCACAAGGCGAAATAGAAAAAGATAACTGTCTCCCTGACAGTTATCTTTTTCTATTTCGCCTTGTGAAGAGAATTAACATTTACTCCTAACGAAAGAGCTCTTAAGATTGTATTTCCACACATTATTTTCAAAGCTATGTATAAATTTTGTACACACACACACACACGCACACACACACACACACACACACACACACAGATGTATATATATATATATATATATATAAGTATATTTTGGCAGCATTTTTCTTTCATGCATGTTTTGTTGAACTCGACAGTCTGACTATTTCTTTTTTCAATTCTTTATAATTGTCTGGGTGGAATTGGTGTATGGACGCAAAAATATTAAACAATCATCATCAACAATGAATTCCCAATTGCATCGTTGACGAACACATCCGACAGACCATTCATAACAATAACCACAACGAAAAAATACTACACTCAATAGCTCTACTCACAACATATATTATCGCAATCGGATGCACCGAAACTATAAATCTGACGAAACTGTGTTAAAAAAAATGAACCCAACAGCAAAGTTAAAACTAATCATCTATTAGCCAAAGTTTTAAAACAAACAACCATGTCACATGCAACAATTCACCCCCCCCCCCAAATATACTCCTCTTAACGAGACCAATCTTGTGTATTAATTTAAATGTCCAGTAGGAAACTGCCTCTCCAAAGATGAAAGCACGTACATTGGTCACACAACGACGACTTTGTCACACCGGTTAACACTACATTTAACGGATACAAGCTCCATCATGCAACACTTAAAATCCTATTCATGCCCCCCCTCTAAGTACCGGAAAATTCTAACTGAAAACACACATATACTGCACAAAGAAATAAACAAACAAAAACTTCAAATACTCGAAGCCCTATACATTAAACAAAAAAACCCACCTTAAACAAGATCAACTTTGAAACCAGCGAACATATTCTCAAATGCCAGCCATTCCCTATAACATTCTTATAAACTTGTGAGCCCCTCTTCCTACTTATTACTACTGGTACTGTTTGCTTAAAAAGAAATAATGGAAACATCTCACAAGTTCCACACCTGATGATGGCACTAAGCAGTGTAGAAAGTACTCGTGTTAGAACCTTTGGTGAATTCATACACCAATTCCACCCTGATATAAAAAAGATGGCCAGACAATTAGAAAGAATTGAAAATGAAACTCGTCAGATATAAATTGTCCGTCGAGTTCAACAAAACATGCACCCCCCATATATATATATATATATATATATATATATATATATATATATATATATATATATATATTGGGATAATATATCAATATTTTCGGTATTTTCGTGTTTAAATTCATGAAATGAAGACTCAAATAAAGATTTTTGAGAATTCCCAGAAGAATTACTGTGTAGAGTTTGAATTTTCAAAGAACGAGTTTCTTTTTAGAAAATGTAATGGTCTTGACATATAAATGAGTAATCAATTCCTAATTGGGAATTGGCTTCTTAAATGAATTCCACAATTTAATGATTTTGTGAATATACACGAGATGGATTTATACACAAGTATATGCGGTATGTATTACCTCTTTCCCATAATCATATCAGATCAGTATTGGACCTACTGAAATTCATGTGTGTTGAACACTAACAGAAAAAATGCAGCCAGTGAAGGGATAGAAAAACCATTACGAGTATTGGGAAATCTTTTCAGATTCTTAATTACAGACTAATCAGACAATTATACGAATTGCTGTTCCAAGTTTATTTTTCCTTGAAAAAAAAAGTGACCCCCCCAAAAAAAAAAAAAATTATTTTCATATTTTTCTATAACTCATTGATTAGCAATTAGCAGCATGCCATTATGTAGTAATACTTTTATCTTGCAGTTCGTTCGCAGTAGGATACTTACTTATTCGAAAAGAATGCAAAAAAAAAAAAAATTAAAAAGTTGTAAGAAAATTATAAAAATAAAGCAAAAAATCCAATATTTTTTGCTTTTTTGGATTCAATTTATATAGAACCTTCTGAAGTAAATTTAAGCATTAAGAAAATCAGGAACGCGAGAAAACAGTGTCCTGATATACTTACCCCAGAATGGTTGACTCCAAACCGTAAGGGCTTTCGAATTTTCTCAGGCAGGCAAGGTAAAACAATATCAAAGACTGGAACGATAAGTCTGGGATTTAAGTCTTTGGGTTTGGTGTGTCCTGCCAATTGAAAATCAGATTTGATTGAGAGTCAATTCAAAAAAAAAAAAAAAAAAATCCCCAAACCCCAAAAAACAAAGAACAAATGATTATCTCACCTTTAAAATTAGAATAAACATTTCATTTGACAGTTACTACAAAAGTGCACACACACACACACACACACACACACACACACACACACACACACACACACTCGCGCGTATATATATATATATATATATATATATATATATATATATATATATATATAGTTAAGATTTAATGGCAAAATGAATGAATGAATGAGATAAAAATGAATGAGATGAGTGGAATAAATGAAAAATGCTTTCCAAGGGACCTCTCTCAAAATAAAAAAAAGTAACAAAAAATAAAGGATCCCACTTTTTTTGAGAGAGGAGTCCCGAATGGAAAGTTTTCCTCGTCTATTATTAGACTCTTAATATTAATATCAATTTGATAATTCAAGTATCAAATTAATATGATTATTATATAAGCTATTAGAGAAAATAATATCTTACCTTTGTTCTATTGAGAGAGGATTTGAATTTATTTGAAATATCTAGTCTGGTTAACATCCGCTGGAATATTGCGACAGATGTATCTTTTTTGAATTTAAAATAAAATAAAAACGGTCAACTAGAAGAATTTGTGTAACTTTTTACAGTTTTAAAATAAAATAAAATAAATTAAATTAATTAGATAAATAAGTAAACAAACAAAAAGATTGATAAATGATTTAAGAAATCTATATTTTATGGTTATTTTTTAATATTAATAGATGAAATATAATTAAAAAAATATTTAAATTATAAATAGAAAAGTGTTATTTTTCCTTTTCTCAACAGCCATAGACTGATCGTAATTTTAAGAGGGTATTACTTTTTAAAGAATTAACTATATATATAAAAATAAATATAATTATAGATATAATACATTTGAAATTGTCACCATAACGCGTTCACCTTGGACTAATTTCTTTTGGAAACACAGTAAAAGTATGTAAATAATTAACGAGTGAAGGAGTTTGTTTGTGATATTTAAAATTCAAAATAAATCTTATAGAATAAAATAGAATATTTAAACTATAGAAGGTAATAAGTTATTTTCCTTTATCAATAATATTAAATTGACCGTAAATTTTATAGGGCATGACATTTTAAGAATTAATTATATATATTAATAAATATCTATCCTAGATGTATTACATAATTTCAATCTGTTATCCCAAGTGTCCACCTTGAACTTATTTCTTGAGGAAACAAAGTAAAAATATACACATAGTTAATTGTTGATAGGTTTAATTTGTGATAGAGAAATATATATATATATATATATATATATTATATATATATATATATATATATATATTATATATATATGAAAACCTTTCGGTTATCAAAGTATACATTTATTTAAGCTTTTCGTTTCTTCGGATTTGATTTAAAAAAGGAGGAGAACGGGATGGGGGGGGGGAGATGTGTAGCAATATCTTTCAAATTTAATCATTTTTGCGTCTATTGTGCTATAACAGATGTACAAAGCACACACACAAATCAAACTTTTAATTTTAAAAAAATCCCGTGAATACATATTTTTGTTAGTGTATGCATCAATAATTAAATACCAAAAAACAGAAATATACTCCTTAACCTAAGAAGATTTTTTTAAGTGCCGACACCGAAATACATTTAAACCGGCGTTGAAAATCATTTCTTTGTGTATATATGTATTTGTAAGCATGAAGCTTTAACCATCAATATACAAATATGCAGGCGTATACACATATACAGGGAAGAAAGATAAAATTAAAAATTTAATTTTTGCGATGTGGGTATGTTTTGTCCATTCATATAGCACAACAAACGCAAAAACTGGTTAAATTTGAAAGATATCACAACACATCCCAGCATGTTGATATCTGACATCGTCATTCCCTCCCGTCCCTTCCTCTTTTATCCCCACCCATCTCATTCCCTCCCGTCTCTTCCCTTTTATCCCCACCCATCTCATTCCCTCCCGTATCTTCCTCTTATCTCCACCCATCTCATTCCTCCCGTATCTTCCTCTTTCTCCACCCATCTCATTCCCTCCCGTCTCTTCCTCTTTTATCCCCACCCATCTCTTTCCCTCCCGTTCTCTTCCCTCTTTTATCCCCACCCATCTCATCCTCCTTCTCCTCTATACTCTTCCCTCTCTTCCTCTTTATTCCTCTTACCATCCTCAATTCCCTCCCGTCTCTTCATTTCCACCCATCTCATTCCCCCCGTCTCTTCCTCTTTTATACCCACCATTCTCATCCCATCCCGTTCTCTTCCTCTTTTATCCCACCCATCTCATTCCCTCCCGTCTCTTCCTTTTTATCCCACATGGTTTTCCCCTCTCTCTCTTCCTCTCTTCCTCTTTTATCCCCACCCATCTCCTTTCCCTCCCGTCTCTTTTCCTCTTTTATCCCCACCCATCTCATTCCCTCCCGTCTCTTCCTCTTTCATCACCACCCATCTCATTTCCTCCCGTTCTCTCCTCTTTATCCCCACCCATCTCATTCCCTCCCGTCTCTTCCTCCTTTTATCCCCACCCATCTCATTCTCATCCTCTTCCCTCTCGTCTCTTCCTCTTTATCTCCACTCCCTCCCGTCTCTTTCCTCTTTTATCCCCACCCATCTCATTCCCTCTCGTCTCTTCCTCTTTTATCCCCACCCATCTCATTCCCTCCCGTCTCTTCCTTTTCTATCCCCACCCATCTCATTCCCTCCCGTTCTCTTCCTCTTTACCCACCAACTCATCCTTCCCGTCTCTTCCTCTTTTATCCCGAAAATTCTCATTCCCTCCCGTCTCTTCCTCTTTGTATCCCCACCCATCTCATTCCCTCCCCGTCTCTTCCTTATCCCCAGCCATCTCATTCCCTCCCGTCCTCTTCCTCTTTTATCACCACCCATCTCATTCCCTCCCGTCTCTTCCTCTTTTATCCCCACCCATTCATTCCTCCCCGTCGCTTCCTCTTTTATTCCCCACCCATCTCATTTCCCTCCCGTCTCTTCCTCTTTTATCTCCACCCATCTCATTCCCTTTCCGCCTCTTCCTCTTATCCCCACCCATCTCATTCCCTCCCGTCTCTTCCTCTTTTATCGCCACCATCTCATTCCCTCATCTCTCCTCTTTTTCCCCACCCATCTCATTCCCTCGTCTCTTCCTCTTTTATCACCACCCATCTCATTCCCTCCCGTCTTCTCCTTTTTATCTCCACTCATCCATTCCCTCCCGTCTCTTCCTCTTTCTATCCCCACCCATCTCATTCCCTCCCGTCTCTTCCTTTTATCTCCACCCATCTCATTCCATCCCGTCTCTTCCTATTTTATCACCACCCATTCTCATTCCCTCCCGTCTCTTCCTCTTTTAATCCCACCATTCATTCCCTCCCGCCGTCTCTTCCTCTTTTTATCTCCATTCATCTCATTCCCTCCCCGTTCTCTTCCTTTTTATCCCCACCCATCTCATTTCCCTCCGTATTTCTCTTTTCTCCAACCCATCTCACCTTCCTTCCCGTCTCTTCCTATTTTTATCACCACCCATCTCATTCCATCCCCGTCCCTTCTCTTTTTATATCCCCACCCCATCTCATTCCATCTCCGTCTCTTCATCTTTTATCACCCACTCATCTCATTCCTCTCCCGTCTCATTCCTCTTTATCCCCACCCATCTCATTCCTCCCGTCTCTTTCCTCTTTTATCTCCACCCATCTCATTCCGCCCGTCTCTTCCTCTTTATCCCCACCCATTCATTCCCTCCCGGTCTCTTCTCCTTTTATCACCACCCATCTCATTCCCTCCCGTCTCTCCTCTTTTATCACCACCCATCTTTCATTCCATCCCGTCTCTTCCTTTTTATCACCACCCATCCTCATTCTCCTCCCTGTCTCTTCCTCTTTATCACCACCATTATTCCCTCCCGTCGCTTCCTTTTTATCACCACCCATCTCATTCCCTCTCCCGTCTCTTCCTCTTTTATCCCCACCCATCTCATCCCTCCCGTCTCTTCCTCTTTCATCACCACCCATCTCATTCCCTCCCCGTCGCTCCTCTTTTATCACCACCCATCTCATTCCCTCCCGTCTCTTCCTCTTTATCTCCACCCATCTCATTCCCTCCCGTCTCTTCCTCTTGTATCTCCACCCATCTTCATTCCCTCCCGTCTTCTTCCTCTTTATTCCCGAAAATTCTCATTCCCTTCCCGGTCTTTCACTCTTGCTATTCCCCACCCATCTCATTCCCCCCGTCTCTTCTATTTATCCCCACCCATTTCTCATTCCTCCCGTCTCTTCCTTCTTTATCCACCACCCATCTCATTCCCTCCCGTCTCTTCCTCTTTTATCCCCACCCATCTCATCTCCCTCCGTCGGCTTCCTCTTTTTCGCCCACCATCTCATTGCCCTCCCGTCTCTTTCTCTCTTATCCCCAACCCCACTCATTCCCTCCCGTCTCTTCCTCTTTTATCCCACCCATCTCATTCCCTCCCGTCTCTTCCTCTTTTTATCCCCAACCCCATCTCATTCCCTCCCGTCCCTTCCTCTTTTATCCCCACCCATTCTCTTCCCTTCCCGCTCTCTTCCTCTTTTTATCTCCACCCATCTCATTCCCTCCCTTCTCTTCCTCTTTTATCCCCACCATTTCTCATTGCTCTCGTGCTCTTCTCTTATTTCCCCATCTCATTCCCCTCCCGTCTCTCCTCTTTTATCCCCATCCCATCTCATTCCCTCCCTTCTCTTCCTTTTTATCCCCACCACTCCTTCCCTCCCAGCTCTTCCTTTTTATTTCACCCATACTCATTCCCTCCCGTCTCTTCCTGCTTTTATCCCCACCCATCTCATTCCCTCCCTTCTCTTCTCTTATGCACCCCCATCTCATTCCCTCCCGTTCTCTCCTTCCTTTTATCCCCACATCTCATCCCTCCCTCTCTCCTCTTTTATCCCCACCATTCATTCCCTACCGTCTTCTTTCCTCTTATCCCCCACCCATCTCATTTCCACTCCCGTCTCTTCCTCTTTTATCTCCACCCATCTCATTCCCTCCCGTCTCTTCCCTTTTATCCCACCATCTCATCCCTCCCGTCTCTTCCTCTTTTTATCCCACCCATCTCATATCCTCCCGTCTCTTCTCTTTTATCACCCACCCATCTCCATTCCCTCCCGTCTCTTCCTCTTTTATCCCCACCCATCTCAATCCCTCCGTCTCTGCCTCTTTTCCCCACCCATCTCATTCCCCCCGTCTCCTTCTCTCTTTTATCCCCACCCATCTCATTTCCTCCCTTTTCCTCTTTTATCCCCACCCATCTACATTCCCTCCCTTCTCTTCCTCTTTTATTCCCCACCCATCTCATTTCCCTCCGTCTCTTCCTCTTTCTATCCCCTCCCATCTCAGTTCCTCCCCATGTTCTCTTCCTCTTTTATCCCCACCCATCTCATTCCCTCCCGTCCTTCTTCCTCTTTTATCTCCACACATCTGCATTCCTTCCCGTCTCTTCCTTCTTTTTATCCCCACCCATCTCATTCCTCCCGTCTCTTCCTCTGTTTATCCCACCATCTTCATTTACCTCCCGTCTCTTCCTCTTTTGAATCACCACCCATTCATTCTCTCCCGTCTCTTCCTCTTTTATCTCCACCCATCTCATTCCCTCCTTCTCTTCCTTCTTTTATCCCCACCCATCTCATTCCTCCGTCTGCTTCCTCTTTTTATTCCCACCCATCTCATTTCCCTCCCGTCTCTTCCTCTTTTATCCCCACCCCATCTCATTCCCTCCCGTCTCTTCCTCTTTTATCAACCACCCATCTCATCCCCTCCCGTCTCTCCTCTTTTATCCCCACCCATCTCATTCCCCTTTGTCTCTTCCTCTTTTATCCCCACCCATCTCATTCGCTCCCGTCTCTTCCTCTTACTCACCCATCTCATTACCCTCCCGTTCTTCCTCTTTTATCACCACCCAATTTCCCTCCCGTCTCTTTCTCTTTTATCCCCAACCATCCTCATTCCCTCCTGTCTCTTCCTCTTTTGATCCCACCCATCTTCATTCCCTCCCGTCGTCTTGTTCTGTTATCCCCATCCCATCTCATATCCCTCCCGTCGTCTTCCTCTTTTATCCCCACCCATCTCATTCCCTCCCCGTAACTCTTCCTCTTTTATCCCCAACCCATCTTCCATTTCCCTCCTGTTCTCTTCCTCTTTTATCACCACCCATCTCCATTCCCTCCCGTCTCTTCCTCTTTTATCACCACGATCTCATTCCTCTCCCGTCTCTTCCTCTTTATCACCCACCCATGCTCATTCCCTCCCGTTCTATCCTCTTTTTATCCCCACCCATCTCATTCCCTCCCATCTCTTCCTCTTTTATCTCCACCAATCTCTATTCCCTCCCGTCTCTCCTTTTATTCCCCACCCATTCCTCATTCCCGTCCGTCTCTTCCTCTTTTATCTCCACCATCTCATTCCCTACCCATCTCTTCCCTCTTTTAATCTCCGACCCATCTCATTCCCTCCCGCTCTTCCTCTTTTCATCCCCACCATCTCCATTCCCTCCCATCTCTCCGTTTTTTATCTCTAGCCCATCTTCATTCCCTCCCGCTTCTCTTCCTCCTTTTATCCCCATCCCATCTCATTCCTCCCCATTCTCTTCCTCTTTATCCCCACCCATCTTCATTCCCTCCCGTCTATTCTTTTTATCCCCTGACCCAATCTCTTCCCTCCCATCGCTCCTCTTTATCACCACCCATTATCCCTCCCGGTCTATCTCCTCTTTATCCCCACCCCATCTCATTCCCTCCCGTCTCTTCTCTCTTTTATCCCCCACCCCATCTCATTTCCCTCCCGTCTCTTCCTCTTTTATCCCCCACCATCTCATTCCCTCCCGTCTCTTCCCTTTATCTCCACCCATCTCATTCCTTCCCGTTCTCTTTCCTCTTTTATCCCCACCCATCTCATACCCTCCGCTTCTCTTCCTCTTTTTATCCCCACCCATTCTCATTTCCCTCCCGTCTCTTCCTCTTTTATCTCCACCATCTCATTCCCTCCCGATCTCCTCTTTTTATCCCCACCCATCCTTCCCTCCCGTCTCTTCCTCTTTTATCCCCCACCCATCTCATTCCCTCTTGTCTCTTCCTCTTTTATTCCCCACCATCTCATTCCCTCCACGTCTCTTCCTCTTTTATCCCACCCATTCATCCCCTCCCTTCTCTTCCCTTTTTAATCACCACCCCTATTCCCTCCCGTCTCTTTCTCTTTTATCCCACCCGATCTCATTCCCTCCTGTGCTCTTCCCTTTTATCCCCACCCATCTCATTCCCTCCCGTCTCTTCCTCTTTATTCCGCCACCCATCGCATTCCTCTTGTCTTCTTCCTCTTTTATCCCACCCATCTCATTCCCTCCCGTCTCTTCTCTTTTTCTCCACCATCTCATTTCCTCCGTTCTCGCCTCTTTTAATCACCACCCATATTCCCTTCCCGTCTCTTCCTCTTTTTACCCCACCCATCTCATTCCCTCCTGTCATCTTCCTGCTTTTATCCCCACCCATCACATTCCCTCCCCGTTCCTTCTTCTTTATCCCACCCATCTCATTCCCTCCCGTCTCTTCCTTCTTTTATCCCCACCATCTCATCTCGCCTTCCTCTCTTCCTCTTTTAATCCCCACCGCATCTCATTCCTCCTGTCTCTTCCTTTTATTCACCAATCACACATCTACATTCTTCCCGGTCTGTTTCTTCTCTTCTTATCACCACCCGATTCTCATTCCCTCCCGTTTCTTCCTCTTTTTATCACCACCCATCTGCATTCCCTCCCGTCTTCCCTTTTATCCCCACCATCTCATTCCCTCCCATCTCTTCCTCTCCTTTATCTCCACCCGTCTCATTCCCTCCCGTCTTTCCTTCTTTTAGTCCCCACCCATCTCATCTCCCTCCCGTCTCTTCCTCTTTTATGCTCCACCATCTCATTCCCTCCCATCTCTCATCATTTATCTCACCCAATCTCATTCCCTCTCCCGTCTCTTCCTTCTTTTATCCCCACCCATCTCATTCCCTTCCCATCTTCTTCCTTTGTATCTCCTACCCATCTCATTCCCTCCGCGTCCCTCTTCCTTCTTTTTATCCCCACCATCTCATCCCTGCCCATCTCTTCCTCTTTTATCCCCACCTCATCTCATTCCCTCCCGTCTATTCCTCTTTTATCCCCACCATCTCATTCCCTCCCATCTCCTTCCTCTTTTATCACCACAATTCTCAATTCCCTCCCGTCTATTCCTCTTTTATCCCCACCATCTCATCCCTCCCTTCTTTCTTCCTCTTTTATCTCACCCCATCTCATTCCCTTCCGTCTCTTCCTCTTTATCCCCACCCATCTCATTCCGCTTCCCATCTCTTCCTCTATTTTATCACCACCCATCTCATTCCCCTCCCGTCTCATCCTTTTTATCCCCACCCATCTCATCCCTCCCTTCTCTTCCTCTTTTATCTCCACCCATTCTCATTCCTCCCGTCTCTTCCCTTCTTTATCCCCACCCATTCATGCATTTCCCTCCATCTCTTCCTCTTTATATCCCCACCCATCTCATTCCCTCCCTTCCTCTTTCCTCTTTTATCCCCACCATTCTCATTCCCCTCCCGTCTATTCCTCTTTTATCCCCAGTCCCTATCTCATTCCCCTCCCATGCTTCCTCTTTTATCACCACCCATTTCATTTCCCTCCCGTCTCTTCCCTCTTTTATCCCCACCGCAGTGTCTCATTCCCTCCCCATCTCTTCCTCTTTATCCCCACCCATCCATTCCCTCCCTTCTTTCCTCTTTATCACCACCCATCTACATCCCTCCCGTCCGTATTCCTCTTTTATCCCCACCCCATCTCATCCCTCCCTTCTTCTTCCTCTTTATCTCCACCCATCCATTCCCTCCGTCTCTGTCCTCTTTTACCCCACCATCTCATTAAACCCTCCCATCTCTTCCTCTTTTTATCCCACCCATTCATTCCCTCCCGTCTCTTCCCTTCTTTTTCCCCACCCATTCTAATTCCCTCCCGTCTCTGTCTGCTCTTTTATCAACAACCCATTCTCATTCCCTCCCGTCTCTTCCTCTTTTATCCCCACCGATCTCATTTCCTTCCTCATTCTCTTCCTCTTTATCTCACCCATCTCATCCCTCCCGTCTCTTCCTCTTTATCCCCACCCAATCTCATTCCCTCCGCACTTTCTTCCTCTTTATCTCCACGCATCTCAGGTCCATCCCGTCTCTTCCTTCTTTTCTCCCCCACCCATTCTCATCCCTCCCATCTCTTTCCTCTTTATCTCAAAACCCATCTCATTCCCTCCCGTCTCTTCCTCTTTATCTCCACCCATCGTCATTCCCTCCCATCTCTTCCCTCTGTTATCTCCACCCATTCTCATTCCCTCCCGTCTCTTCTCTTTCTATCACCCACCCATCTCATTTCCCTCCCATCTCTTCCTTTTTATCTTACCCATCTCGATTCGCCTCCCGTGCTCTTCTCTCTTTTTATCCCCACCCCATCTCATTTCCCTCCCATTCTTGCACTCTTTTATTCCCACCCATCTTCATTCCCTCCCGTCTATTCCTCTTTTATCCCCACCCATCTCATTCCCTTCCCGTCTCTTCCCTTATTTATCCCCACCCATCTCCATACCCCCCGTCTCTTCCTTCTTTTATCTCCCACCATCTCATTCCTTCCCGTCTCTTCCTCTTTTATCCCCACCCATCTCATCCCTCCTTTCTCTTCTCTTTATCCCCCACCCATTCATTCCCCCCGTCTCTTCCTCTTTATCTCCCACCATTCATTCCCTCCGTGTCTTCCTCTTTTATCCCCACCCATCTCATTCCCTCCCGTCTCTTTCCCGCTTTATCCCCACCCATCTCATATCCTCCGTCTCTCCTCTGTTTATTCCTCCACCCATGCTCACTTCCCTCCCGTTCTATCTTCCTTCTTTATCCCCCACCCATCTCATTCCTCCTCCTCTTCCCTTTAGTCCCCACCCATTCTCATCCCCTCCCGTCTCTTCCTCTTTATCCCCACCCAATCTCATCCCTCCCTTCTCTTCCTCTTTTATTCCCCACCCAGTCTCATCCCTCCCGTCTCTTCTCTCTTTTATCCCCAACCCATCTCATTCCTCCTTGTCTCTTCCTTCTGTTTATCCCCACCACTCATTCCCTCCCGTCTTCTTCCTCTGTTCTATCTCGCACCCATCTCATTCCCTCCCGTCCTTTCTTTCCTCTTTTCACCACCATATTCCCTCCGTCTCTTTTCTCTATTTGATCCGACCCTCATCTCATCCCTCCTGTCTCTTTCCTCTTTTTATCCCAAACCCATCTCATTCCTCCCGTCTCTTCCTTCTTTATCCCACCCCCATCTCATTCCCCTTTGTCCGCTCTTCCTTCTTTCATTCCCCCCCATCTCATATGCCCTCGTCCGTCTTCTTCCTCTTTTATCTCCGAATCCCACCTCCCCGTCCCCTCTTTATCCCTACCATCTCATCCCTCTTGTCTCTTCCTCTTTATTCCCCACCCATGTCATTCCCTCCGTCTCTTCCTCTTTGTATCACCACCCATGATCCCTCCCGTCTCTTTCTCTTTTATCCCCACCATCTCATTCCCTCCTGTCTCTTCCTCCTTTATCCCCACCATCTTCATTCCCGTCCCGTCTCCTTCTTCTTTTGGGGTATGCTCCTCTAGCTGGTCCCCTCCCGTCTCTCTTCCTCTTTTATCCCCATCTCATCCCTCTCGATCTCCTCTTTATCTCAGCCCATCTCATTCCCTCTTGTCTTCCTTCTTTTACAGCATTCCCATATTCCCTCCCGGACTTGGCCTCTCCTTGGCTCTTTCTCCTTTTTATTCCCACCCATCTACTCTCCTGTCTTCTCCGGGTATCGCCCACCCATCACGCTCCCCGTCCTTCTTCTATCCCACCATCATTCCTCCCGTCTCTTCCTCTCTTTTATCCCCACATCTCATTCCCTCCCGACTCGTTCCTCTTTTATCCCCACCCAAATCCATCCCTCCTGTCTCTTCCTCTCCTGGTGGGTTTACACCACCCGATCTCATTCACTCCCGTCTCTTCCGTCTTTTATCACCACCCGATTCTCATTCCCTCCCGTCTCCTCCCTTCTTTATCACCACCCATCGTCCTCCCGTTCTCTTCCTCTTTTATTCCACCCATCCTTCCCGCGTCTCTTCCTCTTTTACCCCATGCCTCATCTCATTCCCTCCCATCTTCTTCTCTCTTTATCCTCCAGCCATCTACCCTTCCCGTCTCTTCTCTTTTATCGCGTCTGTCACCCAATCTCATTCCCTCCCGTCGGCCTTGGCTTCCTCTTTAGATCTGTATCTTAGTGCTCGGTCGGCCATCTCTTCCTGGGGTCTCTCTTTTTATCCTCCACCCATCTCATTTCACTCCCGTCTCTTCCTCTTTATCCCCACCCATCTCATCCCTCCCATCTCTTCTCCTGTTTTTACCTACCAGNGAATAAAAGAGGAGAGACGGGAGGGAATGAAGATGGGTGGGATAAAAGGAAGAGACGGGAGGGAATGAGATGGGTGGAGATAAAGAGGAAGAGATGGGAGGGAATAAGATGGGTGGGGGATAAAAGAGGAAGAGACGGGAGGGAATGAGATGGGGGTAGAATAAAGAGGAAAGACGTGAGGAGAATGAGATGGTGGTGAAAAAGAGGAAGAGACGTGAGAGGGATATGAGATGGGTGGGGATAAAAGAGGAGAGAAGGAGGGGAATGAGATGGGTGGGATAAAAGAGGAAGAGACGGGAGGGAATGAGATGGGTGGATAAAGAGGAAGAGACGGGAGGGAATGAGATGGGGTGGGGAAAAATAAAAAGATGAGAAGAGACGGGAGGGAATGAGATGGGTGGAATAAAAGAGGAAGAGATGGAGCGGAATGAGATGGGTGGGGATAAAAAAGAGAAGGGGAGGGAGAATAATGGGTGGTGAAAAAAGAGGAGAGACGGGAGGGAATGAGATGGGTGGAGATAAAAGAGGAAGAGATGGGAGGGAATGAGATGGGTGGGGATAAAAAGGAAGAGACGGAGGGAATGAGATGGGTGGGGGATAAAGAGGAAGAGACGGGAGGGAATGAGATGGGTGGGATAAAAGAAGGAGAGAGGGAGAGGGGAATGAATGGGTGGGGATAAAAGAGGAAGAGACGGGAGGGAATGAGATGGGTGGGATAAAGAGGAAGAGACGGGAGGGAATGAGATGGGTGGGGATAAAGAGGAAGAGATGGGAGGGAATGAGATGGGTGGGATAAAAGAGGAAGAGAGGGAGGGAATGAGATGGGTGGATAAAAGAGGAAGAGACGGGAGGGAATGAGATGGGTGGGGATAAAAGAGGAAGAGGAGGGAATGAGATGGGTGGGGATAAAAAGAGGAAGAGAAGGGAGAGGAAGAGATGGGGTGGGGATAAAGAGGAAGAGACGGGAGGGAATGAGATGGGTTGGGGATAAAAGAGGAAGAGGGAAATGAGATGGGTGGGATAAAAGAGAAGAGACGGGAGGGAATGAGATGGGTGGGGATAAAAGAGGAAGAGACGGGAGGGAGTGAGATGGGTGGGATAAAAGAGGAAGAGAGGATGGGAATGAAGATGGGATGGGGAAAAGAGGAGAGACGGGAGGATGAGATGGGTGGGGATAAAAGAGAAGAGACGGGAAGGAATGAGATGGGTGGGGATAAAGAGGAAGAGAGGGGGAATGAGATGGGTGGGATAAAGAGGAGAATGGGAGGGAATGAGATGGGTGGGGATAAAAGAGGAAGAGACGGGAGGAATGAGATGTGGGGATAAAAGAGGAAGAGACGGGAGGGAATGAGATGGGTGGGGATAAAAGAGGAAGAGACGGGAGGGAATGAGATGGTGGGGATAAAAGAGGAAGAGATGGGAGGGAATGAGAATGAGTGGGGATAAAGAGAGGAAGAGATCGGGAGGAAGGAAATGAGAAATGGGTGGGGAGTAAAGAGGAAAGAGACAGGAGGGAATGAGATGGGTGGGGATAAAAGAGAAAGAGCGGGAGGGAATGATGGGGTGATAAAGAGGAAGAGACGGGAGGGAATAGAATGGGTGGAGGATAAAGAGGAAGAAGACGGGAGGGAATGAGATGGGGTGGGGATAAAGAGGAAGAGACAGGGAGGGAATGAGATGGGTGGGGATAAAAGAAGGAAAGAGACGGGGAAGGGAAAATGAGATGGGTGGGTGATAAAAGAGGGAGAACGGGAGGGAATGAGATGGGTGGATAAAAGAGGAAGAGACAGGGAGGATGAGATGGGTGGAGATAAAAGAGGAAGAGACGGGAGGGAATGAGATGGGTTGGGGATAAAGAGAAGAGACGGGGAGGGAAGAGATGGGTGGAGATAAAAGAGGAAGAGACGGGGAGGGAATGAGATGGTGGGATAAAAGAGGAAGAGACGGAGGGAATGGAGATGGGTGGGGATAAAAAGAGGAAGAGACGGGAGGGAATGAGATGGGTGGGGATAAAAGAGGAAGAGACGGGAGGGAAATGAGATGGGTGGTGTAAGAGGGAGATGGAGGGTGAGAGGGGGGGATGAGGAAAAGACGGGAGGAAGGGGGGAATGAGATGGTGGGGATAAAAGAGGAAGAGCGGGAGGAATGAGATGGGTGGGAGAATAAAAGGGAAGAGACGGGAGGGAATGAGATTGGGTGAGGATAAGAAGGAGGGAAGATGGTTGGAGATAAAGGACAAGTTGAGATGGGTGGATGTAAAAGAGGAAGAGACGGGAGGGTGAATGGGTGGGGATAAAAGATGGAAGAGCGGGGGGGGGGAAGGGAGAGATGGAAGGATGAGATGGTGGGGATAAAAGAAGGAGAGGACAGGGAGGGAATGAGATGGGTGGAGATAAAGAGGAAAGAACGGGAGGAGATGAGAATGGCTGGGGATAAAGAGGAAAGAGGGAGGGAAATGAGATGGGTGGGATAAAAGGGAAGAGACAGGAGGGAATTGAGATGGGTGGGGATAAAAGAGGAAGAGACGGGAGGGAATGAGATGGTGGGATAAAGAGGAAGAGACGGAGGGAATGAGATGGGTGGGGATAAAAGAGGAAGAGACGGAGGAATGAGTGGGTGGGGATAAAAGGAAGGAGGGAAGAGATGGGGTAAAGACGATAGGAGGGAATGAGATGGTTGGGGATTAAGAGTGAGAGTGGAGAAAGATGGGGAAAAGAGAAGACGGGAGGGAATAATGGGTGGGATAAAAGAAGGAAGAGACGGGAAGGAATGAGAATGGGTGGAGGATAAAAGAGGAAGAGACGGAGGATGAGATGGGTGGGATAAAGGGAAGAGACGGAGGGATGAGATGGAGTGGGGATAAAGAAAAGAACGGGAGGGAATGAGATGGGGTGGTGATAAAAGAGGAAGAGACGGGAGGGAATGAAGATGGGTGGGATAAAGAGGAAAGAGACGGGAGGGTGATTGGGTTGGAGTAAAAGAGGAAGAGAACGGGAGGGAATAGAGATGGGTGGAGATAAAAGAGGAAGAGACGGGAGGGATGAAGATGGGTGGGGATAAAAAGAGAGAGAGGACAAGGGAATGAGTGGGTGGGGATAAGAGGAAGAGACGGGAGGAATGAGATGTGGTAGAGGAAGAGAAGGAGGGATAGGGGAAGAAGAGCGGAGGAATGCAGATGGGTGGAATGAGGAAGGGGGGAATAGAGGAAAAGAGGAAGAGACGGAGGGAATAGATGGGTGGAGATAAAAGAGGATAGAGAAGGGAGGGAATGAGAATGGGTGGGGATAAAAGAGGAGAGACGGGAGGGAAATGAGATGGGTGGGGATAAAAGAGGAGAGAGCGGGAGGGAATGAGAATGGGTGGGGAATAAAAGAGGAAGTAGACGGGAGGGAAATGACGATGGGTGTGGATAAAGAGGAAGAGATGGAGGGAATGAGATGGGTGGAGATAAAAGAGGAAAGAGGGAGAAGAATGAGATGGGTGGGGATAAAGAGGAACAGAGGGAGGATGAGATGGGTGGGGATAAAAGAGGAAGAGGGGAGGAAATGAGATGGGTAGAGAAAAGGAGGATGGGAGGGAATAGATGTGGAAGGAAGAACGGGAGGGAATGAGATGGGTGGGGATAAAAGAGGAAGAGACTGGGGGAATGAGATGGGTGGGAGATAAAAGAGTGAAGAGACGGGAGGGAAATGAGATGTGGTGGGGATAAAGAGGAGAGGAACGGGAGGGAATGAGATGGGTGGGAGATAAGAGGAAGAGAGGGAGGGAATGAGATGGGTGGGGATTAAAGAGGAAGAGACGGGAGGGAATGGGAAAAGAAGACGGGGGGTGGCGGGTATAAGAGGGGACGGAGGGAGAGAGATGGGTGGTGATAGAAGGGAAGACGCAGGAGGGAATAATGGGTGGGATAAAAGAGAGAAGAGAAGGAGGGATGAGATGGGTGGGGATAAAGAGAGAAGAGACGGGGAATGGGTGGGAAAAGTGAGACGGAGATAGAGATGGGTGGTATAAAAGAGGAAGAGACAAGGAGGGAAATAAGAGGAGGGGTAAGAGGAGAGTAGGAATTGGGGGTAAAGAGGAAAACGGAGGGATGAGATGGGTGGAGATAAAGAGGAGAGACGGGAAGGGATGAGATGGGTGGGATAAAAGGGAAGAGCAAGGAGGGAATGAGAATTGGTGGGGATAAAGAGAAGAGACGCGAGGGAGATGAGAGTGGGTGGTGATAAACAGAGGAAGAGACGGAGGGAATGAGATGGGTGGGATAAAAGAGGAAGAGGACGGGAGGGAATGGATGGGTGGGATAAAGAGGAGAGACGGGAGGGAATGAGATGGGTGAGATAAAGAGGAGAGAACGGAGAGATGAGATGGGTGGGGATAGAAAGAGGAAAGGGGAGAATGAGATGGGTGGGGATAAAGGGAAAGAGCGAGAATGAGATGTGCGGATAAGATTGGAAGGACGGGAATGAGATGGGTGAGATAAAGAGGAAGAGACGGGGAATGAGGGGGGGATAATGAGGAGAGAGGATGGGTGGGATAAAGAGGAAGAGACGGGGAGGGAATGACGATGGTGGGGATAAAAGAGGAAGAGACGGAGGAATGAGATGGGTGGGGATAAAAGAGGAGAGAGCGGGAGGGAATAAGATGGGGGTGGGATAAAAGAGGAAGAGAAGGGAGGAAGAGATGGGTGGGAGATAAAAAGAGGGAAGAGACGGAGGGAATGGATGGGTTGGGGAAAAAGAGGAAGAAGGGAGGAAGAGATGGGTGGGGATAAAAGAGGAAGAGACGGGAGGGGAACTGAGATGGTGAGGAAAAGAATGGAACGAGATGGAGGGGGATAGAGGTATTATCTTCCACCCATCTCATTCCCTCCCATCTCTTTTCTCTTTTATCTCCACCCATTCTCATTCCCTCCCGTCTCTTCTCTCTTTTATCCCCACCCATCTCATTCCCCCCCAATCTCTTCCTTTTTTTATCTCACCCATCTCATTCCTCCCGTCTCTTCCTCTTTTATCCCCACCCATCTCTTCCCTCCCATCTCTTCCTCTTTTATCCTCCACCATCTCATTCCCTCCGTCTATTCCTCTTTTATCCCCACCCATCTCTCCCTCCCATCTCTTCCTCTTTTATCACCCCCATCTCATTCCCTCCCGTCTATTCCTCTTTTATCCCCACCCATCTCATCCCTCCCTTCTCTTCCTCTTTTATCCCACCCATCTCATTCCCCCGTCTCTTCCTCTTTTATCCCCACTCATTCTCATTCCCTCCCATCTCTTCCTCTTTTATCACCACCCATCTCATTCCCTCCCGTCTATTCCTCTTTTATCCCACCCATCTCATCCCTCCCTTCTCTTCCTCTTTTATCCACCCATCTCATTCCCCTCCCGTCTCTTCCTCTTTATCCCCACCATTCTCATTCCCTCCCATCTCTTCCTCTTTTATCCCCACCCATCTCATTCCCTCCCTTCTCTTCCTCTTTTATCCCCACCCATCTCATTCCCTCCCGTCTATTCCTCTTTTATCCCCACCCATCTCATTCCTCTCCCATCTCTTCCTCCCCACCCATCTCATTCCCTCCCGTCTCTTCCTCTTTTATCCCACCCATCTCATTCCCTTCTTCCTTTTATCCCCACCATCTCATTCCCTCCCTCTCTTCCTCTTTATCACCACCCATCTCATTCCCTCCCGTCTATTCCTCTTTTATCCCCACCCATCTCATCCCTCCCTTCTCTTCCTCTTTTATCTCCACCCATCTCATTCCTCCCGTCTCTTTCTTTTATCCCCACCCATCTCATTCCCTCCCCATCTCTTCCTCTTTTATCCCCACCCATCTCATTCCCTCCCGTCTATTCCTCTTTTATCCCCACCCATCTCATTCCCTCCCATCTCTTCCTCTTTTATCTCCAACCATCTCATTCCTCCCGTCTCTTCCTCTTTTATCCCACCCATCTCATTCCCTCCCATCTCTTCCTCTTTTATCACCACCCATCTCATTCCCTCCCGTCTATTCCTCTTTTATCCCCACCCATCTCATTCCCTCCCCATCTCTTCCTCTTTTATCTCCACCCATCTCATTCCCTCCCGTCTCTTCCTCTTTTATCCCCACCCATCTTATTCCCTCCCCATCTCTTCCTATTTTATCTCCCACCCATCTCATTCCCTCCCATCTCTTCCTCTTTATCTCCACCCATCTCATTCCCTCCCGTCTTCCTCTTTTATCAACACCCATCTCATTCCCTCCCGTCTCTTCCTCTTTATCCCCACCCATCTCATTCCTCCCATCTCTTCCTCTTTTATCTCCACCCATCTCATTCCTCCGTCTCTTCCTCTTTTTATCCCCACCCATCTCATTCCCTCCCGTCTCCTCTTTTATCCCCACCCACTCATTCCCTCCCATCTCTTCCTCTTTTATCCACCCATCTCAGTCCATCCCGTCTCTTCCTCTTTTATCCCCACCCATCTCATTCCCTCCCGTCTCTTCCTCTTTTATCTCAACCCATCTCATTCCCTCCCGTCTCTTCCTCTTTTATCCCACCATCTCATTCCCTCCCATCTCTTCCTCTTTTATCTCCACCCATCTCATTCCCTCCCGTCTCTTCCTCTTTTATCCCCACCCATCTCATTCCCTCTCGTCTCTTCCTCTTTTATCCCCACCCATCTCATTCCCTCCCGTCTCTTCCACTATTTCCCGTCTCTGTTGCTCGTGATGAAGACCAATTTATCGATTTGGTCGAAACAGATTCTGTCAGCAATTACATAACAAACATCATTTGTTTTTTCAAAATGTTAAAATTCATATATATATGTATATATGTATATATACTAGACAAAAAGTGACCCGTTGGGTCACCTGTTGGGTCACCCGTTAAGCTCTCGCTAGATGATTGGGATTAGGAAAAAGAGTAGGATCTGCCAAAATATCGTCTGCTTTTCATTTTAAAAATGAATTAAAATTCATTAAACCGATTATTTATAGTCAAATTTTTGTCTAAGTCGAAAAACTAACATAATGAGCATCAGCAAAAAAGCAAAATAATATTACACACTTAATTTATTTTTGATACATTTAAAACAATGTTTTCGGTCAATTTCGATCATCTTGATCTGCCAAGATGCTACTTAAAATTCGTTTTTACAAAATAAATTCTAACCTTTGCGCTTGAAAAATATTCACACTGGATTGTCCAATTAGACACATAACCTAGTAGATAAAGGAGTTAGGTTAAGACAGTTCTAAATGACAGTTATCTCTAGACTGCAGGTTCATTCCTGCCCAGGGGCAGCAGTAACA
>CM042164.1:22507411-22559911 GCA_023376005.1 Doryteuthis pealeii
GAAATAAATATTACTGCTTGCTGCATCCATATGAGCATTTAGAGCAACAATTTATATACCTAATTAATTGATAAATTTCTTTTAAAATATAAAGCGTCTAATTTTCAGTTTTAAAATTCATACTTTAAAATTCTAAAAACAAATATGTATTTAATAACAAACCTACATTAGTATTGTTATTGAATAATTTCTGGAGAAAACTCATTTGAAAAGTTAAGGCCACCTTTTAAGCCTACATACAAGGTGTGTTTAAAATATCTTCTACAAATTTTCTTAGCTATATATTTTTAATACGACCGTTTCTTTATTGTTTATGAGAAGTTTCAAAATATCACTTTCCGCCGAAAAAACTGCACTATAGGAGTGTCAATGCGCTAGACATAAACTAACGAAAAAATACATAACCTTTTTATTTGTAACTCCATATACCAAAAATTTTACTAAAATCAGATTATTAGTTGACTTTGAAGAATTTCCATCGACCCTCCTTATCGACAGTGTGTGAATAGAACCAGAAATTTACATGATTTAAAGTTTGTTTTTATGTTCAAATTTCGAAATTTTTTTTTTTTTTTACTTAAGCTTCAATTTACAAAGCTCAAAAATCTACTTGAAATTGATAGAGGGAGGGGAAACATAAAATGATTGTTTGATAAAAAAAAAAAGTAAATAAAATTCGTACACAATGTGTCTTAAAATTATTTCTTGAAAAAAATTGTAATTACAAAAAAAACCCCAAAAAACTACTTAAAATTGTTTTAAAATAGATTTAAAAAAAAGATTGTTTCAAAATAGATAAAAAAAAATAGAATTAAAAAAAATACTTTAATTATTAATTTTAGAAATTAATAGGGTCAAAGGGGAAAACAAATAAATAATTGTTAATAAAAATTTATAAAAAAAAATATCGAATTAAATTGTTTTATTTATAAATGTAAATAAAACATAAAATAATTGTTTCATTTCTCGTAAATGTAAATATGCTTTTTTTTCTCTCTATCAAAAAGAGATTTTCAGCATACGGCTGAGAAATATGAACATCTGCGCATGCCTAAAGATGATGTTAGCTGACGTCGGTTGACGTAGTTCACTGGTTAAGCATACAGCCTAACTAAAAACGCACAACCATGTGAACAAAACCTTGAACGTTGAAACGTTCGTTGTCTTGGGCGAAGACAAGAGAATAAACAATATTTATCTGCAAATCAAAATACTTTTTTTTTTACATTTTTAGTTATTTTCATGTGGCTCTGTTTAACTGTTCTAACAGTAACTAATACAATTTCTACTTAGAAAATAAAGCAATAGAGTTTTTGAAAAGTTATAACTTCATCCTATGAGGTGGAAGCAAAATCATAAAAAGAAAACAAGTAATTTTGTTTTTAATTTAAACTTGTAATTAAAACAAAATCAAGTTAGTACAGTGCTTGACGGTGTATAGACCCCCCATTCTCTTTCTCTCTTTTTCTCCCCTCTCTCTCTCTCTCTCTCTCACACACACCACACACACACACACACACACACACACACACACACACACACAAACAAACAAAACAAACAATCAAAACAAAACAAAACTTAATGGCTTGTATAGTTATTCTTTTGTAGAATAATTTAAGTCTGAAATGAATCAAGGATTATTAGATATTTTCACCCATAATACGCCTTGCTGGAAAGTTGTGCGTCTCATTCCCCAGGATCGATTCAGGTTTGTGTATATACCATTTAGTTCAATGGTGAAAATTTAATTTCTTGCACAATTCCGAGTGAATCACCTTTCCTACACAGTCGTCCCTAGTCTCGTACTTCCTTTGTGCTAGTTTACTACACTCGCTTGTGATTGACCGTTTCGCCTTTTGCCTCATTCTACACTTGCTATTCTTATCTATTTTTTGCATTTATATAATTTGTTCTCATGACATTATCTTGTGCTGCGATTATAAGAGATTCAGTTTCTCTCTTGAGGTTTCCCCTTCTTAGCCATGTTCATGTCTTCTCATGAGCTATCCCTCCAGATTGTCGCTTGAAGTGTCTATATAGTTGCTTTTTTTCGGACCATATTACCTTTAGGCACCCCTTTTTGATCTCGATTAAGATAGGACATTTTTTTTCATTTACCCCGTCAATATCCGTTTTTTTTGTTAGGGGTAGGGGTTAGGGGTTAGTTTTCTAATTTTAAAAAATCTAAAAATTTTCTGTTAAAGCAACCGGATATTGACGGAGTAAATGAAAAACATCTCCTTTCTTAATCGAGATCAAAATGGGTGCCTAAAGGTCATATGGTCCGTTTCTTCTTCCCACTTCTGTTTTCTTATTTTTGTTATATTTGTGCTCGTCCATATGTTGCAACTGTTTTTTTCTGACTGCTGCTATTAATCTTTCTTTGCTCTTTTTAGTGTATTCATCGAGTGCTCGAATTGTCGCATCTACACAATCTTCAATCCTTTTTTTCTTCATACATATAGTCTGTCTATATCGTATCTCGGGTATAATGCCTTGTACATAGACATAAGTTTCCTGGTCCATATGTCGAGCTCCTCTCTTGGTCCAGAGTATCTTGATGAGATTTCTGCTGCAGAGTTTAGTTTCTAGAAGTTTTCTTGTCCTTTTGAGGTACACTTTTATTATTCTTACTTTCATCTCTCCCTGTTCGATGGTGTCCGTTTCCTGTACTCCCAAGTATTTGTAATTTTCCTTTTCTCCCAGTGTCCTTATTTCTTCCTTATTCGGTAGTTCTATCCACTCTGTTCTTTTTTTCCGTCATTGCATTTGATTGTCTTCACATTTTCCACTTTTTCCTGTGCTTTCGCTTTTTGTCTCAGGCTTTTTATTTCTCTTTCTAATCGCATTTCCCATCCAGCTTTTGTGTTTCTGTTTGGTTTGAGTGTTGGAATATCAATTTTTTCGCTGACTCGTTTTGCTCCCGCATCGATTAGTTTGTTCAATTCGGTCATGTTGTTTGCTGGGATGTTTTATAATATTTTATTAACCCTTTCGGTTTCTATTTTTTACATTTTTTCAGTCCTGATTTCTTAGAGATGTATCTTTCCGTTTAGTCATGGTTTGCATTATTATATTATATTATTATTATTATTATTATTATTATTATAGGTACTAGCAATTTCAAATTCAGGGAATTATCCGATTTTAATGAAATGTTCAGTGTTGATTTATCAATGAATGAATTTTATCACTTTAAGAAACTTAACATTTTTTTTGGAGATTTTCTTCACTCCGTTGTTTATGCATATACTTGCTTTTTAGATTATCAGTAAAAAAATTATACATCGATATTTGTTCTGTTTAAAAGAGTAGCGCCTAACTTTTCAATTGAGTTTTCTCCAAAAACTATTAGATAACAATACTAAAGTAGTTATTAAATAGATATGTGTTTTTAGAATATAAAAGTATGAAATGTAATACTTAAAGTTAGGCGTTTCATATTTTAGATTAATTTTATCTATCAATAAGGTATATAAACTGTTTTCTAAAGGCGCATATGGGGGCGGGCAGGGCGAACGATAATATTTATTCTAAAGAATTTCGATTTGTTTCCATTGAAAACACTGAAAATCAATCTGGATTAGTCTCGTCACTGATGACCGCCTGTATACGCGGCCATATCACGCTAAAATTATTTCCCTACAAAAGGTTTCTCTACTCAAGATGAATAAGTTTTACGAAGTACATGTTTGGAACGAAAAGAATTGTATGACATTTTAATAAGTATCAACAAGTAACTAATGTTTCTGTACGTAGTCTATTTAATGTTTTTTGTTATTGATTTCTAAGAAGAAAATTTAAAAAATGTTTTAAAAATGTTATAAATGTGTTTGGTTTTGGAGCATCATAAATCTTCACCTAATCATTTTTAGCAGAATTTAATTATTTAAAATGTATTAAAAATAAATTACATATGTAATATAATTTTTATTTTTTTTACTGATGCTCATTATGTCACTACTTTTCGACTAAAATAAAAATTTGACCTTAAAAATCGATTTAAATAATTTTGATTCGGTTTTAAAATGAAAATGAGCTAACAAATTGGTAGTACCAATAATAATAATAATAATAATAATAATAATAATAATAATAATTTATTATTATTATTATTATTATTATAAAAAAACTGGTAGTACCTGTATTATTATTATTATTATAAAAAAACTGGTAGTACCTGTATTATCATTATTATTATTATTATTATTATTATTATTATTATTAATATAAAAAACTGGTAGTACCTGTATTATTATTATTATCATTATTATTATTATAAAAAACTGGTAGTACCTGTATTATTATTATCATTATTATTATTATTATAAAAATCTGGTAGTACCTGTATTATTATTATCATTATTATTATTATTATAAAAAACTGGTAGTACCTTTATTATTATCATTATTATTATTATTATTATTATTATAAAAAAACTGGTAGTATCTGTATTATTAAGTTTTCACACCAACGTTTGTAGATGGTCTTTCACTAGAGTCTAACTAAGAACAAGTCTCCTCAGGTGTCCAGAACTCTTCTGAGTATTCTAGCTGCTGTCAACAATTTCTCAATTCTTACTTTGATTTCTAGTTCCTCTAGCCTTTTCTTCTAAACTTTTGGAGACCGTTCCAAGTGCACTACAACTTGTATCACTTTCACCTTCATATTCCACAGCCTTTTCAATTCAAGGCCCAGGTATTTGTCTATCTTTTCGTTTTCTTTCATCTTCACCTCGTGATCAGCTGGAACTGAAAAATCTACCCGTTGTTTTTCTACCGTTCTGTTTTTCTTGTTAATCAATACTAGGTCTGGTATGCTGACTTTAAACGCGGTCGTACAGATACAAATGATGCTGAAGGTCTCCCAAATTCGGGAGTTGTCCTGGAAAATACCAGAAAAACTCCACAAATTCATTTTACAAACGTTGGTGTGAAAACTTAATAATACAGATGTATGATGTTAATAAGTATCGAAATATGATGTTAATAAGCATCGAAATATGATGTTAATATATGATGTTAATAAGCATCGAAATATGATGAAATATGATGTTAATAAGCATCGAAATATGATGTTAATAAGTATCGAATATGATGTTAATAAGCATCGAAATATGATGTTAATATATGATGTTAATAAGCATCGAAATATGATGTTAATAAGCATCGAAATATGATGTTAATAAGTATCGAAATATGTTAATAAGCATCGAAATAAGTACTTCTTCTTCATTATTTGAATCTGTGTCTTTTCCAGTCGTCTGGCGATCTTTTTGGTGTTTGGATCGAATTCAAATAGGATATTTCCTTTACTGTTAGCCCGAGCGCTTTCGATTGCTTCCTCAGTCGTCATGAGTTGGTTCTAGTTCATGTTTTTAGGTCTTTTATCTATGTTTTGTTTTTGTTTTGTTTTTATTTGAAGAGTCTATTTTTTTTAGACGGTTGCAAGTTAAGTGTGTTAGTTATTAAAGTTAGTTAATATGTTGTGTCCGACATTGAATGCTATTTTATTGATGTTAGTTTTATTTTATTTTTTATGCATATTGCTTCAAGAATTTGTAGGCGTTTCTTATTGATATTTTTATAGATAATTTTGGTGTTTACAGTGAGAATTTTTCTAATATCAGGGGAGGTGGATTTTTCTGGGTGTTTTTTAATTAAGTGTTGTTTTATGGCACTAGTGTCGGATAGATGGTATGTGAGGCGGCGGAAGAGTGTTGTAGTGGTATGTCCACTGTAGCTATTAATGTATGGTTTGTTTTTTGAGAGGCACTCTCGGAACGAGCAAGTTAATTTGTAGACTACATTCGTTTGGCTTAGGGTTTTTTTTAGAGGAGTTTGTGTTATTCTTAATGAGGAGGTTTGATGTTTTGTATTTGGTGTAGTAGATAATTAGTTTTATTTTTTATTGTTGGTCGACAGTTTTGATGTATCTGTGTATGATGTTGGTTATTACATGTTCATCGGATTTGTAGTTTTTGTGCATTTGGTTTCTGTAATATAGATTGATTCTGATATTATTGTTGTTGTTGGGGTTGTTATTGTTATTTTTGTAAATGGTGTCCAGGTATAGTTTTATTTGTTGATCTACGATTTTGTTGGGGAAGTTGTTATTGACAAGGGTTTGTTTAATATTACGAAGTTCTTTGAAGAATATTATTTTAGATGAGGAAATGTAAAAGGCTCTAAAACCAACTCTTGTACCCCATGATGACGACTGAGGAAGCAGTCGAAAGCGCTCGGGCTAACAGTATGGGAAATATCCTATTTCAATTCGATCCAAACTCCAGAAAGATCGCCAGACGACTGGAAAAGACACAGATTCAAATAATGAAGAAGAAGTACTCTGTGCTATTCAATAACACATGCCTGAATATATATATATATATATATATATATATATATATATATATATATATATATATATATATATATATATATATATATATATATATATAGTATCCAATTGCCGTTTTAATATTTCCGTTGCAATGCAGTAAATAATCCAGAAGTTCTCAATATATTGAAAACATAGAATAGTAATGATAATAATGATAATATTAGTAGAGGAAAAGAGTTAAGAGTCTACCGTGGTTTCAATCCAAATGATTTAATTAGGACCGAACCTAACGCTTAACTAAGTCGATTTAATTCCTTCGTTAAACTGAGATACATTTCTTCTCGGTTAAACGCTACATGCAGCACCCCTAATAATGAATATGAATGAATTCTTTGAAATAGATGAGAATTAATGGAGAGAATAATCAAGCTCACCCACTTATTTGACCACGGAAAAAAGAGTCCTAGGGTGAATAATCCAAGTAGAGGTCCTCCAATCATTCCAAAAAGGGATAAAGCAGCCTGATAAAAAACGAAGAAAATAGATAGAATTAAGCATTCAGTAGTTAAACATTTTAAACATTGTCTTAATTGCTTTTGTTTATTTGTATTTATCTTTTTTTATTTTTCATTCATAGCTTTTATTCTGTGCTTTTTCATTTACTTTTTTGTTTGTGGTATTCTATCTCCTTGTCTTCATAAATTTTAGTCATAAATAATTCGATAATTAAAAAAAAAATGTAAATTAAAATTTTATCCGGTTACGTCTTGCAGCAAAATGACCTCCTGTTGATTATTGTTTATTTGTTTTATTTTGTTGGGGAGGAAACTATAGAAAAAAATCTTTATTTTCTAGAAAGGTTTTTATTTGAATTCATTACTTCAATTCCTGAATATAATTCTATTTCATTCTTTTATGTTTTTTTTCTTTAGTTTTTCTATGGTTGATGTTAATAAGCATCGAAATATGATGTTAATGAGATGATTTAATAAGCATCAAAATATGATGTTAATATATGATGTTAATAAGCATCGAAATATGATGTTAATAAGCATCGATCGAATATGATGTTAATAAGCATCGAAATATGATGTTAATAAGCATCGAAATATGATGTTAATATATGATGTTAATAAGCATCGAAATATGATGTTAATAAGCATCGAAATATGATGTTAATAAGTATCGAAATATGATGTTAATAAGCATCGAAATATGATGTTAATATATGATGTTAATAAGCATCGAAATATGATGTTAATATATGATGTTAATAAGCATCGAAATATGATGTTAATAAGCATCGAAATATGATAAGCATCGAATATGATGTTAATAAGCATCGAAATATGATGTTAATAAGCATCGAAATATGATGTTAATAAGCATCGAAATATGATGTTAATAAGTATCGAAATATGATGTTAATAAGCATCGAAATATGATTTAATATATGATGTTAATAAGCATCGAAATATGATGTTAATAAGCATCGAAATATGATGTTAATATATGATGTTATAAGCATCGAAATATGATGTTAATAAGCATCGAAATATGATGTTAATAAGCATCGATATATGATGTAATAAGCATCGAATATGATATATGATGTTAATAAGCATCGAAAATATGATGTTAATAAGCATCGAAATATGATGTTAATAAGCATCGAAATATGATGATAAGTATCGAAATATGATGTTAATAAGCATCGAAAATATGATGTTAATAAGCATCGAAATATGATGTTAATATATGATGTTAATAAGCATCGAAATATGATGTTAATAAGCATCGAAATATGATAATAAATATATGATGTTAATAAGCATCGAAATATGATGTTATAAGCATCGAAATATGATGTTAATATAATCATGATGTTAATAAGCATCGAATATGATGTTAATAAGTATAATAAGCATCGAAATATGATGTTAATATATGATGCATCGAAATATGATGTTAATAAGTATCGAAATATGATGTTAAATATAATAAGCATCGAAATTGATGTTATAAGCATATAATGATGTTAATAAGCATCAAATATGATGTTAATAAGCATCGAAATATGATGTTAATAAGCATCGAATATGATGTTAATATATGATGATGTTAATAAGCATCGAAAATGATGTTAATAAGTATGATGATGTTAATAAGCATCGATGTTAATATATGATGTTAATAAGCATCGAAATATGATGTTAATAAGATCGAATATGATGTTAATAAGCATCGAAATATGATGTTAATATATGATTAATAAATAAGCATCGAAATATGATGTTAATAAGCATCGAAATATGATGTTAATAAGCATCGAAATATGAATAAGCATCGAAATATGATGATTATAATATGATGTTAATAAGCATCGAATATGATGATGTTAATAAGCATCGAAATATGATGTTAAAAGCATCGAAATATGATGTTAATAAGTATCGAAATATGATGTTAATAAGCATCGAAATATGATGTTAATAAGCATCGAAATATGATGTTAATAAGCATCGAAATATGATGTTAATATATGATGTTAATAAGCATCGAAAATATGATGTTAATAAGCATCGAAATATGATGTTAATAAAATATGATGTTAATAAGCATCGATAAGCATCGAAATATGATGATATGATTTAATATATGATGTTAATAAGCATCGAAATATGATGTTAATAAGCATCGAAATATGATGTAATAGTATCGAATATGATGTTAATAAGCATCGAAATATGATGTAATAAGCATCGAAATATGATGTTAATAAGCATCGAAATATGATGTTAATATGAGTATCGAAATATGATGTTAATAAGCATCATATGATGTTAATAAGCATCGAAATATGATGTTATAAGCATCGAAATATGATGTTATAAGTATCGAAATATGATGTTAATAAGCATCGATAATATGATGTTAATAAGCATCGAAATATGATGTTAAATTATCGAAATATGATGTTAATAAGCATCGAAATATGATGTTAATAAGCATCGAAATATGATGTTAATAAGTATCGATGATGAAATATGATGTTAATAAGCATCGAAATATGATGTTAATATATGATGTTAATAAGCATCGAAATATGATGTTAATAAGTATATATCGAAATATGATGTTAATAAGCATCGAAATAATGATATATGATGTTAATAAGCATCGAAATATGATGTTAATAAGCATCGAAATATGATGTTAATAAGCATCGAAATATGATGATAAATATATGATGTTAATAAGCATCGAAATATGATGTTAATAAGCATCGATGATGTAATAAGCATCGATGTTAATATATGATGTTAATAAGCATCGAAATATGATGTTAATAAGCAATATATGATGTTAATAAGCATCGATAAGCATCGAAATATGATGTTAATATATGATGTTATAAGCATCGAAATATGATGTTAATAAGCATCGAAATATGATGTTAATATATGATGTTAATAAGCATCGAAATATGATGTTAATATATGATGTTGATAAGCATCGAAATATGATGTTAATAAGCATCGAAATATGATGTTAATATATGATGTTAATAAGCATCGAAATATGATGTTAATAAGCATCGAAATATGATGTTAATAAGCATCGAAATATGATGTACCTATCAACTAATTTGACCTTTATTAGTTTCGTCTTTACAAGATTTATGGTCTGTTTATGACCAAATTTTCCCTTGAGCTGATTTTATTGTGAAGCTATTTTATTATAAATAAACAACACTAGTAATTTTCAATTACAGTATCACGGAGAAGTGCAATTAGCGAAATGGTTTCATAGAGTTGGAACCTCCATCACAAGACTCATCTGATTTTTTTGACGTCTTCACCAAACATAATACGTATGTTTTTCGGAGTTACTTAAATATTTTTATGTACATAAAGTGAACAACAGCATTAAATAACGACTTATATGTTTTTATTACCTGGAGGACACCACCGAGCAGCGAAGCAACATAGGCAAGACCAAGACATATCAACCCAAGAATCAAAACTGAAATTGAAGAGAGAAAATTTACTTATCATATATTACGGTCTGCCAATTTTATTGTCATATGCATATTTTACTAAACAAATTTAATCACCCACCCACCAATTGAAAAATATTTACCAAAAATCGGGGAATTATCCAATTTAATGAAATTTTCAATGTTGATTTATCAATGAATGAATTATATGATGTATTAGTAATTTTATTTCAAAACGATCTGATTTTTTTAGGTCACTTAACTTTGACTCCCTTATTTTTAGGGCGCAAAATATCGGTGGGGTTATATACTTTTGAAATTAATTATAGTATAAATAAAAAGACAGAAGACCGAGGATGAGAATAGAGGTTTTTTTTAAAGGAACAACTTTTTAAGTACTGAAAATCGGAAAATTAAATGTAAAAAAAATAAAAATAAAAAATTGGAGGAGATTTTTTTACTCTGTTCTTTAACTATATATTATACTATAAGTGAAACAATTATACATCGATATGTGTTCTGTTTAAAAGGGTAGGGGCTTAACTTTTCAATTTAGTTTTCGCAAAAAATTATTAGATAATAGATTAGGTTATTTGGCCATCGAAATCTGGAGATAGATTTTAGATGTTTTAGGTGGCAAGCATCAAGCTTATCCATAGCTGTCCCCTTTGGAGCTGTTCAGCGGTTGCAATTTTACATAATCAAAGACACACATGTTGCAGACTCATTGTTAGAGGAATCTTTCATACGCGGATCCATATCTTCCAGAAACACCGTAAAGCAGTTTTGTCCATTGCTTACAGAGCATTGATCCAATAGGGAAGCATAAATAGACTCCTCATCAATGACAAGAATGATGTTAGCATTGCATATAAAATTTAGGATTTTGCTTTCTTGTTTAAAATTAACCGAGTACCTCATTCAATTATAATACGAGAATGAATAATTAGATAGTACAAATAATAAATGTAGCAATTAATCTATTGTCCAAATCTTTTAGTGTGTTGTGTAGAGCGTGGTTTGTGAATCATAATCAGGGGTGGATATTGTAATCGTTTATCTGTGCCTAAATTCTAAATTCTTAACAGTTCAGCAGATTGTCTCTATAGGAACTCGAACCTATTTCTGTCTTTGAACCATAAATTTAGGTTTTGCTGCAGTTCTCTGATAATTGCCAACAATCGGACATCTTTCTGAGCCAATCACTCCAGTTGTATGTGCGTGTACGCGTGCATGCGTGTGCGTGTGCGTGTGCGTGTTTATGTCTTTACGGCCCGACCAAGAAGAGAATGATATTTTTGTTTGAAGGGGAGAATGTTTACAAAACAAACAATCTTGAGAAACCATGTGCCATTGGTGCTGAACTACAGGTTTAATACGCGGAAAGTGGAATTGCATATACCTTACATAACTCCTGGTCATTCCCTCCTTGGTTAGACCGAGAACTTCAAACAAGAACTTAGACTGATACTTTCAGGTAATAATAAGATAACCACCTATTATTTTACAAATCCATGTCGCCTTTTTCTCTGACATATTTTTGGCAATGTATGTCCTGATGACGTCTTCAAGAATGACAGTTGACAAGGAATTCAGACCCGAAGAGATTGTGCTGAAAGAAAAAAAAGAAGAATTTTTATTTAAAATCTGTTCATGTCTTTTTCAACTGTAGCGGTGTCACAAGTTAGGAGTTCGACTACTGAATGTATAGCTATTGGGATTTGGTGATAGCAACGAATGTATATATATATATATATATATATATATATATATATATATATATATATATATATATATTCTGTCATGCTCGAGAAAGCATTCTCAGATCTAAGCGAAGGAATAAATGTTGAATTTAGAACAAGTGGTGGCCTATACAATCAACAACGTTTTAAAGCTATGTCAAAAATTTCCTTGTAGCTAGTACGTGATCTTCTCTTTCAGACGATGCCGCTCTATTAGCACACAGCCTAAAAGACATCCAGAACATCATTGATAAATTCTCTGAGATATCAAAAGCATTTGGACTTTAAAAAAAATGAACTACTATACCAGCCCGCAGTTTGCAATCCACGTCTTGTAAATCCATCTGTCTTCATTGATGGAAAAGCATTGAAGATTGTTGACACATTTAAATATCTCGGATCAACAGTCACATCTGATGGAAAAATGGACAAAGAAATCCATTCCAGAATAGGTAAAGCTAGCACTGCATTCGGCAATCAGAAACATCGTTTATGGAGTACCAAAGATGTATCTCTTAAAATAAAAATTAACATCTACAGAGCAGTTGTGCTTTCTACTCTAATGTATGCTGCTGAAATTTGGACATTTTACCGCAAGCACATAAACCAACTTGACGCATTTCACATGCGTTGTCTTCGTGTCATTTGCGGTATAAAATGGGATGATAAAGTAAGAAATAGCACAATTTAAAAAAGATGCGATATTGCTGGTATCGAAACCCTACTAGCGAAGATTCAACTTAGGTGGGCTGGTCACGTTGTCCGAATGAATGAGAACAGGCTCCCAAAGAAGATTTTATATGTGCTACTACCAAATGCTAAGTGTTCTATTGGACGTCCTCTCTTACGCTACAAGGACAAATTGAAGGACAATTTGAAACGCCTCGATATTGACCTGAGTGCTTGGGAAGATCTAGCATAGGATCGGAAGGAATGGCGTAAGACCTGTTTCGCTAAACTAAAGAGCTTTGAACAAAATAGACTGAAACATAGAGATCGGTTCTGCCTAACTTTAAAAGAAAAACATTTAACTCCTGCCTTGGAGCATTTCGTTTGTCAGTGTGGCTTCATGGCTCGCAGCAGGGCTGGGCTGCTGTCACACTCGAGGAAACATAAAATGTCTTTTTGACAGCATGCACAACATGGGAGGAATCAAATCATTCACTGCTGACCCTCATATATCGTTCTCGATAGGAGAGTCCATATATATATATATATATATATATATATATATATATATATATATATATATATAAAGGGTTTTACAATTTGCTTGAAGCATTGTGTTTATATTGGTTTGTTGGTTGGTTTTGAAGGCTGTCACAATGCAAGTGTAAAGAAAAAAGAAGGTAACTATAGTGTTGTTTGTTAACTTGTGATTTATTCTTAATATTTCGAGATAAAAATCTCTTCTACAGAAGATATCCAGAACTGAAGTTGTTGCTAGTGACTGTCCATTTGGTTCTGTCTCATGCCTTCCAAACTCTGTGTGTCTTCTTGACAGCATGCACAACATGTGTGTGTGTGTGTGTGTGTGTGTGTGTGTGTGTGTGTGTGTGTGCGTGTGCGTGCTTATGCGTGTGAGCCTGTTCAGTTTTTGATTATCATTCCAGATCTGGCTTCTAAGCACATTTTTTTTGTTTCAGGACCACCTGAATCTTTTTTTTTTTATGTGTGTGTGATTAACATTCCAGAATTTGGCCTAACTTTTTTTTTCTGTTGTTGTTATTGGTGGTTAGTTTGATTATTTATGGATATGTGTGTGTAATTTTTATGTCTATCAAAATCACCTGTTGTCCTGTTTTGTGTGTGTGTTCTTAAGCCCAAACACCATGTGTGTGTGTGTCTGTGTGTGTGTGTGTGTGTATGTATTATTTGTATGTGTGTGCGTGCCTTGCTCATATACATTTACATGTGTGTATGTGTGTGTTGTTTTTAGAAGCTTAGAATGAAATTAATTTTATCAAAAATTCTAATGATAGATTCTGCTAGATTTTTTTCTATATGTTTTTTTTAATTTTAGTTATTTATTTATTTTTATACTCTTTTTTTAAATATTTTTCTTTTTCTTTATATATATATATATATATATATATATATATATATATATATATATACAATTTCTTATTTGCCTTGCCCATATATGCGTGTGTGTGTATGTGTGTGTTGGATTTAAAAAGGTTAGAATAAAACTAATATCTATCAAGAAGTATGATTATAGATTCTTCTGATTTGGTTTGCAAGCAAACACTTAATTAAATGCAGCAACACGGAGAGAGGCATTACAGTCAAAATAGAGGCCATGCAGAGAAATCTAGGTACCCTCCGATTTAAGGTGGCATTACTAATAGCTAAATTGCGCCCAGGGTTCAATACCAGAACTGAACTCAGCGCAGAATTCATAATACAATAAACCCACAACCAACGCGCACACGTACATGTATATGCACACACACACACACACACACACACACACACACACACACACACACAATGGAGAATTCATAATGCAACAAATCTACAACAAGAAGACATGAAAAACACGTACCCTCATCAGTGGACCAGCACACACACACACACACACACACACACACACAGACAGAGTGTTTGGAAGGCACGAAACTGAACCAAATGGACAGCCACTAGCAACAACTTCAGTTCTGGTGATCTTCTGTAGAAGAGATTTTTATCTCAAAATATTAAGAATAATTCACAGGTTAACAAACAACACCATAGTTACCTTCTTTTTTCTTTACACTTGCATTGTGATAGCCTTCAAAACCAACCAACAAACCAATATATATATATTACCGGACTAAAAGGATTATAGGAACACCAGGGAGTGAGAAATAAAGGAGAAAGAAAGGAATCAGAGGTGGTAAGATGAAATTAATTTAGCAAATTTTTTATCAAAGGAATAAAAAAAATTGTTTAAATTTAAAATGTTATTAAAAAAAATATAACCCTGAACTCATGAGTGTTTTGAAACATAATTGTATTTGTCTAAAATACTTTTTGTACATGTAATACAAAATTCAATTCAATTAATTGCTTGTTGAGTTAAAGCGATAAAAATGTATTCGTTTTATTTATTTTCTTTGTATCCCTAAAAATGTAACAATAAAAAGAAGCTAACAAGTTTCCTTATTTATAGGTGAAAAAGTACTAATTCAACTGAAAATTAGTCGTTTATTCTATGAAGAGTTTATTTTGTGATAAAAAGCTTTGAGTTACTCAAATTTGATTAAAAATTTATATATTTTGAAATAAGTTCTTATATTACAAGAATTTTGGAGGCGCGTTGTTATTGTCGTAGTATATATACTCGTCGATCCGAGTTCAAATCCTACTTGAGGTTGTTTGCATTTCACATAGCGCTAATACTCTTGGGAAATGTATGTATCCATTCATTCTCTCTCCAGATATGGGTAAATAGTAGAGCAGACTAGACTCTTTAACATTGGTTAGGCAACCAGTCTAGGAAAAGGAAAACTCTGAATTCAAACCTGCTAAACTCTGCTTAAGAAATTGACCATGTGTCACATCTTACTCGTGCGGAGGGGTTGGTAAATATATTTATATGAGAAAAATTTTAATTAAGTTCTTAACTGCCTGAAAAAAAATGTATTCATTTTTACAAAGAAGCTAGGAACTAAAAATGTGTCTTTTTAGATTTGTAGATATGTAACATTATATATAGGTAGGGAGAATAAACAGAATTTAAGAAAAAATGTAAATTTTTTGGTATTACAATTTCTTATCTTTTTGTTTACATTTAAAATAGTATTCGACAAAAGATATATCCCTTGCTTTTAAACATTTTCATTATATTTTTTTAAGTTCTCAAAAAATGAATATTTTTTTTACAATTAGTACTAAATTACAAAACAGTAATTTTTGAAAAAGCATTAAATCGTCAATTGAATCTGTATGATATTTAAAAATGGTGGGTCATAAGAAGAGAGTTACACGTGCATTTTGTACTTATGAAGAATTGTAAAAAGTTCCACATATCGATTGATTTCTAATTATTGAATTATATCATTCAATAAATAAAAACCAAAAATTATGACTTTTACTTTTCCTTGTTATAAATATAATAAAGTGAAAGAGCGATTTTAATTCTCAATGACATTTCTTTTGTAACCCAACAAAGGTTAATGAATTAAAACAAACGGAGGTTGAAAATGAAATGGAATCTTTATAACATTAACAAAATATAGCGGCGTGAAGAAAGGTAAAACACTGTTAGTGATATCAGACTATTCAGTCAGTATAATACTCCCGTATTTATAAGGATTGGGACCTACCCATTAATGTTGCTAGGTAGGATATATAACAATCTCATTTTTGTTCTATAAGACGCGTACATACCAAAACCGATGTGATATATATATATATATATATATATATATACGAGTGTATGTGTGCGCACACGCACGTGCATGTGTGTGTGTGTGTGTGTGTGCAAAATAGTTTTTCAAACACAAAATTTTATTGGTTCAGAAAAGAGATTCATTACCATTTTCCCAACCTTTAGATCAAAATGTCAAGAGGTGTCTCTTACCTGAGAGCTCCACTAAATAAACAAGCTATGAAAAGACCCGGAAGACCTTTAAGAAATCCAAGAATGTCCATTACATAAAGCGGGAGTAGCTGCAATTCAAAAAAAAAATATTATTAAAATTCGCCCCACACACTTCAAAGTAAAACGAGCCAAGGCAGTAGTATATCTATTTAAAAATATTGTCATTATATATTGATTTATTAGAATGATAAAAGATATGATTCTTTCAATCTATTAAAAAAAACAAAACTGAACAAAACAAATATCCACAAATCTCTTTACTGTTATTAAAAGATTGAATGATTTACGGTCAAGGCACATTGAAAACACCGGTTTCTATCTGATCTCCGATATTAAGCATCAATAAGCCTGTTATGTTCTGATATGGATGACCAATTAAGAACAGTAGTTACTCTAAGAAGCTGTGTGTTATTTACTAAGCTTTTGCTTAGTAAATAACAATAACAGATTGAAAGCATTTTAGATTTCTTTAGGCTTTAGGATGACTAACAAACTTGAAGTTTGTTAGTCATCCTTGTAGAAAACCTTTTCACTGATTAACTACTTCCCAAAATTAACTTATATCTGCAAACGTCCTTCAATCATTTTTTGCTTAATATTACCCCATATATATTCTATATATTGCTTCAACAGAAAACGACGTCAATGCACGCATAGGAAAGGCATGGGCTGCTTTAAACAAATTATCAGTAATATGGAAATCAGACCTCGAAAATTCTTCCAAGTCGTAGTAGTTTCAGTGTTACTGTACGGCTGCACTACCTGGACTATAACGAAGCCCCTAGAGAATAAGCTAGAAGGGACTTGCACGAAAATGCTGCGTGCAATATTAAACAAGACGTGGAAACAACACCCCACGAAAACACAACTGTATGGCCACCTGTCCCATATCACACAAACCATCCGTGTGAGGCGAACAAGACACGCCAGGCACTGCTGGAGAAGCAAAGATGAACTCACATCTATGGAAGCCACCACATTGACACACCAGAGTAGGTCGCCCAGCAAAGACGTACATAGATCAATTTTGCGCGGATACTGGATGCTGCACAGAGGATCTCCCAGGGGCAATGAATGATAAGGAGGGATGGCGAGAGATTGTCTTGGATATCCGTGCTGCCAGAACTACAGGATGATGATGATATTTTCTATAATACATAATACTAAAATTCTCATTATGTTTGTATGTTACCACAACCCAGCAAAAACTGAGTTTCCTTCTATAAGCCCATCGAAAAGAACAAAGCAGGCTTCTTTAGCCAAGACGGGGCTGCAAATTCTGGTAACATGAATCAGCAGATACTCACAGATAATTGCCGTTTGTTATAGCTTTTTATATCCTGCCAAGCACAAAAGTGTGACCTGATTGAGGTTTTCCAATATGAAAACCAATCTTTCCATGCAGCTCTAAGTGACAGCTGGAAACTCCACACTGGTCAGAAGTCACAACTTGCAAAAATTCTGGAAGCTACAGTTACTCCTCCCAACACTAGGTCAGGATGTGATGCTGTTATCATTGATGGGTTGGGTCCTGTCTTTTGCATTCATTGTCACCAAAGACATCAAAGACATTTGAGAAATATACTGTGTTAGATGTTGTTCCAAATATTTAGGTGTAATCATCGAATTTCTTGAGGACATAGTTTTTTTTAATGTTTATTGGACTTCAAGCCTGAAGGCTGGAACAAGACCAAAGAGGGGCAAAGGGGATCGACGCCGAGTGAGGGAGAAAACCAAGCTTCCACCTAACTGGAAAAGTTTCCTGAGAGACAACAAGAAGAAAGAGCGCTTTGTGTTCCTTGCTGATAAGATAGTGTCCTGACAATGTTGTGGTTGTGATCAAAGGAGATGAGGCTCTTTCAACAGATCCATCACTCTTGATGGATCTGTTGCAAACCATGAGGTAGCTGACTTCACAATGTTCATTCATGATCTTCATGTAGCCAAGCAACAGATGACGTTTGTGTTGTTTAAAGCATGTGACACAGATGTTCTTTTTGTTGTCAGTATTTTTGCTATCCTCCAAGACACTGGCATCCAAATGTTGTGGGCTGAATTTGGCTAGGGTAAGTTCATTTAGTGGTTGCCAATTCATGACATGGTGGCCCAGACAATTACAGTGGCGTGCTGTTCTTTCGCGCCTTCACTGGCTGTGACATTCTATTAGCTTTTCGCAGAAAAGACAAAAAACTACATGGCATACATGGGAGGTTTATGCTCACGTGACTTCCGTATTCAATAAGTCAAGTCTGTACCTACCAGTCGTGGAAAATGCAGACTACAACGTCCTTGAGAAGTTTGTCATTATCGTGTATGACAAGAACAGTAGTACGGACAAATTTGATGAGGCAAGACTGAACTTGTTCGATCGGAAGCAAAGGTCTTAGCCATTCCAGCGACAAGTGCAGCTCTCACACAGAATGTCAAACAATCTTCCTACCGTGCAGGCTGCATATGGAGCCAGGCAACAATGCATAAAATACAAACTGAAAGCCCTGCTGACTGGCAGAAAGATGGCATGTCGTTTGGACGACCCTTCCATCCATTGCCTAGAGTTGTCAGCAGTTAATAAAATATGGCTGCAAAACGGAATGTTGAGGGTGATGTAAATGATATCGCTTTAGTCTCAAGTGGATACAGTTGTGTGCATGCATGTGAGTAGTAAATTATTGACTAATCCACTACGTAAATCAAAAGATAATAATTTCCTGTTGAATATGCTATATTATTCTTCATTTTTTTTTTTTTGCAAAATGTAGCGCTGACGTCATTTAATTCCGGCCATGTCATCTTATCATAATGCGTAGAACATTAAAATAGCATTATTCCATCAAACTTTAGCTCAAATACAGATTCATACCACTTCAAATGGCGGTCATCTTGAAACATGGTGGCCATTTTGTTTTTGAACGTGGGTAACGTACTTTCTGAAAGAATACGTTTTGGAGCACATATATACCAAATTTGGTGCTTGTACCTCTAAAGTTCTGGATAGCTTCTGGATAGTTTATCGAACTTTTATTTCTCTTATGAAGTCCGGGAGATATATGTGACCTAGTGACAGCGTGCTTATCCTAAAAAAATAGTTATATTTGCTTGGCCCGTTTCTTCAAGATTCAACTCTGAATAGGATATCATGGAATGGGATCTTAGTTCATTATAGGAAAGATACTCTGACACAATAAAAAGGTATCCGTTTACATCTTCTCATAACCAACATTTCTTAAACGTGTTTAGTTTACTAATTCTTAAAAATTGTTTTGGCTCATTTTCCCTGAGGAGTTTACATATATCTCATTTGTACCTCCATAAAGGTAAAGTGTTTAAGGGATCCAGTCTTGTTAGACACAATGACCTGTTAATGGGGCACCCAACAACAAACGATCACGGTAATGACTTGAAAAACTATTATGCTAATGAAAACTGTAAAGATGATGAACTTTAGAAAGCTTAAAAGTACAGAATAATCATCTAACGATGGTATATAAACATCGAAATATCAACAACACAAACATTTCCTGCTATTAATCAGCTATTTATTAATAAAAAATGTTTTTTGAAATTACTTTCATGCCTTAAACATTTTTTGATCTTGAAGTTTTTGATGTTGTTTGATATATGATGAACATTTTGTACATTTTTGTGCTTCCATTTTCTGTAGTTATCATGTGTTTCTTTTGAAGAATCATATGGAAATAGAAGGCTTTAATTTTTCTTTTGGGTCGTCTTTATGTGATTGCATCATTTAAATGGAGTGTTTCAAAATCTATCAACTTCCTGTTATTATCTAGTGGTAATATAGAGACACATATAGAGATAGACATATACATATACACATTCACAAATTTATAAATTAGTCTCATACCCTGTTGATTAATCTTACATCTAAAAAATGTAAACGTTTAGGTCTACAATGCTACAGTTGTGGTGTCATTTTTACATCGATGATTATGAAATTCACTTCTTACTATTTTTCTCCTTGTATTACCCAATCTTTTTTTCTTCAAAAAGTTAATATTATCAACTTCATCATATGAGCTGCATATGAACTATCATTACAGGGAAGAAAATGCAGAATCCAGAAATTATTTACAGTGTCCACATTTTCGTTAACTTGCAAAAATGAAAATAGGAAGCGAGGAGAATAATCTCACAAGTCGATAACAAGCGCGGGTGGATTAATAATTTTAAAAAAAATCAATATCGTCAAAGATGGAACCACAATTTCACCATTCTACCAGTTCGGTAATTATAAAAAATATGTTTATAACTTTAGAATTAATGTTAGATTTTAAAATTAGATAACTTTGAAAGCATTGGGGATCTTCAAAGAAGATATCGCATGCGATCTTATCAAAATATTTTATCTTTTATTTGAAGCTGTACAAGTTTCAAATAAAAGATAAAAGTTAAAACTATAAATTATTTTTATTGACTACAATTAAATAAATGAATAATTAATGAATTAAGGAAAAAAGGAAAAAGAAAAGAAATAGTAAGAAATGAAATTAAAAATTAATAAAAGTCTAATGTCAGTTTTCTTTACAAACCTGATCAGCCTGATTAATGAGTTTAAAGGTTTGTGGGTCACAGTTTTTGTAGAAGTCATAAAGTACAATCCCAATGAAGCAACACATGTACAATATTACACAAAGTCCAGGGAAGTTTAACCACAGAGCTCTGAAATAAACAGAGAATAAAAATAAAGTAATTTTTAATACGACACTTTAAACATAAGTACCGTGTATACTTGTGTATACTGTATCGCCCATATATAAGTACACCCTACTATTATTTTAATAACAAGTTAATTTTCTTCTAAACAAAACCTACCAGGAATTTATCATTCCGAGTAGAATATCATACAATCAAAAAATATTATTAAATATTCTTTATTATTTTAATGCAGTAGAGTTTCTACTGCATTGAAACTCTGTATTTATAAATATGAATATGCCACCGTCCTCAAAATGTACTATAAAATACTATAAATTATATATTGCATATTTTTAAATCAAACGTTTTTTTGGTTACAGAGATACTAGTTTTATTATTTCTAATGGAACTATATACAGACAAAACAGATATTATCAGTCATCATTTTTTATCAAAATAAATAATAATTAATCTGTTATTCTACTTATCTAACGAAATTCACCTCTACCTCAGACACCGTAACACGTGAAGATCTTAATAGAAATAAGGTCGTCGTTCTTTGCTCCCTCGCTACTGTTCTTTTATACTCGGTCTGGCCGAGACGTCAAAACTCTCGTCTCACCAGCTACGAGACTTGCCACTATAAATCGCCGCCTCAAGGACACTCACGAGTTTTACCGCCACAACTAGTCGGCTCGTCACATGTTTTGTTCTTCCGCCCACACGTGCAACATGCCACCCGCTGTCTCTTCGATCGACGGACCGTTGTTGGCTCATCGCAGGCTCGTGAATTTTGCCCTTCTATCTCACTACACTCCTCCATGATCTGCAGATCACAGACGTGACAACCCGAGGCAGGTCTTTTACGCCTAGTGCTTCTTCGCGGCAGTACTTCTACCTCGTCGGATGACTCGGCTGTATCGGTGTCATCTGGTGCATTTACATCAGACCCGTAGTTACTTGTCTCCGGGGGATCATCGTGCACATCGCTGACGGTGATCAGCCTCATGCTCCGTGTAGATTCTTCGCCGTCATCCCCTGTGTCTGACGAATTAGATCCCATAACCGGACGCAGATCCTTCACATGGCGCGGCGTCCCGTCGACCCACACTGACTGTGCATCGCGTACCTTGGTCACTTTTTCCCGCCTGCATACGCTCGTGCATCTTCCGCCTGGTATCTTAATCCACACCTTGTCTCCAACATTAAATCGACTGTGCCGGGGTTGCACAGGTGGGGGAGTGGGATCTATGCCGCGTATCCGCACAGAGTGGTTATAAATTGCGTTCGCAGGCGCGGTGTGGCGGGAAACTCCGTCCTTGGGGGTCACATTGTACCAATACACAGCTTCTAGGGCTGAGCACTGTTTTCGTGCCGCAATGGTCTTTATGCTACGGTGGCTTCGTTCCACTATACCATTCCCAGAGGGCACGTATGCACACCGATAGTGGACACGGACGCCCCAAAACTGTATGAATTCCTGAAAGCGGTGGCTAGTAAATGCCGTATCGTTATCCGTGAGAAGCTCCAAGGGGGGACCTCGTTCGCGAAAGACAGCCCCCAATTCGCGAGTGACACTGGTAGAGACCTGCCGACGTATAGGTCGCCAAATTGCATACCGTGATGGCCCGCAGTCAATTAAGGTAAGGTAATGAATACCATTATAGTGTGTGATATCCATACCTACTCTTTCCCAATTGTTCGTCACACTCAGATGCCCTTTGTCCCAGCGCACCGGCGTTGGGTCGATCGACTGACACGTCTTGGAGTCTTTCACTACCTTTCGCACATCCGCCTTGGTGACAGTAGGGTTAGTCTGTCGTACGAAGTACAGCGTGCGCCTATTGCCCGGATGACCACTTTGGGCGTGAATGGCAACCAACTGTTCTGAACTCACTGCAACGCCACAGGTTTGGTTCACTGGTTCAACGTTCTGTTGTATGCTATGCAGCCATTTCTGGGTAGCAGCCACAACTAGTCGGACTCGTCACATGTTTCTTTCTTCCGTCCACACGTGCAACATGCCACCCGCTGTCTCTTCGATCGACGGACCGTTGTTGGCTCATCACAGGTTCGTGAATTTTGCCCTTCTATCTCACTACAGTTAGGACTGTATATTGTTCCACTAGAAATGATAAAATCCTCGTATCTTTGGTTTAGAAGAAATTATCTATTATGTTAAGCTTTTCATGACTTTAAATTTTGACTTAAACACAAAATCATATTATATATTAGTATATATCGTAAAGCATTGAAAGCATTAAGGAATTACTTGGATTATTAATGTCCTCAACTAAACTGTTATCAAGGAATACAGAGAAGTAGATTTATCATGATAATCACCATATATATATATATATATATATATATATATATATATATATATATATATGAATAGTAGCATTTAATTGTTCCAAAATTTTGTAAGAACGTCTTATCATAATGGGTGTTAAACTCTTACTTCAATGGTTTTCAAAGTCCTAATACAATAGGTTTCATAGTCTTATTACAGCGTGTGTCAAAGTCTTAATACAATGGATCTCCAGGTCTTATTGCAATGGATTTCAAAGCCCTAATACAATGGCTGTCAAAGTCTTACTACAGTGTGTGTCATGATCTTACTACAATGGCTTTCAAGGTCATACTACAATAGTATTCAATGTAATACATTCCACCTAATGAATAAATAAAATCGAAAAAAACCGATTCAATGCACCTTATTATTGATTACTTATAGACCTAAGTAAAAATGTAATTAATCATTGAATTAAAATTTCTTACTATATAATTATGTGATGTCATTCCCTCAAAACTGTCAAAAAGAAAATTCCCTGACCTCCCACCAGGTCGGATTAAATTAAGATCTTTTTTACGTGGGTCATCCTGCGAGGTTCGAACTCGCTATTCAGTAGTAATAGATCTGCAAACGATTATTAAACCATGTTTTTTCTCTCCTCTACCCGGGCTTGCTAGTATATATATATATATATATATATATATATATATATATATATATATATATATATATATATATGTGTGTGTGTGTGTGTGTGTGTGTGTGTGCGTGTGTGTGTGTGTGTGTGTGTGTGTGTGTGTGTGTGTGTGGATATTTCATTCTAGGTGATCTGTCTGCAAAGTAATAGATTTTTCATGTTCTTACGTACGTAATACGATACGTCACATTTCATATGAACTTGTTTGATTGGTCTAGTAGCACGTAACATCATTTCCGAACTGTGCAATGGGATTTGCGTAATTACTTACGTACGTATACATATACACATATACCTACACATACACACACATACACACTCATACATATATACATACATTGGGTATCCCATTGTGGTGCAATGATTATCAAGCTAGTATTGCAGATCCGTTACTACTAAATAGCGTATTCGACCCTCACCGAATATCCCATACTTGTGACCTTGTGTAAAATCCTATCCATGGAGAACAGGTTGGATAAATATATACATACATACACTTGTAGTAGGTAGGTATTTACCCAACCCTTTTGCCACGAGTAGAATGTGACAAGAGGTCGAAAGTTGCTATTTAGTAACGTTCAGATTCGATATCTTGCATACACATCGACATCCTTATAACCAAGAATCACACCAAATTTGGTTATTGAATTTTACTGATTAAGGGATATAATTAATTAATTAAACGAAAATCAAACGATTTGTGTTAATCGTGGCATAGCTGCTACTGTTAATATAAACATTTTTTCGCTGCCTGCTGCCTATGTTCAGCAGTGATTTAAAATTGTGCCGCTGCTGGTAATTTGAAGTTGACAAATTTGTGCCCTAATCGTTTCAGCTCGGAATTTCTCACGTATCACCGGTCTAATCTTACAAATATTTATTTGGTAAGAAAGAAAATAAAATAATCTATCTAAATATGTAATTTGTATGTGGTTTTATCGATTTAATTATTTTTTACAGCGAAGTAAATAGCAATAATAAACGAAAACATTTAATTTGTTTTTCTTGTTATTGATACTTTCATTTTAGAATAAAATATATTCCTTTTTAATCAGTATTTCATTTTTTCGTATGTACAAAAGAGTTTTAGTAAAAAAAAGAAACTTTGACAAAAATCTAGACATGAGTTAAAATACGAGCTAGTTAAGTTATATAACTTATTTGAAGAAACTTAACTTACATTTCGTAAATAAATAGTAAACAAACAGTAAAAGAATAAAGAAATATCTAAATAAATACATACATATGTATGTATTTATTTAGATATGTCGAAAGTTTATTTATCTTTACATGTTTTAATGCTAAACAAACATCTCTCTATATAAAAATTTAAACAAAAAAATTACAATAACAAGTAAATGTATAACAATAATAACAATAACAAAATTCTAAAAGTAAAAATACGAAGTAGTTGAATAACATATGAAGAAACTTAACTTAACATTTCGTATATAACCAGTGTTTATATACAAAATGTTAAGATTTGTGTTTGTTTAGTGTTTATTAAAGACTAAACAAACATAAAATAAACATGATTTTAATGTATGTAACTTGAATAAGAAAATTTGTTATTTAATGAAGAATATAATTCTAATAATAAATAAGTAGACATATCTTTAAAAAATCAAGTCACCACTTCTTTTTTTTTTTTCCTTTTTTAAAAAATTTTTTTATACTAAAAACCGTTAAAATAAATGGTCTTTCGACAAATATACTTATCTAGATATTTATTTTCCTCATTTATTAACATAAAAAAAAAACTTTAGAAGTTGCTTTAATTCATTCCTATTAGTGATGTCTCGAATTTTAACGTTTATTTCGACCGCTTATTCATTAGACAATTCTCGTCGATTTTCCTTTTTAATTTGATAAATCATTTTCCTCTTATTTTCTCCCCACCCACTCTCTGGTGTTCCTAATTTTATTTAGTCCGGTCATGGACCGGGTACTTTAGCTAGTGTAGCATATTAGCGCAATAGTCATAGAAAATCGGTAGAACTCACATTTGTGCTGACTTAAGATTTGGACACGTGCAAGCACGCTGTACTTGGGCTTGATTTACACCATAGACGGCCAACCACGTAAAGAATCCTCCAATTACTAATGACCAGAAACTATGTCTGACCGCAGGATCAGGGCTAAAGCTGTGAAGCAATGAAAACGAAGTTAAGTTAACTTAATACATAAAATATAACACAAATATACAAGAAAAGAATTACTGTTATTGTTTTCCGAATTTTTATGCAAAGATTTATGACAGCAAACTTATTCTAGATAAATAGCACAATAGTGTAACGCTCAGTATGAATTGGTCTCTCGCTCGCGGTCTGCTTTTTAAAATGTCTCAATAGATGAAATTCTTATGATATTATTTGAGTGTTTTTAAAGTAAGACCTCTGTTTATGAGACATCTATACTTACTTGTATAACTAATGCAATGCACACTCAAGAAATTTTATACCATCCGAGTAGAGAAAAATATCTTTAGAATTTATTTATTCTTAATTATCTCCCCTTCCGCTTGATTAGAGAAGATAAATATTTCACTTTTATACGAGGAAATCTTTAGCACCTTTTTCAACCAGGAACTTTAAAGAAAGGAGGTGGGAGGAAAGTATGCATGTAAGTATAGATATCTCATAAACAGAGGTTTTACTTTAAAAACACTCAGTTTATATCAATATCTATACTTACCTGTGTAACTAATGCAAGAAGTAGAATTTGTAGCAGAATTCCGGGAGGTGGAAAAAAGTAAAAGGAACATGCTCACTTATTCTTTGCCAATACGACAGTCTCTAAGATGAATGCTCTTGAAAAATATTCTTCGCTCCCAACAACATCTCTTAAATAAAATTAAAAATGCAAATGTGCTTTCTGAAGACCAACAAGCCGATTGGAGAATATCTCTCAGTGAAGCTCCATTAAACAAAGCCCAAGATGAAGCTAATCGTCTAGTATCATGGACCCTATTATCCTTAGAATTTAGTTGATCAGATGCCCCATAAACATGCATAATAGTGGATACAATTGCTGCCGGTCTATATTGGTTCTTCTGATAGGTAATGAAAAGCGCTTCAATAACAACAGCTCCGTTCTTTTGAAAACAATGACAAGGACGCAGAGGAGGTCCTCAAAGTCATCTGTCAATTTGGTGAAATATGGAATAAACCCAGGTGACCAAGCTTTCTTTCACCGCAGAGTCTTGACTAGAAATCTTAAATTAGGTAAAAGTCGTATACCAGCCTCTTCAAGCCTAATATTCGACACCCTGATGGATAAAGCATTTAGCTCGCCTATTCTAGCGACCAAAGCCAAGACCACAAGGAAAACTGTCTTCCATGATAAAAAGTTTAAATCCGCAGAATCTAAAGGTTCAAAAGGTAAGTCCCAGTTAGGAAAAGTGGTCTCACCGAAGTGTTTGAATTCATTTAACAAAATTCGATAGAAGATTCTCTGAATTTATAGAACTTCTTTCCCAACCCTTGTGAATAGCTGCGAAGGGTATCCGGCAATAGTTGAAGCTCTGTAACTTCTGACTTCGTGCAAATGAATCAGAATATCTGCATCATCCTTTATAGAGGGAGGATACGGATCGATATCTCGTTTAAGACGCCAGCATCTGCATATCCGTTGCCTAGCCTCGTACATTCTCCTAGTAGAAGGACTTTTGCTATTCTTAATGTAACCCTGAGCCTTTCTAGAAAGAGATTCCTTAGGTGGGTTATGTTGGACAATTTCTATGCTACTAGTTTTAGACTAGCTGGGTCTGAACGCACTATCTAACCGCGTTTCTGATTTAGCATTTTCGATGTTATTGGTAATTCTCTTGGGAAGTCTATTCGAAGGCCCAGAAGGACCGGATACCATGACTGACGTGGAGCCCGTGGAGCTACTAGAAGAAGAATACATCTTTCTAACGACACTTTCTGAAGGATCCGATGAATCAATATTGGGGTGGGGATGCATAGACATACATACCCATCCTACTCAGCGAATCTGAGGCATACACAGCATCCATTGGATAAGAGAGTAAAACACCTCCAACTTTCTGTTTTCTGGAGTAGCAAAGAGGTCTATGTTTGGACGACCGAACCTCTGAAAAATTACGTTCACTATCCTCAGGTCCATTCTGTCAACCGAGCTCTCACTTGGCCCCTCGATAGACGGTCTTCCAAAAAATTCTTCTTTCCTGGAATGTGAGCTGCATAAAGGGTAATGTTGTAATCTGCTGCCCAATGAAAAACTTCCCACGCCAACAGACAAATATGAAGGGACCTTGTGCCACCTTCTTTGTTGATTTATGCCACTACTGTGGAATTGTCACATCTTTGAAGAACTTTCTCCCCTCTGACATGAGGTAGTAGCTTAACAAGAGCTAGATATACTGTTTTATACTGGTGTTCGTCTAAAACTCCTGTCACCTGGTGAGCTCCCCAGCCTTTTTCTGAAGCATCTGTCCAAAGAACTAGAGGCTCTACGTGGTGAAGCAGAACCCCTTTGAAGATGTTTTCCCTTCTTGTCCACCATACAAGGTGTCTTGTTAAAAACTGTTTATAGGGATCATCTTTTTGATATTGTCCCTTCGATGGGTCCACCATGAACGAAGGTAGAATTGGATATGCAAATGAGTCCAGGGAATCAGTTCTATATATGCAGCCATTAGACCCAGAAGTCTGAGAAACCTGTGAGCTCGACAGAACTTTGTCTCCAAAATACAATCTATATGTTATACCAGATTTTGGAATATCTCCTCTTAAGGATAAATTATTCCCTCCTCCAAATTGAATAGAGCTCCCAGGTACATCGCCTTTTGAGATGGAATCAAGTGAGATTTCTGATAATTTATGAACAACCCACAATCCTGGAGAAGGTCCTGTATCAAAACTACTTGCTGACTGGGAATGCGTTAATCCTGATTTCTGACTAACCAGTTGTCCAGGTACATAAAAATATGTATTTGACGGGACCTGAGAAATCTCCCCAGTGCCGATATCATTTTTGTGAACACCTTGGAGGCTATTTCAAGCTTTGAAAGGATAATGTCCCCTGAAAATGAAACCGTAGAAACTGCCTGTGACCTGGGAAAATAGGAACATGGAAGTAAGCATCTTTTATCCACAGTAATTACCCAATCGCCCCTGCTCAAGGCCTGATGAATAGTCCTGGAAGTTTCCATCTTGAAATGAAGAACCACGAGATGGGTATTTATCCCTCTCAAATTTAGAATGGGAGATAAGCCTCCATCCTTCTTGGGAACCAAAAAGAAGGTGCTGTAACACCCCTGACCCTCTTGGGCTCTAGGAACTAATTCTATTGCTTGTTTTCCTAACCAGTCTTTTATTTCGTCTAAAATAACGTCTCTCTGGTAAGATGAACGGAATGCAATCTTTTTTTACACCGTTCTGTGCCGGTGTTGAAGCAAACTGAAGCTTTTGTCCATTCCGGACTATGCTCAAGATCCAGCGGTCGGAATTAATCTTCTTTCAAGCCTCCAACTATCCTGCTAGTTGTTCCCAGCCGGCTCGGATTGAGGAAATACTCTGCCTGTTGTCGTTGGGAACGAAATCCCAACGACTTTTGAAACATGGACTTCTTTGCTCACTCATCTAGGTTGAAGCACCCTGTCCTCCCGCTTGCTTAACGCTGTAACCTTCATGCTTCTGCTTTTTCTGACCAAAAACCGAAGAATTAACATAAGGGACCTTTAACTTTCTCTGCACCCCAAGAAAATTACTCCTGACATGTTGAGTCTCCCTCGCATTTCTCAGCTTTTCAGCACTGATATGCAAAACATCAAATCATTTCCCCGAAAACAATTTCAAGCCAAAAGTCAACAAACGTGATAAACTTTGTTTTCTGTGCCACCTTCTTTGTTGATGTATGTCATTACTGTGGAATTGTCATTCTTTATTCGCAAAGACAGAGCCGGGAATAACACTAGACGTAACATCAACCATAAATTGGAATAGTTGAAATAGAGCCTGCTATAAAACCCGAAGCGTCCATATAAGAAGAGATTAAAGAACCGTAAGAAATTTGCCTAAGCAAAAGCCTAGCACTCGAATCCAACTTCTTATGGTACAAATTAGAAGAGTCAGAAGATCTGCAAGAAATTTGTTAGTGAATACCGCGTATCGGGTCCTTACTGTTATAATGAACCATACTTCTCTCCTCAATGTTCTCGTCTAGCCTGGGAGGGGGAGAACTGAGTAAAGTGGTCATTTGATACCATACATTTTTGGCTTTCCGAAGACCTAAAACATTTTATTTCCCCCCTAACCTGCCACTCAGAATCAATGCTTTAATAACAGATCCATCTAAAGACAGTCTGATAGTCTCTTTTAGCCTAGGAGCCAGTAAGTGACCCGCCACGTAAGATTTGAATTCTGAGTCTCTACTACTTTCTGCACAGGGAATATTTATTTTCGAATCTACCTTCAAAATAATAAAAAAAAAGGTCCATTCCACAGTATGTGTTCTAATTGTGCTTTCCTCTAAATTCTGGTTGCTTTTTGCTATTTCTATTTTCTAGTTTTTGTCGTGTTTCCGTTTGTCCGTTGCTGTTATTGGCTGCTGTAATTAGTCTTCATTTGCTTATTCTCAACTTCTCCGTCCGAATCGGAGTTCGCATTGGTATGTTCAAGAAAAGAAGGACTAAAATCGTTCTTGTAACTTACCGACGTAAGTCATTTTTTAAAGAAACAATACGAAAGAAAATGGAATTCAACGTATGGAAAGAAAAGAATTCAACATTTTTTTTTCAAAGAAACAATACGAAAGAAAATGGAATTCAACGTATGGAATAAAATTAAAGTAAAAAAAAAAAAAAACTACTTTCAGCTCAACAACTGAACAAAAGCGGGAAAAGGCCGAAAAAATGACTCACCAATTTCTTCTTATTTTTTTTCTCTCTTCTCGGTATGGTAAAAATTGAAGTAGGTGTAAGAATTTTCAAACCTTTCACCTCCCACCCGAATGAAATATTTATCTTCTTTGGTCAAGAGGTCGTGGTGGAGAGGGGAGATAATTAAGAATAGCTATTTTTTAAAATTCTTTACTCGGATGGAATTGAGTTGGAATTGCAGTAGTTATACAGGTAAGTATAGATATTGATATAAATCGGTAACGGATAACTGAATTTTCAACATTATAAGATTATAGTCTTGATTTATTGCATCTTTTTTTTTTCATGAGTTTGTATGTGGTAGATGAGGAAATCACTCGGTAGTAGTTTTTATACTCTTTTCTGTCACCGTCATTTAGAAAATACATAGCCATGGTTGTTGACCATGTATGCCTATTTTGGGTTCCATTGATCATACCAGAAATTCGTTCGTGAATGCTGCAATCAACCTCTATTTCCAAAAGTCAGTTGATACTTTTTGATTTTTGCCGGTATAGTTGGTTATTAAATATAATGACTGAGATGAGAAACATTTGAGTTTTGTTTGAACCAGGTATCAAAATGCATCAGGATTGTAATCCATTAATTAATTATATAATTGACAGCTTTTTTTCTGTCTTCAAAAAGACGGTATTTGATATTCTGCAAGGTTTTGATTTTCTTGATCTTAAATATAGTCTTAATATTGTTCAATCTACTTGATTTGTATTATTTGGATTATTCGGCCTATTCAGAGAAATATCAACTTAATTTGTTTAGATATGTCATTAATAAGGATTCTGCTTCGCCTTTCAAATATCCTCTGCACGATCAGGTACATGTAATTTTGTTGCAATTTCTTTTGTTCTCCTCTTAAAATATATCTGCAGTTTGTCTTTTCATATTGCTGTTCTATTGGAGTTTTCCTATTGTGAATTAATTCTCAATGCTAATATGACCCATTTTCATTATTCCTTTTCACATACGGTCTATCAATGTCATCTGAAGTTATTCATAGTCATCGATTTCCTCGTTCTTTTACCGAAGTTTTTCAGGTTTTTTCTCTAGCCCATTATTTACGTATGTTCACATTCATGCTGCTGATTCGAATTTCCTAAATCTTGTCCCTCCGAAGTGTTTTATGATGTTTTCTTTAAATTCCTTCTATCATTATTACTATGTGAGTTTTTCACACCAGCGATTCTTCTCAGGTTTTCAGGACTCTTCTAAGTATTCTAGCTGATTTTCGCAATACCTTTGTCTGGGTATTATTATTATTATTATTATTATTATTATTATTATTATTATTATTATCTATTGATACGCCTCTTCCTGAATCTTCTGACCGTTATCATCTTGCAACACACTCTGGTTAAAAATGAGACCAACTCATCCAAGATAAAATGCAAAAATGTAATTACTGATTATCTGGTGTGGCTTACAGTCGAGTTCTTATCTTATGAGTGTCGTCACTTTAGATAAATAATGGACCATTCCATTTTTATTATAAAATAAATAAATAAATGGAAGCAAAACGACATGCTACACAAAAATATGATAAGAAAGAACGAAAGAAAGAAAGAAAGAGAGTGTGATCATGCGGAAACAATAACGCTAATCTGTTTCAATCGAACATAAAGAAAAAAGAAAAGAACGAAAGAAAGAAAAGGAGAGAGAGAGAGAGAGAGAGAGAGAGAGAGAGAGAGAGAGAGAGAGAGAGAGAGAGAGAGAGAGAGAGAGAATTAAATCAAGCCTATTATACTTTTTAAATATTGAAATATTTTCAATAGCTCTTAAGTAAACATATCAAATGTTGCAATGACTAAATGATCATACTGTGGTATATCCATAGGTCCTGCAAGTTATTATTATTATTATTATTATTATTATTTACTCCTTTTGAGTTTTCACATCAATGTTAGCTGATGGTCTTTCACTGGAGTCTGAGTGACGGCAAGTCTCCTCAGGTTTCCAGAACTCTTCTGAGTATTCTGGTAGATTGCAGCAGTGCAGTGTTCTGAATGGTTTCAATTCTTCCTCTGATTTCCAAACTTTCCAAACCCTTTTCCAATCCTTTTGCGACCGTTCCCAGTGCACCAACTACAATTGGTATCACTTATTGTACGGCAAAATCCAGCAGATGACTAGTTCTCTTCTTGTTAATTAAAACTAGATATTGTGGACCGTATAAGACGATTCGTCAGTATCTCAAAGTCTCAGAGAATTTTATGCGTCTCATCATTTATGGCGAATTCAGCTTTCTTGTCTATATATCATTTGGTAGTAGGGTCAAAATTTTATTTCTTTAATAATTCCCAGTGGATCACGTTAATCCCCCAGTCATTCTTAGTCTTGTACTCCCTTTGTGCTACTTTGCTGCATTCATGTATTATTTGATTAATTATTTCGGCTCCACACATTCTTAACTTACTATTCTGTAGAGTCATCTATTTTCGCTTTAATATAATTGGTCCTTATGGTATTATATTGTGCGATTCAGTTTTTCTTTTGAGGTTTCCCCTTCTTAGCAATGTCCAGGTCTCATCATGTGCAATCTCTCCAGTTTATCAATTGAATTATCCATATAGTTTTTTTCTTCCTATTTCTATTTTCTAGTTTTTGTCGTGTTTCCGTTTGTCCGTTGCTGTTATTGGCTGCTGTAATTAGTCTTCATTTGCTCTTTTTAGTGTATTCTTCGAGCCCTCGGATTGTCGCCTTAACACAATATTCAATGTCGGTGAGACCTTTTCCCCCTTCTTTTCTTGTCATCTCTTGACTGTAATGACTTGTGCCTCATCAATTTCGTTGTCCTTTGGTCTATCTGTCAGGGTTCCTCCATTGTCTATATTAAGAATGGTCCAAAGTATCTTGCAAAGGGGACAGTCCCAGTGTTTATTCCATTGATTTCTGCTGCAGAGCTTGGGTTCTAGAATTTTTCTTGTCATTTTGAGGTACCCTTTTTATCATTTCATCTTTCATCTCTGTTTGTTTGATGGTGTCCCCTTCCAATATTCCCAAGTAATTTTGAATCTACTTTTCTCCATGTATCCTTATATTTTCCTAATTTTGTAGTTCTATTCCTTCCGTTGCTTCTCTTTTCCACCTTTTCACCACTTTTCGATGTTAAATTCCATTCCTATATCATTACTGTATATTCTTATTATTTGTACAAGAGTTTTTAGTTCTTTTTCATTCTTGGCAAAAATCTTGATATCATCCACGTACATAACGTGATTTATTTTCTCCCGTGATTTCATTAATTTGTAACCTCCTGTACATTTTGTAAGTATATAGTTGAGTGTCATAATTGCTATAAGAAATAGCAGTGGTAAGAGGAAATGTTGGTAGTTCTATTCCATCTGTTGTTTCTCTTTTCCCTTTTTCATCACAATCATGACTCACTTTTCGATTCCAAATTCCATTTCTATATCCTGTTTGTATATTCTTATGGTCTGTACAAAGATTTCAATATGGAGGTGTGTAATCTTTATCGAGAAGAGTTCTCAGAGATCAGTATATCATCCTCTATGCTCACCAGACATAGCTGCATACGATTTTTTTATTTCTCTTCGCTGAAAGTTTATCCCAATGAGTCAAAATGTCAAAATATATAGGTCATTAAAAATATAATGGCACTTCAACCAATAAAAAAACTTGCTAGAATAATTGTTCGTAGCGCCTAAGGGAATCCAGGACTCTTCTAAGTATTCTTAGCCGATCTTAACAATGCAGTAGTTTGAATGGTCTCGATTCTTCCTCTGATTTTCAGCTCACCCAGACTCTTTTCCAGAATCTTGGGAGCCGTTTCAAAGACACCAGTTACAATTGGAACGACCTTTGCCTTCATGTTCCACAGTTTTCTTAGTTCTCTGACAATGTTCAAATATTTGTCTATCTTTTCGCTTTCTTTCACTTTCACTCGGTGAAGGCAAACTCTATGAGATGATAATTTCCCTTCTTTTAGTTTTTGATTAACACTAGGCCTAGTCTCATGGCCAGGATTAAGTGATCCGTCTGTATCTCAAAGTCCCAGAGAATTTTATGCATCTCATTCTCCAGGACAGATTCAGGTTTATGCATATATTATTCAGTTGTATGGCTGAAATTGAATTTCTTGCACAATTCCCAGTCATGTCTAGTCTTGTACTCTCTTTGTGCTAGTTTGCTGCATACGCTTATTATATGATTGACCGTTTCGTCTTTTTCTCCACACATTCTATACTTGCTATTCTGTTGCTTCTTATCTGCTATTGTTTTTATATTATTTGTTCTTATGGCATTTTCTTGTAAAGAAAAATTTAAGAGATTCAGTTTCTCTCTTGAGGTTTCCCCTTCTTAGCCATGTCCATGTCTTCTCATGTGCCATTTCTTCAGTTTGTCGCTTGAAGTGTTCATATAGTTGTTTTTCTTCTCACTTCTGTTTTCTTGTTTTTGGTATTTTTGTGCTCGTCCATATGTTGCAATTGTTTTTCCTGGCTGCTGCTATTAGTCTTTCTTTGCTCTTTTTCGCGTATTCATACTCAAATTGTACTCGAATTGCCGCAGCTACACAGTCTTCAATGCTGGCAAGACCTTTCCTCCTTTTCTTGCTACATATAGCCTGTCTATGTCGTCTCTCGGGTGTAGTGCCTTGTGTATTGTCATAAGTTTCCTTGGTCCATCTGTCGGAACTCTCTTGTCCATTTTAAGAATGGTCCAGACTATGTCACAAGATAGCCCAGGTGTTTATTCGCTTGATGAAATTTCTGCTGCAGAGTTTTGTTTTTAGAAGTTGTCTTGTTTTTCTGATGTAGTCGTTTCTCCCTTTTCCATCTCTCTTTGTTTGATGGTGTCCGCGTCCAGTAGTCCTAAATATTTGTTATTTTTATTTTTCTCCAAGTGTCCTTATTTCCTCCTGATTGTGTAGTTCTATTCCTTCCGTTGTTTCTTTTTTCTCATTTTTTATAACGATCATGGCACACTTGTCGATACCGAATTGCATTCATATATCCTGGATGTATATTCTTATATATTCCTATATCCTGGCTCTATTATTATTATTATTATTATTATTATTATTATTATTATTATTATTCACTCCTTGCGAGTTTTTCACACCAGCGTAAACTAATGGTCTTTTAATGGGGTCTGAGTGACAACAACGCTATTGTCTGGATGGTTTCGATTCTTATTCTGATTTCCAATTCCTCCACGCTGTTTTCTAAAGTCTTGGCAACCAGTCCAAGGTCACCAACTTTAATTGTTATCACAGTTTTCCACAGTTTTCTCAATTCTCTGGCAAGGTCAAAGTATTGGTGTATCTTTTCATTTTCTTTCACCTTCACCCTCTGATCAGCTAGGACTGCAAAGTCTACCAGTTGACTTCTCTTTTTCTTTTTAATCAATTTTATGTCTGGTCTTCTGGCTAATCGTGATGATACTTACGGCGATAAAAATTGCAAATCAAACCAATAACGATTATGATTATCGAGGTAATGATGTTAAGTGTATTATTATAAGTGTTATTAATATTAGTATTAATTGTATTAGTATTAGTAGTATTAGTATTAATAGTTGTAATAGTGTGCTGTTGATGAGAAGAAAGAAAATGTTGAAGAGAGACGAAAGTAATTTTGTAACTCACTCATCAAATTTAACTCTGCCACTCGCCTTGGCACTTTCCCAGGCATTGTCAAATCCTCCGGATTGTATGCAACCTTCAATAAGGGTAGCCAGCAGTCCAATCATCATTATAGCAACTTGGAAGACATCAGTCCATAGTACAGCTTTCATACCACCCTGGAGAGAGCAAAACGATTTGAGATCAACTGATACGATAACTCGGTTACCAAACCGCCTTTCATGATTTATCAATCATCTAACAATAACATGGGATGTCCATATTGTAATGAATAATATATAAGGTGATTCTTATGGTTACTTGGTGCAATTAAGATCTGTTAGCTGTTCAACTAACAAAAAACGAGTTTAGATATCATTCTATTTTGACAATTAAATCTTGTCACGTGACAATAAAATGGGAGAAACCATAGATGAAAAGTAGGTAATGTATCGAAGATTTGACAGACATGTATTGTGGATGGTATTAATTACTGTTTTCATTCTGTCTGCCTGTTTCTCTCTCTCTCTCTCTCTCTCTCCTCTCTCTCTCTCTCTCTCTCTCTATATATATATATATATATATATATATATATATATATATATATATGTGTGTGTGTGTGTGTGTGTGTGTGTGTTATTGTGTTGTGCGTCACGGAAGGGTTAAACAGGTCATTCTAATTTTGTTTGCTTGATTCTCGGTTAGTTAGTGGGGCGTGGTGGGAATACTGGTTTTCTTTGTGGGATTTAAGTGAGGGCGTTCTAATCTACTGTTGTATCAATTTCACGATTTGCAACTACTTTTCCTTGTGGGTAGTTCAGTTCAAAATAATGAAAATAATGGTAATCAGTTAGAAATCAGGAAAAAGAAATATTCCGTCGTATTTAACAACACTTGCCTAGATAATAATTTGCTGTCAAATTACACAACACACACATATATACATACACACACACACACACACACATATATATATATAATATATATATATATATATATGTAAGAAGAGGAAAAAGTTAAGGGTCTACCATAGTTTCAATCAAAATGATTTCATCAGGACCCTACACTAAGTCGATGTAATTCCTTAGTTAAACTCCGAAATATATCGGAGTTTAACTAAGGAATTAACATCGACTTAGTTAAACATAGGGTAGGGTCCTGATGTAATCATTTTGATTGAAATCATGGTAGACCCTTAACTTTTTTCTCTACTAATATTACTATCAGTACTATTATTACTGCTCTATGTTTTAATATATTTTGATATTATTTACTGATGCCACTGCAACGGCAATTGGATACTTTATATATATATATATATATATATATATATATATAAAGTAAGTAAGTAAAGTCGACGGGGCGGCCTAAAGTCGGTATCAGCCAGTCAGCGAGGGAGTCTATTCCCTTTTCAATAGCGCTAGACCAAGGAGATTGTTTTTTAGCATCTGAGGTGGAGCGCTACACCTACCATCAGCTCCTTACTTTACCGCACAGATCCCTGTGCTACTCATACGCTGAGTTGGCGGGGACCGGGATCGAACTAGGAACCTTGTGGTTTCTAGCCGAACGCTCTACCGACTGAGCTATATATATATATATATATAAACATGGTTTGTTTTGAATGGCTTTTTGCCGATAATTTTTGGGAGAATAAGTGCTCAATTGGAGTCGTACCTAATTTTGAAAATTAATCAATTAATAATGAATTAGGCGGGAATACCTATTAAATGTATGGCTAAACAAATCGAGAAAAATCAATCTCTGTATGCACATCCCGGCCCATCAGGCCTCACCAGCAGAGCCACAGACCGGAAGACCGCCCTGCGCGTGACCCGAAACCGGACTGCCAAGCTGACAGGCCGATCCCATAACCCCAACACCAAACGGACTTCTTAGATTTTATGATTTGTTTAGAGTAGGTTAATATTCCACTTCTAGTGACTTTTATTACACGACGATATGATAAGTTGTAAACACGGTTTGTTTTGAATGGCTTTTTGCCGATAATTTTTGGGAGAATAAGTGCTCAATTGGAGTCGTACCTAATTTTGAAAATTAATCAATTAATAATGAATTAGGCGGGAATACCTATTAAATGTATGGCTAAACAAATCGAGAAAAATCAATCTCTGTATGCACATCCCGGCCCATCAGGCCTCACCAGCAGAGCCACAGACCGGAAGACCGCCCTGCGCGTGACCCGAAACCGGACTGCCAAGCTGACAGGCCGATCCCATAACCCCAACACCAAACGGACTTCTTAGATTTTATGGTGTTGGGGTTATGGGATCGGCCTGTCAGCTTGGCAGTCCGGTTTCGGGTCACGCGCAGGGCGGTCTTCCGGTCTGTGGCTCTGCTGGTGAGGCCTGATGGGCCGGGATGTGCATACAGAGATTGATTTTTCTCGATTTGTTTAGCCATACATTTAATAGGTATTCCCGCCTAATTCATTATTAATTGATTAATTTTCAAAATTAGGTACGACTCCAATTGAGCACATATATTATATATATATATATATATATATATATATATATATATATGTGTGTGTGTGTGTGTGTGTGCGTGTGTGTGTGTGTGTGTTTTATAAATGATCAGATAGGAAAACATTATGTACCAAATTAAACAGACTGCGATTCATCAATATTTAAAAAAATATCAAATAGGCCTAAATTTCTGAGATTAGGAATAGATATTATTTGCGTTTATTTACATTGACTATTGTCTTAATTTTGGTTGGATTGGCTTTCTTTAAGTTTATTATATTATATTCGTTAACCTTCAGATAATTCTGAACTAAACTCCTTATCTAATCCACGGAGGTAGACAGTTTTCATTCCGCTATCTTCACCGTGTAATGTCACTTCTCTTTCCACTGAAACTAGATCCAGCGATTGTCCTTCGTCCATTGTACCATGGGATAATTCAAAGATCACTTTAAGAGCCTTAAACCTGTCTTTTTGCCTTGATTCGTCAACCAGAGCATATATGCTTTTTGAAAAAAATCGACATTTTCACGGATTCTCCACCGATGTTTTAGCTTGTCTCATTTTATAATTCCGATAATTTGAAACTTCCCAGTACATCTTGTCAAAAGACACAATATATCTCCGATATATTGATGACATACATTGACGACATACATTAAAATATCAGAAAATCACTGACAGAACTAACCATAGATGTCACTTTTAAAATAGAAATTGGAAACTATCTTTCCTATATACTTTCGTAATTAGAACTAACAATGAGTTATAATCAAAAGTAGCGAAAACCAACCAACCAAAATCATCATGTACATTTCTGCTTTCAAAATAATACGAAAATTTAAAAAAAGAGCTCTTCGGATATGTAGTCCTCAATATTTACGCGCTTGTCAAGCCCAAAAAATCTATCATACGAAACTTTTGGGAGTTTTCTCTTCCGGAATTAAACAGAAGACGGTTTGGTTTATTTTTTTAACAATATATCCAATCGTTTATACAATGCCGACATTTGATTCATTTGTAAATACTTGATTATAATCATAAGTAAATTCTTAATGTTAGACTGTACTCTTTTATTTCACTTTTTTTATTTGTTTGCAAGAGTTTGCAGAGTTATAGAATATCAAATATTCCTATTTAATACAAATAATTTGCACATAGTGTAAGATTTCAAATATTCCTATCTAATTCTAATAATTCATACACTATCATATAGTTTCAAGTAACTTCAAGCAATCTTTCTTGGAATGAGTTATTTCTTTGTTATATCATTCAAACAAAAGTCTGTTTAAAATAAGTTGTTAGAAGAATATTATAAGAGAAACATACTTACCAAAGTTGTGTAAAATGTACACACGATTCCCACAGAAATGACTGATCCCCATAAACTAAATTGGGTAACTAAAAAGAAGGAAAATCACAAAATTAGATAATGGCGTTGAATTTAAGAAACAAAATGAATAAGCAATATTTTGTTTGTTTAGAAAATATTTGTTGAAGATACAAGACAACAATAATGGAACAGATATGTATGTATGTAAGTATGTTTAGTCACCGATAATCCGACTATGAAAACAGGTGCTACTGGATTTCATAGATCCCCAACATGAGGTGGTCTCAAGCTTTACATGAGAGTTTACAGTGATGCGTATACAACACCTGTCGACTCAGTCAACACCGATCGTTATGTGTGCCAGATACGTGCTAAGTTATGCAGGACTTTTTAAGGATTGAAAAGGCACGAACGAGCTCACAAACGGACAATGAATGAAGGAGTGGCAGTCGCCTGACAATGCGTTGCAATCAATATGTATGTATGTATGTATGTATGTATGGCGATAAGAAATCAAAATTAATAAAGATATTTTCTTCAATAAAAAGTGTGAAATCTTACCGGAATTTAAAGCTAACGAGGGCGCGTACAAGACTATCGACATATACAACATCTGCAAAAAAAGTAATAACAAAAATACTTTAATTGTGATATAAATGTCATTAAGTGAGTAAATAAAATAAACCATTGAGTGTGATAGAAAGAGAGTAAGTTAATAAGTATATGGGTATAAGAGAGAGAGAGAGAGAGAGAGAGAGAGAGAGAGAGGGGGGGAGACGAAATCAACATAAGGATAAGGTTTATACTGGTCAACAAAGTTTTTGCTACTGAAGTAAAAACGTATTTTAAACTAAATCGGATGAGCTGATTCTTAGAATTGTTCTTGTACGTCAATATTTTATAAAATGTACATTCTATGCCAGAAAAAGTCTTCTTTCCATCAAACTCGGTGCCATTTTATTAATATCTAAAAACCTAAAAATAAGATTTGGCATCCACATGAGTGATGTAAAACTGAAAACAAGCATCTTCATTGGATCAGAGAATTAATATTTTAAAGTTCAGGGCTAAAATGAATCCACTTGAGCTGGTAGCATAATATTCATTTAAATTAGGTGTACAGATTTTCTTGGGTTTCAAAGAGCTGAAAACGACGCTAACAGTGCAACACAGATTGGAATGGCATTGCATTTTCATTTCTATTTCTCCCACCTATATTTTATTTTAGAGGTTCAGTACTGAAAAGTTTAATGATTAGTAACAGATAATCATACCCATTTTATTGTATAATGTTCTACTAGAAATGATTTTAAAAAATTCTTCTCTACCAATGATGTCAGCATCTTTGCTAGAGAAGAAAATTAAATAAAAATTGTTAGGTGGGGTCTAGTTGTTTATGAGCAATACTGTAAATAAGGCACTAAGAGATTAAACAGAAATATGTATTTTAACCTCTATCTTGTAATTACAAGATTTTTCTTTTTACTACAGGAGGCATGACAAATTGATATATATTTATATCATATGAGGCTGATATATATTTAAACATATCTAACGCTTAAGGTCAAAAGTCAACATATTTAAAAACCCATAAAACTTTGAATCTCAACTGACATAATTATATCCTGTATCTAAATTACAAGAGAGTTTTTAATGCTTTATATAATAAAAATGTATTTTGAATAAATATCTAGCTTTGTAGCTTTTAATAAAAGCTATGATTTTATAACAATGATAAAGATTAGCGAAATTTCTTTTGTAGATCATTTCCTCTCATAGATTTGTTAGTAGTGTGTAACAATAAGAAACAAAGAAAAAAGTTTGTAATTTTCCGGAATTTTGATAGGATCGAACCATCGTAACTTTGCGCAAATCTCAGTAAATATGTTATTTAGATTATCTGCTCTTGGTCTGATCCCTTCCTCATCGGGGTTTAATCTGATCCCTTTCTCATCACGGTTTAATCTGATCCCTTCCTCATCGGGGTTTAATCTGATCCCTTCCTCATCACGGTTTAATCTGATCCCTTCCTCATCGCGGTTTAATCTGATCCCTTCCTCATCGGGGTTTAATCTAATCCCTTCTTCATCGCGGTTTAATCTGATCCCTTCCTCATCGGGGTTAATCTGATCCTTCCTCATCACGGTTTAATCTGTCCCTTTCTCATCGGGGTTTAATCTGATCCCTTCCTCATCACGGTTTAATCTAATCCCTTCCTCATCGCGGTTTAATCTGATCACTTCCTCATCACGGTTTAATCTAATCCTTCTTCATCGCGGTTTAATCTGATCCCTTCCTCATCGGGGTTTAATCTGATCCCTTCCTCATCACGGTTTAATCTAATCCCTTCCTCATCGGGGTTTAATTTGATCCCTTCCTCATCACGGTTTAATCTGATCCCTTCCTCATCGGGGTTTAATCTGATCCCTTCCTCATCACGGTTTAATCTGATCCCTTCCTCATCGGGGTTTAATCTAATCCCTTCTTCATCGCGGTTTAATTTGATCCTTCCTCATCGGGGTTTAATCTGATCCCTTCCTCATCGGGGTTTAATCTGATCCCTTCCTCATCGCGGTTTAATTGGATCCCTTCCTCATCGCGGTTTAATCTGATCCCTTTCTCATCGGGGTTTAATCTGATCCCTTCCTCATCGCGGTTTAATCTGATCTCTTCCTCATCGCGATTTAATTGGATCCCTTCCTCATCGCGGTTTAATCTGATCCCTTCATCATCAGGGTTTAATCTGACCCCTTCATCATCGCGGTTTAACCTGATCCCTTCCTCATCGCGGTTTAATCTGATCCCTCCCTCATCGGGGTTTAATCTGACCCCTTCATCATCGCGGTTTAACCTGATCCCTTCCTCATCGGGGTTTAAAACCTGTTTGAATGGGAATCCCACCAGCGATTAATAATAAATAAAAACCGTAAAATTTCTAGCTCTTTTTCAAGGGGATGCTAGCAAATATCTACACAGCTTATTATCAATTTAGCGATGTAAAACAAATCAACGGACAAATCATGCGTGTAAACAATTACAAGTAAAATACGAGAGCTCTACACCAAATATTTATGAGTTTAAGAACTATCTACTAAGTAAAATAACTATTTTTATGTATGCACTCCATTTTGAATTCGGTTTTTAAGAGAAACTTTGGCTAGTTAGCACTAAACAATATTTTGACATCTCGGTCCGAGTTTAAATCCTGGCCGAAATTGCTTGGGTTTCATTTCTCCTTAATTTAACAAGTTGTGTGAAAATAATAGAGCAGTAAGTTCTAGGAGAAGGAAAACAAAATTCAAACCAGCTATACTCCGCTTAAAACTGCTCTTGTGTCATATCATGTTCGTGGCAGAAGAGTTATGTAAATAGATATAATAAAAGCAAAGTCTCAAAAAATGTCAACACAGAACTTAACACTTCCCAGTCAAGTTGTATTTCACAGACACGCATAAAAATTCATGAACGAACACACAGAAGAAAAAGTCACAAGATAAATTAAAAAAAAGATTATTTAGACTATTGACTAATGAGCCTGAATAATCTTGAGATGGATGAATTGAAGTACAAGAATAATGCAGAGTGTTTGAAAAGGAAGCAAACAACTTTTTTTGTCAAGTTGCATTTAAACTATTTTAGGCACCCTTGTATGACCGTTATCGCTATAAGAAATGGTATCGGCTATCCGAGTTCAAATCCTGGACAAGTTTAAATGCGTTTTGCTTGGCGCTTATGACTTTGGGGAAGGCATAAATCCATTTTCTTCTTCTCCTAGTCGGGCAAACTGGACTCATTAGCCTTGGCACGGCAACCAATTTAGAGAAGGACAATTCTGAATTCAAATCACCAGTATTCGGCTTAAGAATAGATCTTGTGTCACATCTTGCCCGTGGCGGAGGGGATGGGTAAATACATATTTACTAAACTTTGTTAGTCTGACAGTCAGGTTGTTCATAGTACCCACTGTTACTAAGTTGTCACCCATATAAGTGCTCAGCAGGCTCATGAATGCTCAAGTTCGATGATTTGATAGGAATAATTGCTTTAAGCTGCTTAACCGTAAGTCAACTATTTACTTTGTAACCCTGAAAACAACAAACTTTGAGAGCCCAATCCATGACATTTTCTCCCTAAGAGATATTCTGGATAAACGAGATAAACACATCATTGGTACTTCAGCTATTAAGAAGGATAGCTTACCTCAACTCTTTTATGTTCTGTACAATCTTAGTTTCATGGGATGTATCAGAGAAATAGAATATAGTCAAATTGTTAGGAAGTGGAGAATGGGGAAATTTCATATCCAGTTTACCTCTCACACTTCTATTCAGTTTTATTACCGACTCGTGACCAATTAAAAAATAAAATAGAATAAACAGAATTTTTTCTTATTCAGCAATAGTTGATTGAGTGATTGATCATCTGTATAGGGATTTTTATGCCTAGAGGTTAGGGAATTGCGTTCATTGTACATTTATATTTACATTTTTTGAGATTTTTTGCGCACGGCTATATATCAAGTACTCCTATCTAACTCAACTACTTTGCAAACCGATCTACTTGATTCATTGATGGAATGCTAACAGGTACCACCATTCTGTGCCAGATTGGACGTCAGAGTAATGGCAATGAAGTGATACTGCACACTCCCCAAAACTCGGACCTTAACTCCAAATGCAGTTTAGTGTCATATTCAGGACATATTAAGCAATGAATTTCCTGTTCCTGTCACGTGTCGTTACTTGCAGATTTGTTCCTCGTTTGAAGATAAAAAAATTAAGGCTATCATTTTCATCATTCTAGATTTTTAAAAGTAGAAAAAAACAAAAAACAAAAAAAAAAAAAAACAAGCGTATAAATTAATTTCTTTTTCAAAACGTTCGTTGTTGTTTGTATCTCTTATTTTTTTAAAATTTGTTTTGTTGTCAAGCCAGTTTAATAGCAAAGTTGATAATTTATATCAATATTACCAAAGTGTATTTAATCATTAAGATGCCTCCTATTTTATTTAGTCATCGATTGTGCCCCTCGCCGTAGTGCAATGGTTAGCAAGCTGGTCCCGAATTTCAATTACTACTGAGTAGTGAATTTGATACTCACTTGGTACTCCATACTTCTTTCTAATCTAAGCTACAATTTCAGGGCGCTTCGTTTGGTATAATGTAGGAAGTATTGGAAGTTAGAGTTGCAGGTCATTGTTAATGGGTTTCATTCTTACTGGGTGTTTTTTACTTTTGATATTGGGCTAAACTAATCTTAGTATATGGACGGTAATTCAATTAGGTAGCAAGATTTTATGGTAGTTCAATTTTTACTTACCATTTGAATACAGAATGTTAGAGACCCAAGTGTTCGGACACCTCGACTGAACCTTTTCTCCAAGTACTGAAAAAAAATGTATATTTAACTAAGTGCCTTTTACATCGTATAAGAGGTAAGAGCGTAGATTATACTCATAGTTATAATATTAATGGTGTAGTTAAAAAGAGCTAATCAAAATGTAATTCCTTATTCACACCCACTTCCCCATCATTAACTAATGCTCATTAGTTGTTAAGATTTAGTGGTCAATATTTGTCGAAAAGAAACTGTTTAGATGTAATGCATTATCATCCCAGAGACTTGTATACAGAACACACTAATTACTTTTTCTTTCATTTCGTAATAAAAATATGTATGGATCTTAGTTCATATTGTCAAGAAAATAAAGGAATACAGAATGGACATATTAAACATTTATTAACTAGAAATGATATGTAATACAAAATGTAGAAAAGTAAGTAAGAAATTTAAAAAAACACAAAACAGACCAAAACAATGAAGTAATTCACAAAGAATTGTACAAATACATTTTGTTCATAATTCGATAATTTATTGTCATTTATATGTTCACAATAAAGCAATTTTAATATTAATGTTGAAGGAGAAATGAAACTCTTCATTGCACTAAATTCAAACGTTGATCCTGTCAGCTGGGGATTCAGAATACACTGACAGCACCTCCCAATGGTGCCGACTGTTGGGCTGGGTAGCGACCTGTGATGCTTAAGAATGAAATTCTGGTAGTTCAGCGTGTGTGAATTAAATGCCCCTTCAAATTTGGTAGATAACTAAGCCTCAGGTCTTTCGTTCCAGTCACATCATCAATAAATTTCAATATTGTTGATTTGTTGGGAAATTTAACTGGAGAAACATACATTCGTCCCTCACACGTTTATGATAAATATTTGTCTTTGGGAAATGACAAAGCAAACACCACCACAAAGGAATGGACCCTAGAATGAGGCTAGTGGGTTCTTTAATTATTCTAACTGCTACTGTTGTGTTTGAATACTGTGTTGCCTAATGACGAATTTTGTAGCATAACATTTGCATGCGCGTGAATTCTACTCTTATCTTTGAGTCGATTACACTTGGATATCAATGCAACCGTTTTATGAAACCCAAGAAACATTTCTGGACGGTTATCAGATCATGTTCAACGAATCTCAAAGAATTATTATCATTATTTGACAAAGAAATAGATGAGGAAAATGTGACTGATGCCATCCTCACAACCATAGATAGGATTCAATAAGGAATTTTCAAAAGTCAAAAAGCAACAAAAACAATAAAGATAATTTTAGAGCTCCTTTCTCCTCTGCTCAAATTTAAGAGGTAGAAAACCTACATTAAAAAATTATTTCTTAGAGTGGATGGAGGTGTCAAATCTTGTAGGGAAAGTGTGCAAGGTATTAAACTTGCAGAATTGCATTTAGAGTTGACTCAAACTAGGGAGTCAAGACGCAAATTATATTTTCCTATAAGGAGTGTGTCAGTTAGTAATAGTGTAGTGAGAGAGGAGACCTACCTCGTGCAACACGGTGTGACAGAGAGAGTGGCGGGCGTGAAGACTTGCCGTATTCTCGAAGGAAGCGGGCTAGGCTTTGCCTGGCGTACGGGACTGACCTAGAGTCGAACCCGTGTCCTTCAGAATGTGAGCACTGTGGACGAGCAGTGAAATAGGAAATAGCAGAGTGGCCCGGATGTATGTGGTCGCGCCGTAAGGATTGACGCGTACTTGCAGTGCTGACGAGTGTCGCGCGTGCTGCACTGATAATTCTGAGTGAGGAGCCCGGATGTGGTATGATTGAGGTATATTTAAAGGACTTACCCTCGAAGACGAGGGAGAGAACAACTGCAGTAGTATTTTGTTATCGAGACGAACGGGACAAAGAAATAATTTTGGATATTGGATTTTGGAACGTGATACAGTTGGGAGTGTTTAGACCTTTTATTGGAACCTTGCGTCAGTCTTGACTGTGACCCTCCACACTGATTAGAAGCTATTTCGGCTTTTTATACAATGGCACAAATTTGACTTAGCCGTGATGTAATAAGGCCGTTTATCGGTGAGGGTGGTGGCATTGCTGAAGGTTCGTCTTGTGGTGAGACTGCAGATGGTGGATGACGTGGCCAGCTTGCTGCCGTTATATTTGGAAGGGGGCGCACTTGCACTTTATATAGAAATGCCAGAGAAGGATCAACAGGATATAAATAAAATAGAAGCGCGACTGAAGGAGGCATTCACGGATGGTGCCTTTTTAACTTATAGGAAGCTAACCCTTGTTAAGTGGGAAGGTGAACGCGTTGACGTGTACGCAAATAGAATAAGGCAGTTGGTCGGATTGGCTGAATTCGAGGGAGTGTGGCTTGATAGGCTTGCATATTGGCTTTTGTCATGGGGTTCCAAGATAATATCTGTCGAGCTCCAACAGGCACCGAATGTTGAGACCCTAACAATGGCAGATTTGATGTCGCGAGCTAGAGTGCTAACTACTAGGGACAAAAACCGTGATGTAGCAGCTATCCGTAAGAACGGACACATCGACGTCCCAGCAAACGGGAAGTACCACCAAAGATTCACAAGTGCCGCGTAAAGGTCCCGTATGTTATACGTGTGGTGGCCCCAACCACTTTTCCTGGGATTGCCAAAGTCAACGTAATAGTGGACCTATGAACACGAGAGCACGGGGCAAAATGCGTTGTTACCGCTGTAATGGACTTGGCCACGTATCAAGAAGTTGTCCGGGAAACGGATGCGGGGACAAGGCATTGTCGCCACCCTTGCCCCCGTCAAGTCAGTGAAAACTATATTAACAGTTGCTGGCGTCCGGATAAATGGCATGAAGTGTTCGGCACTCGTCGATACAGGATGTTCCAAAACGATAGTAAGCACGAACTACTATCGGACATGGAGTAAGCGTGACATGGACATTACCACAATCGACGGTACATCCAAAGCATGTTGCGGAGTTGGTACTGTGACAATTCAAACTGGAAAAAGGGATAGTACTAAAATAGATGTTTTGGTAACGCGTGGAAAGCCGCTTGGTTACGACCTACTGCTTGGAATTGACGCAATACGAGCACTGGGTGGTGCTGAGATCATTTCCAATGAACGGGTTAAGCTCGGCAAAGGGAAAGAATTCTGTGCAGCTCTCTCAGTTGAAGAACCGGACTTCTGTGCTTCGTTTGACCATAAACAAAGGGTATGGACTGCACGATGGAAGTGGGCCATGAATGAAGCACTAGAACAGCTTCACAGTGTAATACCAGAGTATTCGGTGCCTGATACCCTCAAGACTGCGTACAAGGAGGAGTTAGAGATGTGGATGGCGAATGGGTGGTTAATGCCGTATCCAGAGGAGCGGATTGGACCCCCAAAGGGTTTGATCCCACTGATGGCTATTGTACAACCCAGCAAAAACAAGGTACGGCCAGTGATGGATTACAGGGAACCAAACCAACATGTGGATGCCTTCACTGCAAACGCCGACGTGTGTGCTGCCAAACTGCGCGAGTGGCGTCAGCAAGGGTCTAATGTAGCCCTGCTTGACCTACGGAGAGCCTACCTGCAGATACATGTTCATGAGTCATTGTGGGCATTTCAAACTGTGATTGTCAAGGGAAAACGATATTGCTTGACACGGTTTGGATTTGCTCTTAATGTGGCACCGCTCATTATGAAAGCCATCGTAAATTCAGTGTTGACGCAAGAGGAGCCGATGAGGAAAGCCTCGTTAGCTTACGTCGACGATATTTACGTAAATGAGGATGTAATGTCAGCAGATAAAGTCAGGAAGAAACTGGAAACCTTCAGTTTGACAAACAAGAACCCCAAGCGTTTAAAGAATGGGGCCATAGTGTTAGGACTTGAGGTTTGGGGTGAGCACGGCACCCTGCATTGGAAACGAGGAGGCCCTGTCCCAGAAGTCCCAGATATGTTAACGCAGCGTATCATATTTTCTATCTGCGGGAATCTGGTGGGACACTTTCCGGTCTGCAAGTGGCTCCGTGTAGCAACCGGAGTAATTAAGAGACGGGCTAGCGCAGTCATGAGAGGATGGGACGATACAGTGGATGACGTTCTTCTTAAGCGGATGATGGCTGAAGTAGTTACCAAAGATGATCCCACCCGAGGTGATTGGTGCGTGGCCAAACGAGAGTTGAACGCATGGGTGGATGCAAGCTCTCTAGCAACGGGCTTGGTATTAGAAAGAGATGGTGCTATTATAGAGGACGCATGCTGGCTTCGTCCGACAAACGACGCACATATATTTGGCGGAACTCGACGCCACACTGAAAGGACTTAATCTTGCGCTGCAGTGGCACACTGAGGTGGTGCATCTCCACACAGACTCTCTGTGCGTGTACCACTGGTTGACCGATTCCCTGACGGGTAAAGCCAGAGTGAAGACCAAAGCTGCAACTGAGATGCTGGTGCGAAGGAGATTGACGATCATACAACGGCTGGTTTAAAAATATAGTTTGAAGGTTGATGTCACCCTAATTCCATCAGAGCAAAATCTAGCTGATGAATTAACAAGAGTACCGAAGAGGTGGTTTGACATGATGAAGCAAGGATTTGACTCTTCTTCAACGTTGTGTGCGGTCATAACTGAGCAACTGGCACCTGATCGTATCCGAGCCATACATTGCCAGAGTGGACATCCTGGAATTCGGCGGACAACATATTTCGTTGGGAAAGTATGTCCCTCAATTAATAGAGCAGCCGTTAAATCGGCCATACATGCTTGCGAGGAGTGTCAGACAGTAGATCCAGCGCCAGTTCATTGGAAACAAGGGAAGCTCGACGTGCAGGGTAATTGGAACAGGTTGGGTATGGACATAACCCATTATAATGGCAATCATTTTGTGACGCTGACGGATTGCAGCCCAACACGGTTCCCCATATGGCGTCCACTGACTCGCCAAGATGCATCTACCGTCATACGACAGTTAAGATCAGTCTTCTATGAACGTGGTCCGCCAGTGGAAATATTAACGGACAATGCCCCCACCTTTTGTGGCCACGAGTTCCAGACCTTTGCAGGTGAATGAGGCGTGCGAATGCGATATCGATGTGCCTATGTCCCAGAGGGTAATGGTATAGCGAAACGCTGTCATCGCACCATTAAAAGAATTGCGACCAGAATGCAATGTACTATTCAAGAGGCTATGTACTGGTACAATGTAACTCCAAAAGATGGCGTAACATCATCAACTGCGCCATGTAGCGGAATTTACCAATATGAACAGCGTGTAAAAGGGCTAGATGAGATTGCACCATCCCCTAGAGTCATGGACGGTCCGTATCGAGAAGGAGATCTGGTTTGGGTTAAAGCCCCGAACAGTCGTTGCACTACTAAATTCGGCAAAGGCCAAGTTGGTCGAATAGTCAGCCCTGTTCTTGTCGATGGTGTACCGCGGCATATAAAGGATCTTTGCAGGCGCTATAGACTGCGTTTGAGGAAGACGAAGGCAGTGATACGTCGTCCGAGAGTGAGTCAGGGACTATGTCGGTGGTTGGAACGGGGCCTGTAACGGCAGAGGGTGTGATGGCGGAGTCTCACGATGACGATGTGGCCGAGACCAAGGGAGATGATGTGCAGAGAGATGAAGACGCACCACCTCTGCGAAGGAGCACTCGACAAAAGCGAGCACAATCTCCCTGCCATTTGTGTGATCATGAGATCAGGGGGGAGTGTAGTGAGAGAGGATACCTACCTCGTGCAACACGGTGTGTCAGAGAGAGTGGTGGGCGTGAAGACTTGCCGTATTCACGAAGGAAGCGGGCTAGGCTTTGCCTGGGGTACAGGACTGACCTAGAGTCGAACCCGCGTCCTTCAGAATGTGAGCGCTGTGGACGAGCAGTGAAATAGGAAATAGCAGAGTGGCCCGGATGTATGTGGTCGCGCCGTAAGGATTGACGCGTACTTGCAGTGCTGACGAGTGTCGCACGTGCTGCACGGACAATTCTGAGTGAGGAGCCCGGATGTGGTAATATTGAGGTATATTTAAAGGACTTACCCTCGAAGACGAGGGAGAGAACAACTGTAGTAGTATTTTGTTGTCGAGACGAGCGGGACAAAGAAATAATTTTAGATAATCGATTTTGGAGTGTGATACAGTTGGGAGTGTTTAGACTGTCGATTGGAACCTTGCGTCAGACTTGACTGTGACCCCACCCCACTGATTAGAAATAGCTTAACTGAATTAAACTGAAACAAATGTGGATTGAGCAGGTGGATCATCTCATTCAAATGGAACTGGTGCTTTTGTTTCTGTTAGTGGGTCGTAGAAAAACTAGTCACTTGATAGTCGTTGTTAAAAACACACCAATCTCAAAATCCTCACCTCCATGACCGAATGACAGTTGTAGAGAAGAAAGGATCTATGATCACTACCAGGCGAAGAAACAGTCTTGTTACAAGAACCAACAGCTTCTTCAATCCCATTAGGGCCGACCTAACCGATCACAGTGACTTAATAATGAATCCATTAATCCATTTACAAACATTACTTGCTGATTGTTGAAAACCTACTGAACGC